>CM046444.1:3803664-4433916 GCA_025506515.1 Flaveria trinervia | reverse complement strand
GGTTGTTCCTGGCATCAATTCAATTTTGAATTCTACTTGACGTGGGGGTGGTAATCCAGGTAATTCATCAGGGAATACATCTGAATATTCATTGACAACTTAAACATCTTTCAGTTTTGCTTTGTCCATCTTAGTATCAACAATGTGAGTCAGATAAGCCAAACAGTTATTCCTTAGATATTTTTGTGCATTCTTGCAAGAAATTATCTTTATGGTACCTCTAGGTTTTTCACCATATATACACAGTATTCTATTCTCTTTAACCAAAGGAATTTTGATCATTTTCTTACCACATATTATTCAGCTTGATTTTTACTTAACCAATCCATTCCTACAACAACGTCAAATCCTCCTAAATCAATAGGAATCAAATCTATGTTGAAATAGTTTTCATCTAGATTCATTGTACAATTAGGAATGATTTTACAAGCTTCGATTATCTTACCATCTGCTAACTCTATCATATATTTTTGATCTAACTTTTCTGTGGTCAATTAAGTAGTTGCCTAAATGTATTTGAAACAAAACTACGGGTTGCTCCAGTATCAAATAACACAGTAGCATACTGGTTGTTTATAGGGAACGTACCCGTGACAACTTCTGGTTCATGTCGCGCTTCTTCTGCCTGCATTATGAATGCTCTACCCCGAGGGTTGTTCTGATTAACTGGTGCTCTTCCCTTCAGCTGCGGACATTCGTTTCGGCGATGATTTTCATTCCCACATTGATAGCAGATTGGTTTTGATTTGCAGGGTTTTTGCAGTCTCGGGATATATGCCCCTTTTTCTTGCAGTTGTAACAGATTACCATCGCACAATTGCCTTGATGGTATCTTTGGCAAGTGCTGCACCATGGCTGGTTTTCTGTCTGGGGTTTCTTTTCCCGTGTCATTCCTAGGTAGTTCCGAGGGGGTTGTCTAACTACTCGTTTCTGAGGATTTCCTCTAAATCTTTCCCCTGTGTTATCATTATTCCACTTTCTCTTTTCTCCGGATCTGGGGTTATTTAACGATCCATTTCTTATCATTTCATCTGTCAAACTTCCTGATAAACTTACAGTATCTTGAAAAGTTTTGGGCCTAGCTGATTTTACTAATCCCCTTATTTGTGGCACTAGTCCCCAAATATATCTTCCTATTCTTTTCGATTCTGGGGTTACTAGGTGTGGTACTAATCTCGAGAGTTCATTATATCTATCGGTATATTCCCGATATGCTGCTCCTTTCATCTCTAAAGCTAGAAACTCAGTTTCTAACTTTTCTATTTCATTATAAGGGCAGTATTTATCTATAATCAAATTCCTGAATTCTTCCCAACTTAATTTATTCATAACGTGCATACCTTTGATGGTCATTTCCAACTTCCACCAGGATTGGGCTTCACCCTTTAGTGAGTGTGAAGCAAACAAGGTTCTGTTGCTATTGGCACATTTGCTGATTTCCAGAGTTGACTCTATTTCATCTAACCAGCGTAAAGCCTGTACCGCTCCGCCTTTACCATCAAATTCTCGAGGTCTACAGGACATAAAAGCTTTGTAGGAGCATCCTCTTTCTATTATAGCTTCCTCTTCTGGTTGTTCCCTCGTGGTATCATCCATGGGTATCTCATTACCTGGTGTTGTTGTTCCGAGATTTAGGTTTTGTTGGAGCTGAGTTACTAATGTGGGTATGGCAGCTTCTAATTGTTGTGCTACTATCCGTGTGATCCTCTCATCTTCATTGGTGTTTGGGTTTATAGGGGTTTCTTCCTCGAGTCTGGTTCTAGGTCGTCCTCTTCGCGCCGTTCTTCTTACGGGCTGTGTGTCCCTTCTTGGCGGCATGCTTTTCTATAATTAATTATAGTAAATATTAAGAAGAATTTTAGATTATGAACAACATCTTACTTAACATATAAACAAGTAATAGCTTCAAGCATAAAAGTTATTTTTCATTTAAGTTCTTATTTAAAGATTTCACATCAAAAGTTAGCTTCTAATTTCCCTGCACCCATTTCCATATTCTTGAGAAGATGTTTCCTGTAGGTGCTTTCAATTCCTTAACATCTTTCTGAATATTCCTGATTTCTTGTTGGATTTTCTTGAGCTGTTTAAGGGTTGGTTGAGTGACTGTGTTTTGATCTTCATCCACCCTTTGTCTCTTAGCTTATTTTCTTCGTTTCCGAGGGAGTTAGTTTCTTGTATCTCCTTGCCTTCGTATTGCTTGGTCTTAAATTGTTTCCGGGTCGTACCCTTTTCCTGGGAGTTTTAATGGTATATCCTCCTACCATTACAGGTGCACGACGGACATAAAATTTAGGTTCGGGATTATCTTCTCCTTTGGTTGAAAAAGATTCTAAAATTTGCTGAGGTTTAGGTTCAGGCGTAAATCCTTCGTGATTATTATAATCCGAGCATTCGGATAAGTCAGTCTCACAAAATTTGTTATTGGTACTCATGGCTGCAACACAAATCTTTTCATGATTCAAACCCAATAGTTAGTTATCTTATTTTTATACCTATTATAAGTTTTCTGCATGAAACATACTTTAATATACATGGAATCATAATACACAAAATCATATATATACACATAATTATACATATATGAGCTTATGGTTATAGTCTAGGTATTTTTATGGTACCTAATTCTCTATAACCAATGGCTCTGATACCAACCTGTCACATCCCGGCGGAAGCGTGAGATTCTTAGGGAGTGACTTGATTGTTCAGACCACATTGTCAGATACTAATTAATAAACAACACATAAACATATATATTTCATAACATAATATTAAAGTTAGGATTACATAAAATCATCATAGACAAAATTTGAAATTACATAATCCTATTACATCATAAAGTTTTAACAACTACATCTTCAGAGACGATGGAAATGAGCATCCACCGACACACTGAAGTCATACAGGTTCACAGTTAGGTTCACACAAACTTTTCCTACAACTTCACCCCAGCCATTAAAAACATCAAAGGAGAATGTTAGGTTGTTATTCATGATGAATTCCTGAAAAAGCATACCAAAAATAGTCAACACAAAGTTGGTGAGCTTCACAGGTTTATTAAACAGATAATATTGATGTATTATACATACAACCAAACCTTACATAGTAATCAGATTATCCCTATCTGTCATATCATATTCACATAAATCAGATAACATAGCATTATAACACTCATTCTGTTAATGCAGGAGATATCTCCTAAGTAGCGCTACCAATGTTATCTAACGGTTCCACATCCGAACTAATGGTTGTAACATAAATTTCAGTAATAATACATCAATTCATAATTAGTATGCTTTTTCCCCAAAATTTGATAAAAAACAAAATGGGCCATGAAACTCACCTTTACTCCAAGTAGTAACCTATAAATAAAAGAATTTTATAGTTTAGAAAACTTAACTATTTTCTTCAAAATTTTCAGTACCTCAATAGATTTGGAAATTTTTATAACAAATAGGTTTATTAATCTGGAATATCACGTTAATTTCTTATTTCCAAGATATTTACAGATTATTTTCTATAATTGTTATAAAGTCATCATAAATTTCCAAAAATAGTTTCCGTAGTCCAAAAATTCCCAAAATTTTACAGAAGGTTCATCATAATAATTAGAACTTCTTATAAATTTAACAAAGTCTAATACATAACAGATTAGTTTCTGTAATTGTTACAATAATCCTATTTCTTCACAAAAATAGCTATATAGCTCCAAAAATTATTAAATTTATACATTCTGTAGCTTTGGATTTATCAGTTTATCCATGATTTTCTCAGATTTTATTATGCTTTTTAAGTATTTATTCTGATTTTTCTACTACAGAACATGTAAAAATTCATATTCAATCATAACAAAGGAATAAATTCTGAAATAATTCCAGGGACCTTAATACTCCAAAAGGATCATTTGGTGAATTTATTAGAATTTTATGGAATTTATTTATATTTATTGCTTATTTCCAGATTATGTATTTCTTTAAAAATTTGGAACAATGTTTGTTCCCACAATCTTTATATGCCTTTATGATGTAAAAATTCCTTGTAACATGTTCACATATAATGCTTTTGATTATATGTGTTGTTTGAACACATATATCATACATATATCTATATGTTGACATACCAATTTAGCTTAGAAATTTGATACCTTTGGTTGTTATTAACTTGTGAAACCGAGAGATGTGCTTGTTACAAGAACTAAGTACACGATGGTGGTGGTGATAACTATAGGTGATGGTTTGTGATGTTGGTGTTTCAAAGATAAAACCCGAGGACTTTCGGTTGAGGTGGTGGTGTGTGTACTTTGTCCGAGGAAGAGTGAAAGATCAAGGTGGTGGTGTGTGGTGTTCGGGAGGTGATGGTGACCGAGTGTAGAGATGATGGTAGTGGTGTGCGATCGAGGGGTGACCGAATGGGGATGGGTATACGGTTGTGGTTTGGATAGCCGAGAGTTTTTGATGTTCCTCATGGTTCCTTCGACCGAGACCTCTTAAATAGTGGAGGTGTAATCATAGAGTCTAGTGTTTAGGATGTGAGGTGGAGGTTATAGGTTTAGTGAGTCGGTTCTTAGGGGCTAGGTGGCGGGTTGAGGTTGAGCTTAGTGGCAAGATAGGTTTAGGTGTTTACACAAAGAGAGTGTTGAGTCATAGATTGTTAATGGGTGTTTAAGGTGTAAACCGGTTGTTTAGTTGTAAACCGGGTGGTTTTTGATCTCTATTGGTTCTTTGGTTTGAGGTTTAGGTGTAGAGGATTTGTTTAGGTTTAGTTGAAGTCAAGTTTCTCTTGATGTTAACTTATGTTTAGGATGTTTGGTTGGGTTGTGTTTTGGTTTATTTGATGTTGTTTGGTTGATGTATCTTGATCATATATGGTTCAATATCAAAGAATTGTTGCTTATGAATACATGCACACGTAAATTATATATGCATGCAATCATGCATACGTGCATCGCATAGTATATACCTATAAACACATAATACACACATGTATTTTAACAAGAGATGACATATGCATGAGTAAAACATATATAATATGCATGTGTATATGTTTTTTTTTTTTTTTTTTTTTTTTTTTTAGCAAAGATGGTACATGCATACGTAAAAAGGTATGCATGCTACCATGCATACGTATACTTGTATATATATACAAGTGAACAATATACTTATGTAAACAAAAATGAAAGCATTCATACGTTTATGCATGTAATAAGATATATATATATTAACCTAGGTGTGGCTCAAATTATATGAAGGAACTTAAGATTCTTTAATCTAGGGTTGTCACATTCTCCCCCCGTAAAGATAATTTCGTCCCGAAATTTTATTTAATTAGTAATGAACTTATCTGACCATTGACTTGGAATAGATGAGGATATCTTCTTTTGATTTCATCTTCTCTTTCCCACGTATACTCAGGTCCTCTCTTAGCATTCCACTTAACCTTTACTATAGTAATTTTGCCTCTTCTTAGCTTTTTAACTTTCTTGTCTAATATAGCTATTGGTTCTTCGGTGAAATGAAGCTTCTCGTCTATCTTTATTTCCTGAGCTGGAACTTTTAATGTTTCATCTGTTAAACATTTCTTTAGATTGGATACATGGAACGTGTTATGTATTTCACTTAATTCTTGAGGTAAATCTAATTTGTATGCAACGGGACCAATTTTGTCAATAACTTCAAATGGTCCAACATATCTTGGGTTCAACTTATTTCTCTTTTCAAATCGAAAGATTCCTTTGGTAGGTGATATTTTTAGATAGACTTTGTCTCCAATTTGAAATTCTAATGGCCTTCTTCTTTTATCAGCATAGCTTTTCTGTCGATCCCGTGCTGTCTTTAGTCTATTTTTGATTTCCTTGATTTTGTCAGATGTTTCTTGAATTATATCAGGACCTATAAGTTGCCTATCTCCTACTTCATTCCAGCATAAGGGTGATCTGCATTTTCTTCCATACAAGGCTTCAAACGGGGCTGTTTTAATGCTGGAATGATAACTATTATTATAGGAAAATTCTATCAAAGGTAGATGTATATCCCAGCTGCCTCCAAAGTCTAATGCACAAGCACGTAACATATCTTCCAGTGTTTGTATTGTCCTTTCACTTTGTCCATCTGTTTGTGGGTGGAAGGCGGTGCTAAGATTTATTTGGGTTCCTAAAGCTTTTTGTAGGGTTTGCCAAAATCTTGATATGAATCTACTGTCTCTATCAGATATAATGGAGATTGGTATTCCATGTCTGGATACGATTTCTCGTATGTAGATTCTTGCCAATTTTTCTACTTTGTAATCTTCTCTAATTGGCAGAAAGTGTGCTGATTTGGTTAACCTATCTACTATAACCCAAATAGTGTCATAACCACTTGAAGTTCTTGGTAACTTGGTTACAAAATCCATAGTAATTTGATCCCATTTCCATTCTGGAATTTCAGGTTGTTGTAGATATCCTGAAGGCTTTTGATGTTCTGCTTTGATTCTTGAACACGTGTTACATTTTTCTACAAACTCCCCAACTGATCTTTTCATACCAGGCCACCAATAATGATTTTTCAAATCTTTATACATTTTGTTATTCCCTGGATGTACTGAGTATTTTGACTTATGTGCTTCTTCCAATATAACCTTTCTAAGTATGGTATCATTAGGTATCCAGATTCTTTCTTTAAATTTTAAGATCCCATGTGTATCTGTCTGTAAATCCTTTTCTTGTCCTTTTATTTCTACCTTACTTTTCTGTTGGGCTTCCCATATTTGTCTTAGTAGATCTGATTGTAGTTCCATTCTCATGGCTCGTACCCGTAATGGTTTAGCCCTATCTTTTCTACTTAAAGCATCTGCAACTACATTTGCCTTACCGGGGTGATATTTGATTTCACACTCATAATCACTTAGTAATTCTATCCATCTTCTTTGTCTCATGTTTAGCATTTTCTGCTCAAATATATGCTGTAAACTTTTGTGATCTGAGTATATTGTACATTTTGTCCCATATAGATAATGCCTCCAAATTTTAAGTGCAAAGATCACTGCCCCCAATTCTAAATCATGAGTAGTGTAGTTTTTCTCACTTCCCCTAAGTTGTCTAGAGGCATATGCAATGACTTTACTTCGTTGCATTAATACACATCCAAATCCTTGACGAGACGCATCACAATATACTACAAAATCATCAGTCCCTTCTGGTAATGACAAAATAGGTGCACTACACATTTTACTTTTCAAAAGTTCAAATGCATTCTTTTGTTTCTCTCCCCAAACATATGGCTTGTTCTTTTGAGTTAATTCAGTCAAGGGTTGAGCTATCCCCAAACATTCGTTTGTTGGGGTGATATTGGTCAGAAGGAATTGGGGAGCCTTGAGGTAATCGAGGCTACGACAGAGAAGCTTGAAAAGATTAAACCCTTCATGAAGGCAGCCAAAGATAGACAGAAGTCGTATGCCGATAAGCGACGTAGGCCAATTGAGTTCCAGGTGGGTGACCGGTTATGTTGAAGGTCTCACCTTGGAAGGGTATTATCAGATTCAGAAAGCGGGGCAAGTTGAGCCCAAGATATATAGGCCCTTCCGAATCATTGCTCGAGTAGGGGAGGTGGCCTATAGATTGGAGTTGCCAGATGAGTTAAGTGGGATTCACCCGACATTCCATGTGTCTCATCTGAGAAAGTGTATAGCTGATGAAGACATGATTGTTCCACTGGAGGACATTGAAATAGATGAAAGGCTCAATTATGTGGAGCAACCAGTGGCAATCATCGATCGTAAAGAAAAGAAGCTGCGAAATAAAGTGGTTCCTCTTGTGCGTGTACAGTGGAAGCACAGGTAAGGATCCGAGTCAACGTGGGAGACTGAGGAAGAAGTGAGACAGCATTATCCACATTTGTTCAACGAATAACAGGTTTCGGGGACAAAACCTATATAAGGGGGGTGGACTTGTAACACCCGGATATTTATTATTTTGAAGCTGGTGGTGAAAGAAAAGAAAATAAAGTCCAAAAGTCGAGGGACCAAACTCGCCAACGAAGAAAAGTTGGGAAATGTGGTGATATATGTAGGGAGAGGGCAGCCCACTCTCCCCACACCCACATTTCAGTTTCATAAAGAGAAGAAGAGAGAAAGAAGAGAAAAAGAGGAAAAGTGTTGGTTCGAGTCGGTTCAGGTCGCCAAAATTGTCGTGAAGCAAGCCGAATCGTAGCTCTTGTCGTTGTGCTCGTTTATGTGAGCTCTAGGACCCCTCTTTTACATGTTTTTGACTGATTTTGGGTTGGAACACATTTGAAAACCCTTTTTCGCGTTTTTGGGTAAAAACCCGTATGTATGCGTGTATGTATGCGTAGGACCCGTTTGGGGCTTGATTTCTTGCTTGGTTGTGCTTGAATAATGTTATGGTATGCATCCCTAAGGTTTAGGATGGTCGATTTAGGCTTAAAATGGGTTTAGATGAGTTTGGAGGCCGAAAACCCTCGGCTGCAGTCGGGTTGAACTGCATTCTGCATCAGTTAGGGCTAGGCGACCGACTGGAGGCCGAATGGAGGCCATACGGCCGATTAGGGTGCGATTGGGGTCCATTCGCACGACTGAAGGTTCATTCGCACGACTGAAGGTTCATTCGCACGACTGAAGGTTCATTCGCACGACTGAAGGTTCATTCGCACGACTGAAGGTTCATTCGCACGACTGAAGGTTCATTCGCACGACTGAAGGTTCATTCGCACGACTGAAGTTCATTCGCACGACTGAAGGTTCATTCGCACGACTGAAGGTTCATTCGCACGACTGAAGGTTCATTCGCACGACTGAAGGTTCATTCGCACGACTGAAGGTCCAGTCGCATAGGTGTTCATCCGCATTGTCCATTCGCACGACTGGATGTTCATTCGCATAGGTGTTCATCCGTATTAGTTCATTCGCATGATGTTCAGTCGCATGGAGGTAACGCGACCGAAGGGTGTCCATACGCCCGAATAGGGCTGTTGTACCCGAGGAAGGCGTAGATTGACTTCAGACTTTCGGGGGAAAATGCAGATGTAAGTTTTGACGTAAAGGTTCCATAAGAGTTTTTAAGATGATGATCGAGGTCTTAGAAAGCATGTTGGCATGATGAGGGTGATGATGTTGTATGTTATGTATGTATGATGTATGATGTGATGTTGATGCATGTTAATGTTCCTTAGTGTGATGTATAATCTTCCTATGGCTTTACCTATTATGATGAATGAACGAAGTATTATGTAACGTAAAGTGAAAGATAAAGAAAGAGGAACATGATGAATGAATGCATGTATTAAAGAACGAATGAAACGTCTTGCACACATCGGATAACGGGTCCTTCTTGGTGATTGACCCTGAATGTAGAACCTCTACCGCTCACCCCTAGTACTGTGGCATACGTTTAGCTGTTCATTTGTTGACTTCGCCCAGTAGCTACGACTAACCGGGGTGTAGCACATGGTATTGGTATGGATGATGTCGATGCGCAAGTAAGGTAATGAAGAACGAATGAACGAATGAAGAAGATAATAATGATATTATCTATGTGTACGTACGATGTGTGATCATGTAAAAGTAATGAACGGTTTTATATGAAAGTAAAGTAAGTTTTATTTATAAAACTAGAACTCACTCACACGCTGACTTTGATGTGTTTCCAGTTGGCAGGTAATGGTTGCTGAGGATGGCACGGGCGACTACTCAGCTCTTTTGGGGATGGCATTCTTTTGATTAATGTTTTTGCCTTGTAATGCGAACAAGCTATTTTGTAATGAATGTCGTATTAACTTGCAAAAACTTTTACATGGAAATGAAAGTTTGTTTTAGTTTTCCGCTGCGATTTATTAAATACAAATGTAATTATATGTTTTATGTGCGATGAGAACCCAGCTGTAAGCGTCCCGGGAACGGGGCCTTACAGTAACACCTCCGAAGGTCAGTCACAAAGACTGGAACCCTTGCGTGAACACTTTAGGATTTGCTGAACCTCACGCGGTAGAGCTTAAGGCATTAAGAGCCGTGCACCTCTGTACATATTGCTTTCAAGCATCTCCATACTTCTCTCTTTATTTCACTAATTCATGCATGCATTCATTCATTACGTTTCTCTTTTCATTATCTTCCACTTTACGTTACATAATACTTTCATTACATTCATTAACGTTCAATGCAAAGCCAAGGGAAGACATACATACAATAAGGAACACACATAAACATACACCATCACCATATAGGCACATCATACATACATAACACACATCAATCATAAGGCATCATCACATCATACCGGGCCTATCTCCCTATTATACCCCTTGAAAACCACTTAGAAACCTCAAGTCCAAAGTGGGCGCATGGTCCTTCCAGGCGCATGTGCATAAAATTCTAAGTATAAAATAGTCTGGGTGCATGGGCACTATTTGGGCGCTTCTGCCCTGTTCAGGCGCATGGCCACTATGCAGGCGCATGGCACCTGTTTAGGCGCATCAACACTTAGCCGTTTCAATCACTTTGGACGCATGGCACTATTTAGGCGCATGGCCAACATAAGCGCATGGCCAACACTTAGGCGCATGGCCAACACTTAGGCGCATGGCCAACACTTAGGCGCATGGTGTCACACCCCAACCTTGACGGCGGAAACGTCGAAGTGTGAGGGTTAAGATTGTTCACAACCACATAACGCTATGATTAAATGTAAATGCCATTAATTAATTGTTTTCAACCACCACATACATCAATGTCTCAAAATCAAACAAACAATACAGTAAGAAATCCCAAAAGTTCTTATTAGGTCTAAGTCCATGTCCTAAGTTTAAGCATTTCCTTCAATCATCTTTTAAGCTTGCACATTACTTGAAACATGTTGAAAATAAGGTCAACTAACAAGTTGGTGAGTTCTCATGGTTTTAAGTACAATAAGTATACCAAAAAAATGTGGCAATTCTAGTCAATGGTCACAGAATAAGCAAGTATATAGAACATGCATAGTTACAACCAAACCTTGACTGAACAACATATGAATAAGCATGATTAGCTAAATGTATTTGGTTCCCTAGTGCACAAGCATACGGCTCCTAGGAGTCGGCAATACATCGACTTTAGCACCAAATAGGCTTGTCAGGCCCAAAGATCTAAGACTTTGCCAGGCTAGATTTAGTTAATGATTGCACACATATGACACACCTCATATATAACTCAACACATTCAATTAACCACGACTATGTAAAGAATTGCACGTGCATAATAAGTATCAAAGCGTGTAGGAGTATGTTTGTATAACCAACATGTTTCACCCCGAAAGTGTAAAATATATGTAAATGGGGCATAAGAACTCACTTGCTAATAAAAGGCTTTGAAGATGAAATAATAATAACCACGAATAAGATTCCAACACAAACATCACAACGCACCTAAATAAAATAAAGTAGCGCGTTATAATTGGTTTTGATGATTAATTATTATGTTTGAGGTTCTCACTTATATATTGAATAGGGGTTGACAACTATTCAAATTTATTTCATGTTATTAATGTGAATCGGGTTAAGGGAACGAAAGGATAAATATTTAAATAATTAAATTGATTGCGCGTAAGAAAAGGATAATCGAATCGTGCGTTGAACTATTTTATAAAGGTCGTATATAGTAATTACAATAAGTGGATTAACCATTTAAAAGGAATATATATAGATACATATAATATATAATATATATATATATATATATATATATATATATATATATATATATATACATTGATAAAAATATATATTTACGTATGAGTTATTTAATCATTCTAATTGCTTGACGATGCATAAATATATATATATTGAAGATATTTTACACAAGTATTAACTTTACACAATAACATCATAATTTTAGAATAAGGAAAAAAATACCACCATGAATCTTATGTTCAAACATATTTATAAACCTTTGATAAAAATAAACAAATTCTGAATTTATAAAATAGCTTTAGAAATTTTCAGAATTTCAATTTTAGCAAAAGAAATAATTAATAATAAGGAAAATAAAACAGAAAAGAAAAGAAAAGAAAAATAAAAGGAAAAGAAAAGAAAACATAAGAGAATAAAAGAAAAAAAGAAGAAAAAAAGGGGGGTGCCCGGGGTCGAACCCGGGACCTCCCCTGAAACAAGGGGCTCGGGAACCAGTGAACCAGGGCCGTGCCTTGGTTCATCCGGTTTCTTTTAAATTTAAATCAGGGTTTGCCCCGAATTTCCCCCAAATCGTATGAACCCTAGGTTCAACAGATCCTCAAATTGACCCTCGATTCGATGTTTAAACATCGAATTGTCATAGGGCTTTTGATCCTTGGATCAAATCGAACAAAATACAAGATTCCATTACCTGATTTACAGAGATGTAGATGAGTTTCGTGTTTGAGTCCGGTTGAAGGTTCTTGGAATTGGGGTTTTTCGTTTGGGAGGGTTTAAGGTGAAATTGAGCTTACGGGGAGTTTAGGAACTTTGAAATGAATCCGAAGCTCTCATTATATAGCCTCAATTACATGGTTTTGAGCTCAACGAACTCGGTTTGAAACCGTGTTTGAATTTACCAAAATAAGAGAAACCCGAGCTGTTAATTAGCTATATTGATTGATTAATTGATTGATTAAGCCGCGTAGTAAGTTTAGGTGTGATTAATTTGATTGAATTTCAGTTTTAGGCAAGATTTGATTGTGGTGTTTGACTCGGTTGATTCGAGGTTCGATTAGGAAGGGTTAAACGCGGGGGAACAACGAATTAAGTTGTGGTTCGGGTTCGAATCACAGGGTCGAGAGAGGGTTCGGGTGATTTAATTGATTCAAATTGTATATATAAAAAAAACGGTTTGTAGCCTCGCGGAGCTCGCCGGAGCTCCGGCCAAGGCCACCGGCGTTTCAAAAGAAATAAAATGGACGGTTTACGTTTTGACCCCTGGAGTTTGGGCGTTTCACATAACTGCCCCCTGCAGTTTGGGCGCTTGGTTAAGTAAGATTTAAACTTTTGTTTTTAAGTTTGATAAATTACAAAACACCCCCTGTACTTTAGTTTAAAGAAGTTTGTTATTATTATTATTATTATTATTATTATATTATTATTATTATTATTATTATTATTATTAGTATTATGATTATGGTTATAATTATTATTGTTACTTTTAGAATTATTATTAGTATTATGATTATTAATGTTATTATTATTATTAATATGAGATGCTTATTTTTATTATAATATTTATTATTATTATTATTGCCATGATAATTATTATTTGTAAGCATTATAGTATAACACTTATAATTGCTTATTAATAAATAATATTGCAACCATCAATTGTTTATGAGCAAAATAAGTCCCCAAAGATTCAAAATGACATAAAAGGTCCACACAAGAATAACGATGTTAACTTTTAATTAACTCAAAAATACAGAATGTTACAGTCTCCCCAACTTAAAAGAATTTCGTCCCGAAATTAGAAATCAAAAGGGGTTACAAGAATAGGGAAGGGTACGTCTTCTTCATATGATCTTCACGCTCCCAGGTGAATTCTGCTCCTCGTTTGTTCTCCCACCGAACCTTTACAATTGGGGTGTAGAGGTCCTAGTCTTCTTCATAATGCGATCCATGATTTCGACGGGTTTCTCCACGAAATGCAGTGACTCGTCGATCTGGATGTCTTCTAATGGCACATATAGATTATCGTCGGCCAAACACTTTCTCAGATTCGAGACATGGAAGACCGGGTGGATTCCGCTAAGATCGGAGGGTAGTTCGAGTTTATAGGCTACTTTCCCGACCCTTTTCAGGATCTTGAATGGTCCTACAAATCTCGGAGCTAATTGCCCTTTCTCCCAAAACGAACTACACCCTTCCATGGTGAGACCTTGAGAAGGACCATCTCCCCAACTTGGAATTCTAGTGGCTTTCGACGCTTATCAGCGTAACTTTTCTGTCGACTCCTAGCCACTTCCAGGTTCTTGCGGATGATAGCGACTTTATCAGTCGTCTCTTGTATGAGCTCGGGACCGGTGATAAGGTTTTCACCGATGTCGGTCCAGCAAATTGGTGAGCGACACTTACGACCGTAAAGTGCTTCAAACGGTGCCATTTGGATGCTGGAGTGGTAACTATTGTTGTAGGAGAATTCTGCGAGCGGTAAATGGGTATCCCAGTCACCACCAAAGTCAAGAACACAAAGACGCAACAGTCTTCCAGAGTTTGGATCGTCCGCTCGGTTTGACCATCGGTTTGGGGATGGTAAGCCGTACTTAAATCCAATTGCGTTCCCAGAAGTTCTTGCATGGAGGACCAGAAATGAGAAGTAAATCGAGCGTCTCGGTCGGATATGATGTGGAGAGGCACTCCATGACGGCTTACGATCTCGTCGATGTAAATCCGAGCTAACCTAGATGTCTTATATGTGTTGCGTATGGGTATGAAGCGTGCCGACTTGGTCAAACGGTCGACGATTACCCATATGCTATCGTGCCCACGAGATGTCCGAGGTAGCTTGGTTATGAAGTCCATGGATATACGCTCCCATTTCCACATAGGAATTTCGGGTTGTTCGAGCAATCCACTTGGACGTTGGTGTTCCGCCTTAACCTTCGTGCATGTAAGGCACTTAGCAACGTATGTTGCTATGTCTCGTTTCATTCCGGGCCACCAATACTGACTACGTAAGTCCATGTAATCTTATCGGAGCCCGGGTGGATAGAATAACGAGTCTGATGAGCTTCGTTCATGATAAAAGTCCGAAGGTTATTGCGTTTGGGAATCCAAATTCTGTTTGCGAAATACATTAACCCATTGGCTCTCGCTTCCAATTGAGCTAGGAGGTTCAGCTCCAGTTCTTCCTTCATACCCCCCTCGTTTTGCACTACTTGCTGAGCTTCACGAATGCTTGACTCGATGTCACAATCGATCCTCAAGTTTTGGAGTAGTACCGTTGCATTGTTGACATCGAGTCGAACTTCGGTGTCAAACTCCACCAATGTATCGAACCATTGCCGTTGGTCACGAATCTCTTGAATAGAGACCAACTTTTGATGTGTCTTTCGACTCAACGCATCAGCTACGACATTTGCCTTGCCGGGATGGTATCGAATATCACAGTCATAGTCGTTAATTAGTTCCAACCAACGACGTTGCCTCATGTTGAGGTCCTTCTGGTTGAAAACGTGTTGAAGGCTCTTGTGGTCCATATAAACTATACACTGCGTGCCGTATAGGTAATGTCTCCAGATTTTTAGAGCAAAGACCACCGCTCCGAGCTCGAGATCGTGCGTCGTGTAATTTACCTCATGAACCTTCAATTGTCTCGAGACATAAGCTATGACCTTTCCTCGTTGCATGAGAACACAACCAAGGCCTTGTTTCGACGCATCGCAGTATACCGTGAAGTCGTCATTTCCATCCGGTAGAGCCAGAATAGGAGCATTACATAACTTATGCTTTAATGTCTCGAACGCCTCTTCTTGTTCGGCTTTCCACTCGAAAGGCTGGTGCTTCTGGGTCAGGAACGTGAGTGGCTTTGCGATTTTTGAGAAATTGGCAATGAATCGTCGGTAATACCCGGCTAGACCAAGGAACGATCGAATTTCTGTTGGAGTCGTGGGAGCACTCCAATTTCTAACGGCTTCAACCTTCGCCGGGTCGACGTGAATTCCTTGGCTATTCACAACGTGTCCCAAAAATTGCACCTCTTCGAGCCAAAACTCACATTTTGAGAACTTTGCGTATAATTGCTCCTTCTTCAACAGTTCGAGGATTTGTCGGAGATGAAGTTCATGTTCGGACCGGGTCTTGGAATAAATAAGAATGTCGTCAATGAAAACAATGACAAACTTGTCTAAGTATGGCTTGCACACTCGGTTCATAAGGTCCATGAAGACCGCAGGAGCATTGGTTAAGCCGAAAGGCATAACCATAAACTCGTAATGCCCATACCGAGTGCGAAATGCGGTCTTTGGAATGTCGTCGTCGTGGACTCGCAGTTGGTGATAGCCCGAACGCAAGTCGATTTTTGAAAAGATTGCAGCTCCTTGAAGTTGATCGAAGAGGTCGTCGATACGAGGAAGAGGATACCGGTTCTTGACGGTTAACTTGTTGAGCTCCCGGTAATCGATACACATGCGAAAAGACCCATCTTTCTTCTTCACAAACAAGACAGGTGCACCCCAAGGGGAAGAACTAGGGCGTATGAATCCCTTCTCAGATAATTCTTGGAGTTGGCTAGAGAGTTCTTGCATCTCCGATGGTGCGAGTCGGTAGGGTGATTTAGCCACAGGGCTAGCTCCCGGAATTAGATCGATTTTGAATTCCACTTCCCGTACGGGAGGTAACCCACTAAGGTCGTCGGGGAAAACTTCAGGGAATTCACGAACAATTGGAACATCCTTGAGTTCTTTCCCTTCGACCTTGGTGTTGACCAAGTAGGCTAGAAAGGCCGGATAGCTTTTACCCAAATACTTACGGGCTTGGGTGCATGACATTAGTTTGAGTCCTTTGGATGACCGTTCGCCGAATACCTTCAACGTATCACCAGAGGGTAAGGGTATGCGAATGCATTTCTCGAAGCAAACGATCTCAGCATGATTCTGCGATAGCCAATCCATACCAATAATAACGTCGAAACTCCCAAGCTTCATAGGGATGAGGTCGATAATAAATTTGTGGTTGACGAGTCGCAATAGACAATCACGAATGATCACGTCGACGGTAATGGGTTCTCCATCAGCAACTTCGACAGTGAGCGGGTTCACTAGATCTGAGCGAGGTTTAAAAGTGTCGGCTCGAATTCTAAGGATACGAAACTCTTATCGGCACCCGAATCGAATAATACGTAGGCATAGGTATCATTAATAAGAAACATACCTGTGTAGTTTTTTAAAAGGCACTTAAGGGTCCAAACAAGGATTTTTAAGAGAAAGCTTACGAAGATAGAGTTGAAAGTTACGTACCGTTCACCACGTCGTTGTTCGCTTGAGCTTGGTTTGCGTTGATGTTGAAGGCACGTCCACGAGCTTGTGGAACATTGCCCACAAGGCGAGGGCATTGGGGTCGGTAGTGACCTGGTTCTCCACAGTTGTAGCATGCCCGGTTTGGTTCCGTCACTGCGTTCCCCAGTGCTCGGCAACACGTTGCCACGAGATGCCCATACTTGCCGCATAGTGTGCAGATGCGACACGGGAGATTCCCCGGATGATGGTACTTACATGTGTTGCACAACGGTAGAGGACCTGCATAAGCCCTTGCCACGGGCACTTGTGCTGCCGGTGCAGCCCCGGGAACACACTGCCTCTGGGGTGGCTTAGGAGCGGCCACTGCGTAGTTCCGTGCCGGTACAAACTTCCTTTTCCTGTTATCAACCTTAGCCTCCTTGACCTCCTCGGGAACCGTCTTCTCAGTCTTCTTGGTCCCCTTTGCAGACATGGTGCCTGCCCGGATGTGGTTTTCTGTTAGCTGTGCAGTAATTGTAATAGCTTCTTCTAGGGTTGCGGGTCGGCTACCCACAACGGCATCCTGAATCTGAGGCGGCACCCCCTTGATAAATTTTTCCACATTACGGGCAACAGTATCCACCATGTGGGGCAACAGTATGCTCAGCTCGTGATGGCGGGTAGAATAGGCTAGATGGTTCCCGCCATCCTGTTTCAAGTTCCAGAATTCTTCTTCTAGCTTTTGGATCTCACTTCTCGGGCAAAACTTGGCGATGGCTATGTTCTTGAACTCCTCCCAAGTTAAAGCCAAGATCGCGTCGGGACTTCGGTTTCGCTTTTCACTGTTCCACCAAGTTAAGGCCCTTTGTTGCAGCATACTGGTGGCATACCTCACCTTAAGTGCTTCGAGGCACTCACAGTTGACGAAGGTGTTTTCCATCCCTTCAAACCATTCTAGGAGACCGGTGGCACCTTCCTTGCCACTGAAACTGGGAGGCTTGCATGAATTGAAGTGTTTGAAGGTGCACGACTGGTTGTTACGGCCTTGGTTTGCACTAGTTTCTCCTTGGCCGTTGCTGTTGTTCGTGACGTTTGCAATCATGGTGTTGCTGAGTTCAGCCACCATAGTCGGGATGACCGCAGCCATTTGCCGGGCAATCATGGCGGCAAGCTTACGGTCGGATCTTCCTCGGTTTCTGTGATAACGAGACATGCTGGAAAAATACAAATTGGATTAGGATAGGTTAAAAAGAATAGTAAGGATGAACAGTTAAAGTATGGATAAGAGTCATACGGAATGATTCCATTTGATGACGCATCACCATTTGGAGACGTTGACACGTCAAGATAAATTGACCCATTTGCCTCAGAAACTAGTGTTTAATGGCCATAGTTTATCACTCATCCCGGAAATCCCCAGGTAAGCATGACTGGTCCCGTAGGATTTATACGAAATGCTTACCTTAGCCCGAAGGCCTTTTGCCAGGAAAACCAGGATACAGGTGTCTATGTACCACACTAGCTCTATGGTTCATGGAATCAAAATCTTGATGAGATGTTGATAAGATTAGACATAAAGTCTGAAGAATTCCTATCAATAGATTCTACTCGGCGACGAGAATAAGTTTAAGAAGTAGCAACAGTCAGGGTGAATCAACGTTTAAGATAAGTCTAGGGGGACGAGTAACCATATGTATTCATGCAAGTAAAGGCACCTATGCTAAGGCATCACATTGCACATAAGGCATAGCGTTAGGCAGCATGCAAACAATATGTATGTATTCATAAGAATACTATTCTATAAGGATCATGCATAAACTATAGTCTAGGTCACCATTTCTAATAACCTAAATCCCTATAGTTATGCTCTGATACCAATCTGTCACACCCCAACCTTGACGGCGGAAACGTCGAAGTGTGAGGGTTAAGATTGTTCACAACCACATAACGCTATGATTAAATGTAAATGCCATTAATTAATTGTTTTCAACCACCACATACATCAATGTCTCAAAATCAAACAAACAATACAGTAAGAAATCCCAAAAGTTCTTATTAGGTCTAAGTCCATGTCCTAAGTTTAAGCATTTCCTTCAATCATCTTTTAAGCTTGCACATTACCTGAAACATGTTGAAAATAAGGTCAACTAACAAGTTGGTGAGTTCTCATGTTTTAAGTACAATAAGTATACCAAAAAAATGTGGCAATTCTAGTCAATGGTCACAGAATAAGCAAGTATATAGAACATGCATAGTTACAACCAAACCTTGACTGAACAACATATGAATAAGCATGATTAGCTAAGTGTATTTGGTTCCCTAGTGCACAAGCATACGGCTCCTAGGAGTCGGCAATACATCGACTTTAGCACCAAATAGGCTTGTCAGGCCCAAAGATCTAAGACTTTGCCAGGCTAGATTTAGTTAATGATTGCACACATATGACACACCTCATATATAACTCAACACATTCAATTAACCACGACTATGTAAAGAATTGCACGTGCATAATAAGTATCAAAGCGTGTAGGAGTATGTTTGTATAACCAACATGTTTCACCCCGAAAGGTGTAAAATATATGTAAATGGGGCATAAGAACTCACTTGCTAATAAAAGGCTTTGAAGATGAAATAATAATAACCACGAATAAGATTCCAACACAAACGTCACAACGCACCTAAATAAAATAAAGTAGCGCGTTATAATTGGTTTTGATGATTAATTATTATGTTTGAGGTTCTCACTTATATATTGAATAGGGGTTGACAACTATTCAAATTTATTTCATGTTATTAATGTGAATCGGGTTAAGGGAACGAAAGGATAAATATTTAAATAATTAAATTGATTGCGCGTAAGAAAAGGATAATCGAATCGTGCGTTGAACTATTTTATAAAGGTCGTATATAGTAATTACAATAAGTGGATTAACCATTTAAAAGGAATATATAGATACATACATATATATATATATATATATATTATATATATATACATACATTGATAAAAATATATATTTACGTATGAGTTATTTAATCATTCTAATTGCTTGACGATGCATAATATATATATATTGAAGATATTTTACACAAGTATTAACTTTACACAATAACATCATAATTTTAGAATAAGGAAAAAAATACCACATGAATCTTATGTTCAAACATATTTATAAACCTTTGATAAAAATAAACAAATTCTGAATTTATAAAATAGCTTTAGAAATTTTCAGAATTTCAATTTTAGCAAAAGAAATAATAATAATAAGGAAAATAAAACAGAAAAGAAAAGAAAAGAAAAATAAAAGGAAAAGAAAAGAAAACATAAGAGAATAAAAGAAACAAAAGAAAAAAAGGGGGGTGCCCGGGGTCGAACCCGGGACCTCCCCTGAAACAAGGGGCTCGGGAACCAGTGAACCAGGGCCGTGGCCTTGGTTCATCCCGGTTTCTTTTAAATTTAAATCAGAGCCGCCCCGAATTTCCCCCAAATCGTATGAACCCTAGGTTCAACAGATCCTCAAATTGACCCTCGATTCGATGTTTAAACATCGAATTGTCATAGGGCTTTTGATCCTTGGATCAAATCGAACAAAATACAAGATTCCATTACCTGATTTACAGAGATGTAGATGAGTTTCGTGTTTGAGTCCGGTTGAAGGTTCTTGGAATTGGGGTTTTTCGTTTGGGAGGGTTTAAGGTGAAATTGAGCTTACGGGGAGTTTAGGAACTTTGAAATGAATCCGAAGCTCTCATTATATAGCCTCAATTACATGGTTTTGAGCTCAACGAACTCGGTTTGAAACCGTGTTTGAATTTACCAAAATAAGAGAAACCCGAGCTGTTAATTAGCTATATTGATTGATTAATTGATTGATTAAGCCGCGTAGTAAGTTTAGGTGTGATTAATTTGATTGAATTTCAGTTTTAGGCAAGATTTGATTGTGGTGTTTGACTCGGTTGATTCGAGGTTCGATTAGGAAGGGTTAAACGCGGGAACAACGAATTAAGTTGTGGTTCGGGTTCGAATCACAGGTCGAGAGGGTTCGGGTGATTTAATTGATTCAAATTGTATATATAAAAAAAACGGTTTGTAGCCTCGCCGGAGCTCGCCGGCCAAGGCCACCGGCGTTTCAAAAGAAATAAAATAGGCGGTTTACGTTTTGACCCCTGGAGTTTGGGCGTTTCACATAACTGCCCCCTGCAGTTTGGGCGCTTGGTTAAGTAAGATTTAAACTTTTGTTTTTAAGTTTGATAAATTACAAAACACCCCCTGTACTTTGAGTTTAAAGAAGTTTTTATATTATTATTATTATTATTTTATTATTAGTATTATGATTATGGTTATAATTATTATTGTTACTTTTAGAATTATTATTAGTATTATGATTATTAATGTTATTATTATTATTAATATGAGATGCTTATTTTTATTATAATATTTATTATATTATTATTGCCATGATAATTATTATTTGTAAGCATTATAGTATAACACTTATAATTGCTTATTAATAAATAATATTGCAACCATCAATTGTTTATTAAGCAAAATAAGTCCCCAAAGATTCAAAATGACATAAAAGGTCCACACAAGAAATAACGATGTTAACTTTTAATTAACTCAAAAATACAGAATGTTACACATGGCCAACACTTAGGCGCATGGCCAACTATTTAGGCGCATGACCCACCCTTGGGTGCATGGCCAACACATAGGCGTCTCGCCGCTCATGCTGGACACATGGACAACTGTTTGGGTGTAACACCCGAATATTTATTATTTTGAAGCCGGTGAAGAAAGAAAAGAAAATAAAGTCCAAAAGTCGAGGGACCAAACTCGCCAACGAAGAAAAGTTGGGAAATGTGGTGATATTAGTAGGGAGAGGGCAGCCCACTCTCCCCACACACCCCACATTTCAGCTTCATAAAGAGAAGAAGAGAGAAAGAAGAGAAAAAAAGGAAAAGTGTTGGTTCGAGTTGGTTCGGGTCGCCAAAATTATCGTGAAGCAAGCCGAATCGAAGCCCTTAACGTTGTGCTCGTTTATGTGAGTTCTAGAACCCCACTTTTACTTGTTTTGAAACGATTTTGGGGCTGGAAAGCATAAAAACCCGTTTTTGTATGTGTATGTGTTTGACCCATTTGGGTGTGATGTGTATGATGCGTTTCGTGTATGTTTCCGAGCGTGTGTGTGCTTGTATGGTGTTATGGTATGCATTCCTAAGGTTTAGGATGGTCGATTTAGGCTTAAAATGGGTTTAGATGAGTTTGGAGGCCAAAAACCCTCGGGATGAACTGCATTCTGCATCAGTTAGGGCTAGGCGACTGACTGGAGGCCGAATGGAGGCCATACGGCCGATTAGGGTGCGATTGGGGTCCATTCGCACGATTGAAGGTCCATTCGCACGATTGAATGTCCATTCGCACGATTGAAGGGCCAGCCGCATGGGGGTCATGCGACTGAAGGTCCAGTCGCATAAGTGCTCATCCGCATTAACCCCATTCGCATGAGGTCCATCCGCATTGTCCATTCGCACGACTGGATGTTCATTCGCATAGGTGTTCATCCGCATTAGTTCAATCGCATGATGTTCAGTCGCGTGGAGGCCATGCGACTGAACGGTGTCCATACGCCCGAGTAAGGCTGTCACACCCGAGGAAAATGTAGTTTGACTTTTGATTTTCGGGGAAAAGTGCAGATGTAAGTTTTGACGTAAGGGTTCCTGTAAGAGCATGTAAGATGACGATTGGGGCCTTAGAGAGCATGTTGGGCATGATGATGATGATGTTGCATGTTAGGGCTTGTTATGTATGCGTGGTGTTGCCCCGTATGATAATGATGACTGTGTGTGTTATGTTCCTTATATGATGTATGTTATCTTCTTGTGGCCTTATGTGTCATGTTAATGAATAAACGAAGTATTATGTAACGTAAAGTGAAAGATAATGAAAGAGGAACATGATGATGAATGCATGTATTAAGGAACGAATGAAACGTCTTACACGCATCGGATAACGGGTCCTTCTTTGTGATTGGCCCTTAATGTAGAACCTCTACTGCTCACCCCTAGTACTGTGGCATACGTTTAGCTGTTCATTTATTGACTTCGGCCCAGTAGCTAAGACTGATGGTTACTCCTAGTACCGTGGCATACGTTTAGTTGTTCATTTATTGACTTCGGCCTGGTAGCTACGACTAACCGGGGTGTAGCACATGGTATTGGTATGGATGATGTCCGATGCGCAAGTAAAGTCATAATGAACGAATGAATGAATGAAGAAGATAATAATGATATTATCTATGTGTACGTATGATGTGTGATCGTGTGAAAGTAACGAATGGTTTTATATGAAAGTAAAGTATGTTTTGTAATAAAACTAGAACTCACTCAGCAACGCTGACTTTTATATGTTTTCCAGTTGGCAGGTAATGTTTGCTGAGGATGGCACACCGTGAAGCTACTCAGCTCTTTTGGGATGGCATTCTTTTGATTAATGTTTTTGCATTGTAATGCGAACAAGCTATTTTGTAATGAATGTTGTATTAATTTGCAAAAGCATTTACATGGAAATGAAAGATTGTCTAGTTTTCCGCTGCGATTTTATGAAACACAAATGTAATTATAGGTTTTATGTGCAATGAGAACCCAACTGTAAGCGTCCCGGGAACGGGGCCTTACATTGGGCGCATGAACCACTATTCATGTTCATCAGACGTTCTGAAATCTTTTCTATGTTATCATCTTCACCCGATTCTCATTCTAAGCATACCCAAACACAGATCTAACATACTAAGGCTATCTAAGCATGTTAAACATCATCTCTAACCCATAATCAAACTCTAAAACATATATACGTACATACAACATTCGGACATGAATCTATAAATCCACGGTTTTACTTGAAAACATCACTTGGTATGCATAATAGCCCCAAATCAGTTGAAAATCAGTAAAAGAGGGGTTCTAGAAACTCACCTTTAGCAGCTTTTGAGCAACACTCTTCCCGTTCAAGTCCCACCTTCGATTCAGCTCTTGAATCCCAAAAGTAACCTCTAAACAACCGTAACTTCGGTCGCGAACTCAATACTCAACTGAAACCGAGCTCATATAAGAGAAGACTTACCTTTTGAAGCTGCTTCTTCCACTTTCTCTCTCTAGAACCGGGGCTCTCTCTCTTCTTCTTTTCAGCCGTGAAGAAGAAGATGAAGAAGAAATAATGGGCACCCATGCCCTTAAAATAACACTTTTTCCCATCCATTTGTGCACAATTTCCATTCCTTCCACTTACTTTTCTTTTTCCTTCCGTTTAAGTAGAAATTTCAGGGTGTTACATAATCACTATGTTAAGCTGATACAATAATTAATTAAATGAATAAATTAGAGATATCTTAAAGCAAACCGAATATCTATCATATATATAGATTTATGTCAACACCAATAAAAATAATTTAATCGAATTATTACTTATTCTCTTAAATTATCTTATTCTACCAACTCATTCCCTAATAGTCATGTATTAATTGTAATTAATAAACCGATAAAAATTCCACTTATACAAATCAAGTTACTAATTGACCGAATAACATAAATAAAGAAAGACGCTTTTACCTATTCATGATGGGCATACACTTACGTACCCAAGATGATGAATTAGATCTAAATTTAAAAACTGTATTATTTTATTATAACAAACCTTAGGTGATTTGATAGCTCATGTCTATATAAATATGTATGAGTTATGGATACCATACAACATCCCTTTGCTCAAATTCCTTACCTAGCTTCGTCTTAAAACTTTAATAAAGCGAAAAATGGTACATTGTCGGCTATGAATATATTATTAGTAAAATGTAATATATGCTAGACTTATAAAATAAGTTAATTCTTATTGTGTGCAGGCGGAAAAGAAGATGGTACAGGTAGGACCATGGGGTGGTAACGGTGGAGATCCCTGGGAATTCACAACCGATGGAAAGATTACCGCAATCAAAATCAATTCTGGAGATGTTATTAATGTCGTCCGCTTTACTTATAAGGATGCAAGCGGTAGCACCCACCGTAGTGATACCTTTGGGGGTGAAGATGGCACCCCGCATGAGGTGAGATCGATGGATTACGTTTGTTTGTTTTTGCTTTTTTATACATAAATGAAATAGTTGATGCGCTATGTTTTCAAGTTACGTCAACAAATACATAATATAAACCGTATCTAATGTGTGTGTAATCGATTAGATTCATTTTGCTCATGATGAGGAGCTCCAAAAGATCAACGGGAGATTCGGAGAGTATGGTGACCTTACCGTGGTTACATCATTGACTTTCGTGACCAACAGAAATACGTATGGCGGATATGGAAAATACGCTGGGGTTGATTTCTCCTTGCCAGTAACCGAAGGGAAGATTGCTGGATTCCATGGAAGGTGTGGTGATTTAGTCGACTCAGTTGGCGTCGTACTTAAACCCTAACTAGTACGTGCCAATCAAATTACCTGCCGCATATGTACTTTGTTTTACTTGTTGTAATAAAGAAGCTTAAGCTGTTGTTCTTTCTGCTTAAGCTAGCGTGTGTATTTGCTTCCAATCGATTTTATTTGTACGTGTCCATGTAACATCTATGTTAAAACATTTATAAATAACAAGCATGCAGCCTAGCTGCTTGTCGTTCGTGTGCTATATGGTTGGGTACTCGTAAAAGCTTCTAAATCCTCCACCAAGAGGATTATACCGTATGTGATTTAACATGGTTCGTGTAATATTTAGAGATATCTTTATGTTACATTTGTATGAAAATTCAATTTACCCATGTGACGTGTATGTTAAAATAATTAAAAACATTTAAATTTATGTTACGTTTGTTCGAAAACGAAAGTTACCAAAACTCGTTACGTAATTTAATCACTTATTTCACACAAGCACTACTCGTAGTAATTTTTTTTACCGGATATGGTTTAGCCTTTTGTTGAGTTGCACACTCGTAATTCAAATTAAATCTAATATGTAGTTATAAATGTTTTATAGTGTCTAATATGTAATACAAATTAAAGGTTACTTGTAAACTAATAACATGTGAAGTAAATATTTAACTAAATAAAACTTTATTAAATGCTCGAATGTTTATAAGTAAAAATTTAAAAGTTTTGGTTGATTATCAACATAAATTATAATATTATGTATTAAATAAACAGGTCATATAACTTCTTATATATGTATTCATTCTTTACGTTTAAACAATCAAACTAAGTATCCGAACTAATCAACCAGTTAAGCCGGGCAAAGTGTTATGTGGACATATATACAGATCGACGATCCATCATGAATTGACTTGGAACGTAACGAGTCAAACTTTAAAGTTAAGTCACCAATATTAGCATATATTATTATTGATAAATTATGAATAGCACCCGACGTTTCTAATTATTCTGTATCCGATGTTACTAAGCCACAACAATGATTGATTCTAGTAGAAAAGTCAATTAGACTTGAGCATACGCGTTGGTAAAGCTCGTATTATACTGGTTGTGGTCGTTTGTAGCATCTACCAGTTAAATCATGTAACACCCCGAAATTTCTACTTAAACGGAAGGAAAAGAAAAGTAAATAGAAAGAATGGAAATCGTGCACAAGTGGAAGGGAAAAAGTGTACAATGTACATTTTTATTATTTTAAGGATTTAAGGGCATGGGTGCCCATTATTTCTTCTTCCTCATCTTTTCTTCACGGCTGAAAAGAAGAAAAGAGAGAGAGCCCGGTTCTAGAGAGAGAAAGAGGAAGAAGAAGCTGAAAAAGGTAAGTCTTCTCTTTTTTGAGCTCGGTTTCAATTGAGTATTGAGTTCTTGACCGAAGTTCCGGTTGTTTAGAGTTTACTTTCGGGATTCAAAGAGCTGAATCGAAGTGGGTCTTGAACGGGAAGAGTGTTGCTCAAAAGCTGCTAAAGGTGAGTTTCTAGAACCCCTCTTTACTGATTTTCAACTGATTTGGGGCTATTATGCATACCAAGTGATGTTGTCAAGTAAAACCGTGCATTTACAGCTTTATGTCCAAATGTTGTATGTACGTATGTATGTTTTAGAGTTGGCTTATGAGTTAGAGATGATGTTTAGCATGCTTAGATGGCCTTAGTATGTTAGATCTATGTTTGGGTATGCTTAGAATGAGAATCAGATGAAATTGGTGGCATAGAAAAGATTTCAGAATGTCTGATGAACATGAACAGTGGTTCATGCACCCAGACAGTTGTCCATGCATCCAGCATGAGTGGCCAGACACCTAAGTGTTAGCCATGCGCCCAAGGGTGGGTCATGCGCCTAAACAGTGGCCCATGCACCTAAGTGTTGGCCATGCGCCCAAGTGTTGGCCATGCGCCTAAATAGTGCCATGCGTCCAAAGTGATTGAAACGGCTAAGTGTTGATGCGCCTGAACAGGGCAGAAGCGCCCGAATAGTGCCCATGCGCCTAGACTATTTTACACTTAAAATTTTATGCTCATGCGCCTGGAAGGACCCATGCGCCCACTTTGGACTTGAGGTTTTCTAAGTGGTTTTAAGGGGTATTATGGAGAGATAAGCCTGGTTATGATGTAATGGCTTACGTTTGATGTGTGTTATGTATGTATGATGTGCCTATTTGGGTGATGGTGTATGTTTATGTTTATGGGTGTTCCTTACTATGTATGTATGTCTTCCATTGGCTTTGCGTTGAACGTTAATGAATGTAATGTGTAACACCCGGATATTTATTATTTTGAAGCCGGTGAAGAAAGAAAAGAAAATAAAGTCCAAAAGTCGAGGGACCATACTCGCCAACGAAGAAAAGTTGGGAAATGTGGTGACATATGTAGGGAGAGGGCAGCCCACTCTCCCCACACTCACATTTCAGCTCACAAAGAGGAGAATAGAGAGAAAGAAGGGAAAAAGAGGAAAAAAGTGTTGGTTCGGGTCGGTTCGGGTCGCCAAAATCGTCGTGAAGCAAGCCGAATCGAAGCTCTTGTCGTTGTGCTCGTTTAGGTGAGTTCTAGGACCCCTCTTTTACTTGTTTTCAAACGATTTGGGGCTGGAAAACATCTGAAATCGAGTTTTTCGTATGTGTGTAAGTTGACCCGTTTGTGTATGTGTATGTATATGTATGACGCGATTGTGACTTGATTTCTTGCTTGGTTGTGCTTGAATGATGTTATGGTATGCATCCCTAAGGTTTAGGATGGTCGATTTAGGCTTAAAATAGGTTTAGATGAGTTTGGGGGCCGAAAACCCTCGGCTGCAGTCGGGTTGAACTGCATTCTGCATCAGTTAGGGCTAGGCGACCGACTGGAGGCCGAATGGAGGCCATACGGCCGATTAGGGTACGATTGGGGTCCATTCGCACGATTGGGGTTCATTCGCACGACTGGAGGGCCAGTCGCATGGGGGTCATGCAATTGAGGGTCCATTCGCACGACTGGATGTTCATTCGCATAGGTGTTCATCCGTATTAGTTCAATCGCATGATGTTCAGTCGCATGGAGGCAATGCGACTGAAGGGTGTCCATACGCCCGAATAGGGCTGTTGAACCCGAGGAAGGTGTAGATTAACTTCTGACCTTCGGGGGAAAGCGCAGATGTAAGTGTTGATGTAAAGGTTCCCATAAGAGTTTTTAATATGACGATCGAGGTCTTAGAGGCATGTTGGGCATGATGAGGGTGATGATGTTGTACATTATGTATGTATGATGTTGCCATGTATGATGTGATGTTGATGCATGTTTATGTTCCTTAATGTGATGTATAATATCTTTCCTGTGGCTTTACCTGTTATGATGAATGAACGAAGTATTATGTAACGTAAAGTGAAAGATAAAGAAAGAGGAACATGATGAATGAATGCATGTATTAATGAACGAATGAAACGTCTTGCATACATCGGATACGGGGTCCTTCTTGGTGATCGACCCTAAATGTAGAACCTCTACCGCTCACCACTAGTACTGTGGCATACATTTAGCTGTCATTCGTTGACTTCGGCCCAGTGGCTAAGACTGATGGTTACTCCTAGTACCGCGGCATACGTTTAGCTGTCATTCGTTGACTTCGGCCTGGTAGCTACGACTAGCCGGGGTGTAGCACATGGTATTGGTTCGGGATGATGTCCGATGCGCAAGTAAGGTAATGAAAGAAGGAATGAACGAATGAGGAAGATAATAATGATATTATCTATGTGTACGTATGATGTGTGATCATGTAAAAGTACGAACGGTTTTATATGAAAGTAAAGTATGTTTTATTTATAAAACTAGAACTCACTCAGCAACGCTGACTTTAATGTGTTTCCAGTTGGCAGGTAGTGATTGCTGAGGAAGGCACGGGTGACTACTCAGCTCTTTTGAGATGGCATTCTTTTGATTAATGTTTTTGCATTGTAATGCGAACAAACAATTTTGTAATGAATGTTGTATTAGTTTGCAAAAGCATTTACATGGAAATGAAAGTTTGTTTTAGTTTTCCGCTGCGATTTATTAAATACAAATGTAATTATATGTTTTATGTGCGATGAGAACCCAGCTGTAAGCGTCCCGGGAAGGGGGCCTTACATAATGAAAGTATTATGTAACGTAAAGTGGAAGATAATGAAAAGAGGAACGTAATGAACGAATGCATGCATGTATTAATGAAATAAAGAGAGAAGTATAGAGAGGCTTGAAAGCAATATGTACAGAGGTGCACGACCCTAAATGCCTAAAGCTTTACCGCGTGAGGTTCAGCATGTCACACCCTCAAAATCCACGTGCGGAGTTTTACCGCAAGGCGTGTGAACAAACCAGGATCACAGTCAATAGTTACTCAGAACGACTCTATATGCCACTATTAAAATAAAATCAACCAAATTATAAACTTGAAACTGTGCGGAAGCGTTTTGTAAAACAACCCAAAGAAATAAATGTGTATACTATGGCAAAACATGCGCCAACCCAAAAAGTAAACATTAACCATTAAATGATAAAAATGTCTTGAAGACCTAGTCTTAGAATGCAAGTGCAACCATGTAGTGCTCCTAATGGCAAGCAAGCTAATGACCTGAGAATAGCATACTAAAATGTCAACACAATGGTTGGTGAGTTCAAAAGTGATATTCAAACATAAACAGTTTAATAACATAGATATAAAAGTAGTGCATTGTAACAGATAGCTAGTCCATTAACAATAAATATTAACTCATAGTGATTTCGCAATTGAAGCTGACTGTGTTACGTTGTTGCCTCCTGTCACGACTTAACAGGTCGTGACAATGTTCAATAGGACAACTTGCACCCAGTTGACCTCGAGTCACACAGGTGGGGCTCGTCAGACCCAGTAGTACTACCCAAATTTCCCCGTTATTCAATATTAACAATTCGAAAGTGTGAGAACTTTTCCATGGTATCAACACTATATTAATATTATACACAACTTGAATATATAAAGCGTTTGTGATTTACCAGTATGCTATCTCCCCCAAAAGAGATTAAATAAAGAGTGGGGCATGAACTCACCTGATATGCATGATAGACACTTAGAGTTTTACTTGACATACAGAATGGATAGACAACCTTCAGATGTTACCTAGATCATATAAGTACGTGAGTACGTGTAAATAGAGAACATGTGAAACCCTAAGTACATTACAACCAAGGACTCAAGATTTCAGAAAAACAGACACGTTTGACCCAGTTGACCCGTTTGACCCGTTGGTGACTTTATGTGTTGTAAACCATTCAAGCAATCATACACATATATCATACATGGTTAACATTCAAATAGATCATATGTATGCTATATTATCCAGGTGTATCACTTAGATTATCATATAACCAAGTATCATACAAGTGATGCAAATCTAGAAAATTAACATGTCCACTAGTTATAACACAACTAACATGTCACACAAAGATCAAATCACGCACCACATGCCATGTGAAGCCACTCATGACTTCACATCCTAAACCATGCCAATCCTACTAAGTAGGGGCCTCAGATTCGCACGCGTGTATGATGATCATAATCATATTCATTAACCATGTTCATTGCATTCAACAAACATCACAACAATCAATTTCCAGTCCCAAACATGATGTCCTAACTACTAACCAACATCAACATCATACAATGATCATCAAAGTCCAAACATCACCCATGATTATCCAAGCATCCCATAAAACTAATTTAACATGTTCTATCACATTAGAATTCATCCATGAACTTACTAACATGCTCCTAACATCCCAAACATGTTCAAACTATCATCCTTCAAACTTTGTGCAAATAAAGTTTCCCTTTTGGGAAAGTACATTCCAACATCTATCAAACACTCAATGTATTCATGAATTCATCACAATTATACCATCTCAAGCTCATAACAACATCTAGACATGATTAACAATACCTAATCATCATAATCTAACAATCATCATGAACAAAAGTTTCCACTTTTGGCAAGATATGAACAACAACATTCATTCTAAGGTTTCTAGCATTCAAATCAACAATCTAGCATCTAATTAACATCATGAACCCATCAACAACATCAACCTATCATTAGATCATCATGTCATGAAAATAAAGTTACTATTATTAGTAACCAACACCAACTTAAATTCGTCAATTTCTTGCAAAATCAATGTATTCTAACCTTCATACAACCTACTAATCATCATACATTCATCAAAGATCATCCATCATGCATAATCTCATCAATTTTCGAATTAGGGTTTGCTTAAAACCAAAGTTCATGATCAATCCACTAAAAACATACAATTCATACATAATCAACGTTAAACAACTTGTATTCAATCCAACTAACATATTAACATCATCAAACAACATCAATTTCGACACCATGAACCATCATTCATGAATTAGGGTTCGGCCACCATGAAAAACCCACGAAAACTTGTAAAACTCTAACCTTTAAACGTGTTTTAATTTGCAATTGATGATTCCTACGTGTTGTAATCCTTGAAATCGAGCAAAACCGATGCTTTGATGCTTGTTCTTGTTCGAATTCGAAGTTGGGAGGGGGAGAGGGTGATGGTTGCGGCCGAATGGGGTGGGGCTAGGTTTAGGAGTGTTTTCTTTAATTTTATTTTCCATATTTACCCTATAAGCCCTTGTGTTTTGGTATTTTATAAAAACTAGACTTTAAACTCTTTGTAAAGTGTTTTTAACTTAATAATATAAAGATATAAACTAATGAAAATCATTATATATTTTATCATTCTTTACGTTTAAACAATCAAAACTAAGTATCCGAACTAATCAATGAGTTAAGCCGGGCAAAGTGTTATGTAGACATATATAAAGATCGATTACGATCCATCATGAATTGACTTGGAACGTAACGAGTCAAACTTTAAAGTTAAGTCACCAATATTACATATATATATATTATTGATAAATTATTCATAGCACCCAGTGTTTCTAATTATTCTGTATCCGATGTTACTAACCACAACAATGATCGATTCTAGTAGAAAAGTCAATTAGACTTGAACATACGCGTTGGTAGAGCTCGTATTATACTGGTTGTGGTCGTTTGTAGCATCTACCAGTTAAATCAAACAAAGGCCGAATCCTACAATGGTGATGGTCTATGTCAGACTTTGTTAAAGAGGCGTTAGCGGTACCAATCATAATCGCAACAACCTCTATTTCTTTAGACTTCAAATTTATCGGACTTTTAATGTTCAACCAAGAGTTTAACACCAACCTTAAAATTAATGTTTCATTTGTTTGAAATTAACATTACCCAAACTAGTGATGTAATATAAACACAAGCACTCTTATTAGTCAACTTTAAATAGGATACGGTCTAGGTTGTTGTTGATTTGTACACTCATTAATTTAAACTAAATCTAATACAATAGCTCTAATAGTTTTATTGTTTTTAATAATGTGAGTCAGATAAGCCAAACAGTTATTCCTTAGATATTTTTGTGCATTCTTGCAAGAAATTATCTTTATAGTTCCTCTAGGTTTTTCACCATATATACACAGTATTCTATTCTCTTTAACCAAAGGAATTTTGATCATTTTCTTACCACATATTATTTCAGCTTGATTTTTACTTAACCAATCCATTCCTACAACAACGTCAAATCCTCCTAAATCAATAGGAATCAAATCTATGTTGAAATAGTTTTCATCTAGACTCATTGTACAATTAGGGATGATTTCGCAAGCTTCGATTATCTTACCATCTGCTAACTCTATCATATATTTTTTATCTAACTTTTCTGTGGTCAAACTAAGTAGTTGCCTAAATGTATTTGAAACAAAACTACGGGTTGCTCCAGTATCAAATAACACAGTAGCATACTGGTTGTTTACAGGGAACGTACCCGTGACAACTTCTGGTTCATGTCGCGCTTCTTCTGCCTGCATTATGAATGCTCTTCCCGAGGGTTGTTCTGATTAACTGGTGCTCTTCCCTTCAGCTGCGGACATTCGTTTCGGCGATGATTTTCATTCCCACATTGATAGCAGATTGGTTTTGGATTTGCAGGGTTTTTGCAGTCTCGGGATATATGTCCCTTCTTCTTGCAGTTGTAACAGATTACCATCGCACAATTGCCTTGATGGTATCTTTGGCAAGTGCTGCACCATGGCTGTTTTCTGTCTGGGGTTTCCTTTCCCGTGTCATTCCTAGGTAGTTCCGAGGGGTTGTCTAACTACTCGTTTCTGAGGAGTTCCTCTAAATCTTTCCCCTGTGTTATCATTATTCCACTTTCTCTTTTCTCCGGATCTGGAGTTATTAACGATCCATTTCTTATCATTTCATCTGTCAAACTTCCTGATAAACTTACAGTATCTTGAAAAGTTTTGGGCCTAGCTGATTTTACTAATCCCCTTATTTGTGGCACTAGTCCCCAAATATATCTTCCTATTCTTTTCGATTCTGGGGTTACTAGGTGTGGTACTAATCTCGAGAGTTCATTATATCTGTCGGTATATTCCGATATGCTGCTCCTTTCATTTCTAAAGCTAGAAACTCAGTTTCTAACTTTTCTATTTCATTATAAGGGCAGTATTTTTCTATAATCAAATTCCTGAATTCTTCCCAACTTAATTATTCATAACGTGCCTACCTTGATGGTCATTTCCAGCTTCCACCAAGATTGTGCTTCTCCCTTTAGTGAGTGTGAAGCAAACAAGGTTCGGTTGCTATTGGCACATTTGCTGATTTCCAGAGTTGAATCTATTTCATCTAACCAGCGTAAAGCCTGTACCGCTCCGCCTTTACCATCAAATTCTCGAGGTCTACAGGACATAAAAGCTTTGTAGGAGCATCCTCTTTCTATTATAGCTTCCTCTTCTGGTTGTTCCCTCGTGGTATCATCCATGGGTATCTCATTACCTGGTGTTGTTGTTCCGAGATTTAGGTTTTGTTGGAGCTGAGTTACTAATGTGGGTATGGCAGCTTCTAATTGTTGTGCTACTATCCGTGTGATCCTCTCATCTTCATTGGTGTTTGGGTTTATAGGGGTTTCTTCCCCAAGTCTGGTTCTAGGTCGTCCTCTTCGCGCCGTTCTTCTTACGGGCTGTGTGTCCCTTCTTTGCGGCATGCTTTTCTATAATTAATTATAGTAAATATTTAAGAAGAATTTTAGATTATTAACAACATCCTACTTAACACATAAACAAGTAATAGCTTCAAACATAAAAGTTATTTTTCATTTAAGTTCTTATTTAAAGATTTCACATCAAAAGTTAGCTTCTAATTTCCCTGCACCCATTCCATATTCTTGAGAAGATGTTTCCTGTAGGTGCTTTCAATTCCTTAACATCTTTCTGAATATTCCTGATTTCTTGTTGAATTTTCTTGAGCTGTTTAAGGGTTGGTTGAGTGACTGTGTTTTGATCTTCATACACCCTTTGTCTTTTAGCTTTACTTTCTTCGTGGGGGTTAGTTTCTTGTATCTCCTTGCCTTCGTATTGCTTGGTCTTACATTTGTTTCCGGGTCGTACCCTTTTCCTAGGAGTTTTAATGGTATATCCTCCTACCATTACAGGTGCACGACGGACATAAAATTTAGGTTCGGGATTATCTTCTCCTTTGGTTGAAAAAGGTTCTAGAATTGCTGAGGTTTAGGTTCAGGCGTAAGTCCTTCGTGATTATTATAATCCGAGTATTCGGATGAGTCAGTCTCACAAAATTTGTTATCTGTACTCATGGCTGCAAAACAAATCTTTTTATGATTTGAACCCAATAGTTAGTTATCTATTTTTTATACATATTATAAGTTCTCTGCATGAAACATACTTTAATATACATGGAATTGTAACACACAAAATCATATACATAATTATACAGATATGAGCTTATGGTTATAGTCTAGGTATTTTATGATACCTAATTCTCTATAACCAATGGCTCTCATACCAACCTGTCACATCCCGGCGGAAGCGTGAGATACTTAGGGAGTGACTTGATTGTTCAGAACTCATTATCAAATACCAATTAATAAACAACACATAAACATACATATTTCATAACATAATATTAAAGTTAGGATTACATAAAATCATCATAGTCAAAATTTGAAATTACATAATCCTATTACATCATAGAGTTTTAACAACTACATCTTCAGAGACGATGGAAGTGAGCATCCACCGACACACTGAAGTCATATAGGTTCACAGTTAGGTTCACACAAACTTTCCCTACAACTTCACCCCAGCCATTAAAAACATCAAAGGAGAATGTTAGGTTGTTATTCATGATGAATTCCTGAAAAAGCATACCAAAAATAATCAACACAAAGTTGGTGAGTTTCACAGGTTTATTAAACAGATAATATTGATGCATTATATATACAACCAAACCTTACATAGTAATCAGATTATCCATATCTGTATATCATATTCTCATAAATCAGATAACATAGCATTATAACACTCATTCTGTTAATGCAGGAGATATCTCCTAAGTAGCGCTACCAATGTTATCTAACGGTTCCACATCCGAACTAATGGTTGTAACATAAATTTCAGTAATAATACATCAATTCATAAATTAGTATGCTTTTTCCCCAAAACTTAATAAAAACAAAATGGGCCATGAAACTCACCTTTACTCCAAGTAGTAACCTATAAACAAAAGAATTTTATAGTTTAGAAAACTTAACTATTTTCTTCAAAATTTTCAGTACCTCAATAGATTTTGAAATTTTTATAACAAATAGGTTTATTAATCTGGAATATCACGTTAATTTCTTATTTCCAAGAAATTTACAGATTATTTTCTATAATTGTTATAAAGTCATCATAAATTGCCAAAAATAGTTTCCGTAGTCCATAAATTCCCAAAATTTTATAGAGGATTCATCATAATAATTAGAACTTCTTATAAATTTATCAAAGTCTAACACATAACAGATTAGTTTCTGTAATTTTTGCAATAATCCCATTTCTTCACAAAAATAGCTATATAGCTCCAAAAATTATCAAATTTATAAATTCTGCAGTTTTGGATTTATCAATTTCTCTATGATTTTCTCAGATTTTATTATGCTATATAAGTATTTATTCTGATTTTTCTACGACAGAACATGTAAAAATTCATATTTCAATTATAACAAAGGAATAAATTCTGAAATAATTCCAGGGACCTTAGTACTCCAAAAGTATCATTTGGTTAATTTACTAGAATTTTATAGAATTTATTTATATTTATTGCTTATTTCTAGATTATGTCTTCTTTAAAAATTTGGAACAATGTTTGTTCCCACAATCTTTATATGTCTTTATGATGTAAAAATTCCTTGTAATATGTTCACATATAATGCTTTTGATTATATGTGTTGGTTAAACACATATGTCATATATATATATATATATATGTTGACATACAAGCTTACCTTTGGTTGTTACTTGCTTATGAAACCGAGAGATATGCTTGTTAACTAAGTACACGATGGTGGTGGTGATAGCTATAGGTGATGGTCTGCGATATTGGTGTTTCAAAGATAAACCCGAGGACTTTCGGTTGAGGTGGTGGTGTGTGTACCTTAAAGGGGATCCGAGGAAGAGTAAAAGATCAAGGTGGTGGTGTGTGGTGTTCGGTAGGTGATGGTGACCGAGAGTAGAGATGATGGTAGCAGTGTGCGGTCGAGAGGTGACCGAATAGGGATGGGTATATGGTTGGGGTTAGATTGGCCGAGAGTTTTGGTGTTCTCATGGTTCCTTCGGCCGCTCCTTTAAGTAATGGAGCTTGTCATCATGAGGTCTACTTCTTAGGTGTAACTAGGAGTGCTTAGTTTGCTTATTAGGGTTGGGAGGTGGCGGTTGTGAATGTTCTTGGTGTCCCGATAGCTAGGTGGCGAATGGAGAGGTGTGTGAGTCATCACACCATCATTACAAGATTATCTAGTAATTTAGTTTGTTTAATCGGTAATTAAGAGTGTTAATGGACCGGTTCTTAATCTATATAGTATTTTGGTTCAAGGTTTAGGTGTAAGGGATTGGCTTAGATTTGTTTTGATGTCAAGTTTTCTTGGTGTTAACTTGTACTTATGGTGTTTGGTTGAGTTGTGTTTTGATGTTGTTTATGGATGTATCTTAATCATATATGGTTCCATATCAAAGATTTGTTGCTTATGAATACATGCATACGTAAATTATATATGCATGCAATCATGCATACGTGCATCGCATAGTATATACATATAAACACATAATACATACATATATTTTAACAAGAGATGACATATGCATGAGTAAAACATAGATAATATACATGTGTATATGTTCTTAACAAAGATGGTTCATGCATACGTAAAAAGGTATGCATGCGGCCATGCGTACGTATACTTGTATATATATACAAGTGAATAATATACTTATAAACAAAATGAAAGCATGCATACGTTTATGCAAAAATAATATATATATATTTATATATATATATAATATATATATATATATATATATTAACCTAAGTGTGGCTTAAGTTATATGAATGAACCTTGTGTATAATGTTTCTTAATCTAGGGTTGTCACATTCTCCCCCCGTAAAGATAATTTCGTCCCGAAATTTATTTGGTTAGTAATGAACTTATCTGACCATTGACTTGGAATAGATGGGGTATCTTCTTTGATTTCATCTTCTCTCTCCCACGTATATTCAGGTCCTCTCCTAGCATTCCACTTAACCTTTACTATAGAAATTTTGCTTCTTCTTAGCCTTTTAACTTTCTTGTCTAATATAGTTATTGGTTCTTCTGTGAAATGAAGCTTCTCGTCTATCTTTATTTCTTGAGCTGGAACTTTTAATGTTTCATCTGTTAAACATTTCTTTAGATTGGATACAGGAACGTGTTGTGTACTTCACTAATTCTTGAGGTAAATTTAGTTTGTATGCAACAGAACCAATTTTGTCAATAACTTCAAATGGCCCAACATATCTTGGGTTCAACTTATTTCTCTTTTCAAATCGAAAGATTCCTTTGGTAGGTGATATTTTTAGATAGACTTTGTCTCCAATTTGAAATTCTAATGGCCTTCTTCTTTTATCAGCATAGCTTTTCTGTCGATCCCGTGCTGTCTTTAGTCTATTTTTGATTTCCTTGATTTTGTCAGATGTTTCTTGAATTAAATCAGGACCTATAAGTTGCCTATCTCCTACTTCATTCCAACATAAGGGCGATCTGCATTTTCTTCCATACAAGGCTTCAAACGGGGCTGTTTTAATGCTGGAATGATAGCTATTATTATAGGAAAATTCTATCAAAGGTAGATGTATATCCCAGCTGCCTCCAAAGTCTAATGCACAAGCACGTAACATATCTTCCAGTGTTTGTATTGTCCTTTCACTTTGTCCATCTGTTGTGGGTGGAAGGCTGTGCTAAGATTTATTCGGGTTCCTAAAGCTTTTTGTAGGGTTTGCCAAAATCTTGATATGAATCTACTGTCTCTATCAGATATAATGGAGATTGGTATTCCATGTCTGGATACGATTTCTCGTATGTAGATTCTTGCCAATTTTTCTACTTTGTAATCTTCTCTAATTGGCAGAAAGTGTGCTGATTTGGTAACCTATCTACTATAACCCAAATAGTGTCATAACCACTTGAAGTTCTTGGTAACTTGGTTACAAAGTCCATAGTAATTTGATCCCATTTCCATTCTGGAATTTCAGGTTGTTGTAGATATCCCGAAGGCTTTTGATGTTCTGCTTTGATTCTTGAACACGTGTTACATTTTTCTACAAACTCCCCAACTGATCTCTTCATACCAGGCCACCAGTAATGATTTTTCAAATCTTTATACATTTTGTTATTCCCTGGATGTACTGAGTATTTTGACTTATGTGCTTCTTCCAATATAACCTTTCTAAGTATGGTATCATTAGGTATCCAGATTCTTTCTTTAAATTTTAAGATTCCATGTGTATCTGCCTGTAAATCCTTTTATTGTCCTTTTATTTCTACCTTACTTTTCTGTTGAGCTTCCCATATTTGTCTTAGTAGATCTGATTGCAGTTCCATTCTCATGGCTCGTACCCGTAACGGTCTAGCCCTATCTTTTCTACTTAAAGCATCTGCAACTACATTTGCCTTACCGGGGTGATATTTGATTTCACACTCATAATCACTTAGTAATTCTATCCATCTTCTTTGTCTCATGTTTAGCATTTTCTGCTCGAATATATGCTGTAAACTTTTGTGATCTGTGTATATTGTACATTTTGTCCCATATAAATAATGCCTCCAAATCTTAAGTGCAAAGATCACTGCTCCTAATTCTAAATCATGAGTAGTGTAGTTTTTCTCACTTCCCCTAAGTTGTCTAGAGGCATATGCAATGACTTTACTTCGTTGCATTAATACACATCCAAATCCTTGACGAGACGCATCACAATATACTACAAAATTATCAGTCCCTTCTGGTAATGACAAAATAGGTGCACTACACAGCTTACTTTTCAAAAGTTCAAATGCATTCTTTTGTTTCTCTCCCCAAACATATGGCTTGTCCTTTTGAGTTAATTCAGTCAAGGGTTGAGCTATCCTTGAAAAATTTTCTATAAACCTTCTGTAATATCCTGCTAATCCTAGAAATTGACGTACTTCTGTTGGTGTCTGGGATCTTCCCAATTCTTAACAGCTTCTATTTTTGCTGGATCTACCTGTATCCCTTCTGATTGACTATATGTCCAAGGAATTGTACTTCTCTTTTCCAAAACTCACACTTTGAGAATTTTGCGTATAATTTTTCTTTTCTTAACAACTCCAAGGTCAATCTTAGGTGTTGCTCATGATCCTCCCTATTCTTAGAATAGATTAAAATGTCGTCTATAAAGACTATGACAAACTTATCTAAATAAGGTTTACAGATTCTATTCATCAGATCCATAAATATGGCGGGAGCATTGGTTAATCCAAATGGCATTACTAGAAATTCATAATGTCCATACCTTGTTCTGAATGCTGTCTTAGGTATATCTTCATCCTGTATTCATAATATACATGTGTATATGTTTCTTAACAAAGATGGTTCATGCATACGTAAAAAGGTATGCATGCGGCCATGCGTACGTATACTTGTATATATATACAGTGAATAATATACTTATATAAACAAAATGAAAGCATGCATACGTTTATGCAAAAATAATATATATATATTATATATATATATATATATATATATATATATATATATATATATATATATATATATTAACCTAAGTGTGGCTTAAGTTATATGAATGAACCTTGTGTATAATATTTCTTAATCTAAGGTTGTCACATTTGAAAACTGTATTATTTATTCTAACAACCCTTAGGTGATTTGATAGCTCGTGTCTATATAAATATGTATGTATGTGTTATGGATACCATACAACATCCCTTTGATCAATTCCATACCTAGCTTCGTCTCAAAACTTTGATAAAGCGAAAAATGGTACATTGTCGGCTGTGAATATATTATTAGTAAAATGTAATATATGCTAGACTTTATAAAATAAGTTAATTCTTATTGTGTGCAGGCGGAAATGAAGATGGTACAGGTAGGACCATAGGGTGGTAATGGTGGAGATCCCTGGGAATTCACAACCGATGGAAAGATTACCGCAATCAAAATCAATTCCGGAGATGTTGTTAATGCCATCCGCTTTACTTATAAGGATGCAAGCGGTAGCACCCACCGTAGTGATACCTTTGGGGGTGAAGATGGCACCCCGCATGAGGTGAGATCGATGGATTACGTTTGTTTGTTTTTGCTTTTTTTATACATAAATGAAATAGTTGATGCGCTATGTTTTCAAGTTACGTCAACAAATACATAATATAAATCGTATCTAATGTGTGCATAATCGATTAGATTCATTTTGCTCATGATGAGGAGCTCCAAAAGATCAGCGGGAGATTCGGAGAGTATGGTGACCTTACCGTGGTTACATCATTGACTTTCGTGACCAACAGAAATACGTATGGCGGATATGGAAAATACGCTGGGGTTGATTTCTCCTTGCCTGTAACCGAAGGGAAGATTGCTGGATTCCATGGAAGGTGTGGTGATTTAGTCGACTCAGTTGGCGTCGTACTTAAACCCTAACTAGTACCTGCCAATCAAATTACCTGCCGCATATGTACTTTGTTTTACTTGTTGTAATAAAGAAGCTTAAGCTGTTGTTCTTTCTGCTTAAGCTAGTGTGTGTATTTGCTTCCAATCATTTTATTTGTACGTGTCCATGTAACATCTATGTTAAAACATTTATAAATAACAAGCATGCAGCCTAGCTGCTTGTCGTTCGTGTGCTATATGGTTGGTGTAAGGCCCCGATCCCAGAAACCTCACAGTTGGTCATTCATAGCAATTAAAACATTAATCATTACAAATAAACAAGCTTAAGCAGCGGAAATAATTTATCAAAAGCCATTCATTTCATTTAAAACACTGTTGTTAAGCAATACATCATCATTGACTGTTTACAAAAGACTTGTTTATATGCATTACAAAACAACAGCAACACATAGTACGAATGGATGTAGACTTTCCCAGCCGAATAGCTTCATCCTCGTGCCATCCTCAGCAATAATTACCTGCCAACTGAAAATGTATAAAAGTCAGCGTTGCTGAGTGAGCTATAGTTTTACAAGTAATAAAATACTTTCTATATGTTGTATAAGAAAATACTCTTTTCTGTAAGATACAACTCTGGACTGTATATGCGAGCATGCATCAACTATATGAACAAATATTGTTCGTTCTCTTTACTGTAGGCCTTGTCTGTTCTATAAACTTTTATCTTTATGTTTCACTTTCTGTATGGACCAGTGAGCAATACCCCAACTATATGCGTGATGGAAAACGGGTGATGGGCCATCTATATCCCTCGAAAGGGTCAACTGTATCCCTCGAAAGGGTCAACTATATCCCCCGAAAGGGTCAACTGTATCCCTCGAAAGGGTCAACTATATCCCTCGAAAGGGTCAACTGTATCCCTCGAAAGGGTTCTTTGTACTATGTACAAGGCCAACCCAATCACCCAGGACACGCTGCAAAGGTCCTGCCAATCTCAATTGATTGATCCTGTGTGCATAATAGGGTAGCTAACCCGCAGCACAATTGAGCTAACAACAACATGGTTGTGTACCTCCTATAAGCTTGCAAGACTTGTTAACATTTTCATTAATGTTCCTCTTCTTTCTTTATTGCTCTTTCACTTTATTATTACGATATACTTTACATTACGATAATAACATACCACGTAATGTCACATACTATGGGTAATAATAATAATAGCAATAACAATAATAAGGAACAATCATAATCAATCATATCATGCATGAAACAACATCATTAATAAGCCCTTAGTCAACCTCAGTCAAAACCCTAAGGCACAGACTCCTAGAAAAATTCTGTAAAAATTTCTAAGTCTTAGGCGCATGGGAACTATTTGGGCGCATGAGCCCTGTTCGGGCGTTTCATCCTTATGTAGGCGCATCAGCCAACACTTAAAACATTTTCACTTTAGGCGCATGAACTATTCAGGCGTATGGGCACTATTTGTGCGTGAACACTTAGACGCATGAGTAATTCAGGCGCATGGACACTTAGGCGCATGAGCCACTTGGGCGCATGGGCACTATTGGGCCGCATGGCCCTACACTTAATCGCCCGACTAATATTTCTAGGCGCATGGACCACTATTCAGGCGCATGGGCTATACTTAAAACATTTCTAAGGTAATTTTAGGCGCATGGGGCTACTGTTCAGGCTCAGGGATTACACTTAATCTTTCTAAGGCATTTTCAGGCGCATGAGCCTTATCTAGGCGCATGAGCTTATCTAGGCGCATGAGCCTTATCTAGGCGCATGGACACTCTGTGTAACATGTTTCCGGTATGTTTTCAAACCCAATCATCGAACCCATCTGTTCTAAGCTTAATGTGGCTATTCTAAACATGAATAACCTATAAGCATTCAAGAATCGCGCTCATTCATGCACAAAACATACGGGCATACATACTCAAACATTTGAAAATCTTTTAAATACATTTTAAGCCCCAAAGATGTTTGAAAACAAGTAAAACCGGGGTCTAGAACTCACCTGATGCAGCTTGGGTATATCTTCCTTTTAACCCACTTGCAAAGAGTTCAAAACACCTATAAACAACACCAAAAACACACACACCCGAGCACAAACACAACCCATAAGCATACAAACACATAACCGGGATAAAACCCGTCATAAACACATAAAAACCACGAATTCTTACCTTGAATTCGTTCACTTCTTCTTCTTCTTCTTCCACAAACCGAGAGTTCTCTTCTGCTCTCTCTCTAGAACCGAAAAAATGGTGATGTGAAGTGAGGGTGGGCGGCCATGCCCACCTTTACACCAACTTTTCAAAGTTTTGTCCTTTTGGATACTTTTGGTCCCTCCACTTGGACCTTATAGCTTTTCTTTCTTTTATTCTTAATTTCTTGCCTTTTAGAAAAATAACCGGTGTTACAAGTCCACCCCCTTATATAGGTTTCGTCCCCGAAACCTGTTATTCCTCAAACAAACGAGGATAATGCTGCCTCATCTCCTCCTCATTCTCCCATGTAGACTCGGATCCCTTCCTGTGCTTCCACTGTACACGCACAAGAGGAACCACTTTATTTCTCAGCCTCTTCTCTTTATGATCGATGATTGCCACTTGTTGCTCCACATAATTGAGCCTTTCATCAACTTCAATGTCCTCCAATGGAACAATCATGTCTTCATCGGTTAAGCACTTTCTCAAATGAGATACATGGAATGTCGGGTGAATTCCACTTAACTCATCTGGCAACTCCAATCTATAGGCCACCTCTCCTACACGAGCAATGATCCGGAAAGGGCCTATATACCTTGTGCTCAACTTGCACCGCTTCCTGAATCTGATAATATCCTTCCAAGGTGAGACCTTCAACATAACCGGGTCACCCACCTGGAACTCAATTGGTCTACGTCGTTTATCGGCATACGACTTCTGTCTATCTTTGGTTGACTTCATGAACGCTTTAATCTTTTCAAGCTTCATAATGAAATCCATGGTGATGTGCTCCCACTTCCATTCCGGTATATCCAAAGGTGGATCTTCCCATACGGCTTCTGATGTTCCGCCTTCACCTGTAGGCAAGTAAGGCACTTACTCACATACTTTACCACGTCACGCTTCATATCCAGCCACCAATAATCTTTCTTCATATCTTGATACATCTTTGTGGCACCAGGATGAATGGAGTATCGAGTCTTGTGAGCTTCATCCATAATCCTCACACGTAGATCCCCGAAACGAGGAATCCACACCCGTCCAAATCGAGTTTTAACACCAAGGGTGTTTTCACTCAATTCCCCAACTAGACCTCTCATTCTTTTCAGAGTTTAGATGATCTTCTTATAATGCCTCATCCTAAAACTCCTTGATTTGCTTCATTACATCAGAGGTCATGATTAGTTGGTATGCTTTCACCCGAATCGGCTCGGGCCTCTCCTTCCGGCTAAGACAATCGGCCACCACGTTGGCTTTGCCCGGATGGTAATGGATCTCACAATCATAATCCTTTATAAGCTCCAACCATCGCCTCTGCCTCATGTTCTAATCTTTTTGCTCGAAGAAGTACTTCAAGCTCTTATGGTCCATGAAAATGGTGCACTTCGTTCCGTACAGATAGTGCCTCCAAATCTTTAGTGCAAAGACCACGACCGCTAGCTCCAAGTCATGAGTAGGGTAGTTGACCTCATGAACTTTCAACTGTCGGGATGCATAGGCTATAACCTTCCCTCTTTGCATTAATACACACCCCAACCCCGAGTAAGAAGCATCTGAGTATATTACCAAATCCTCGCTTCCTTCGGGTAATGACAAGACAAGATCTTGAGTCAACCTTACCTTTAACTCCTCGAACGCCTGTTCTTGGGCTTGACCCCACGTAAACTTTACATCCTTTCGGGTCACCTTAGTCAGTAAGAAGCGATCTTGGAAAAGTCCTGAATGAACCTTCGATAATAACCCGCCAACCCCAAGAAACTACGAATCTCGGATGGCGTCCTTGGAGACTTCCATTGCATCACAGCCTCCACCTTAGCAGGGTCTACCATAATCCCCTCTGGGTTTATCACGTGACCCAAGAATTGAACTTCGCGTAACCAGAATGCGCATTTGGAGAATTTGGCATACAACTTCTCCCTTCTTAAGGACTTTAACACCTCTTGAATGTGATCGGCATGCTCCTCCTTGCTTCTTGAATAAATCAGAATATCATCAATAAACACAATCACTGATTTATCTAACATTGGCTGACACACTCGATTCATCAAGTCCATAAAAGCAGCTGGCGCATTGGTCAGACCAAATGACATCACAAGGAATTCATAGTGACCGTAGCGCGTGCGAAAAGCTATTTTAGGGATATCCTGCTCCTTCACCTTCAGCTGATGGTAACTAGATCAAAGATCTATCCTTGAAAACCAACTGGCACCTTGGAGCTCATCGAACAGATCATCTATCCTTAGTAGGGGGTATCGGTTCTTCACCGTTAACTTGTTCAGCTCTCGGTAGTCAATACACATCCTCGTACTACCATCTTTCTTCTTCACAAACAGGACCGGAGCACCCCAGGGAGAGATACTCGGTCTAATGATCCCCTTATCGAGCAGCTCTTGCAACTGTTCCATGAGTTCTTTCATTTCTATGGGAGCTAATCGATACGGTGCTTTGGCAACGGGTTGAGCACCGGGTATTAGGTCAATTTGAAACTCAATCTCGCGATCCGGTGGCACGCCAGGTAAGTCTTCTGGGAATACGTCCGGAAAGTCACACACAACTAGTACATCAGATAGTTGCGGTGTTGGCGCGTCCACATCCTTTACGTAGGCCAAGTAGGCACTAAGTCCACGCCTCATGCACTTTCCCGCCACCGCCATCAAAATCACCTTCGGGATCGTTGCGATGCGATCTCCATAAATCGTAACCAAACTCCCATCGAACGCAACTAATCGAATCATCTTCTTGTGACACACGATGTTTGGTTCATAGGTTGCTAACTAGTTCATCCCTAGTACTACATCAAATCCACCTAGGGGTATCACGTGTAACCTAGCAGCAAACCTATGACCTTCTAGTTCTATGGCATAGTCCTCTATCACATCATAATTCTAGTGGACTTACCAATAGCAGTTTCTACATCAAATGGTGCACTGACCTTTTTACTGACAACACGCAACTTAGCGCAGAAAGTAGTAGAAATAAAACTCCTACTAGCACCAGAATCAAACAATATAGAGGCACAAGTTTGGTTTACCAGAAACATACCTGACACAACGTCGGGATCAGCTCTGGCTTCCTCCCGGGTCATGGTGTAAGCTCTAGCACCTGCCCTCTGCCCTCCTTCCTCCGGATTCCTCTTCTCTGCCCCAGATCTCTCTGCCCTTGGCTTCTTATAGTCTTTAGCGATGTGGCCAGGCTGGCGACACCTGAAGCATACATTCATTCCCATCCTGCACTCACTAGTATGCTCCGTACCGTATTTGTCGCACCTCCTCAACCCTGATCCAGATGTGACCACACGTCGGTCACCCACCTTTGCCACCTTCTTGTTTGGATCAGTTCTACCACGTCCAAACTGTTTCCCATTCCAGTTCCGACCACCACCATCCTTCTTATCTACCTCAGCCAACACCACCTCACGCTCATCGTATAATTTGCCAGCCAAGTCAACTGCCGACCTGAAAGTGCTCGGCCGGGCGACAATCATATGCCTATGGATATCCGCCGGCAGCCCCTGGATGTATCTTTTAATCTTTCGTGACAATGGTGTCACTTGATCGGGCACCAACCGTGCCATTTCATTGAATTTGGTAGTGTACTGCTGGTGTGTCATCGTTCCCGCTTCCAGCTACAGGAAATCTCTTTCCACCTTGTCTATCTATTTGTAAGGACAAAATTCCTCAATCACTAGCTTCTTCAGTTCAGGCCATCTCATTTTTCCAATGGCCCTGCTACCCTTGGCTTGGACAATGTTGTCCCACCAGCACAAGGCCGAGTCCACAAAGGAGTGGGTAGCGAATTCCACCTTCTGATCCTCACGGCACTCACTGATATCGAGGACGCATCCATCTCCCGTACCCACCGGTGAGCAGCTGTCGTAGTGCTGTTTCTATCGAAAGTAGGGGGCTTGCATCTCATAAACACCCCATAGTTGCAGCCCCGGGTCGCCTCCGGCGCAAGCTCTTCTTCTCGTCCTCATCATCGGACGGAACCGTCTCGGTCTCGAGCTGTCTTCTTTCGCCCGTAGGTCCACCCCTTTCCTTTCTCTCTCCCTCTCTAACTGCCTTGATTACTTCGGTCACCACAGACGGTAGGATCGTCTGCATGACCTGGTGAACCTCTTCCACCACAACCTCCTTTACTGAGGCCCTCAGGTTGGCGCTCTCATCACCTCCCTCTGGATGAGGGGTCTCTGGTTCTTCATGAACCACTTTCTTACTCTGGGTCTCCCTCTCTTGGGTCGCGGAGTAGCACCGTGACCTCCACCACGAGAGGCCTTTGAAGATCTACCACTAGCCATCCTCTATAAGCACACTATAAGATTTAAACACTAAAACGGTCATTCAAGATAATACTCAGTTTATGTCAAGTATAGTAAGTCCCTAATTACAGTGGCCAGTTGTGATTAGCCACTTACTTTACTTTTCATACCCCAAGTATCTCCTATCCTGACTTAATCAGTATCTAAATCTACTAAGAGCATATAATCAAATAGCATGCGCACATAATGTCGGTTAATCATTAAGAAAAGACATTCCTCATGGCACGTAGCTCTTGGGTCTCGGTGTGACAGTTATAAACTTGTAATGTTAATTTTGGTCAAGGTTTGATTGTAGCTATATGTGTTCAATAAACTTGCATAATTCATAACCATTGACATGAATTGCTACTTGTAAATCTTTTGATATATTTATGTATAATTAAACCCTTAGAAACTTACCAACTTTTATAGTTGACCTTTTATTTTAACATGTTTGAGGAAATGCTCAAGTTTGATGTTATCTCTTGAAGTTGCTCATATCTAGGATTTGGACCTAGATAAATGAATAAAATGTATTGAATTATTTATCTTATGTTTTGTTTATTTCTTGTTTGAGACTTATGGTTGTTATTTGCATTTAAAACTGATAATAATAATATTTCTATTAAATGATAGGGTTATGTGGATGTGAACAATCTTAACCCTCACATCTCGATGATTCTGCCGTTAAGGTTAGGGTGTGACAACCACAAAGTCACTACAACCATCGCTCGGTTTCTAAGCCATCAACACCCTCTTTCTCTCGGTTTTCAAGTCATCAACCCCAACCATTTCATCATCATCTTCTTAACCATCATCATCTTGGACTCAAATACTTAAGGTCAAGCACCAAGAAGACTACCTCAACCAAACCATCAATCTGTTAATACTCTTTCAAGAAAGGTTAGATTCTAAAAGTCTTAACAAATCTTTAAGGATTTATAATCTAAATTTTAGAAAATAAATCATCAAGAATAATCATAAAACCATACCACGCTTGATTTTCTTTTAAAAATCAATAAGATAGAGGTTTCAAAACTAGAAAGCTATTTATAAACGACGGTTTTTACAAAAAGATTTCAAATAAAAGAATAAAAACCCTAATATTCTTGATGAATTTAATTAAATACTTAAATAACTGTGAGTATGGGAATAAAATTAGAAACCTATTAAAAAATATTAAAATAGCATTCTGTAAATTTTGATCTAATAGTAATAAGTAAATTAATTTATATAATTTATTCAAGGAAATAAAAGAAAATTATTACATATAAGCTCAGAATCTGGTAAAGACCTGGAAAAATCATATGATGGACTTTATAGAAATTTCTGGATAAATTTTATGATTTAATTTATATATATGGTTGAGTTATATAATTTGAACCTTCTGTAAATAGAAACTAAAAAAGAAATAGGAAGAAGGAGAAATAAATTACTACAAATTTACATAAATTATGGTACCATGAATAGAATATTGTGTGAAAAAATCAGATTTTTAGAGGTATTTAACGGTTTATACTAATTTAGGTAAAATTGATAAAAATTATAGAAAATCGACTATTATGAGTTAATAATTTAAAATTTTATGCGATAGCCTAGATTTCACGATATAGATCCTGGTAAATTTTGGTAAAATTAGAAAATCCCTAGATTTTTCTACTGAATTATTTAAATTTTGTAAAAATTCTAGAAAATTAACTGTAAATAATTATTAGTTGAAAATTTTACATATTAATCTGAATTTTAGGATGTTTCTTCTATTAAAATTTGGTAATATATGAGTAAATGTAACTACTGTTTCAAAATATTATTTAAAAATGCTAAAAAATTTAAAGAAATAAGATTTATTTCTAACATATAAATATTTTATAGCATTATTGCTGGAATAAAGGTGAGGTACATAAATCATTTTTATATTTATGAGTTTTGGTGGAAAAAATATATTGTTTTGAGATTGATGTATATATATATATAAGAATGTGAGATATACTGTCATTATATCTTATGCTACAACCATTAATTCGGATGGAGGAACTGGCTGATAATATAGATATCGCTACTTAGGAAAATATTTCATGCACCAGCACGATAAGTGTTGTGATGCTATATTATATAATTTTATGATTTATATTTGTGACAGTTATAAATCAACTAACTTATAAGTAGGTTTAGTTGTAATATTATTTATGTTGCATCAATATATATATATATATATATATATATATATTATATATATATATATATATATATATATAGATATATATATATATATATATTGTTTAGAAATTAAACCTATGATCTCACCAACATTATGTTGACTGTTTGAGTATGTTTTTTTTAAGTATTCAAAATGACTAACAATATTGTATTTTCATTTCATGTGTACAATGGATGGGGCGAGGTGATGGGAATAACTTGTGTTAGGTTAACGTAAACATATATGATCTTAGTTTGACATTGAATGCCTACTTCCACTACCAATAAAGATGTAACAGTTAACAAAACTTTTTGTAATAGGGTTATGATTTTGAAATGCTAGTTGTAATGTAACCCGAACTTTTATTAGCTATGATAATGTTATGATGTATTACTTGTTATATATGTGTTTTATTTTACTTTGTAATCAATGTGTTCTTAGCTGAATCGTCACACCCATGTATTTTACGCTTACGCCGGGATGTGAGATTTCTTTACCTCTATTCATACTCATAACCATAGCCATTGTTCATCACAGTCCTATATTATTTAGAAAATACTTTTCTCATGTATTCCACACACTTACAAACATATAGAAATTGCCGGGATATGAGATTTCTCTACCTCTATTCATACTCATAACCATATTCCATAGCCATTGTTCTTCACAGTCCTACATTATTTAGAAAATACTTTTCTCTTGTATTCCACACACTTACAAACATATAGAAATTTTACATGGTTAAAAGTGTAAAACGATGTGCATCCTTTCACACACCATAAACAAAAACCCATGACGATAAGTCAAATGTAAATAAAACTTTCATACCACGAACACCATTGAATCCCTCCAAAAAAGTACAAATAGTATGTTTACACCATAACATTATAAAATTTAATCCAATACTATATTCTAACAACTGGCCATGATATAAATATTATATACCAATGATTTTTAACTAAAATAGTTGAGGTAGGGAGGCTATGCCTCTTTTGAAGGTCCAAGGTTCAAACCTTGACAGTGGTGAATTATTACTAACTTGGTGTTACTAACTTCTAACAACTAACCTGTCATTCAAAAAAAATTACACCAATACCATATTAAAATAAAGGAGGTTATATATTCAAATACCTTATATGCCCCACAACAAAAAGGTTTTAGGTTGGTTCAAAATATTCTCTCATCTATAATGAGTTTTCTTCTAAGTATCATAACGGATAACGTACTCAAATAATAAAAATAATTGAATAGGTCCATCACAAAAATATTAATATAATTTAAAATTGTTTAGTAGCACTTGGGATGCTCAAGGTGGGGATGTAAAAGTAATAATGATAAATTATTAATAAGACCTACATTGGGTTGTCGGGTCGGGTCCCACAAATGTAAAAGGACCAATAAAAGTCGCGTACAATTTATCACCATCCAAACACGGGAAATGTAGACCACCATCACGACTCCCACAACACGGTATCCGGATAACTTTATGCGTTTGTTCCTACTTCCGATTATAAATCCATCATATTATATTTGGTCTTTAATGATTAACCCATAATAGTTAATACACTATACTAAACTGTCGAATATATACTGCTTTTTTTATTCTTTTGATTTTATAATAGAATAAAGTTTACTTATATGATATTACAAAGGTTTAGTCTGGTTGTTTTAAAAACCAGTGTTTGTGTTGTAGCGGGACTGGACGAGGTGTGTAAGAAAAGATGCATTTTTCTTTGTGGTTGAGGGTAAAAAGAAAATGTAGATGTGCAAATAGAATTAAAGAGTGTGTAAGTTAACGGTTAAAAAAAATAATCATTTTGGACAATCACTTATATTCCCTTTCGTCCATGGTGGATTGCTAGAAATTGTTTGTCATACCATGTCATCTCTCAACATATGAGGTAAATAAGAAATGTATATCACGCCTCAAATTTTTTTTAGCACCTTAGGAAATATTTACCGGTGCTCACAAATTGAATTCGTGGGCATGTGACTTGTACTTTAAACACACATGCATGTAGGAAAATATGAGGGAAATGGGAGGGAAAATGAAAGGACACATTCTAAACCAATGAAAAATAAGGAGAATGAAATAAAACTTACGTGTTATACAAGAAAAATCGAGGATAATGGGGCAATTACCTCTCCGCTTAAAACACCACTCCTCCCACTAAGCTCATCGAACACATTAAAGAATAGGTGCACCATCCTGGCGTTGTTTCAAAATACATCTTTTAATTTTAGTCGTGCTTTTGGTTTCACTAGTCGCTCGTGTAAACTCATCAAAAATTCATATCTATATGTATAAATATAAAGAATGTTTTCACATCATAGCCAAAGTGAACTCTAACCAAGACATTTTTAAATCCGGAGTCACATGAGAAATAAGTTCTTATAAATAATTTCAAACATACAAAGATAACTAATTCGTGTTTATTTGTAAATTTTTTTACTAAGAACATACACATTTTCTACTCTTTAATTATTATACTTATAAATTATCACACATATACTTTGTAGGATTTAAACACACAATCATTGATAGGAGAGCACATCGTTTTATAATCTATGGTTTTTTTATAATATGTAAAAAAATTATAGAGATAAGGTATTTGATAAATAAAAATGCTGGAATGTTGAGTAGAATGACAAAGTCACTCGAGTTAAAGTGATGCAACACCTATTGAAGCTAATAATTTGAGCTTTGTTTATAACGATTTAATATAAAGTGATTAAACCAATGATCTTTAGAGTGAATGTGGTGTTATTAAGTAGAGTGGGTTGCAAGATGGGTAGAATATGTTATCGTTAAACTAATGATTTTTAGCGTAAATGGTTAAAATGAGATACTCAAAACATATAAATATAGAAAGACCATTGGTTCTAAATTTTACTTTGAGCAAAATGTTTAAAGTTAAGACAGGTGGTTTTTCGAGTTAAGGGTTTCCCCCCGAGAGGATTATGGTGCGGTTCTGACCAGAAAACAAATACATGAACCCGATTATATAACATCTATGCTTTGAAATAAGATTATGCATTTGCGATTAAAGAAAGAAGGAAAATTTCTCTAAATGTATATTTCCTCCCAAATTTCCTTTAAGATGTTCACCCAAATAAATTTTTTATTCAAAATGTGCACCCAGACAAGAATTATGCCTCTAATGACATGCGTAGATGCCATTATATTGGGCCACTCAAAATCGTACACGTTTCATTTAACAAAAAGGTTTTTTTTTCAAAATCACGAGTAGCTGCCTTCACACGTATGATTTTGAGTGGCCATTCTCCCCCCGCTAAATTATTAGAGGGGACATTTTAAAAAAATGTGTACAGGAAAAAGGGATTTTGGGCATTTTCTCAAAAAAGAATAGAGTTGTCCAAATAGTTTGCAGCTCTGTTATTGCTCAAAGCTCACTCGACTTCATTAATTTAGCTTGTTTTTTAGCTTGACTCAGTATGGCTCGGGTTATTTTACTTGTATTGTATATTATTTTTATGTATAAACATATATCATGACATTTACTCATTTGTTAAAAGTATAATATATATTTTTGGTTATTTTTAATGTCAAAATATTAAGTTATAATGTTTGTATTGGATTGCTTTATATGTTGTTTCTATATTTTGTATATTAAAATAAAGAGTTAATTACGCAAATAGTCCATGTGGCTTATTGAAAATAACGGGTTTAGGTACTAAAAGTTTTTTGTAACAAGTTTGGGTAATGTGTTTTCAATTTATAACAAGTTAAGGTATCAACACTAACGGATGTCTTTAACTCTTTAAATGATACAACACCACCTTTAACATCATGTTCATCGTCGCATCATCGCCACCATCACACAATGTAGAGATTAATAAAAAGGTTGATGCAACCTAAATATTTTTAGTCTTTCCTGCATGCTGCACAAGTGCATTAAAGAATAAGCTTAGGAAGTTTCACACATGAAACAGAAAATACTCTAAGTGTGAAATCTTCCGAAGCCAAGACCAATATCTTCCGAAGCCAACCATGAAGTCTTCCGAAGCTTCAACTCATGAAGACAGATTTCTTCCGAAGACTTTTAGTAACATGCTTTATCTGATGTACTTTTCCATAAAGCTGACACCTTTCCGTTGCACCTCTGCAAGTCACCAACTTACATGGGTTGGTGAAAAAGTTCATGCTTTTGGTAACTGTACATTGAGGTCTTGAGTCTGTAACTTTTTACTTTATGTACTTTATCCTTTTTGTAATAGATAAGAATGTGAGCTATGGCATGTCATAGTCACAAGTCAAAAGACAATCTGTCTTTTGACTCTACAATTGATTTTGTTTGTGTCTAGTCAATTGTATCCCGCTGGCTTTCAAAGTATAGTCGGCTGTAGGATGTAGTATAAGTATCTCATGTTCTTGTGTCTTTCGAATATGCTTTGTAACACTTGTAATAGAACATAGAGAAGACAATATACTGCATTCTTGAAAACCAAATACTTGTGTTCTTTGTGTTTTGTCTCTTGCATTACTTGTGTTCTTAGTATCTCAACACTTGGTTGATCCAGTTTACTGTTTGATTAAAGTTTAGTTAATCTCCTCTTTGTGTTGTTGTGTTGTAATTAACCCTTCAACGATCCTGCACACAATCCATGTTGCTTCACCTTCATTGAATTACCACATCTTCATACAAGCCCCAAAATCAAGAATCCCCGGTTGGGTTTTAGGGTTTTGAGAAAAAGTTGAGGTGGGGGGAACCAACGGTGTAATTGCAACCGATTATGGTGGTTTTATTAAATGGGTGGGCTGACAAAATGATGTTGATGGTGCCAATGGTGGTGTCTAGATGGCTATGGTTAGATGGTGGTGGTTTACCCTTTTAATGGTGACCGATGGTTAGGGTATTTCTTATGTGGCGGTGATGGTGAATTTAGTGGTGATTTGAGGTCTGAACTAGGTATTGACCATGGTGGTGGTGGGTTGGAGTGATGGTGAGTAACATGGTGGTGGTAGCTTGATTTTGAAAAGAGATGTGAGTGGGGGATTGTGGGTGGAGGTTGGATTATTTTAAGTTATAGATAATTACACATATGGTACCTGAATAAAAGAGAATACCATCTAACGGTATTTTAGTCATTTTATATTAATTTAAATGAAAAACTAACGTTTTTTAGTCTTAATACCCAATCTTGTGACAAAATTAAAACATAATACCTCAACCTATTATAAAAAATTCTTAATACCCAACCATTTATGTAATTAACTCCAAAATAAATTATTTTAGCATACTTTCATTTTTTTACTAAATAAAAGACCATCAGATGTTATGTAGTGTTGAGGGTTTGGTTCTTTCGGTTTAGATGATAATAAAATTATTTGTATTTTGTTGAAGTTGAACTTAAAATCTTTAATTTAATTTATGCGTATTGAAACTTGATATAAATTAATTATGAATTATGTAGTATGTTAAATTTTATTTTGCATTTGGTTTTTTTAATTATCTTTAAGATCTAAAATGGAGTCAAAACGAGTTAAACCAAACCAATTCGATCAATAACCAAGCCAAGCTTGGGTTAGGATTCCCAGCTCGGCTTTAAATTCTAATCGAGCCGAGCTGACTCGGTTGTATCAGAGCCGAGTTCGAGCTCTTAATTCTGTCAAACAGCTTGAATAAAAATATGTTGGTGTTAAAAATGTTTGATAAATAAAAGGGTGTAGAATTTCGACGTGACAGAAAGCGAAAAAGTCGTCATCGGGATGCTCTGATCGGAGGGTGAAGGAATTAGAAGACCGTGCGACCACCTTTCCCTGTAACAAATTAAAGTTAAAAAAACAAATAAAAAAAGAATTTATTTATAAAAATGTAAAGGAATTTAAATTTACCGTACCTCAGTAATAAAACAAAATAATAATAATAATAATAATAATTCCCTTCTATTTTTTTTAGTAAATTATTATTAAGCAGACACCAGCAAAAGCAAGTTGCAGGAATCTTGGTTAAAAAGCCACACTCCCCCACCCCAACTCTTCACTCCCTCTGTTTTTTAGAGAGAGAGAGACACCAACACCTTTCAATCCTTACACGAGATAATGGCTTCAACTTCACCAACAAACAAATCGTTTTGGATATTTTGCCTTATCATCTCTCATCTCCTTGCAATTTTCGCTGCAGAAGACGGTACGTACTCTTCTATTCTTCTCGTCTCTCTGTTTCTGCTTTCAATTTCATCATGTTTACACCATTCGAGATCTCTTTTCGTTTTCGGTAGTCGACTGTTTCTATGAATTCGTGCGCATTGTATGTGTAACTGGAGTGAAATCGAGTGATTTGACCTTTTGAGCTGCGTAATTTGTGATCAAACTTCAAAGTAAAGCAAATTGTGTGTTCTGTTACTGATTTTACACAAGTTTTTTTACAATTTATGCTTGTTTTAACGTATTTTGGATCTGTTTTTGCTTTCGTTTTCTGTTGTCGAGTGTTGTTTACAAACGTATGTTCGTTAGCTCGTAACTGGAATGAAATCGAGTGATTTGACTGTTTGAGCTTAGTAATCTGTAATCAAACTTCAAACTGAAACAGATTGTGTGTTCTGTTACTGATCTTTCACAGTTCTTCACAATTAATGCTTGTTTTACTGTATTCTAGATCTGTTTTTGTTTTCGTTTTCTGTTGTCGAGTGTTTTTGCTTGTTGTATCTGAGTGTTGTTTACAAATGTGTCTTCATTGGCTCGTAACTGGAGTGAAATCGAGTGATATGACTGTTTGAGCTTCGTAATTTGAGATCAAACTCAAAGTAAAACAAATTGCGTGTTCTGTTACTGATTTTACACAGTTTTTCACAATTTATGCTTGTTTTACTGTATTTTAGATCTGTTTTTGTTTTCATTTTCTGTTGTGAAGTGTTTTTGCTTGCTGTATTTGAGTATTGTTCACGAATGTGTGTTCATTGGCTCGTAACTGGAGTGAAATCGAGAGATTTGACTGTTTGAGCTTCGTAATTGAAGATCAACGTTAAGGAGTGTGTGTGTTTTCACGGAGAAGCAATTTGTGTGTCCTTGTGTGATTTTGTTAGTAAATGCTGAAATCCTGTGATTGTACAATCGGTTGTACTACAGTGTACAAGTCATAATGCACCCCAAAACGTTGTTTCTTCACAATATTTTGGATCTTAAAGGAACACACCGACTTCTTTCTGTCTATATTATTTTTTAAACTATATTTACTATCATATCCCCTCGGGAGTAAAATGTAGCTTTTTTCGCTGAAGCATAGTACGCTAAAGGTGTTTTACACGTTTGTGTAAAACTTTATTAAAGCTACTAACTCATACACGAGTTACTTCTACTTTAAAATATACATCTTTGTCTGTCAATAGACCTGAACTATTAACACTAGAGAATAAATAAAGGAACAAATGTGTTAATAAATTATTATTATTGTTTACAAAAAAAGTTATCTGTTAATGTTGTTTTGACCAAGTAACATATGATGTTCATCCGACTAAAATAGGGTGGTACAAGTCCCATAAAATGGACGATAGAGTAATTATCTACTTTCAGAAGTATATAATGGGTGTTGGGTATTCATCATAAAATAAAATAAAATAAAATAAAAGGTTATCTTCTTTAATAAAAAGAATATAGACAAGATATATATGGTTGAAAATTCATTTTGGTACAAACAGGTACATTGTGAACATATACCATTTCTTTAGAAGCCTCGTTTCAAGTACAAATAATTAAAGTTATATCCCATGTTAACTCGTTTTCTTCATTTTTTTTCCCTATATTATCAACCATGATATTAAAGAAATAGCAACCTTGAAGTTGAAATAAAGTATAAGAAAGGTATCTCTAATCAATAACCATACTTGTTCTGTTGTTCAATAGCTATTTTTGTGAGAAATTTTGTACATGATATTCTAGTACAAGCTTTTGCCGTTTACAAGTCACCATCTCAACAGCTTACAACTAATTATAAGAACAATATATGATTGTTTACCATTTGTTGTTGGACACAATTCTTTGCTTTTCTGCTATATTACTTCATGTTTCTCTATTTGATTGAAACAAGGTTTATGATGATCATGACTCATGTCGGAAGTTTTATTAAGATCTATTTTTGCTATTGTTTAATGCATTTTATGGGATGATACATTTATGTATACGTGTTTATGTGTGACAATGTGCATAATAGAATGTATTTTAAGAATATTTGAGTGATACATATACTACTTTTAGTTATATTCCTTTAGGTTTAGAGATATTCTGGGTTTACTCATAAACTTTATTAGTTAGATATTTTGGGGTAAAAAGTTTTTTCTGCACCATAAAAAAAGCAATATAACTGTTCAATAAAAACAAAAGAAAACCACTACCTTCGACTTTTTGTAATATTCTGGTTGAACCGTTGAAGCAATCTCATAATTGCTATGGTATGGAACTTTATTATTATTCTGGGTTTTATTTACATTGCCAATCAATTCACTTTCGAACCTCTTGCCAAAATACATTTATTACTGAATAGACCCATCACCAACTGGATTCAAATACAAAATAAATAAAAAACATATGATGAAATTCGCTTTTTAAATATATATCATGATCATACACAAATGTTATAGATCATTTCTAAAATATTGTTGTCTTTATCGTTTTAACACAAAACTTTTTAACTCCTAAATAATACATAACATTTTATTTATAATGATTAAAACTCATATTATTTTTATAAAAGACAATCATCACGAAGGTACAAAATGTCAAAACCATGAGCAGTTTTTTGCGTTTTACTGTGGAACAAATAGAAGAGCAAATCTCAATTTTTTAAAAATATTGTTTTAGAATATCCAAAAATAACCCTTTTGTAAAGAGATATTAACTCAGCAATATTACTTTTAATTAATAATTGCTAATTTTGTAAAGAAAGTAAAGGTTGCGATTTTCTATAAAGTAATTGTTTTTACCGGTATGTAGTGTTATGTTTTGCCGCGAAAAACTTTGGCCCCATCAGCTTATCATGGCATCTTTTACTAAAATTATTTCCAAAATTGTATTATAAAAGTATTAATAAAACAAAATATAAGCAGATCATAACTTTATTCAAAATTTTGAAATGTTTTATCACATTTACCATGTAAAATAATCTCATAAACGTTGTTTTGACTGTTTGTAGGTTTATTAGCGAATGGTAACTTTGAGACAGCGCCAACAGGAGGCTTTGCCGATGACGGTGCCACGGACGGCCCCGACGGCGTCCCAAGCTGGAAGTTGAAGGGCACAGTGGAGCTAGTGGCCTCGGGGCAAAAACAAGGTGGAATGATCCTCATTGTACCCGAAGGTAGACATGCAGCGAGGCTAGGCAATGATGCTCAGATTAGCCAAGAGGTGAAGTTGGAAAAAGGCGAGATCTATTCGATCACGTTCAGTGCATCTCGCACATGTGCACAGTTAGAGTCATTAAACGTGTCGGTTCCACCAGCGTCACAGACCATTGATCTTCAAACATTGTATAGTGTCCAAGGATGGGACACATACGCTTGGGCGTTTCAAGCAGACCAAGAAGACGCCAATGTTGTTTTCACCAACCCTGGCATGGAGGATGACCCGACGTGTGGGCCCATCATCGATGACATCGCCATTAAAAAGCTTTTCGTACCCACCAAACCAAAAGGTTTGTTTCATCCAAACATTTAGATCCAAGAAATGGCCCAGGGTCAAGCCTAGGGGTGTTAAATGGGTCGGGTTTACGAGTTGAATTTGGTATGAACCTGAATAATAACACACCACAAGCCTCAAACCGAATGAGATATGAGTTTTTAGGGTTGACATACACAATCGATTAATTTATATTTTTTTCTATTTTTACTTTTACATATTAATACTCTAAATTCACAAAAAAAAAACATATGAGATGAATATTTTCAACTGTATAATCATTTCAACTATTTCTCTATTCTCTATTATCATTTAAAGTTTGACATGAAGTAACTAATCATGATTTCATTGGATTAACATTTTTCTTTTTTATTTCAAATTTAAAAAAAAAAAAAAAGTTAAAAGAGTGAACTATAAACCTGTAAGCTTGATTCAAACATGACCTTTCTGGTTAATTGATGACTGATTTGGATGCTGTCATTTTCTTAATTTTCATTAATAAATTAATAAAAATAATAATATTTATTTTGATAACAGATAATGCAGTATTGAATGGGGATTTTGAAGAAGGTCCATGGATGTTTAGAAATGCTTCCCTAGGAGTCCTACTCCCAACCAACCTCGATGAAGAAACCTCATCACTACCGGGCTGGATAGTCGAGTCAAACCGAGCGTTCGTTACATTGACTCCTACCACTTCTCGGTACCCGGAGGCAAACGGGCCATCGAGTTACTCTCTGGTAAAGAAGGAATCATCTCACAAATGGTCACAACCACTCCCAACAAACCTTATACAATGTCCTTTTCACTGGGCCACGCGGGTGACTCGTGCAAGCAACCACTCGCGGTCATGGCCTTTGCAGGTGACCAAGCCGAAAACGTCCACTACACACCCAATGCCAATTCCACGTTCCAAACTGCGAATGTTAACTTCACGGCCAAGGCCGAGAGGACTCGGGTGGCGTTCTATAGTGTGTATTATAACACCCGGAGCGATGATATGAGCTCTTTATGCGGACCCGTGGTGGATGATATACGGGTTGCTGTTTCGGGTGGTGTTAGAGGGTTGGGTTTATCGGGTCTAAGGTTTGGGTTTGTGGTTTTGGTTATAATGTTTATGGTTTAGTGAATGTAGGGTTTTTTTTTGTTTTTTTGTGGCTTAGTAACTTATTTATTGTAATTTCCATCTGGCAGTTTGTTCCGTTGGTGAAGTTATGTATTAAGCACGGAAAGGAATACTTTCCACAATTACCTTACGTGTTATTTTTCTCTTCTAGGTCTTGTAAATATTAGAAATAGAGATACGCTAAAACCGTACAGGTTAAAACTGGTTCGGTTTTGATCTAACAAAAATCAAAAGCGGTTGTTTTAAATTTATTTAAATAGTGATCATAACTAATAACCCAACCCATAGGAAAAAACTAGCTTTATAATGAGAATAACCAAACCAATAGGAACGGTCCAGCTAGTGTCGAAACCGTTTAGGCTTTCAAAGTCAAGTTTAATTTCGACTTAAAAAACGACTAACACTTCTTGCATCGAGCTTTGTTTAGACCGTTTGATAATTTACATAAATCAAAATGTTTCCAAATAGCTTGAATTCTCATTTTAAGTGTAACTATAACAAAAGTTAGATTGTTAAACTAAGTTCACTGTCAACCATTTTGTTTTTCTCGTTTGATGCATTGACGGCACATCAATTTTTTCTATTTTCCTAAGGTTTTTCCTCGTTTTACATGGTATCATCACATCTTTTTTTATGTTTCCTTATTGTTTTCAATTTAATTCTTTTATAAATATGTATTTACATTTTAATTTTTAAAACTAAATTAAATTCAAAAAAATAAATAAAACAAACTTCATTTTTTTAAAATAAAAGTACAACACAAAATATCCACATCTTAAAAATTAAAAGTACTTTAAAAAATTATAATGGTTTATTTGATTTGATTGAAAAAAATACATCAAATGCTCTATAAGATTCACTCGAAGATATACATGACAGTGATCATGTTCTACCAGTTCATTATTTGGAGGGTCTTCAATTTAATCAGAATACCACAATCATTCTTCAATACCGTATTGTGTAAAATAATACACACGTACATTATTTTTATGATTCTTATAAGATGTAGTTGTTTTTCGGGTTGTAGTATTTGTCTTTTGAGATCCCAAAGGCTTGTTCATGTCTTTTTTTCCCGCTTTTTGCTCTCTTTTGAATCGAATACGTTTATCATCCCCTCTGTTGGGAACAACAACGCTTTAACCGTCGTTGCCCAATTTGGATAAATCCCAACTGCTAAATAGTATTCAAATATATATTCAACAACGTTTACTACAAGACACTTCATGGCAGTTCCACTAATAACATCATTGAACAAATATCATCAGTCTAGGGTGTTGATTTTGTTGTTAGCTTCGGGAGTTCCGAAAAATACATGCCAAATCCACAAATCCGCAGATACCACCCCTCGTGTATGCACCCTCATTCAATTGGACAATTTTTCCAAACCCAATGTGTGCAATCTAAATGCCCCAACATTCCCAGAATACCATAGCGCTGCTCATGTACAACACATAATAGTTGTACGTTGGTCCTCAAAGATATTCTTTTAAATACAAAGTCATAACATCACAAAAGTGTTCTCTCAAACGAATTTGAACACTCATCAGATGAGTCTAGAACATTCTTTATACTGGTTGTCGTATTGCAAAGGTGCATTTTTATAGATAGGTAAAACTCTAATGACCTCATGCGTCAAAAGTGGTTCAAAAGAACTCAATATCCGTTTCCAGTTGACCGACGATTATTAAAAACATATATTTATTCGTTCGAAACCTTCTTCGAATCATTCGGGGTGAAATGTTAAATTATTATCAACAAAGTATTCAAAACCTTCCTCAACAAAAACATGTTAGGCTTGTTCTTTTGGCAAAAAATTACAACCATAAGTGCAGAAAAAGGGAAGGTTTTGGTGTGACGGTGGCTTGAAAACAAGATGAAAATCGAAAGCTTGCAAATGAAGGAGGATGACTCTGTAGATGTTCTTGCAAGCAAACTGAGTGGGCTAGCCTCAAAAGCAAGAAGTTTCACTTCAAACATTAAAGAGAATGTTGTGGTTCAATGCTATGCCCAAGTTATTCCTTCATTCGTAGCCTAGTACAATGCTTTGAATTGGACATGAGGTTGTTTGATAAACCTGTTGGAAGGTTGAGTGCATATGCGTAACGCATTAAAGGACTCAACAAAAGAAGAAACACATGAGAGGTTAATGTTTTCTAAAAGAGAGTATGATAGCAATGTGGTTGTAAAAGTTCAAACCGCGATGACTTTGGGCATGGCCGAGAAAAATGTCAGGTCCCAAAAAAGGTCAAAATGGCGAACGTTTACAGTGGAATCAGCCATGTTAGATGCTACAAGTGCGGTGAGCTTGGGCTCTAAGTGATTGTCTAAAGTGGAAGAAAAAAGAATAGGCAAACTTAGCACAATGTGTGGATAATGAACCAACATTACTATGAACAATCAAGTGCACAAATCATGATTAAGGGGTGAATGACTGTTCTAATCATGTATGTGGGTCAACATGTTCAAATTTCATAAGTTGATTACATAAGTTATGGGTCATAAATTTGAATCTGTCTGGAATTTTTCTTTGGGATTGAAAAGTCAATAATCAAATAATCAAATACAATAATATCAATCAAAACATAAATCAAGCAATAATTATATAAGCTATCAGGTTAAGAGTTGATTAGGAATATAATATAAGAAGCATCAAAAGTATTTCCTTTGTTATACTTAATAAAACATGCGAGTGTCTTTACCAATTGTTATTGTACCAATTGTGTTTCAACATTTAACCTACAAAACCGACACACACTCATGATTGTCATATGAAAAGTATAACATGTGAGAACTAATAGAACGTACAATTTCTACAACATTACAAAAAAGTTAAATTTCATCCCCAAAGAATCTCTTAACATCACCATAAGGATAACATGAAAATTGTACTTGAACACGAACTTGAAACACGTTAAAAAATCATCCAAACTCATTATATATGCTCACAACGTCATAAACTGCTATATCATAAAACAATTTTTTGTCATTTTAAAAAAATTATATGCATCATCTGTTGGACTAATCTTGACAACTTTTGATGATTAAGGGGTCATTTAGTCTTTATATTAAAGTTTATGCTTTATCTTGTTTTTTTGAGTTTGAATTTGAGTCAAATAAGGCAGGAAGAAGTCTGCCAATTAAATAGGAATAGATAAGTTTGAAGAAAAAAGCAATCTGTTATAAATAGAGAAATAGGTTTTTCTTTTGATGTATTCTTCTTTTTCTATCAATTAATAAAGTAACGTGGTAACAGAATTTCCACAATTCACAGTTTTGTTCTTGAGATCTAATACCATTGAACTTCATCATCACATATAATATAACTATATTGTATACTTATAACAATAAAACTCAATCCCAACATATTTGAACAATTGAACCCATATCAAAAAAACGTTGACATTCCAGCCCACAAAACACCACCATAGAAACACCATAAACTTAAGTTGCCATATGTTACACACAATCACAAAAGTAATTAATCCACAATCATTCAAGTTTGCAGACATCTACACATTTTGTGGGGTTCTCATCCAGTTTTTAATTGCATATTTGGCGCATAAAAAGATCAAACCTGGACAAAGGCGGGTTGGATTCTAAGCGTCAACTAAGAGGTCTTCCACGTCCCATCGTGAATCCCCTTGTACCGTCTGGCATTCTTGGTCCAGGAGGCGGCTTGGAAATTTCACCCCCATGGTTATGGAATGTTGCCCCGTGACCTATATTTGTTATGCAATCAACATGTTTGTTATCTTGTCAACAGATAATGTTAATTATTAGTGACCAAGGTTTTCAAAACAGATATGTAAAAAATCGGTTAGTGATCGTCTTACCCATGCCAGTAGGTCCTTGATGCTTATGTTTTCTAGAACGTCTACTGTTTTGACCACGGTTTCCATTATTATCCTTGGATTGACGCTCCCCGTTATGCGATGCATGCTAATAAAAAAATGTTAGAAAACGCCATGAAAGTTTAGGTAAAATCATAATTAACGCATTAACTATTTAAAACTGAAAGAAAGATTTTTGTGGGTCAAACAAAATCTGTTTTGACCAACCCACCCCATTTAGCCACCTCTAAAATAAGTGAATTATATTTGCTGTGTTCCTTTCATATTCAACAATATTACCTCTTCATCTGGTGTATCATTATGGTGCTCACTTGATTGTTGGTTCTCTTTGTCCCCAGGTGAATCTACTTGTATATTGTTTTTCTTCTCAAAATCATGTCCCTTTTTCTTCAGTGTATTCTTGACCTAATTATAAGATATTATTAGCAAAATCAAAGTTACCATGGGAGAAATTAGCAGAAGGAATGAATTTACCCTGCGCTTGAGAAGCTTGACTCGCATGCCATTTCGCCAGTCATGCTCATTGTTTAAAGTAGCAACCTGAAGAAGACAAAATCCAGTTGAGTGTAAAACACCCTACACTTTGAATATAAATAGAAATAGCTCAAATGGGTAAAGCAAAACATTAGCTTAAAAGGAGATGAGACACATAGGTTGAGTAAGTCAAACTGGTCAGAAATGTACCCAAATTGTATTTGGAATGTAAAAACCGCTTTATTACTATAATAAAATATATTTCATAATTATAATTGACGCTTATCATTTACAGAAAGATGTAAACAATTTGGATAAACATGTCTGGGATTGGCCTGTCCCATTTCAACCTTTGTGATCTGATACCACTGAATCATTCATCTCATCATAGAAGAGATGCCAACTGAAAACTGAAAAGAGAACTTCAAACTTACCGCCTTCTCGGCAGCCTCAACAGTCTCATATTCCACAACCGCATGCAACTTGCAAACAAGAATGGTGACAATCGTTAGTAATGGAAGTGCAAATTCAAGATCCACAAATAAAAAATATAATAAATAAATAACACATGTAAAGTATTCTAGATCATGCAAAAAAGGGAAAACATTACATTTGTGCAATTGTGTCATTTGTCTCACATTGTTTTCAAGACGTGACCAACAAATATAAACCAATAAGAATAATTGACTTAAAATGATGTGCTAAGTTATCATCAACCGATGATTAGAAGGATAACAGAAACGCTGACAGACAACATGACTCATGGTCTACAGAATTTGAAGAGTACCTTACCACTCAAAAGCTTCTCCTCAATACTACATTTTTTTGGATCCCTTGTAGCATTTTCTTCATGAACAGTAATCTTCTTGATACTGGAAGATGATTTTATAATTTATTGAGAGAGAATTGGCACAAGAGAAGTTAAAAGTTTCAAAACTAAAAACACGAGAAAATGGAAAAGCGGCATACATTCCTGCATCGGAAAATATTTTCTTCATGTTCTCTATTGTGTGATCCTCTGGAAGATTCTCTACCAGAACAGTGCATAGCTGGCATAAAAAGAAAAACCTATTTTATTAGATATCATGCTCAAGAGAACACATTCACGTTTCAGTAAGAGATGAAAGGTTGATTATTCGTTTTTGAATATACTTTGTTTTGTTAAATTCATATTACAAAATGAATAATTATTATTAAGTTATGATAAAAATTAAAATTCAATATCAACTTATCGCTAGCAAAAAGAAGAGTATACCTCCGGATCCAAAACCTCAGTCAACGGGAAAGGATGTATACGCTTAACTTTCCTCTCATTTGAACTTAAAGTCTGCAGCCATTTACACAAGCTCTAGTTTTACGAATTGCTAACACAATGTTCAGCATGAGGATTTGAAATTAATTAAATTAACAACCGATATAGAACAAGAACCACAAGATTCAAGCCAAACCACTTGCTGATTATATTGGTGAAATTAAATAAACACTCTCAAGTAATGACTTGGATAACTTACCAGAAAAGAAGATTCCTTGAGTGCAGCCACAATAAGCGATTTGTGAGGTGTCAGCTTCTTCAATTTCTTGAAAGAAGCAATAACTGCTACAGGAACTGCAAAAAACAGCATGTGACTTCCCTGAAGATTAATTTGACATATCTTGTCAATAACCTTACTTCATGAAGACTAGGAAATCCATTTTATGGAATGAGATACCTTCAAGTTCTTTTAAAAGATATCACAACTTCAATGTATTAGTTCCTGGAACTTACTAAAAGAGATGATGCTCTTAATTTTGTTAAGACTGGTTTGATAAATTTTTGTTCAATTATTCAATTATATCATAGAGTACAATAGAAGGTCCGTATAAAGCTTTGCTTTTGAATTTTTGCTTATAAACAAAGCAAGCTAACTGATCATAAACATTTGGAATAAGCTATTTCTGTGTTATGAAGCACCATGATCTCGAGGAGTGGCTTGAGGTGGTTGCTTTTTGGTTCGCTGCTACTTCCTCGTGTTCCTACTCCCTTTCGCTTCATCAAACCTTTCTATCTTCTCGCTTCATCAAACCTTTCTATCTTCTCGCTTCAGTTATCTTCCTCTAAGTCTGTTTTTAATTATTTTGTTCTTCAAATTGAACACTTTATGCTTATATTCTGTAAAATCACTTCGAAGTTCTTAATATTTTTGCTGTTTGTTTTGTTGTTTATATTGGTGAGTTTTCAGCTTAACTGTACTTTAAGGTGAACCAAATTGTGTCTAAAAACTGTATTACTCACTTTGTAAAAAAAATCTCCAAATTGGAGTACAAACTTTGAATGTTTATATTTGTTTTTCCGGTGAGTCGTAACTTTTATGAACTTCAAGCATGAGATTAACAAATCAGATTCTAAATCTGTTACAATTTGTTGCATTTAATATCTTCAGAACTCAGTCAGATTTTTTGATCCTACCTATTAGAGTTTGTTGCTTTGTCTGTTCGCCCTTTTGGGCTTAATGCTCTCAATGGTGAATTAGATTGACATTTTGATTTTACTTGTGTTTAAACAGCTACTGCATTTGTTTGTGCAATTAGATTAAACAGTTGTTGCATTTGTCTGTCCACTTATATTGAACAGCTGTTGCATTTGTCTGTCCAGTTAGATTATACAGCTGTTGCATTTGTCTGTCCAGGTAGTTTACTATTTTCCAGTTTGTTATAATCTAGAGATTTGATGATACAGCTGTTGCATTTATCTGACTTGATTGTTGTTTATAATTAATTTATAAGTACCTTTTATGTTAAGTATTAAATAATTAATAAGGTCAAAAATGTCATGTAAAATTAGTATATTTTACGACAGGGGCCTCATGTACGCAAGACTAGTGCCTTCACCTTACACCTTGGGACCCTAAGCACCTAGATTTCCAGGACCGTAAGACCACACCCTTGACTTAAAAAGGCAGACCAGAAGCACACTAAGGAAAATGCATCAGGGTGATAAAAGCGCACCTCATGTACTTTTGAGTTAATATTTGTCAAAATTAACATCGGTGGAAGATATATATGTAAAACCAACCTAAGGGATGTAGATGTTACGAAAGGTTTACTTGATAAATAAGCTTATATGCAAAACAGATCAAAGATATTATAAAAGGTTTAGTTATTAATAAGGTTTGTATGTAAAACACATGAAAGATATGCCGTTTCTAGTTGTAAATACAGCTTATTTGGTTGTACATAGGCGTGCGCTTCACACCTAGCCTTTTAAAACCAAAATGCCTTCGAGCACCTCGTGCCTCATTAAACCAAGCTCGTGCCTTTTAAAACCAAGACTGCATCTATTTTTTGTGTTTTTGGATTGTTGAACCAAGAAAGTAGTTCAATGATTACTTCTAGAGCAATATTTCAAGTTGCACCCAAGAACCAAATGCTTATATCAGTATAACGAAATCTATAGCCCTACAAAATCTAAAAAGTAATGCATTCACCCGTCTTAAACCACCCAAAGGCAACCAACAGGCACTTTAAAACAGATAGAAAACACACAAAAACTTGATATATAAACAGTATCACTCATTAAGTGCTAAATTACTTACCATAGCCTTCCTCATCCTTCGCAAGATATTTCAGCAAAAACTTGTCAGTTTTCAAATTTTCATCACTAAAATAGTATTCCACCTGCATAAAAAGGACACAAGTCTCTTTAAGAAAATTCAAGCTGTCAATTAGTGATTCCTGGATTCATATGTTTTGATGACTAGACAAACAGGACACGGTTTTGTATCTCGTACTTGAGATCGACACTTTGTTATTAATAAAACTCAACAACCTAAAATAACTTAACACGTGCCCTATTTTTATACTAAACAAACTTGATCATTAAGCTAGCTATATTTCTAATCCTGCTCAAACTTTAATATAATTTCTTGGCCAACTCAAACACCTTCTGACCAACTTCTTTAAACTAAAACAATTAAAAAACAAAACTTACTAATTAAACCCTCTAACTTTGAGTTATCAACAAGAATAAGCCAATAATCACCACCCTGATCTTGTCTTAAACACATGCATTTGTAAGACCTGACGTGGCTTATATCATGTCGTACTCGACTACCGCCACGACCTTTCCCGGCCCCAATCTCTACCTCAGCCACGTCCAAGGTCTTCCCGGTTTGAGTTTCCACTACCGCAAATCCGCAATGCTCACACTTATGTTCCTTTTTCTTTGTTTTTTTCATTGGTGTTTGTGAATAATAGTTCACTTGGTTTCTAGGTTTGAGTCTAATCATCCTTGATACTTTCTTCATAGGCTTTAAAACGACCCAAAACATCTTCAAATCCTATAGTCTTAACTCTTAAAATCCAAGAGTTGCTCGATTGAGACAACGATCTGAATGAATTTGTTCCCCAGAAACTTCTTGACTAACTTGACTCTTAAATTATCTCCCCTAGAACCGCCGACTTTAAGGCTATTCTCGTTAGCTTTCCAGCAAAGTCAGCTATCAGCTATCATATCTGACTCCTTCATCTTTAAGCCATCAAACTCGGTCATCAGTGTTTGGAGTCTCGCCTCTTTCACCCAATGTGCACCTAGATGTCGGGTTTTAATCATGTCCAACATTTCCTTTGTTGTGTTGAGATTGCCAGCTTGTAGTATTTGATCTTCGGAAGTGGATTACAACAAATATGCAGTTACAATGTCAATCTTTTGAGCATCAGTCGATCTCGGTTCAGTGGTATCCCATATACATGGACATTCAAGATCACTTTCACACGAATGGTCCATATTGTGTTGTGTGTTTTCGTTAGCATTGGACATTGAAACAATGTTGTATTATTTTCATTAACAATGAGCAATGCTTGATAATCTACTTGAGTCATCTCTATTTTTCAAGTTCTTCTGTTGTAGGTTAACAGAGTTTATGGGTTTTGATCCAGACCTGAGTTTGATTGCTGCACTCCATGAAAAAGCATCACTCGAAGCACTCTCCTTTTGCTACCCTTCTGCTGTTTGATCAATTCGTCTTCTTGGATTGCTTGTTGGCTTGTGCGTAGTTTACAGGTCTGTTGTTCTGACTGTCTGTCTTATTACTCAAACTCTCCCTGACTCAGCTGAACACCCCCTGCACCCTCTTGATTGCTACAGCCCCAATGTTAACAACAGAAACCCAAAAATCAACCTTTGATCTAAGGCTGCTGATGCGAATCAAACCTGATGTTTCAATGAGAAACCCTGCTATTGACAAAAATAAAAACTTCCTGTTGACCTTCTTGGTCAAGCCTGTTGTTCCACCCTGATCCACACTTCAATCGGGACTTGGTACACAATATTTAATTGTGTTGACTGTTGAACAGCAGAGGCAAACAGAAAACGATTTTGTATCTCAAAGTTGAGATCGAATCCTTGTTTGAATCCTTGTTATTATTAAAACTCGACAACCTAAAAACTAAACATGTACCCTATATTTATACTAAACAAACTTGATCATTAAGCTAAATATTCCTAATCCTATTGTAACTTTAATACAATTTCTTGGGCGACTCCATATGAGAGTCATTACACATGAGACTGAATTATGTGGTATTTAAGGAGCCCAAAGTCAATAAACTAAATAGTCAGAAGTGAATTATTATCATCTATTTTTATCGGGTATTGTCAATTTAACATTCAGACCTCTTTTTTTTCCTGTCTACAATCAATTGAGGAAAGTAAATGATATATCAATTCCAGCAATATGTTTTCCCCAAAAAACCAAAATCAATACCATGTGCACATATCTTCTATAATACTAATTTATATATTACGATGTTCTGGTCCTTCCTTATACTTACCATCATATACCAAAGGATTAAAGCTTATTAGTGCCTAAATTGAACACAAACAGAAGACTACATCTTAGGCTTCTACGTTTCTAACAAAAGCTAAGAAAATCGACTGTATAAGACGCAGACTCCTACATATACCTGCCAATCAGGTAACTCTGGGAAAATAATATATTATTGCAATACACACACGCACGTATAAACAAGTTTGTTACCGCAAAATATGAAAATAACACATACAGAGACACAAAGAGATACACAAGGATCGCACAAACAAAAGCGCGACTACCTAACGTATAAACGTAAGTCCGACTAAACGACTCGATGAGAATATCAGATCATCAACGCAAACTCTTAACGCACAGTACAACTTACAACCTACAAACGCGCACAAATCAACAGTTCGAATACACTACGAATCAAACAACCACAAATCATCCTAGAACCCTAACTTTACAGTAAAGCAACAACATCGCGTGTTACGTGATTGTATTTATTTATGTTATATACCTGTTTGATGATTTTGTCCCGAAGGTCATCGGTTAGGGCGGTGGTCGTCGGAGGAGGAGGAAGTTCGTCGGAATCTTGAGGCGGCGGTTGGGAATGATGATCGACGATCGATTCCTCTGAGGAATCTACAGAGGTGAAGTGAAGATCGTGGATCGATTCTTCACCACCGCCTTCCATTTGAAGAGATGGTGGAAGAGAGATAGAGAGAAGTTGTGTGTGGAGAACAGCTTCTCTTTGCTTCTTCACCGACTCTCTTCAAACGGTGAAGTGTGTGGGTGTGTGTAGGGCTTTTTAGGGGGGCGTCAGACGACGGTAGCGACCGTGTGACGCCATTGTGTTCGAGAACTATGTGTTTGTTTCTACGCACTTGCTTTTGCTATTTCCACTAACGCTATCTTAGTTTTCTTTTTTGTTTTAAAATTTATGAAATGAACTTGATAAATAAAAAAGAAGAAGATTGTGTTTCTAAGGGGGTGTTTGTTTTTTAAAAAAACATTTTTCCCACCTCTTCATCTGCGTGCTCGCAGACGCGGGAAGAGGTTTTGACTTCGCAGACTGTTTGTTTTCTGGAAGACGTTTCATTAAAAAACGTCACCCTCACCTCTGCACGGAGAAGAGGTGGAAGAATGTCTTCACACCTCTTCTAACCTCTTCTAACCAAGCCCTACATCAGATGTTAATCCCCACCCATCTTCCCCACCGTCGCCACCGCTCCTCCGCCCCACCGTTGTCACCGCGCCACCGGCCCGCCGTCGCCCTCCCCCCTTCAGCCCCCCTCGCCTCCAGCCCTCTCCTTTTCGGCCCCCTCCCCTTCGGCGCCATCCCCTTCGCGGTCCTCTCCCCTTCGGCCCCCTCCCCTTCGGCCCCCCTCCCCGAAGCCCCCCTCCCCTCCGCCCCCCTCCCCGAAGCCCCCCTCCCCTCCGGCCCCCTCACCGTCGACCTGCAGGTAATTCATTTTTATTTTTTTTTGATTTGTTGTTTGTATCATTAGTTTGTTTGTATATGGTTATTTTGTTTGTATATGGTTAGTTTGTTTGTATGATTAGTTTGTTTATATGATTAGTTTGTATATGATTAGTTTGTTTGTATGATTAGTTTGTGTTTATGATTAGTTGTATATGGTTATTTTGTTTGTATATGGTTATTTTGTTTGTATATGGTTAGTTTGTTTGTATGATTAGTTTGTGTTTATGATTAGTTTGTATATGGTTATTTTGTTTGTATATGGTTAGTTTGTTTGTATGATTAATTTGTTTATATGATAGTTTGTGTTTATGATTAGTTTGTTTATATGATTAGTTTGTATATGATTAGTTTGTTTTTATGATTAGTTTGTTGTATGATTAGTTTGTTTTTATGATTAGTTTGTATATGGCTAGTTTATGGTTTGTATGAGAAGTGAATTGGTTTAATTGTTGGTATATGGTTTGTATGATTACTTCTATATGGTTTGTATATGGTTTAGTATATGGTTTGGTATATGGTTTGTATATGGTTTAGTTGTTGTTATAGTTTTTAAGGTTAGTGATTATGTTTTTATTGTTTAATAGAAATGAGCGAGAAACATCAATGGTCAAGCGAGCAAATTCAATGTTTGTTAGAAACTTGCGTTGAAGAATAAATAAGGTGGGTAGGAAAGGTTTGAGTATGCAAAAAGACTCTTGGAATAGATTAGAAAAAATTCTTAAAGAAAATTTGACCTTGAATTGAATAAAAAACAAATGAAGAACGCCTATGACAATCTGAAAGCCAAGTACGTCGGATTTGTGTATTTGAAAAACAAAACAGGAAATATATATAATCCTCAAACAAATACTTTTTCCCTAACAAACGAGGAGTGGGAAGAATTTAAGAAGGTATGTTCACATATAATATATACTTATATATATATATATATATATATATATATATATATATATATATATATATATATATATATATATTTAAAGGCTACATATAATATATACTTATAATATTTTATATTTTGGGTTTAGGAGCATCCGAAGGCTGGATCTTTGAAAACGACTCCATTGCTTTTTCCAGAACTTTGTGCAGAATTATTTGATGGTAATACTGCCATTGGAAATTGCAAGTGGACTTCAACTCAAACAACTTCAGTTGCTGGATCATCTTCTGCTCAACGTGTCAAACCACTTATGATTACACATACAATTCTTCATGACGTACAATTCTATCTTCCCTTTTCATTTATCTACTTTTGTTTTTGTTTTTTACGGGTGCTAAATAGGTTGTATTCTAAAGTTGTCAGGTCACGAACTTGAACCCGAACCCGAACCTAAATCTGAAAATTATGTTATAAGTGTCAACCCGTATGACACGAAAATTGTCTTAGAACTGTCAACCCAAACGCGACACATATATTTACGGTTGACACAAACACAACCGTTGACCGAATTTTTTAAAAATAAAATCACATGTTAATACTAAAAAATTATTTTTTATAATAAGAAATAGCAATTAATATTAAACAATTATATTTTAGTTTTGAAATCTTATTCCCATTTCTATTTTAAGTTCTAAAACTAGAAATCAAGCATGCATGTTTGCGAACATCGTTACGCATATTACTTCAGTGACATTAACATAGTTAAACATATAAAAAAACGTATGACGTTGCGACGACTTAGTTTTAGATATGAAACCATAGATAGAAAAAAAGCATTATACCTTGAATGTTGCAATGTAAACAGGACCGCGTGTTGCGACGGCATTGGACGCGACGTAATAAAATATATATTACAATCGACTTAACTCTAAACTAAATTTACGTTAAAACGTAGAGAACTCGAATTTATACCGTTGAATGAGCACGTTTTATATTATACCCCACTCATTTTCAAATAAATTTTATGTCGAAATGTAGACCAATTCTAAACGTAAATAAAACACTTGCAGCAATATTGTATACAACATAATAAAGTATAGATCACAATCGTCCCGCTCGTATCTGAACTAAATTATTAACGCAAACGTAGAGCAACTCTTATTTTTATATTAAGCATGCGTGATGCGGCGCTTTTTCAAACCTTGTGTATGTGCTTTACTACAGTGACATTGACGTGATTAAGGACGTAAAAAGAAACGTGTAAATTTGCAACGGTTTGTTATACATACAAAAGAGTACCAAGTCTAGTACGTTACGGCATAAATAAAACGTAATGTTAACACGACAATCACTCAAGAAGATAAAAAATGATTGGAAAAAGAAATATCAAAAAAGTAAAAGAAAAGAAAAAGAAAACAAAACAAAAAACAGGGATAATAGATTAAAAACCCAAGTACTTAGTCACTTCATCCATTACACACTATATTTATTGGGTTTGAAATATATAATATATCATACAAAAATTAAATTTGAAATAAAATATTAAAAAAAATCAACCGACCAAAGTATAAGTAAATTTGAAATAAAACATACAAAAATTAATTTATGGCACAAAAAATATACAAAAGTAAATAAAAAATGGATTAAACTGGTCATAACCCACAAGCACATCGGGTTGAACCCGAACCCGACTTGTTTATCTAAGCAAGTTCACAGGTTCGACCCAAGCCCATTTATAGTAAACCCAAAACAAAGGATTTCGTGTTCTGTTAGTGACGTTTTTCGGATAGTGTTATAAATTCACACATCTATTGTTATTTTCCTTCTATTTTGTTTTGTTTTGTTTTTTTTCATTTATCTAATTTGAGAATACATTGTAAATAAATTTGTTTAGAAAACCAAAACTACTATGTTATTATAAAGTATACTATCATTTGTAAGCGTGTTAGTGATAAGGTGCCATGTGAAGAGCGTTAAACACCATCACTTCCTAGGTGTAGCGTTAGAGTATTCACACTAGCATTCTCATCTTCATTTATATAGTTATACTAAAAATATAATTTTTTTTATTTTCTCTTTCAATTAAATAATACATGTATTATTAAATTTTCTCTCACCTACATTTACAACCACTTTTAAAAAATTATAAGGGTTGTATTGTGTTTCTTCAAATACGAGAAATCATTATACAATCATCATAAAATTTATTTATCCTTCACTCACAACCAATTATAATCATCCATATAATATATGACACATACTCACATCAAAATTAGACACCTGCTGTAAATGCTCTTAAAGGTGTTGAATACCCAACACGTTAATGTTTTAACGGCCGTGAAAAAATCTCTATACACACACAATGTTTGGAGTGGACTTTCCTTTTGATCGGTGAGTAGGGTATGAAATACACACAATCGTGGTTACGAGCTGGCATGTCATTCTAGCAATCATAATACGTAAATTTTAAATGATGACTGATGGATTTACACTTGTCTCATGAAGTTAGGTATTATACCATGATGTAATACAATACTTGATGTTTTATTAACACGTTATGTTTATTTATATTATATATAAAGTATATGAGAGAAGTATTATAAAATACTATAAAATTAAAAACATTTACTATATTTAATGCATAAGCTACAATCATTTTAAGTAAAATAGTATTTATAACATTATTTACATATTACCTCTTATAATAAATTACATAATAACATTACACTTACTAACACTTGCATTAAATTTTATATTATCTACCCATAAACCAAACAACTTAATATGTTTTATGATTTTAACTATATTTTTTAATCTATCACGTTTTAAAAATTTTTTGAAACTACAACTTAACTTGTGTTTATCTTTAAACGTTTTGGTGTAAATTTTTTGTTGAACCGATCTGTATTTTGTGAGGTCAATAAGTTAATACGTATATACAAGTCGTTATGCAAAACTCACTTATTTGGTGTATAAATTTTAGCTTAGAATAAACATAATAAACTTTTGTAAAACTACTACAAGAACAACAAAATATTAAATGTACGTGTCAAATGTAAAATGTCGTCCAGCCGCATTGTGCGAACACCCTTCTAGTTTAAGTTAAAGAGATAAAACACAAACGAGTTGAAAAACAACTTTATAAAACTACAACTTACATGTGTAAATAAAATATAATCATAAATTTGTTACAGTTCAAAATCATCTTTGAAAATCCGAAAAGTGAACATGATTCGATGAACTTAAGTAACTAGAAATTCAATTTTAACAACCATATTTAATATTTCAACTTTCAAGTTTTATTTACACGTATATAGTGTTCCGACCCTATTGCAGGGTCTTGAGGGGCATACGTAACTCCTAAACTTGTTTCTAGACCTTGCTCGCCCATGAACTAATTTAAGCTTTCAATTTCCTGAACTTCTAGCAAGTAACAAGATATGATGCATCATATATTTTTTATATTTATATTATAATTATATATTGCAACTTGCAAATTATGCAACTTTTATTACGAAGACAATCCATGTTCTAAAAGTGACTACCTTACAAAAAGGAAAACACTTTAAACTCATCTTGACAAATGGAATACAAGACAACTTATATATAGATCAATATTTTAATTTATATTTATATTTTGATACAATGAGTAAGGGTAATCTTGATGAGAAAGTGGTATATTCAACTTAAAATTTTGATATTAAATCATGTAGAGTATAAACATGTTTAGTAGTCGAATAGAGAATACGTATGCTTGTTAATTAAAAATAAGTATTTTTAAATTTATAATCATCTTTTATATCATCATTATAATTGCGTTTAGTTAAGGATCAAATTTGATGGAAGTTTAACTATACGCCCGCCTACACCTTTTAAGTGTAGTTGATCTTTTGCCAACTAGATGAGATTGAAACTTACTATCTAGTGAAATTAAATCGCGTGAAACTTTTTCTTAAAATATTTATAAAAAAAATCCAACCTATTAGCATAGGTAATTATATGTTAACCAACTCTAACATGTTTTAATGGTAATATACACAAGGACACGTTCAATAGAAAACTATCATTAAATAGAGTAGTACATGAATCACCCAACTACTTGTGTGAATTTTTATAAGCACTTATTTATAGTGTGCATCATTGATACAGTGGGGGCAGGAAGAGATATAGTCATGTGTTGTATAGCACATTTAAAACCACGAGTACAAGTGTTTATGGTGTCTTGTTAATTGTTCATTTAATGATAGTTTTTTGCCATTAAACTTTTTTGGCTACATGTATTATTCTAGCTACAATTCTGGCTGGAATTTGGCTCTCTTTTTTGTGATTAATATAATCCTTACCATTGTCCCTTGGGACATACATATTAGTTATATGGATATGGATTAAACATATTACATGGAATAAATATATTGTCCAATTTAATATTTTACAAAAATAAAAGTCAATTGCCTCTATCCTGTAAAGGTTGACACTGTTGAGAATAAGATCGAGTGAATAAGAATGAGGCTAGATTCTTAGCCAATAATAATAAAATGATTAAAAAGAGAAAACAAATTATATAGTTATCCTTGCAATCAGTATCATTCCCTTTGTCTCTCTCACACTTATTCGTGTATATATATACGTACGCGTACATATATGTGTATGTTTGTACATATATACATACATACATATATATATATATGTATATATATATGTTATATATATGTATATATATATGTATACATACATATGTATACGTGTACATGTATGTGTATGTGTGTACATACATATATATGTATGCATGTATATATATTTAACGTATTATAAATAGCTTGCTTGCTACTTGGGTTGTTAGTCCGGTAAGATTTTTTATAGACTATTTAACTTTAAATCTTATTAAAAGTAACTTAAAAGATCTCAAATAATAATATTATTATTTAAAAAAAAAGTAATCAGTGGGCTTACCTTTTGATTGTATGTTACGATAGTTTCTTTCTTATTGGTAAACTCTTGTGGAAGTAAGTGTATCATAGTAAACTTGCTAATCAATCCTATGTATTGATGATAAGTTAGAAGTACACACGCGCATAGTTTCTTTCTTAATGTCTTTTGTTACGCTGCAACTAGTTGTTTTTTTAACATTTTTATAACTAACACATAATCGGTACAGAAGATTTGCCGACGTCCTACAAGATCTCAAATGTCAACGGCCAACACTGTCTCCCTTGCAAATCTAAATTTTTTAAGATCTAAAGTTCAAGATAAAACACTAATAACTTATTCTTGTAAAATATCATTAGACAATATAAACCAAACTACAAAAATTTATAAAAAAAAGTAGTCATTTTAAACTTGAACGTGACATGTTTAACATGTTAACACAAGAGAACGTTGTTCAAACTAGACCATGTAAACCAAAGATGAACCAGAAAAAAACAACATGAAATAATATACTTCTTTCATGGCTTTGTACGGCAAATGATGCGCAGATTGTTTCTTCTTAAGTTCATAAACCATTTTTAATAATTGTTGATGATTGATGTGAAATAATACATATTTATACTACTATATAGAGAAATATAAATGATGAGTTCTTATGCATCAACATTTATACAAAATGCAACAACGTTAATTTTAAGTGTCTTAAAATTGGATTGAAATTATATTTTTGTCCTAAAAAGTTGTATGAACCCAAGACTTCTATAACATCAAACTACATAAATTTGCAAATAACGCTTTAAACTAAAACATGACATATTTATCATGATAACATGGAGAAATTGGTTCAAACCTGACTATATGAACTGGATATGAACCATATATAAATTAAAACAAAATCAATTTAAAATTTTAACTACAAAATGGTATATAGTTTTCTGATGCTATTGCGTAGCAAAAGACGTGCAAATCATTATTTTTCCCCCTCAAGTTTATGGACTCAAGTTTGTGAATATTGAACTCTCCATCTGTTTTTTTGTTTGGTCGACGCGGGATACATATATACCAATGTATAGAGGGACAAATTGTAAATAACAGACTTAATATTTATATCAAATACAACAATATTGATTCTAAATGTCTTCAAATTATACTAAATTATATTTTCCTCTCAAAGAGTTGTATTAGTGTCAACAAAGTAATATAGAGAAATTTTAATCCTTTTAATAATGTAAAAAGTGATGTAATTGGATTGCCTATCTCCGTGGTCAAATAAAAACCGCTGAGCAAACAATTTTTATTAAATCATTGTGCATGTGGGAAGATAAACAAGTTTGGAATAATGTATATGATGTGGTCATATATGCAATCGTTTAAAGTTAGAAACCGTGGGCTTAATAAGCTATTTTCTATGTTTAATTAATTGAAATTTAATATATGTACTTCATAATTTTGTTAATTGATATTCAATCTCTTTGTTTAATATTTAACTCGTTATTACAATCAATGATTGTAGTTTTATTAAATTAAAGGATTGATATATTTGTATATTATATTGAAGGATTGATATACTTTTATGAAAAATGAACAAATATTCCATTTCCTTGCTTACGATGTTATAGAAGAAAATGTTATAGAAAAATGAATGCCACGTCAAGCAAACGATAGGTGAGTTAACTTACCTATTGACTATGAACATAATTATAAGAAATGGATATTTAATATTCATTTTGGAAAGCACACGGGTCATAAATAATTATTTATTTATAAAAAATGTTCCATGTTTATATAATGCGGGAAATAAAATGCACTTATCCTTTCCACCTCGATTGTTTGGTCACTATTAATTATAATAAATATGTGATTAGTAAACAAATAGAATAAAATGGTTAGAAAGATTCTTCTAATTATGTTATCGTGTCTGGTAGTTTTTGTCAAGGATTACATATTAAAATGTCGCTTAGAATATTAATTTTTTAAATGATATAATTGTTAGCTCCTTATAATCATATAATTAAGGATTTAGTGAAAACAAATTGGATGCGAGATGCATCATTTAATTTATTACAAACATTAAAGTACCAGTTGATTACTTTACGACCTTTAAAGTAACTATTGAACAATCAAAAAGTTTAGATGTTATTTAATCACTTAACTTTGTTTTCGTTATATTGGTATAAGTGCACTATCAAGTTTTAATGACACATTGTCTAGACATCTATCTCTTTTAACATCCCATATGATTTATGTGTCTCTTAATCTCATAAGTAGACCATCGTTTTAGATATAAAAAAATTACATTTTGTTGCGGTCATAAATTATTTAACATATACTTTTCGTATATACCCCTCTTAAGTGAATCATCATGTCTTGTTAACCTTTTATGTTTATTCTTTTGTTGTCTTTTTACCATTTATGATTTATTATTATCTTTAGCATTATTGTTTTTGCCATTAATAAATTACACGGGTTAAATTTTTCTTAACCGACAAATTACGGTACTGCTTCGGAGGATATGTGTTATTTTAATCGGGCTCATCTATTCGTTTTCCAGCTGGGACCGCACCCCCAACCCCTTTGGAGGAAACTCATTGCTGAAAAAACTCTCTGGCTCAACTCTGAACATTTTGTTTAGAGTGAGACTTTAACTCATCACATCTTTTTTATTTACATGTCATGAATACTTCACCTTAACCAGTTGGACTAATGATCATTGGCTTACACAAGTTATCTATGAGTATTGCAGTTCATCGTTGAGTATCATATTAAGCAATGAAACTCGTTATCAAGAATTGGTTCACTATGTGCATGATTCTTTCAGACTACCTCTCCCACACCCTACACCCTAATAACTATAGCTTCTATGACATCTTTAAATGTTTGAAATTTGTTAACACAAAACCCAACATTTCAAAAATTGATTTTATCCATTATGTAAATGGTTTTGTCAACCCCTTAGCATCATCAAAATTAATTGCTAGAAATGAAATATTAAAAGTAAGAATTAAAATACCAACCGAATCTTAAAATATTATAAATTTTTTAACATCCATAATCTTTTTATTAGGTAACTAGCAAGATGATATAAGAAAACTGTACAAGAAAATTTCACACGAAGAGTTCTAATTTAAGTTATCACTTTTGCTTTGATTTTTGATCCAGAAGAAAATAGCTAGCTGGTTGAATCTCCGTAAGAACTACTTTTGGCTAGGGGTGAGCAAATCGGGTAACCAAGGATGTTTCGGGAATACCCGACCATACACTAATACCGAAAACATTTAAAAATGATAACTGAGACCGTAACTATACGACATCAATTGGTATTCGGGAACTTAGTAGATCGGGTATCGGTTTTGTAAAAATAACCGAGGACCAAGAATCTTCGTAGTATTTGAAGGTAAACAACATATATTTTTCATTATCAATACATTTAGGTTATAATATCATTGTATTTGAAGTTACAACAATAAATAATACAATATGACTTGCATGTTTCGAATTGTGATCCAGATATATTTTGTCCTTTAAACATGTAAAACTATTATAATCCAATGAAAAGTATGATGTATATTTTTGGAACAAACATATTTTCTATGAAGATATGATGAACCATAATCTTATTAGGTGCTAGTATTTAGTATCTGCTTTTTTTTTTTTAGCGAACTCTCTAGTAAGATTTGAATGAAATAAGCCTTACCGTGAAATTACAAAACTAATGAGTTGTTATTATTCACTTATGATTAGAGCAACGATTGATGAAGCCAATTAGCACCCAACGAATCAATGGATTGGAATTGTGAAGATATCGAATATTTCAGCCAATTATCTGGTAAATCTTTGCAGCCTATCGTATGGATTTAAGACGTCGAATGATTAGATGTCTTAATATATGAAAACTCCACTCCCGAGCGTATGTATGGACCGCAACAATTCTGATTTCTTTTGGGTTTTTAAAGTTATCTTTCCATTTTCGGGTACCCTATCTTTATACCCGAGACCGAGACCGAAATTTACACAATATGAGAACCGTATACCTATGATTTTATAAAATACGGGATCAGGTATCGTGTATTAATAGGTATGAGTATTGGTATAATTCGAAAATCCCGACCTCATGCTCACCTCTACCTTTGGTTGTTTCTGAACATTAAAGAATATGCGACTGTTTTGAGCCCTCCAAACAAATAAATTTTTATTCCACCCTCTCAAATGATTGTCCAACCATATACATAACTAAAAAATTTAATATTATCTACATATTATATGTCCAACCATATGCATAACTAGTTAGAATCTTAATATTATCCACATATAATTGAATCTATAATTGTATTTTACATACTTATTCAAACAATCATCAATCAATCCATTAATAAAGAAGGGGGTGGGGGTATTCCACATGTAACAAATGAAACATCCATATGGTTGACCACCTAATCACACTCCAACAAATGTATAACTCCAACACAAGCCCAAACAATGTTTTTTGTTTTTGTTTTTTAGTTTCAAATTTTATACTCACGAGAGACATGGAAATCGTCTACATCTAAGCGACACTACAACTTTGCAATCGTCACGTGGACAGATGGTGGGGACATACGCGATCTCATCACAGCCGTCCGATCTCTCCCTCTTGAAGTCAAACAATGAGGTGAACATCGCGATGAACAGCACCAGATGATTTATTGCATACCTCTGTCCCACACATTGGTGGGGCCCCGCTCCAAAAGCCAAATAGTTCCTCTTGTAAACCCGGTCCTCCTGCCGTGGCTCCATGAACCGGTCCGGGTCGAACCGGTCCGGCTCAACGAACCCTTGGAACGACGACTCGTATACCGACGGGAAGACGATGGTTTCCCTTGGGGATCGTGTACGTCTCCGTTAACTGGAAGTCTTCTCCGGCGATGTGTGGGACCAATGTCGCCGGAGCTCTGTAACGAATCACCTCCCTCGCCACGGCCTCCGTGTACCGCATTTCCCTCAGCTGCTCCGCCGTGATGAGCTTACCGGACTCCGGCGACCATACGCCGGAGACTTCTTCACGAACCCTAGCTAAAACCTCCGGATGTGAGTCCAACAACGCCACCGCCCATAGAAGAGAAGAGGTTGAGGCGTCTTGTGAAGCGAACAGGAAATCGAAGAGGTGACCTCCGATCTCCGTGGCGGAGGTGTGCGGTGGTTGTTTCTCACCGGCGTCGGCGATTTCACGGAGGTTGTCTTGCATCCAGAAATCAACCAACACGTAGGCTCCTCACCGGACTTCATCTTCGCCATACTCTCCTCCGCGCACACCGCCAGCGTTCCGACGAGCCTCGCCACCGCTAACCTCGCGTTCCTAAACGCAAACCCCGGCAAATCGATCGGCAATTCATCAACCCGACGTTGAAGAAGTTGTAATCGACCTCAAACCGCTTCCTCGAGTCACCGCTCAAATACGGTCCAACGAACACATTCTGACTCGTCTCCAGATTCATATCACGGCAGAGCAACCGGAGGGGGAACGCCTTGGTGGCGGACTCCGGCGACTCCAACCACAGCCTCAGGTGCTTGAGGATGGTGTGTTGTTGAAGCTCAGTGTAAGTCGAAAGCGCTTTGGGGGTGAAATTGGGCGCGATACGACGTCGTAGGTCCTTATGCTCTTGGCCCATCATGTATATAAGATTATGCTCACCGAACAGCTTCTTCCCGAACGGATGTCCGACGAGATGAAAGGCGTCGGGACGGACGTTGGCGAAGACTTTGTGCGAAAGCTCGGTGGACCGTATGAAGACGATGAATCGACCGATGATGTAGTTGACGGAGAACCCTCGGCCTGAGGATTTGGCCATCGCAGACTGACGGTCCCAAAACTCAGTCGGGTTACGGACGAGCGAAACGGCGTTTCCGAGGAACGGGAAGACGAGATTGGGGCCAGGGACGGATCGTTTGTTCTTGAGGTAACGGATTTGCTCGAGGAGAAGGACGAACGCCAGCGTTGAGAGAATGTAGGGGGCTAGGTCTAGAGTAGTGTAGAAAGTGACTCCATGGTTGGTGACGGATGACGAAGAACGGGGGGTGGAGAAGAGGTGGTTTTAATGGTGGAGAATGGGAAAAGGTGTGGGTGTGGGGTTTGATACAGCTGCAAAAGGTGGAGGTTTGAGGTGGCGGTTGGGGTGGGGGTGGGGGTGGGGGTGGGGGTGGGGGTGGGGGTGGGTGTGGGGGTCGGTGTGGGGGTGGGGCTTAGTGAAGACGTTTTATTGGGTGGGTAAATGGGGTTTAGGGGGCTGACGACGACGAAATTTGGTATATAGGGAAATGGCGTGCTGCAGAAGTAGCATTGGACTTTATAGATTCATTTCATAGGGTCTGGTTTGGAATACTGGAATTGAATAGGACCAAAATAGAGACGGATTTTGTTGAAATTTTCGACATTTGTAAAAGCAGTTGGGTTCGGTTTTTTATTTAAGGAAATTTTTAAAGAGTAATGATATAAAAACACTCACCAACATAAATCGACATCTCATAAGATCAAATACATTGAAAATGAGGAAACTTCACAGAGATTGCCAGAGAGTTGTACGTCTCACATAGTCTTATATGATCCCTCTATACGACACATATAGTGCTATACTACACGTATAACAAATTTCGATACTGACTACGATGAAAATTAAGGAGGTTGTCAAAAGGGTTATACGCCTATATAGGGCTATACGACCTCCCATACTACGCGTTTAAGGCTATAAGACTCGTATAAAAATTTTGAGCTGTTAATTTATAATTTTGGGATTTCTATATATTCACATCCTTTTTAAAATGCATATTTTCCTTGTGTCTTATCCAATTGATTGTCCTTCAAAATGTTTTTATAGGACAAACGTCAGTGTTGTATATTATGTGAGATGGATGTTGTTACAGCGAAACCAAACACAAATTGACATATGAATTTTATGTAGATAGACGTCAATTTATAATAAACGAGAAAAATGTAGGAGCCTATGATGACGGACGCACATCTAAAAAAGACTTATTCTACTTTTAGTTTATATAATTTTAAATTTTGATAACTAAACACTAATGTCAAAAACCAAATAGCATGTGAGAACTATATCTCTTTTCTTTTTCTTCTAAGAAGATTTTGACATTTCCGAAAGGATATGAATGTTTGAAGTTTTTATAACGTGTTCCCTGTTTCTTGATAATTGATTGTAATATTTTAATCTGCATTTCAATTCAAACTATTCAACCCATAGATGAATAACAATAATAATTTTAAACTGAGGATTACTAACAAGGTTCTTGGTTTTGGCTTTAAAAGAAGAATGAAATACTTTAAAAATATGATATCATATTTTATCATTTAATATTTCTTTTAATTTATCAGATAGTACAAGAGTATAATATTTAAGGTGAAGATTTTTAAATAACTTTGCACAATTTTAGTTTTACTAATGAAGCCCGGTTTAGAATTTATGAAATTTAATTAATAAATATTTAGAAAAAATATTCAAGGAAAACTAAAAAAATTATAAAACTCAACCAAATTTATAAGTTCTTTTATTGAGTTTGAATATGAACCAAAACCATCCGTCAATTGATTAATTTAAATGATTATATTTTTCAAAAATCACAGTTTAATTCCTCTTTGGAATAATGAAATAAATGTGTGCGCAGTCTTGTAAAGAGTAATTATATGATAATATTCTAGAAAATTGACTAAACATATGACAAGAAAAGGAATTTGGCTTCTAATTCTTTTTTAGTCGTCGAACCTAGAAGATGAAAATTTCCATCAACTTTTATATTATTTTATTAACAACGATGACCTTTTGGTATTTATGTTCTCTTGTTTTTATTGATTTTTCAAACACCATAAATTTGGTCATTTCAAACCATAACACATTTGGGTTTGAGTTTTTTCGATGACCAATGTCAAAAATCGCACACTAAGGATGAAATGGATATGGGTGACATACTTTTCACAAGATTGTAATTTGGCTGTAGGTTTGTTGAGAGCATGACATCAACGGGTTTAAATCTTGGTTCTAGTTGTTTACGTGAAGGCACCGGATAGGGGTGAGCACTTAACCAATTTAACCGAACCATAATTAACCGCATTACCGAACCAAATTAATCAAACCGAACAATTAACTGACAGTTCGGTCAATGCATAACCAATTAACCGCACATTGCGGTTCGGTTTCGGTTTTCGTGTACAAATTAACCGAATTAACCGCACCAAACTGAATGACATTAATATGCAAAAAGTTTAGAATACTCCCCATGATTTTACTAGAATTTCATCTGTTAACTTTATAATTTACATTTTTAAAATATATATTTACATAGTGCGATCTCATTATGTAAAGAATGAACCCTTACATAAGAAGAAGTAATGCAAGATGCGTGCACGTATTGTTATATGCATACTCTGACTTCGGTTTAAGTTTTGATGGGACCTTAAAACAAACCTTGTCGTGAACATATTTATAAAGTTGGTACAAAAATAGTCTGATAATAACTTTTTAGTTAAAATTTCAGTTTAAAAACATATGTTAAATAGATTGGTTAATTAACCGAAATTAACCAAAGTTAACCACAACCGGCAGTTAACCGAAGTGTGGTTAACCGAATTGGTTATTGTTTCGGTTTTGAAAATGGTATTAACCGCAGTTGCGGTTTCGGTTTCGAAAATACTTTTAACCGCACTGAACCACACCGCGCACACCCTTAGCACCGGAGGCCGAAAATAATATAGAAAGAGACTAAACGGAGCAATGTACCACTTATGTCACGTTGGACCGTTGGAATGAACTCAAATATTCTTTTTTTTTTTGCGTTGTTGTTGTTTGCGGAATTGCTATCTAATTACGTGACATAAAAGGAATAATGGTACGTCTACAACAATTTACTCCACTAAGGCGTGAGTGTTTTATGCGTTTGTTAGGTTGATTGGTTGGTGAGTAACATGCATATCATACACGATGTTGGCACGTTGTGCCTTTTGTGTTTGTCATAACATGCCACGGAAATGGAGTCGGTCGTAGTATGGTAACTAGTCCACTCATTTCATTGAAAATTGATTTTTGTAGATAATATATATACAGAGAGAGAGAGTAGTCGTTAGATTTTTAAGTTCGTACGAGTGTAATTTTTATGCAAAACCGAGTTTGGTTAAATTTGATTTTCTTTTAAAACTTTGAGAATAAAATATTAATATAATAGCATTTATTAATTATAAAATAATATTTTAATATATCATATGACTGAAATTACTTATGAGAAACAACTAACTAATAAAACAGTGATATCAACTTTTTAAAAAATTATTTTTATATTTGTTCCCTAAAAAATAAACATTTTATTGTAAAACAAACCATATAAAAATATCATTTTTAAACTTTTTCTTATTATAACTCCCAAATTAATTATTTTTGGTTTTAAAAAATTGAATTGTTAAAAATACCAATTTCTAAAGTATTTCATATTTTAAAAAGAGTTTTATGGTTTAGAAATAATTATTATTCTATAGAAAGATTGTTTATATAGAAATAACATTGATAAATAGATCTTTTTTTATTTATTAAATGTAAAAGAATATTACATAATATAATTAATAATTAAGGTAATTATTTAAGATGAGAGAGACGACAAATTTTGGTGAACATAATTGTAATGCTATCACATGACACCTCAAGTTATTTTTTTATTATAGTAGTAAAATAAGATTGGTATTATTATTACTACTAGCTCTTATATACCCGTGTATTACATGAGTTGAATAAATAAAATATTAATATAATATTATTTTTTAATTAAAAAATAATATTATAATATGATATCACTGAAATTATGTATGAGAAATAACTAACTAATAAAATAGTGATATTACCTTTTTGAATTTTTGTTTTTATATTTTTTCCCAAAAAGTAAACATTTTGTTGTAAAACAAACCATGTAAAATATCATTTTTAAATTTTGTTCTTATTATAACTCCCAAATTAACTATTTTTGGTTTAAAAAAACTGAATTGTTAAAAATACCAACTTCTAAAGTATTTTGTATTTTTAAAAAGAGTTTTATGCTTTAGAAATATTTATTATTTTATAGAAAGATTGTTTATACAGAAATAACATTGATAAATAGATCCTTTTTTATTTATTAAATGTAAAAGAATATTAAATAATATAATTAGTAATTAAGGTAATTATTTAAAATGAGAGATACGGAAAAATTTTGGTGAGCATAAATGTAATGCTGCCATATAGCACCTCAAGTTACTCTTTTATTAAAGTAGTAAGATAAGATTGATATTATTATTACTAATAGCTTTTGTATACTCGTGTATTACATGAGTTGAATAAATAAAATATTAATATAATATTATTTTTTAATTAAAAATAATATTCTAATGTATGATATGACTGAATTTATGTATGAGAAATAACTAACTAATAAAATAGTGATATCAACTTTTTGAATTTATGTTTTTATATTTTTCCCAAAAAATAAATCTTTTGTTGTAAAACAAACCATGTCAAATATCATTTTTAATTTTTTTTCTTATTATAACTTCCAAATTAATTATTTTTGGTTTAAAAAAACTGAATTGTTAAAAATACCAACTTCTAAAGTATTTGTAGTTTTAAAAAGAGTTTTATGCTTTAGAAATAATTATTATTTTATAGAAAGATTGTTTATACAGAAATAACATTGATAAATAGATCCTTTTTTATTTATTAAATGTAAAAGAATATTAAATAATATAATTAGTAATTAAGGTAATTATTTAAAATGAGAGATACGGAAAAATTTTGGTGAGCATAAATGTAATGCTGCCATATGGCACCTCAAGTTATTCTTTTATTAAAGTAGTAAGATAAGATTGGTATTATTATTACTAATAGCTTTTGTATACTCGTGTATTACATGAGTTGAATAAATAAAATATTAATATAATATTATTTTTTAATTAAAAATAATATTCTAATATATGATATGACTGAATTTATGTATGAGAAATAACTAACTAATAAAATAGTGATATCAACTTTTTGAATTTATGTTTTTATATTTTTCCCAAAAAATAAATATTTTGTCGTAAAACAAACCATGTCAAATATCATTTTTAATTTTTTTTCTTATTATAACTTCCAAATTAATTATTTTTGGTTTTAAAAAATTGAATTGTTAAAAATACCAACTTCTAAAGTATTTCGTATTTTTAAAAAGAGTTTTATGCTTTAGAAATAATTATTGTTTTATAGAAAGATTGTTTATATAGAAATAACATTGATAAATAAATCTTTTTTATTTAAACTAAATGTAAAAGAATATAAATAATATAATTAGTAATTAAGGTAATTTTTAAGATGAGAGAAACGGAAAAATTTTGGTGAGCATAATTGTAATGCTGTCACATGGCACCTCAAGTTACTATTTAATTAACGTAGTAAGATACGATTGGTATTATTATAATACTAGCTTAGTATACCCGTGTATTGTACGACTTGAATAAATAAAATATTAATATAATAGCATTTATTAATTATAAAATAATATTCTAATATATGATATGACTGAAATTACGTATGAGACATAACTAACTAATAAAACAGTGATATCAACTTTTTGAAAATTTTCTTTTATATTTTTCCCAAAAAAATAAACATTTTGTTGTAAAACAAACCATATAAAAATGTCATTTTTAAATTTTATTTTATTATAACTCCCAAATTAATTATTTTTAGTTTTAAAAAATTGAATTATTAAAAATACCAATTTTTAAAGTATTTTTTATTTTTAAAAAGAGTTTTATGGTTTAGAAATAATTATTATTTTATAGAAAGATTGTTTATATAGAATAACATTGATAAATAGATCTTTTTTTTATTTATTAAATGTAAAAGAATATTAAATAAAATAATTAATAATTAAGGTGATTATTTAAGACGAGAAAGAGACGGGAACATTTTGGTGAGTATAATTGTAATGCTGTCATGTGACACCTCAAGTTATTTTTTTATTAAAGTATTAAGATTAATACTACTAATACTACTATTAATATTATTACCACTATAACTATTATTATCATTACTACTACTATTGTTATTATTATTATTATTATTATTATTATTATTATTATTATATTATTATATTATTATTATTATATTATTATTATTATTATTATTATTATTATTATTATTATTATTATCATTATCACCGCCGTTATAACGTTTTGTTTCTAAATTCGAGATATAACTTTTGTGCGAATTCAAGTCGGGTGAAATTTGGTTTTGTTTTACAAGTTTGCATGTAATATTTTATAAAATGTTGAAGATAACATCGTCATTCTTTAATTTTGTACTACATTCCAATATGAAATTTATCGAGAAACAAACTGTCGCAACGCACAAACATAATCCATTGGCTATCATCAAGAAATGCATATTAATGCGTCTAACTAAACTCTATCTTTAACATACCATTGTTCATTGAAAAAAATTTATTTTGCTATTTTTCTTTTCTTAAAACTAAAAAACATGAAATTACTTTTATCAAATCTTTTCCTGTATATTTCTATCTTATCCACAAATATAAAACGAGAATTTCTTGACATGTATTGTTCATATAAAATAATTTCTATGTATGGCCATCTACTATACAGAGCATAACTCTATCACACAAATACATTATTGATTGGTATAGGATACAGAAAAGAGAAGCCCATGAGAACTACTTTTAATTTAAAAACTTGAGAATTAATTTTATTTTTTTCTTAAAAGCTTATAACTTTTTTATAAGATATTATTTAAAAAATTACACAATAATATCAAAAAATGTTTTTATATTTAGTATGAGTATAATATTCATGTATTACACATGTGTCATGTATATGTAATATATCAAACTACATATATGTAGTTCATCATATTATATTCAAATTGTATCGTAATACTACGTATATATAGTATTGGCTTGTAATTTCTTTTTTGATATAATAATATTTTACTCAAATTAAAGACAAAAAAGGTTTATGATTTAAAGATGTACTTTTAAAAAAAATAATAATAACATATGAAGATATTATAGTCATTTAAAATTAACAAATAAGTAGTCCCCCTCCCCGGAAGACAAGGTGTGATGTTAGGACACACTGAAAGCAAACCCATGCAATGCTCATTATTATCAAGAATACCACATTTATATGTTAATTCTATCTTTAACATACATTTCTTAGTTTTAAAGAACAAACGAGTTTTTACAACCTGCTCAAGAATACCACATTAATATGTTAATTCTATCTTTAACATATTTTTAGTTTTAAAGAACAAACGAGTTTTTACAACCTGCACGATGCGATAGAACTATACGATTATTAACATAGTAAATGGTATGTTTGCAAACTTGATAACGAAAGTTGAGATTCTTTAGGTGTGTTGTCCATTGCGACGTAAACTTTAACTAACATTAAAATGACAAATCTGCTTAAAAAGTTGCACGAAAGAAAGTAAAATATTTTTAAAAAAGAAAAAGAAAGTAATTCAATAAGAAATATAAAAGAGGAAAAAAATGAAAAGACAAAAAAAACAAAGAAAAACAAAATATCATAAAAATCACATTAAGAAGGTGAAGCATAAAGTTGAACCAAGGTGGATGCTTCAGGGGAGATAGTTACTACCACCAATCTAACCACAAAAGTTATGGTAACAGCTAACAAAATATGTTAAAATAAAAGAAATTCTACTCTTGTAATAAGTTATATAGCATTACAGTTTATTGTCTTATAACAGCAAACACATGAAATTCTCTTGTCAGTTCTTTTCTTGTAATAACTCTATCTTATCTATTAATATAACATTATAATATAATTTTTTTAACATGTATTGTTGGTCCAAAATAATCTATATTTTTAGTCATCACTCTTTAAAGGAGAGGTCTAATGAATTTTATACACTAGTAAAGTCATGTTTTAATAAAAAAAATATTTATTTTGATATTTTGAACTATTTAATAAAAAAATAATAAGTTAAAAGTTTATTTTTTATATAACATATGCGAAGAGTGTTTTATATTGACCGGATACTAAACATAAAAAAAGACTTTTACCTTTAAAATATATCAGGTTTGTCAACTAATCAATTTCGAATAAGGTATTAACAAAAACTTGCGTGTTCTTTTTGAACATGCCTAAGAAATAAAACTTATCGTAACATGTGACGCAAGAAAGATAGTCTTGCAAGTTAGAACTGAATTAAATTAGATAAACATGAAATGACATTAAAAAATAGGGTATTTATATATTTTATATTCCTAAACTCACTTTATACATATTTTTACTCAATTTAAAAATTAATTATATATTTCTTCTTTCCAAAACATAAATATTAAATATTTATATTTTTTTTAACTAGTTTCTGAATGATTATTGTTTTTATATTTTTACTAAGTTATTTTACACATTTTATTTTGAACATCAATCATATATTTTTTTAAGTTTGAGTCTTCTTCTAAATAAACATATTAAAATTACAACTCCAAATATAAAAATTTAAAACTTTATTATAAAAATATAATCATTGATAATCAAAGTTATATATCTAAATACAAAACACAATTATCAAAGTTTTAAATAATTATAATAATTGACATCAATACATAAAAACCTTAGTAAAACTAAGATAAAATAGTCATTTATATGTAATTGATATCATACGTTGTGAAAATCTGTAATTTATGATCTTATGAAAAAAAGTACTTAAAAAATTTCTTTAAAAATACATATATCTAGTAATGCTAGTTATGAAATAACAGGACAATAAAAATGGTTTTCATGTAATACTTTTCATGTTCATAGTCTCGTGGTTTAGTGACGTGGTAATCATCCTCTATAAATATGATGTGACTTAAATTTATTATTTGAGTGACATTAAATGATATATAAAATACAAAAAAAACTATAATTCAGAAAAAACTAATAAATCAACATCACACGTGTGTATCCAGGTCCCTAACACTAGCCGTGTGAAATTTTATAGTAGCATATATCCTATTGAATAAGAAACAATTAATAAATATATCCGTGTATTGTGACGCCCTCGTATATGATGTGATAAACTAAACATTACAATCGTCTCAACATATTTTCTAACTAAATTTAAGTCGAAAGTAAAGTTACTTGAATTTATATCATCGAACGAGAACCTATTATATTTGACACCACTCATTTTTCAAACAAAATCTACATCGAAAAATAAACCAACTCAAATCGTACATAAATTTAGCATGAAAACATTTATATTTGACCCAGCTCGTATCTAAACAATATTAACATTAAAACGTATACGAACTCGAATTTATGATGATATGCGCACAAAAATAAGAAGACAAGAAATATTTTTTTCAAGTGAGCATAAAATGGCTAAACTCAAGGCTTTAGACACAGGTTAAAATAATATTTTTAAAAATTTTATAACAAATTTAGGGGTTAAAAGTATCAATTAAGTAAAGACAACAAACATTTTTATTTTTGAATATAATAATATAATATACTTCATAAAATGAGGTGGTGTTAGATGCTCGGACGATTAAAAATAACATATTATACATAATTACATTGTATAGAATAAAAGGAAAAGCATGCGATAATGATATTTAAACCGAAACATAATTTATAGAAAGAAACTAACGAGACACTGCAGATATATATTTTGGAAAGGCGACTATATATATTATACTAATAAATAAAAATAAATTCGGATATTTGTAACAATTTTAGACCATCTAATAATTGATTTTTTCGATTCTCTCTTCTCTTAATTATGAATGATATAATAACTATCTATTAATTAAAATTATCCATAACTCAAATTTCAAATATGTTAACTCCAAAATTTCAAATGTGTAATACATTGGTTTATTTAATCCGTATAATGCACAATATTTAATACATAATTTTATATATTATAAACCATGTAATAGTATATTTATATAGTCCGTGTATTACACGAGATTGTAACCTAGTATATATATACTAGGTTAGTATTCCGTGTATTACACGATTGAATAAATAAAATACTAAATAATTAGTAATAAAAATAAGGGCCTCGTCGAAATTATCGATTTTCTGTCTAATGCCATGGCCATGACCCTATTATTTAAAAATCTTTAATTTCTGAATTATAAAACCATGCTTTAGATAAATTATAATTATAATTACGTATAAGTAGCTACTTTAAGTAAAAAATAATAATTTCTTTTATTTTATAAAAAATTATGGTTTTTAAATATTTTGTTTTAAGAAAAATATTTTTTTATAAAAAACTTTGTTGTATTATGTATTTTATAAAACTTTAAATATAAAAAAAGTGTGTTTGCATAAAAAATAAGTTTTTATTTATTAATTATATATATTTTTAATTAAAAATGGTATAAGTAATCTTATTAGTATTTAATATTATTATCAATAATATAGAGAAATGAGTAAATCTTATGTATAAATTTCTTGTTTATTAAAAAACTTTAGTTTGTAATTATTATGGTTGTTTTAATAGATTGTATTTAAAAAATTCACCTTTTATATATATTTTTAAAAAATAACCGTTTTAAAATATTTTGTTTCAAAAGATTTAGTGTTTTCGAAAATTTCATATTATATAAAATTTTTTTTTTATTATTTCTATTTTAGTAAACAGAAGTAATTATTAATTTTCTTAATAAAATATATTTTTAAAAAGATAGCTTGATTTAAAAAAAAAAATTAAATAAGAGAGAGAAATGTGTTAATTATTAAAATTGATTTTTAATAAAAGAGAGAAATTAGTTTGAGTATTTAAATTACAATAATACTCTTTTGGAGGGAAAAAAATATGAGAATATGTATAAGAAAGACATGTTATAAAAAGATGGGTTAGGAGAATAACATATGTAAAAAAACCTTATTTTGTATAGATTTATAGATTATAGATTATAATTATATAAAACCATCTATAAAAGCTATAAGAAAAATGAAATTAGAACAGAAAATCACCACTTGTTAATTGGATTTCATCCTACTCTTTGTTTTGAGAAAAGACAAGGTCTTATTATCACCCAAAATCTCCCTTGCTTCCGATTAATTGTTGCTGAATCATCTCATTTTGTGACCTTCTAAATGCACCCAAAAAAATCAATAACAAATATAGAATAAATCAAATTTTTGTGGACTCCCGTTAGTTGCTCGATGCTAGATGAGCCATGGGGGGTCAGCAACCAGAATGGTCCTGTGATCTGTACCGAAAGTAGATATATTATTGATACGGTTATACATATATACATACATACATACATACATACATACATACATACATACATACATATATATATATATATATATATATATATATATATATATATATATATATATATATATTATAATTTGATATAATACAGAGTACTCATGTAAAATAGGATGCCAACGTCTATGCATGTAAAATAGTAATTTGTTTCAAGACATTCAACGTTAAAAATAATATATTTTATACTTTTTATATGTTTTGAGGAGTGATGGAGATTTTATATCAAACATACAGTCAAAATAGTATTTGTATTGTTGTTCATAAAATTAATTTTGTTTGACAATGTGGTTTTGATTCACTGTGTATGAACAATCTAGTACGCTTTTTGAAAATGATCAAATAGTAATTTATTCATGAATTATGGTTGTTTTATATTTCAATGCGTTACCGTGTAAAAACATAATCTATCACACCATTTGTATTTTTGTCATGACTAATAGCTTATCATTTTGGACTACCGACAGCTGCCTTTTTTCCTTGTGTTCCTCGTGAAAAAAAATGTTTGGTCAAATATTGTTCATGGATTGGTGGTTAAGGGTGAGAGGGCACAGCCATCATTAGGATATGATGGCCCATTACTTTTCGGTTGACTAGAGATTTATTTATATGGCTTGTTGAAAATATAAGTGACTTTCATTAGTTTAAGAAAATATGTGGAAAAAAAGTTTCACGTCAATACAAAAACGCACATTCAGCAATATTTTAACTCGTAACAGATAAGTCATCTGACACATATGACAAAAATATTTAGCTATTCTGCTAGGACTTCACGTTAATGTCTTGATTATTTTTGAAAAGTTATTTTTATGTTCGTGATTGATTTCTATTAATGCTCACTAGCCATGACATGATATTATTGTATGATGCACATCAATATATACATAAAATTATATTATTGTATAATGCACATCAATATATACATAAAATTATATTATTATATAATGCACATCAATATATACATAATATTTCAGGTTTACTTGATAGCACTGATTGCACTAAATGAAATGGGGAAATTGGCCTACGCGTTTACAATGACAATATCATCGACGTGATCATGTTGGTCCAACGATCATTCTTGAAGTCGTGGCGTCACAAGATTTTGTGGTTTTGGCATGCTTATTTTGGTGTAGTCGGTTCTAACAACGTTGCTATCTAGACAATGATATATATCTCCACTACGTCCGTTTCATTTTAATGGACATCAATATAAACATAGTTGCTATCTAGACAATGATATATATCATTCATGGTTAACTTTTGTAAAGTCATATTCTTATCATTTTGAGTACAAAGAAAAAATGAAATATAAAAAGATACAAGAGTCTGTAGTGAAACGAGCTTTCGGTGTTTTAAAAATAAAACGATGATATTCTTATCGTATTCTATTTAGCCGATGAAAAAGTTTGGAGAACTTGTTAGAAGTAACAAATAAAGTTTCTAATGATTAAGAGGTGATAATGATTTTGAAAGCGAAAATTTAATTTTATAGAAACTTTAAATTTTAACGCCTTTTGAATAAAATCCTCTAAAACATTAACACGGGCTTTAAAAAAACACTAAGGAGGTTAGCCCATTTATGAAGAAGGTCATGTTTGTGAATTAACTCGTTTAACAAAAGTGTCATGTTTGAGTTAATTAGGAAGTTTAATAAAATGGATTATAATGACGGCACATAGTGTATGTTGTTTGGAACACGTGCTTGTAAAAATTGGTTGAGATCATCATTTCCTGTGTTTTCTCAATTTATTAATTATGCCAGTTTCATCTTTTAATTCGTTTATAATTATAAATGGCTAATTAATATTTCACTTATTAATTTTTTGTTAGAGATTAAAAGAAACAAATGAAAAATATTGAAGAATTCGTTAATAGAAGTAAAAAAAACAAAGTTTCTGAAAAATTTAAGACAGAAAACTAATTCTGTTTTTGTAAATTAATAATCAAAGAGAAACTAAAATAATAAACATAAACTTTAAGTTTTAACACATTTTTATAACACAGTCTACAACATAATTATGAGCTTTAAAAATACATTAAATAGGTTCCACTTATTAAGAGAGTATGTTCAGATTAACACGTGTATTAAACATATGATGTTTAAATTAAGATCAGATTAACATGTGTATTAAACATATGATGTTTAAATTAAGATGTTTAATGAAATGGATTCTATTGACGACTAATAATGCCGTAACTTTGTAAAATAGTAACCAACTTTCAAAAGTGTTTCAATTAAGTAACTCAAGTTTTAAAAGTATTTCAATTAGATCACTCATTTTTATATTTTATACAAATTAAAAGTCATAACATATTTTTTACCATGTTATACTTTTGGATTCAGTTAGAAAATATTTTTTTCTATCTTTTGAAGCTGATATAGAATGTTGACGTAAATTTTAGGCACTTTTTTATTTTTTTTATAATTAACATGTTTTTTAATATAATTTTATATATTGAAAATTCTAACTCCAATGTCGTTTCTATCATTACTTTCTTGTCATAATAAAATTTGGTAATGACTCGATTTGATCGTTTGGAGGTCCAATTTGAGAAAAATATGCACGAGTGATTAAATTAGAACACTTTTAAAATTCGGTTACTATTTTGTGACATTTTCCCTATTTAAAATAGATGTTTTACAAAATGGGTGAGATCGTCATTTCTTGTGTTATCTCACTCCATTGACCATGAGAGTTTCATCTTTTAACTCTTTTAAATATCACAGGCCAAGAAAAATTTCATTCAATTTCAAGTTATTCGATAATCACTAACCTAAACTTACTCTTCATCTCCCTCACACATATATCTATATATTTAGGTAGGTAGATGCTTTCATGTAAATATACAGTTTTGATTGGGACTCAAATGTAGTAACTTGTTGTTTAAGGATCAATCTCTATAGTTAGCCATAATTTATGAACAACTTGTGAAGTTTAATTTTATTAACTTCCATGCTCATAGTCTAGTATAATGACCTTGGCGATTATACTTTATGAAATTCATTCGAGTTTAAATATTATAAGTGTAGGATAAAATGATATATATAAATAAAAAAATAATAACTCAACATCCCACAGCTTGTATCCAAGTCCCGAACATTGGCCATGTGAATTTTACATCGAATGCGCCATTGATAAACTATATAGATTATAATTATCCCGACCCCTTAATTCGAAACGTAAAGTTACTCAAATTTATATCGTCGAACAAAAATATATTATATTTAATCGATTTCACTCATTTTCAAACAAACGAAACATACATCAACTCAAATCGTATATAATAATTCCCACAGAAATGTTTTATATTTGACGTCATCTGGTTCTTAAATTCAGTCCGACCATCATACCAGTAAAACGTCCGATTTGACGTCCCCGATCCGCTACTGAAAACGTTGATTTTTAGAAAAGAGAATGTCTTATTACCACCCAAAATCTGTTGGAAAAATGAATGGAAATGATTAGAACATTGAAGCGAAATTTCATGTTGTCCCACATTGGTGGGATGAAAGAATGAGAGTAGTTTATAAGAGGGAGTGTAATGGGAAGAGTATCTTCTGTACAAGTGGGCACAACCAGTGACTGACAGGAGGGCCTGTAAGGGCCCGACGCGGACGCGCACCCGCGCCCGGGGCCGGGGCGTGGGCGTGGGCGTGGGCGCTTGGTCGCATTGTGGCGGTTTTGATGGCGGCACTAAGCCTCAGCCACACCTTTAACTTTGGGTTGTGTTTTGTTCGATTTCAGATTAACTTTGATGATTGAACAATCTTTCTTGATGTTATTTTGATCACCTCATGATTCTTTACATACTGTTCTAATCATTCTGTCCATATCTATGTATCTATTCTACTCATTTGTCCATGTAATTTTATAGAAAATAAATATTATATTATATTGTGTTACATCTATATATAACATGTTAACGGGTTCTAACAAAATCTCCCTTGCATCCGATTAATTGTTGTTGAATCATCTCATTTTTGTGACCTTCTAAATACACCCAAAAAATGAATAAAAATAAAAAAAAATTATAGAATAGATCAATTTTTTGTGGACTCATTCTCGATGCTAGATGAGCCATGGAGGGGTCAGCAACCAGAATGGTCCTGTGATTTGTACCGAAAGAATATATATTATTGATACGATTATACATGATTGAAAAACGTGATATATATATATATATATATATAATATATATATATATATTATATATATATATATATATATATTGTATAATTTGATATAATACAAAGTTCTCAGAAAACTTAAAATAGAGAAATGATAAATAGTGATTCTGACATGGGACCTTATATATTTTTCTTAAAGTTAAGCCGCCCACAATAGATGAAATTGTTACTTGCGTACTGTTTAGTTAAATATATCAATGTTGTAATGTATTATCTCTCTAAATTTGTTAGGTATAGATAGAATGTCAACGTCTATACATGTAAAGTAATAATTTGTTTCAAGACATTTCATGTTAAAATAATGTATTTTATACTTTTTAGGTTTTAAGGAGTGATTGAGATTTTATATCAAACATACAGTCAAAATAACATTTGTTTTGTTGTTCATAAAATTAGTTTTGTTTGAGGATGTGGTTTTGATTCACTGTGTATGAACACAATTTAGTACGCTTTTTGAAAAAATGATCTAATAGTAATTTATTCATGAATTATGGTAGTTTTATATTTTCATGGATCACCATGTAAAACATAATCCATCACACCATTTGTATTTTTGTCTTGACTTTAATAGTTTATCTTTTTGGACTACCACAGCGGCCTTTTTTCCTTGTGTTCCTCGTGAAAAAAATGTTTTGTCAGATATTGTTCGTGGATTGGTGGTTAAGGGTGGCAGGGCACACCATCGTTAGGATATGATGGCCCACAACGTTTCGGTTGTCTAGGAATTTATTTATACGGATTGTTGAAGATATAAGTAACTTTTCGTAGTTTAAAAAAGGGTTTGACTAGAAGTGGCAAGAAAGTTTCACGCTAATACAAAAATACACATTCAGTAATACGGCAACTCGTAACAGGTAAGTCATCCGACGCATATGACAAAATATTTTGCTATATTTGCTTGGACTTCACGTGAGTGACTTGAATATTTTTACAATGTTGTTATTATGTTATACGGTGATTGATTTTAACGAAAATCTACTAGACATTACATGATATTATTGTGTGATGCATATCAATATATACATGAGTTTATATTAATTACTGCATGATACACGTCGATATATACATAATATTCTAGATTTACTCGATATCATTGATTGCATTCATTGAAATAGGGAAATTGTCATACGCGTTTACAAGGACAACATCATTGACGTGATTATGCTAGTCCAACGGTTATTCTTGAAGTTGTGGCGTCACAAGATATGTGGTTTTGGCATGTTTATTTTGGTGCAGTCGGTTCTAACAACGACATCAATGTTCTCCATCAATCCCCGCTACTTCTGTATCATGTTAACGAGCATCAATATAAACGTGACTATTATCTAGCCAATGGTATATATCCTTCATGATCAACTTTTGTAAAATCATATTCTTATTCTCTTGATTATAAAAGACAAAAATAAAATATAAAAAGATACAAGAGTCTGTAAGAAAAAAACATGAAATGAACTTTCGGTATTTTAAATGCAAAACAATGATATTCTTATCTTGTTCCATCCAGCCGATGAAAAAGTTTGGAGAACTTGTTCTTACAAGTAATAAATGTATCCTCTGATAATTAAGAGGTGATAATGATTTTGAAGGCGAAAATTTAATTTTATAGTAAACTTTAAATTTTAACACCTTTTGAATAACATCCTCTAAAAATTAAATACGAGCTTTATAAAAACACTAAGGAGGTTAGCCCATTTAAGAAGAAGGTCATGTTTGTGTTAACTCGATAATCAAGTGTCATGTTCGAGTTAATTAGGAAGTTTAATAAAAAGGATTATAACGAGGATACATAGTGTGTATTGTTTGGAACATGTGCTTGTAAAAAATGGTTGACATCACCATTTCCTGTGTTTTCTCAAATTATTAATCATGAAAGTTTCATCTTTTAATTCGTTTAATTATCACTGGATAATAAATATTTCACTTTTTATCTTTTTGTTAGTGATTAAAAAAAACAAATCTATAAAATCTAATAAACTAAGGTTTTCTTTGCCCATTGTCATTTTCTTAGTCAACTTTTTTGCCACTTGTTATTTTCTTAGTCAATTTTTTTGTCACTTGTTATTTTTCTAAAAATTCATACATCAATTTTCTCTTAAAGGGATATTATACTAATTTAAATACTCATACATATTTATCTCTTTTATTAAAAATGAACTTTATTAATTGTTATATTTGTTTCTCTTATGTAATTTAAAAAAATCAATCTACATTTATTAAAGAAATTAAAAATGACATCTTGAAATTAAAATCTAAATTAGAAATAAACTAAAATTTATATAATATGAAATTTTTCAAAACACTAAACTTTTTTAAACAAAATATTTAAATCGTTTTGTTTTTAAAAAAAGTTATAAACAGGTCAATTTTTTTAAACTACTTTATTAAAACAATGACAATCATTACAAACCGATGTTTAAAAAAACAATATTTTTATAAAAAAAAATTAAAGAAAATCTTAATATAAAATATAGAGAAATTTGAAAGTAATCATAATGAGTCTTACAATTGTTTCACGCTTATTTTAGTTTTTTATAGATAAATGAATAGGCAAAAAATCATTAATTAAAGAGTTATAGTTAAAAATAAACAAGAATTACAATATATATACGTAATAGTTCAAGAAATAAAATAGTTATACAATATTTAACTCGCTTATCTAAATAATATCATATAGAATCTAATAAACTAAGGTATTCTTTGCCACACATTATTTTCTTAGTCAACTTTTTTGCCACTTATTATTTTTCTAGAAATTCATACATCAGTTTTCTCTCAAAGGAATATTATATTAATTTAAATACTCATACATATTTATCTCCCTTATTAAAATGAAATTTATTAACTGTTATATTTATTTTTCTTATGTAAACTTAAAAAAGATCAAACTACATTTATTAAAGAAATTAAAAACCACATCTTGTAATTAAAATCTAAATAAAAAAAACTAAAATTTATATAATATGAAAATTTTCAAAACACTAAACTTTTTTAACAAAATATTTAAATCGTTTTGTTTTTAAAAAAAGTTATAAACAGTTCAACTTTTTTAATTAAAACAATGACAATCATTACAAACCAATGTTTAAAAAAACAGAATTTTTATAAAAAAATAATAAAGAAAATCTTAAAATGAATATTTAAAAATGAAATTATTTAGATAAGAGAGTTAAATATTGGATAACTATTTTATTTCTTGAACTATTACGTATATATAACTTTAATTATATTTTATATTAAAATATTATACTGCAATTCTTGTTTATTTTTAACTAAAATTCTTTAATTAATGGTTTTTTGCCTATTCATTAATCTATAAAAAAACTAAAATAAGCGTGAAACAATTGTAAGACTCATTATGATTACTTTTGAATTTCTCTATATTAATAATAATAATAGTAATATTAAATACTAATAATGTTACTCCTACCATATTCAAATTAAAAATACATAATTAAATAAACTAAAGACCTATTTTTATTAAAAACACACTTTTTAACAACAAAAAAAAATTATAAAATACAGAATGCAACAAACCTTTTTTATCATTTTTATTAAAACAAAATATTTAAAAATCATAATTTTTTTATTGAAACAAAAGTTTGATAAAAATACATATTTTTTATTACTTAAAATAGCTATTTGTACGTAACTATAATCGTAATTTATCTTCAAGCATAATTTTATAATATATAATTTTTTAGTACTAATTATTTAATATTTTATTTATTCAATCCGTGTAATACACAAGGATTAACCTAGTAAAAATATTACAGATTCGTTGATAGAAGTAAAAAATTAAAGTTTTTGAAAAATCAAAAGGTGATAAAGATTTTAAGACATAAAAACTAATTTTGTTTTTGTAAATTAATAATCAAAGAGAAAACAAAATAATAAAAACATAATTATGCTCAGATTTACACATATATTAACACCCTCTAAAACATAATTATGAGCTTTAAAAATACATTAAATAGGTTCCACTTATTAAGTAATAAGGGAATCATGCTCAGATTTACACATATATTAAACATATGATGTTTGAATTAAGATGTTTAATGAAATGGAATCTATTGACGACGACTAATAGTGTGTATTATTTAAAATAAATGTTTTTACAAAATAGTTTTGATCATCGTTTCTTGTGTTATCTCACTCCACTGACCATGAGATTTTCACCCTTTTAACTGTTTAAATATGAAAGGCCAAGAAAATTTTCATTAAGTTTCAAGTTATTCGATAATTATTAATCTAAACTTAATCTTCATCTCTCTCACACATATATTTGTATATGTAGGTAGGTAGATGTTTTCATGTAAATATACAATAATGGTTTTGATCGGGACTCAAATGTAATAACTTGATGTTTACGGATCAATCTTTATGAACAACTTGTGTAGTTTATGGGAGAAGACCGACTGATTATTGAATGGTCTTTTATAATTTGTAAAAGTAATTGATACAATTGTTAAATGTAGAGATTAATAAACAAAAAATAATGTTAAAGAAAACAATTGTAGATGGTTTTTATAATTAAATAGTTTGTCATACGACTACACAGCCACACATGTATGATGACAATTTTTCATATATAATTATGTCTACTGAATGTAAACAACTCAATAGTTTTGGACGTTTGTTTTGCAAGTTGCTAACTCTTAACAAAAAGTTTAAAATGATCGAAGTATATAATATAAAAAGAACATGAGTAAATACCACTCTACCAATATCATAATAGAGTTTTAGTATTTATATGTTTTAGAAATACTAATATTAAAAATTGAAAGAATTACATAATATACTTTGGAGTTGTTTGATATCTTCTTGATGAACCCCCCTGGTACGGTTAAAAAAGACATCAGACCGAGGAATTTTGACCATTTCCCCGTTGACCATAGAATAATTTAAGGAGTGTTTAGGATTTTTGACCTGGGGAAACCCATGAACCCTCCCCCCTTTTGGGAAAATAGAGAGAACATGCATATCAAGACGACTCCAGATGCCCTAAGAGACTACCTTTTAACATGTGGGAATTATATAATTACTTCGAAACTGTTTGATAGTCTATTCATGATTACATTAATAAACCATGTTTGAATTGTAAATTATGTTTATATCACTTTAAAAACACCTATTAATGGTTCATAAGATCCTTTATTCAATAAACATCTTTATAATTCAACACAAGTTTCTCAAACAACCCTTTATGTAGTTCAAAAAAGACATTATAATAATACATTAGGTCGGTAAGTACAGGTACATTTTACAGTTCATATATTAGTCACCAAAGTTTCAAAGTTTGCATAATAAACACTCAAAGGATAGACACGTGTAATCTATGCAGCAATACAACATTAACAGCTCATCCATTTTCATGCCACGTTTTATCCTCTCTTTTCTTTATTTATCCACGATGATTAACCCACCGTCGATTTATTCATCTTCATCATCCTCTGGCGTACTTGAATATTTACGTTCTCACATGAATGAATGAATACACTTACTAGGTCGGTTTCGGCCTTTATCAGTCTGGGTTCAAGGTGTGATCTCAAATCTTACAAAAGTTAATTTGATAAATTTGTATATTAACAGAGACAATTTGTTAAGTTATTCTTTGTAATTATTGATATGAATATTCGACTGTTTCAATTCATGAGTTGACTATGCTTTTGGATCTCATAAACATGCGACGATCGATGGGACTATTTGAAGGTGAACCGAAGAAGCGTGAAGGTTTTACATTCTAGAATCAGATTCTGATCGGATGGACGGAGATGAATTTGAAGGAGGTTAACGTTGTGATGGATGAGCTTTATCGTGATTACTAAGGAACTACTAATCACAGGAAGTTGTTTAGAACTCATTGGAAGATGTTCTTATGGTGATTAATATGAACGGGTAAATTCTTGAAATTAGTTTGCAACTAGCTACTTGATTCTAAGTTTTATTATGCATAATGTTTGTACGATTGTTCTTGATTTGCAGGTTTAACATGGGAATCAACAAAGAACTGAGGTTACTATGACAGTTATTGATTTGGAAGAATCATGAGAATTTGTTCTTGAATTGTTTAGAAGATTTTAATATGAATATATTGATGAATAGATTATTATCATTTACTTTTATTGATTTTCCTGAATGAGATATGATTAATTACATATATTATGATATACTACACGTGCTCAAGAAGTCAAAGAGCTGGTTTTTCAAATTGTAGATAGCATCTCTACGTCATTATGTTATGATGCAAGTAGGATTAAAGCTTTGGGGTTATGTCAATTATTAGCTGTAAGGTAACCATGTTTACTTGACACTCAAGGCTCTATATGCATGTACAAGGGCTCTATCCACATGGGCCAAATGGGTTGAGTGGAACATTGACAGTTTGAAAAACTCAAGTAATCTCCGGTTCAGGTACTTTAATCCATTTTGGGTTCATGTTTTTTCATTGTCATTGACCATGAGTAGAGGATGCATCAAAAAAATCATGCTTATGAATTTAGACTTCAATTTCAAAATTCACATGAAACCCAACATTTGACGTGTGAATCTTGATGACTAATTGACTACATAAAAATGGCGATGATAGATTTATGATCAAATTAAACCCAATTTAGCATTTAAAAGGTACTGGGTTTACTCAACAAAAATCAAAGTCACTAAGCAATTAATTTATTGTTTTTAGAAGATGGCAGTGGAACTCAGGAGGGCAGAGCCATGCACAAATCAAACATGTATTAAAGTTTTTTGAGTACAATGAATACATGTATTTTGAATGTAATGTTGTATTAATGTTTTTGTGTTTAAACCCGTCGCAACGCGCGGGTGAAAATTACTAGTTATAAATTATAAAGAAAATTTCACAAAGTTATCCTATTAAGAAATCAAAAGCTAATTTGGGCCTTTGTTATTTTATAACATGGGCCGCTTTTTTAAAAATCAAAAGCTAATTTGGGCCTTCATCATATTATAATATGGGCTGCATTTTTAGATTTTTTAGTCCAGCACTCCAGCCCAAGAACTAGGGTTCTTCTCTTGACGTCTGTACACACTTATATACAAATCTTATGCCCTAATTTACTTCAGTAGCACCTCAACCACACCGCCGTCGCCGTTGAACAACGATCACCGGCCGGAAAAAATGAGCTACAAGGTTCGTATCTTCCGATCACATATCGGACATCTTCTATTACATAATCTAATCTATCAATGGCTTATTGATCGGTTGATTTAAGTTCAATTTTCTGATTTAAGTTAGGGTTTATCTGAAATGATGACTGTCAACTGTACTATTGTTGTTTGTGGTGCAGTTTCATCAGTTTCAGGTGGTCGGTAGGGCGCTACCTACGGAGTCAGATGAGCACCCGAAGATCTATCGTATGAAGCTTTGGGCCACCAATGAAGTCCGTGCTAAGAGCAAGTTCTGGTTAGTTATGATTGCTTATTGTTTGTTTTTTTAGATCTAGTGTTACATGATGGTGGTGGTTATGTATGTTATTTGTTGATTTTGTGGTTGGATTTTAGGTATTATTTGAGGAAGCTGAAGAAGGTGAAGAAGAGCAATGGTCAAATGCTTGCTATCAACGAGGTAAAACTCAAATTTTGTTTGTTGTTTTGTTATTGTTTTGTTATGTATCTTTGATGTGCTAATGTGGTGATGTTCTGTAGGTATTTTGACATTTTGATCCAAAATGATTTATTTGTGTACTGTTATTATGTTAGCTTTTGATCTATCTTGATTCATTTTTTGTTGCAATTGTCAGTACCTTTGTTTTTGTAATAGTAAATTAATGTTTTACGGCTTGCTTGTTTATGATTTAAGAAACGTACAGTAGTTGGTGCAAAGTATGGATTCAGTTGCATATAAAACATTTATAGGCTTAGATGTTACTATGTTAGGTATTTTAGGTCACTTGAGTTCATTTAGATGGAGGGTGAAAAGATCCTGTTTTGCTGAAAATAGGTACCAGTCTGATAGCCGCATTATGCATTTTGGTGTTGAAAGACTCTTCAAATGCTTAGGGTTCTGAATTTGTTTACAAAATCACATGCATTTGGTTGTTTTTTGAGGACATGTATATATATATATATATATATTACCTTTTGGAGTGTTTTACTTATTACTATGGTTGCCTTACTCATGCTGCACCCTTATAAATCAACTCTCTTGTGGAAGTCTTTTTATATCCTGCACTGCTGTATATGGTTTTTGTATTTAACAAATTTGTTCTGATTCAAGATACATGCTTTTGATCTTAATTTTTATCCATTGGTATGATTGTATGTAGGCATTTGTTATTAGGGAGTTGTATGTTAAATAATTTTCTTGTGTGTTGTCACTGTATAAGCATTTGATTTTTCATTTCATTGTTTATCTTGATTGACTATATCAACTGTTATTGAATTTCTCTAGATATTTGAGAAAAACCCAACAACTATCAAGAACTATGGCATTTGGCTAAGGTACCAGTCTAGGACCGGGTACCATAACATGTACAAGGAGTACAGGGACACAACCTTGAACGGTTCTATCGAACAAATGTACACCGAGATGGCTTCCCGCCACAGGGTCCGCCACCACTGCATCCAAGTCATCAAAACCGCCACCATACCTGCAAAGCTCTGCAAGAGGGAGTCCACCAAGCAATTTCACAACTCCAAGATCAAGTTTCCGTTGGTGTTCAAGAAGGTCAGACCTCCTACTAGAAAGCTCAAGACCACATACAAGGCATCAAGGCCTAATTTGTTTGTTTAAGTGGCCTATACCAATGACTGTTGCTGTCAACAAGGTTCAAATTACTGGAAATTTTGATTCATCATGAAAACTTGTTTGTTATTTCTTTTTTTTGGATATTTTGTTGGTGTTAGAAATATTGGATAACTGAGATCTTATGTTGCTTTTAATATTAGGGAATGCTATTATTGGATTGTTATGTATTTTGTGTCCAGTTTTGCAATTTCGTGTTTTTGCACTTGCAAGAACATGCAGTATCTTCATTGGGGCAATAGGACGAACAGATGATGGTAATTAAGAAAAAGCAACTCTTTGATGATTATTGAACAAAAGGCCCTTGAAATTGTTACATTGGGGATCCAACGTTAGAACCTATATCATTTGTCGTATGATATTTTAGCTACTCAAACCCACAAACTTACAAGTTTCAAAACAATTGAACTTGACCATAAAAAATCAACTTAGAATTATAAGGAACTAAGAGAAACACGTCTCGAAACAAGCCCAACAATCTGATTATAAATTAAAAAACACGTTTGGAAACAAACCAATAATCTGATCATATAAAAGTTGTAGCTAATATCTCATAAAAAAATCAAAACAAAAAGATGCTTTAGTCCTTAGAGCATTCACATGAACTTTTCTATATTATGTGTGTTTTTATGTTTTAAAAAATGGTTATAAGTGCAGAAAAGAGAGAAATTTACTATTCATTTGTTATTTATAAAATTATTGTTTAACCCTTAGAAATTATTAAATTTTTTAAAAGTAGTTTTAAGTAAAAGAAAAGAAAAACTAACGAGACAAGTATAAAAATATATTATTTAATTAAGAATAAAAACAAAAATAATAATTTTTTATGTAATTATAATAATAACAATGAAAACCTGACATGAATGTTGTCATATACAAAAGAGAAATCATTTTCTTTTCATTTAAAGAAAAGCTGAAATATCAAATTTGTGAAATATGCTACCACTCCACTTTCAAAACTAACCCTTATTAATTTTTAAAATTAATCCTTTAAGTTATTTTGTTTCAACTTGACCCTTGTTTTAAACGAAATAAAATGTTTTACTAATTTGTTTTCCTTTCAAAAACTTTTGTTCCCCAATATTAAAAAACACTAATTTATGACCATGTTTATTTTTTTAATGTTTCAGTATAAATTTTGTTAATAACGAAGTTGTCTTCAAAATATGGTAGTCTACGGTATCGTCGTGGATAGCAATTGACGATAATCTGTTAGTACCATAAAAAGTGAGACATATACCGCTCAAATAACATCAATATCATTATATATAGTTAGTTTTTTTTAATTTTCCAAGGGATTTCTTTTACATGATTTTCCATGTTAATAACCAATTTCACTTATACATTTTCTAATAACACAAACAACTACAGGGGGGCTATATACCACCTCTGGATTCTCCACAGAGCCCAACGAGTAATAAAACCTCATATATAAATAACAAAAATCGTCAATCTTACGCAGATACACCAACACACAGACGCACAGAAACACCTAAACCTAGGGTTTCCATTTCTCCACCGATCAAAATCCCCCAATGCCGAAGAACAAAGGAAAAGGAGGCAAAAACCGCAAACGAGGCAAAAACGAAGCCGATGACGAAAAGCGTGAGCTAGTGTTCAAAGAAGACGGTCAAGAGTACGCACAGGTGCTCCGTATGCTCGGCAACGGCCGCTGTGAAGCCATGTGTATCGACGGCACCAAGCGCCTCTGTCACATCCGCGGTAAGATGCACAAGAAGGTGTGGATCGCCGCCGGTGACATCATCTTAGTCGGTCTACGAGACTATCAGGACGACAAGGCTGACGTCATCCTCAAGTACATGCCTGATGAGGCCAGGTTGCTGAAGGCGTACGGTGAGCTGCCGGAGAATATTCGGCTCAATGAAGGAATCGCTGGCGGTGGAATGGATGAGGATGATGATAATGGCGGTGATGATTACATCGAGTTTGAAGACGAAGATATTGATAAAATTTAGGGTTTGTAAGCGATTTGCTGCTAATTTTGTGTAATTGTTACGAGAGAAGTTGTTTTAATTGTTTTGATTTTGGATTTGTGCAGTGGTTGGATAGAAATGGAGATGGGGGCTTGGATTTGTTTTTCGAAATCGAGCTTGAGGAGAAGGTAACTGGTAAGGAATGGTTAGGGTTTGTATAACGAGAGCTCTTTGAATTTTGTTTTGGTTTATGATTATGAGATATAAAGATTGTTTATGTGTAAGCTATTGAGTTACGAGGATTTATGGGTAATGATTTTGAGTTATTGGTGAAATTAATTACAAGTTTAATAATTGATGAGCTTTTTTGAGCCAATCTTTGTGTGAATGATTGTTTTATGAGCTGATTATAGTCTGCAGTGCTCAATGATGGTTTCAGCTTCAAGTAATTGTGTTGCTCTGTTATTTTTCTTAGTCGTACTACTCTGCTATCGAATGAGTACAAAACACTGCTATGTATTAGTATAACAGCATAAAATACAAACATTTGTGTAATTCTACTGTTCTGTAGTGTTAAATAAAACTAGGTGGACTGACCAACTACCAGGTACACCTATATTTTCTTGTTTTGTTTGTATAGAATACACAAACTAAGATGTGTTCTTTAGTTGTTACAGAACTGTTTCAGTTAATTACTATGCATACATATTTAGTAGAGACAGGCAGACAGCAAAGGCAAGGTAAGAAATCTAGGGTAAGTTCTATTCATTGACTCTATATTTGGTTTTGCTTGAATTACTTTGTGGTCGAAGCACGAGGGCCGTAATCTTGCTAACTGAACCAAGGTGAGTCTCAGTCAAGGTGATAGTGGATATTAGGTTAACTATTAATTTGGACTTTAATCCAATGTTTTTTTGGGAGACAGAAGTTATTTTTAGGAATATAGGTCATGTGTTGGAGTTCAATTCTTAACCTGAGAAGCTGATTCTTTTGGTTAACTGTAAGTGCATCATATTCTCAGGAACAAGACACCCATCTGGTGTGATACATGTAGAAAGGTGATCCATTTTCACCCTTTCTGAGACCCACACCATGATTGCTATGGTGAGTTCTTTCCATTTGATGTTTGCTATTTTAGCTAGACTAGATGCTGGGTGGTAGAAATCTTTGATTTCAACCTATAATCAGGCTACCTAGGTGACTTAATATTGCATATGGGACTTCAATCTGAATGAATTTAAAAGCTGAATATTAGATGATACAGCTTCCGCGCATTCATAGACAAATGGGTGTATACGTGTATTCAAATTTGTTTCGACGTGCCATATAGGTTAAACTAGTCAAAAGTTACGCGTGCAATAAATTAAAATCTTAATTTTATTGTAAGAATATAGTTTTGTAATGATGTGAAGAATATTATCATGTGTTAGTTTGGTAGGTATGAATTTATGAGTCTAGAAGTTGGTTAGGTTGATTCACTACTTGTGACTAGTGATGAAAGGGTCTTAGAGTTGGATCTTACAGCCCCTATCTATGGGTCATAAATGTAGTGTTTTCAGAACTGGGCCACATCTGCCGGTTGAACCAATCAGACTGAATTTCGGTCTGGTTATGAGTATATGGATCGCTTCTTGGCGGACTGGTGAACAGGTGACCTATGGTTGGGACCGGATTCAATTTCTCTTTCTTGATATCTGTAAATAACTACATAATTTGAGGCTTTAACACCTTAGTTAGATTAGAATTTGGATTGTTACCAATTGAATTACTATCCAAGTACTATATTTTATTTTATTTATATTTTCATATAATCATAACCAAGTCGAGTAAATCTCACTCATCTTGACGGCATAAATAGATCTTGATATCTTTATATTAAAAAAATATGGAAGATACCAATTCAATGAAGTACTGAAGTTTTATATTGAGGCTGGCAAGTTATGAGTTCTATGCTTGAAAATAAAGCCTAGAAAGGTTGTCTTTTAGAATAGAAAGTGTTCTCTAAGCGTAAGAATGACATTTACGTAATGTAGCGCATAAACAATAAGTCGTAAAGGGGTAAAACCAAACATTATCATTTTCTTTCTTTTACTAGTTCCAGGTACATTAGATATGAACTGTTATTACAATATATAATTTTCTTATGACAAACGCTCAATTAAAACAAATATCGAATCAAGGAGGTTGGATTACATGTTTGATTGAGATTATTGTGGTTTTTGAAACTTGAGGGGTTCCAAGGAGGTACCGCCTTGATGTGAGTCCAAGATGTGACGTTCGTATCACGGGTCATGCTTGACCATTATTGGCAGCTAGAACGTGACTATACACCAAAAGTTGCATCGGATTTGCATGATTAATAAAAAGTCCATGTCATTGATCATAAGAAAGAACTCATAACTAGTAGTAAGGTGATATTAATCTTGGTATTACCAACATCTTGGTCGATTAACAACAATCAATCGTTAGTGGCAACTTGACCATCAGTGGCAATTGAGCATTAGTACTGGCTGGACAGAGGTGACGACTTTGGAAGCAGTATTTGAACATTAGCTGCAAGTAACCAACAACAATTGATTAGCAACATCTTATTGAGGGGCAAATCATCAATTGTAACTTTGTTATTGTAGATGGTTTTCTCACTAATAAAACTGTCAATTGTCAACATTCATAATCACCAACAATCATACTCTTTCACACGAAGGGTACAACCTTTCTTTGTGTTGGTTCCTTACATATATACAGATGTTGACCAATGGTAAGTTTTGATATGATTTCGTTAGAACAATACTTGTATGCTCATTATAGTTTCTTTTGTCTTATCTGATTAAAGACTTTAAAGCACCATCAAAATCACTCTAATTTGAAATTAATTCAAACAATTAAAAGGGCTATCTAGGAACCTCAAAACACATAAAACCTACATATCCGAACCTAACACAAACTTGTCACGTTAACCAATCCATTTAACATTATCCAAAACCCATCTATTTTAACATTTTGTGTTTTGGTTCATGTTGTGGGGAATCACCATTCTTGACTAGCACAACTTAATTTTCCAATTTCTTCCATATAAAGCTATAGATTGAGAAATAAAACATATTAAAAAATAAGCAAATCATTATTTAACTAAAGAAAAACAACTTAGAAATATGATTCGACTTGTATTCGTGATCACCACAACTTGTATTAGCATCTTTACAATCAAATTCTCCAAATAAAGCAAAAAAAGATGTAGAAGTGTGTGCGTTGATTCTGGACCCTTTAGGCTTAGTTGTGGCCGTGGGGGACCAAAATAAAGCGCCTCATCTCAATCTACAAAATCATAGTTTAAATTTTATATATCTTCTAAAAAACATATTAGTTGTTTTGAGTGCAAAGTAATCTAAATGGGTATTAACAAATCAAGTTTAAGCTCAAATCCAACAAAACTCAAGCTTGATCTGTCTCACGTCCTATGTGTAAAACTTGACTTTGTTTATTAAACGAGACGATTTAAGCTTTTAACATGATTCTAAGTAGGTTACGGGTGACTTGACTCTTATACACTATATAGTCAATAAGCATACTTGCATTAGAAGCTCTGACAAAATTAAATAACTTACAAACCATCAATGAATATTTAACTTTTTCTTATAGTATATTTTTTATATCTTTTTCTTGGTTCCATAAAAAGTAGTATGATTCTTCAAACAAAAGAATAACTTGATTTGTTGAGGTTTGAACTCAATATTTAGAGTTAATAATTAAATAAAAGAATTAATCTCTGGCACATGAAATGTGCATGTGAGGGAGATAAGAGGGTGATGATTAGCCTCATATTAATATCCTTTAATTATGATTACGCATGATAACTACTTTCTGCGCGCCAGGCTTAACCTTTACCGCCTAAAAGACTCAATAGTCGATTTAGACGATCCTCAAAACATATTAATTAAACATTCTAATTTTTTATATTTTGCATAAAGGTTTGATAAACATAGCTGTTACACCTATGGCAAATAAGTTGTTTATTATAGACAATAATTACTAGCTATTTTAAGATATAAATAAATAGCCCTATGCTTAACATAGAGTTATAATATATATATATATATTATATATATATATATATATATATATATATTATATATATATATATATATATATATATATTTCATTTAAACATGCTAAGTATTCTGGTTTTGACATATGTCCTTTTTATTGTTAACTAAAAAAATTATATTTTAATCATTATGTCAAATACGTCAGATTATTATATCTAATATGTTAGATCATTATGTTAAATATGTAAGGTAATAGTGTCAAAAAAATTTCATCATTTGTTTTATGTATTTATCATTGTGTTTTATGTTTTAGATTATTTTATGTTATTTGTAACATTGTTTTTTATATATTATAGTAATTTGTTGTTATTTTATCATTTTATTTTTACACACATAAGTACAAAATGATGATGTTATTTCACCAAAGTGTTTCTTCAGAACTCATCAATTTTAAAAAAATAAAATATTGTTCGGTAAAACACAATGACAAACAGAAAAAACACAATAAGACATTTCATAATCGTGTTTTACGTTTTTATATTATTTTATCATTGTTTTTAATGTTTGTAATATTTTCGATGTTATTTTATCATTGTGTTTTATACTTTTATACATTAGAAGTACATAACAACATTAATTTATTATTACGTTTTTTAGAATTTATCATTAAAAAGTATAATTGTATCCAGAAACACACAACAACGAACTTAATGACAGACACAATGACGAGCATCAATCATATGAGCTTAAAAAAATAAATTTTTTTGTTTTTTATATAATGATATTGTACTTGTTTCAAAGATAAAAGAACAATCGTTTTAATGGTCTAAATTTTATCAAAAAGTGATGTCGTCTATGAAACTTATGAGCGTTTAAAAAACAAGTAAGGAAACTTGAAATATTTTAATTAAAAATAAGCAACAACTAAAACACCTCTCTAATGTTACACAAAAACATACCATCTAAAAAGCCATAAATCATATTATGGAGTGAACATAAAAAAATTAAGAATGTCCAACCGTGGGTAACTTGTGTTAAATTACACAACAAACGAACATGAAAAGTTAGCTAGTGCTCATCTATATATACAACACCAAATTAACACTCTCCATTAGCCATATGCATGCTTCTAATTTGATCTTCAATTAGTGAATCAAACATGAGTTTGAAGAATGCATTAGTCGCATTCATTGCTCCTCTTCCTTCAATCAGCTTCTACATCTACTTCCTTAATCACCATCAAACCCATGATCACATTCTTTCACCTCTATGGCACTTGTGCTATCAACACCCTCTCATCTTAGCCAACACCCTCTTCTTCTTAAACATTGACGTCGGTTTCTGGCTCATTAGCCTCCTCCAATCCAGCAATTGGGTATATATGAATCATATGATTATTAATTATTAAGACTGTTAATTAATTAATTATTTGAATAGTGTGTGGTTGATGTTATTAACTTATAAGTGGTGTTTAATAGTGGTTTATGTATGCATGCAGATGATAGATTTGTATTGGACAGTGATTCCTGTGATGTTGGTGCATTACTTTTGGAGTCACCCTGCTGCTGAGTATAACTTGTGGCGGTCGATGGTGGTGGTGGTTTTGACGTGGGTTTGGGCCGTTAGATTGACTCATAACTACTTTCGTCGCGAAAAATGGCAATGGGGCGCGAGAGAGGATTGGAGGTTCACCGATATGGCTCGACAACACGGGGAAAACTGGTGGTGGGTTTCGTTCTTTGGTGTTTACCTCATTCAACAGGTGAGATTGATTTTAATTTGTTTGTGATTAAGCCACATCATCTCATGGTTGATACTATGATATGTTAACAAGATTTGAACTAGTAGGAGAAAAAAATGAGATAAGGTTAAGGGAATAGAAAAGTTATTATTTTATCTAAACGTTTAGAAGTAAAATAAATACCACCTTATGGCGCTGTGATCTTGTGTCATTAATGATTTCTGACATATATGATGTGGGCTTAATTGAATCCTAACTAATACAGAATATATGTTGTTTAGAAGTTAAAAAAATTGTTATTAAAAAAACTTTAACGCTTATTAAAAAATTCATAGTAACATCATAAATTTACCCATTGAGATACTTTTTATTAGTATGATTTTAATTTTCTGGATTTATTACAAAAAATCTATTTTTTGTATAAAGCTGAGGTTTCATATTATTTGTTTATCTTTAATTAAAAAAATTAAAAAATATTGCTTGTGCTTTTTATACTAAATAAATAAATTATTTACTAACTAGAAGCAGAATATATACATCTTGGATCATATGCACGGGAAATTAATATGTAAAATGATAATTATTTACTTTAATAAAAAAAACTATAAGAATATGTTTTATTATCTTCTAGCTAGTGATAAATGCAATCCATTGTAGCAAATATAGCCATATGTGCGCAATTAATTTTGCTACAAATATGATCCTCTCTAATATGGCAAATGATGATTTCTGATTTGCCAAAACAGGTATTTTTGTTTGGGGTTTGTCTACCCTTGTACGTCGTTCACTCGATCGACAGACCACTAAACATATGGGACATGGTGGCCCTACTCGTGTGCATATGTGGCATCATCTACGCCTATTTAGCCGACACACAACTTCACATATTTGTGAGCAACAACGAGAAACTGAAAAAGGAAGGAAAAGCCATGGTGCCCAATCTTGATGAAGGGTTGTGGTACTATTCAAGGCACCCAAACTATTTTGGTGAGCAACTATGGTGGTGGGGACTTGCTATCTTTGGTTGGAACCTAGGTGGCTCTTGGGTCTTTGTTGGTGCACTTATAAACACCTTGTGCTTAGCTTATGTGACTACACTTGTGGAGAAAAGGATGCTCAAACAAGAGTATAGGGTTGAAGCCTATAAGATGTACCAACAAACAACATCTATTTGGGTGCCTTGGTTCAAATCATCCCCAAAACAATTGCCAAAAGAAAAAGATAGTTGAATTCTACAATCAAGTGAGATGCACATTGTTTCGACAACTATTTCATATGACTTGTACTTTCATATGATTTGTATTTTTAGCTTGTCGTGCATGTTGGTTCAATTATGTTTTTATATCATGTGAAATTCACTTGTTATTTTGTATTGATTTTGTTATATGTGAAAAAGATGTTAAGCAATTATCTTTAATATATATATATACACACACGGTTTCTTTTTCCCAATAAAACAAAAGTTTTATTATTAAGAACGACACACAAGGTATTTCACTCTTGGTTTTTTTACTATGTATGTATATTTTTATGGCAATATTTGTTCTTTAGTTAAAGTGGATTCAAACACATACAAAGAATCAACTATTTTTAACGATTAGAAGATGAGTGTCTAGTGATAAGAGTTGAGACCTACAATTAATAGGTTGTGGGTTTTACCTTTACTCGGTGTAAATTTTACCTAAAAACTTATGTGTAACTTATAGACACAGTAATAATCTATAAACTCTAATAAACAAAGTTTTTAAAGACACGTGTCAATCTCTTAAACCACCAATTTGACACGTGACACACTCTTAGACCATCTTTATTTTTAGGTTTTTTAATATATTAAATGCTTACCATACCAATAAATATTTTATTTAAATATATTACCATACTTACATACTGATTTAAGTTACAATTTATGGTTTTCATTTAATCTTTTATATTATGTCATAAAAATTCCATCTAACCATATATTAATTCAACTTCTACGGTATTGTTCCTCAAATTCCATTTAACATTTAGTATTATGGCTTAATAATCTATAATTTTTTTTGTGTATGTATTGCTTTTTAAAATAAACTCATTTAATTTAGTGGATTTTTATGTATGATTGTAATTTAATGTATGATCGATAATTTTTTTAAGGATTTTATTCACCAATTTCATTTTATTATTTTTCAAAAAAATATCAGACTTCTAAAAAACATAATATATTTTAAATCCTGTATCTTTTAAAAATAAAATCTTATGAAACAAAAGTAATTAAATTTCAAAGTTATAATAAATAAATTATTACAAATGACACTTAAAAAACAATTTGTTTTGAAATAATTTGTTTAAAAACTATTTAATATTTTATTTATTCAACCCGTGTATTATACGGGGTACTAACCTAGTAACAATAATAATAAAATGAAAAAAGAAAAAAAAATCGATGGCCTCCAATTTCCATTTGTGAATAGCAGACGTTAGGGCCGATGTTTCTTTTGGGCTCAATTGCTAGCAAAAGACCAACTTTAGAACTCATATTTCGTTTTTGATAATTGATAGGGCCCATGTCTAATTTGGGCTTAATCAAAAGAGTAAAGGCCAACTTTAGATAACAAGTTTATGATTTAAGTTATTCTAGTTCGGTTAGGGTTGTTCATGAGTCGAGGCCGAACTATGATTTGGGTAGGTTTGATTTGGTCTGTAAATGAGTTGAGCTAAGCTCGGCTTAGTTTATAAATGATATGAGCCGAGTTGGCTCAAGAGCCAATATTGAGCAGTTTTCTCACGCTTCTTTCACTAGCTGACAGGGGTGCGTTAGACTCCCGACTGTCAGGGTTGTTTGCCAGAGCTAAAATACACGATCTTAAAGCTTTTTTTCACAAAATATTAAATTTTCTTTCGAGCGAGCGAGATATAAGCTAAAGATCAACTGTTAAACCATACGCTTCAAGATATTGATTCAAGGGAATTCATGTGGACCATGTTGCATACAATAACTACTACCAAGTAGAGTTGCTTTATTTTAGATAATTTATTACATAAATTTCACTTAATTAAGCATTGGCTTACACAACATAGAAGTTGCTTGATCACACACCAACTTCCAAGCCATCAACACATGCCTCTCTTCAGTGAGAGTCGCCCCAACCGCGAATCGAATAGCGTAAACCCTTCAACGATCGAATGCGTCATGTAAACACGCCCAGTTGCATTGACAGACTGCAACAGTTTCTCGTTGAACTCATTCGCTTGGTCCTCAGTGTCACACCTCTGACCAATAACACACGGAGAGACTCGAAAACACACCACAGAAAAATACCTAGGCACAATAACTTCAAACCTTTTGTCCATCGCCACGAGCCGCTGAAACTCCTTAGCCATTTTCACATGCTTTCGTATGAGCTCGCGCAAACCACTCACGCCATAGCTCCTAATCACCATCCACAACTTCAACGCTTGAAACCTTCGCGATAGCGCGATCTGCCAGTCTTTGTAGTCCACAACTTCCCCCGATTCGGTGGCTTTGTTCCTCAACAACTCGGGATTTGTGGACAAAGATTCGGTAAGAGCCAAAGGCAGCAACAAGATTGAGTTGTAAGCATCCACTTATGCGCGTTGAAACTAAACGAGCTCGCGCCCTCGACACCTTTGAGAAAGTGACGAAACTCGGGGCATATACAAGCGCTTCCAGCATATGCAGCATCCACACGAACCCACATGTTATACGCACTCGACACCTCACACAAGGGTCCCAAAGGATCCACAGTTGTCACTGATGTTGTTCCAACAGTAGCACATAAATACATTGGGACAAATCCACCTTCAATATCTTTCTTGATCATCTCCTCCAGTAACTTTGGGGACAGTACAAAGTTAGACGATTTCGACGTCGAAAGTTGTCGAATGTTCTCAGGATTGATCCCCACAATCTTCACTGCCTTTTGCAAAGAAAAATGTGTTTGATCAGAGCAGTACACCACAAGATTCGATGCGTTTTCTCGTCCGATTTGATCAAGTATCTTCTCTCTTGCAGCATGTAATGTGCACACAAAGGCTTCACACGTTGTAGTGTGTAAAACACCTCCACCGCTGCTCGAAAACGAGAAAGATTTCGGAAGTTGTAGTAGTTTCAACAGCCATTCCATCACGACGATCTCGAGCTCCGTTGCAGCGGGAGAAGATTCCCACTTGAATCCGACAACGTTGAACCCGTTGACGAGCATTTCGCCGAGGAAACTTGCAGTGCTCCCGCTCGAAGCGAAATACGCAAAGAAGTTTGGACTTTGCCAGTGTGTTATACCGAGGATTATGTCCCGTTGCACGTCCTTTATTATGGTTTCAAGTGGCTCGGGGTGCAACGGGACACGATCGGGTAGAGTTTCGAGTAGGAAACCGGGCTTGGCTTGGCTTCGAACCGCGAACTTTTCGATGTTTTGGTAATAATCTGCAATAAAGTCGATGATCATATGACCATTTCGCCTGAATTCTACAGGGTTTAAAGGATTCATGGTGTTGTTTTACCAAAAGAGTTAGATATATAGGTCTTTTGTTCGAAATTGTTACTTGATGATCAACTGTATATCATTAAAATGATCATACCTGACAAGGGGTTGGGTGCCTATACAAGTAGGGGCGGGGCGGGGCCTGGCCTGTATATATAACAAAACCAGTCACAAATAGACGAGTGTGTGTAAGCAGGCAGACGCCATTTGCCGTGTTCCCCCACAGGCATACGTCTGCACTCAAAAAAGAAGATCGGCAATAATGTCAGAGAAGCATCTGCTTAGGACGCATCTACAATTTGTGATTTGTTATATTGTACATACGTCCAATACTCTCTACACGTGTCAACATCTTGTCTGATAGGAATATTTAAAAGATAATTATTTGAATTAAATTTAATAAAATTTTAGGAATTTTCCCTATTCATAAGTCTAACTAAAAAACGCACAGATGTCATTAAAATAAATCTTTCATTTGTTTGAAATTATTATATTTTTACTTCTTCTTGTAGAATTTACGAATGGAAAATTTTCATCATATTTATCAAACTCTAATTTGATAAATAACTTGAAACTGAATTAAATAACTATGATGTTTTTAAAATCGATTCTTTCAGATTAAACTATTTATATACTTACAATTGATTTTATATGATAAGATCAAAAAGTAGAAAACAAAACCTGAATTGAATTGATCAAGTTTTGTGTCTTAAGAATGCACTATATTTTTCTCCGTAAATTGTGTATGAACAAATTGAATTCTCATGAATCCATAAAACTGTCAAAATTTTAACAAATATACATATTCACTTTATACCCTTTGAGTATATTTTATGTTTCATAATTAACCTAAATTTTAACTAATAGGTTTAATTTATAAACATATAATATGAATATGTATATTTATATGTATAACCCAATATTACTAAAATTCCAACACTTCTTTGGATAAACTATAAAACTAACATGTTTGTTATCTTTTATTTGACCTTGCTAAATTGAGTTACATACGGTGATCAATCAAATTAACATCTCCGGTTTCCCCTATATATAGATTTGGTGATCAACCAAATAAACATTACCAGTTTCCCTTATGTGTTTTTTTTTCTATGATGATGATCTGTTATATATAAGTCGATTGTTTTATTGTTTTTATTTTTTACTTGATGCTGGTGGTTGTGAGTGTGGTTATCATTGTGGTACTTTTAGTGTTGGTTCAACGATGGTTGAACCGCCAAATACCTTGCTGGCTAGCCAATTTTCAATCTACGTTTTCGTCTAAATTTTGCAACTTAATAGGGCCATAGCGTGCATGTGCGGTTTAACAATGTTACGTTTATTTTCCTTGTATAACGGTTGTGTTGAAACGTGTTGGTTGTAGACCAACTTACTTATTGTTCTATATGTCTTATGTTTCGTCTGTGTGTTTCAACGTTGTCTACCCTTTTGTTTGATTTTATATATTTTTTTCAATACACGTTCTTTGGGAGTTGGTGATCATTAATGATGGCGTGTCAATTATGCTACTTGACATAGTTTTACGTTCTCACTACAACACTGTAGGCTTAATACTAGTATTTATTAACTTCACATAAATTGCATAAAATAATGTGTAGGAAGATATTGTTTAGATAAAAACACATTCTGGTACAAGCATCTCATATAGCAATAATCTATCTTGTCAAACTCTACAAAGCAAAACTAATTCAAGAATAGCCCTTTTTTCCCAAATAGCCCAAAACTGGTTAATAATATAAGAAAATTATAACTACTTCTTTAACATAAAATTAACGTATTTACCCATTTAATTAAAATTAACTTATACAATGATTATTTTACCCTTCTTGTTACTAAAACTATAAAACCATATATTTACACATTTTCTAACTAATGCTAATTAAAACTAAAAATTCAAACCTCCATACGTCTTCATTTCATTTTCTATACATTTCATTTTCTTTGACATTAGGAGTTATGACTCCGTAAATAAGAAAGTTTATATCTAAACCACTTCGATCAATATGCTTTGATCATTAGTTATGATTATTCGAAAAGCACTCTGCTAAATCCTACTGATCTCTTCGTTGATTTACTGCAATAGAACCCATAAAGGGGCTTGTACGTTGCTATCAAAAAAGATGGATTTAAATGAAATAATTTTTTTGCTAGATTTTCATCTTCTTTTCACGAACCCCAAATCACATTTGAGATTCTCTATTATTCAAAAGACGTTTTCAAGAAAGATGAAAGGTTTCCAGAAGTATAGCTCAAGTGGGTTATGCAGAATTTGAGACTAGTTAGAATCTAATTAAGACATGAAGTAGATGTATCAGAATCATTGTCGCATCCCGAATCCGCGTAGAAAACTCTAAGGGGATGTTTGTTTCAGCATCTTAACGATTCAGATGTATGAATGATCTAATAATTAATAGTTCACACTTTTTGTTTCGCGAACAAATGTCTGAATGATTCAAAATAATTCTTATCTTAAATACAATTTTTATATTTATGATTGTTATTTATAATTTTTTAAAAATGTCATTATATTTTATGAATGACTAGTTACATGTAACATATAAAATATTAATAAAACATAGTGGCTTTAAACTTTTTATCTATGTAATGCATGAGTTTTTAACCAAATGCTTTTTTTATGTCAATCAACATGTTTGTTTCTCTTTCTCTCTAAAGGTTTTGTTAATAAAACCTAATAAAATATTAACTTTAAAAATTCTTATTTTATTTTTTAAACATTCTTATTTTATTTTCCTTTAAAAAGGTATTAAAGTAATTTAAACACTCAAATAAATTTCTCTCTTTTCATAAAAATTAATTTGGTCAATTGATTTTTTCTTTCTCATCTATATTTTTTAAAATCAAACTATGTTTTTAAAATAAAATTTTATTAAGAAAATTAAAATTCATATCTTTTCTAAAATATTAAACCTTTTAAAACAAAATATTTTAAATTCATCCTTTTTAAAATAATTATAAAAAATATGGAATTTTCTAAAAGCAGTTTTATTAAAACAACCAAAATAATTAAAAACTTGAGTTTTTATTAAATACGATTTTTATAAACAATAAATTTTTATAAGAAAGTCTTAAAACAAAATTTTGAAAATGAAACTATTCAGATAAGAGAGTTAAAAATAATATAATTGTTTTATCTCTTGAACAAGTACACATATATAGTTTTATACATATCCTATATTAAAATATCGTACTTTAAATTTTCGTGTTTATTACCAATATATTGTTTAAAGAGTTGAAATAACTATTCATATGCATTTATAATCATATTTTATTTTCAAACATGGTTTCATAATTCACAAATTTATATTACTAATTATTTATTATTTTATTTATTCAACTCGTGTAATACACATGATACTAACCTAGTATATTATATATATATATATATATATATATATATATATATATGTATGTATGTATCTTATATATATATATATATCTTACTACTCTTATAAAATGGTAAATTGTGATGCCATGTGTCGGCACCATAATCAATCTCACCAACATTTTCTCGCTTCTCTCTCGTATTAAACAATTACATTACTAATTATATTATTTTAACATTTAATAAATTAAGAAAGAAATCGATTCATTAAGGTTATTTCTAAATAAATTGATATTTTAAGAAGTCAATTTTTTAAAAACAAAATATAATCAAATTTGTGAGTTGTAATAAGAAAATTTTTAAAAATAATATTTTTATACAGTTTGTTTTAGAACAAAATAGTTATTTAACAAAAATATTTTAAAATAAAATTTTAAAAAGTTGGTATCACTGTTCTATTATTTATGGTCATTTCTTATATGTAATTTCAGTCATAACATATCTTAAAATATCACTTTATGCTTAATAAATTTATTATATTAATATTTTATTTATTCAACCCGTGTAATATACGGGTTTACTAAAGCTAGTATATATAAATATATTAAACTCTCTTCTCTCATATTAACAAAACTTAGAGGTTCCTAATAATTAGGGTTCAGAACCAGTTAATTGATCATTTACACTCAATGTTGAATAACTGATGTGCATCTCTTAATCCGTTTACTTAATTGTGAAATGAGTGTTTTGGAAGTAGATATTTTTATTTTATTTTAGTTCTCACTTATTTAGTGGTTGTAGTTAAAATGTGCTAAATTGAGTTTAGACGGGTTGCTCCACTGACTTATGAGTATCAAGGTTACAATGTGTTCAAGCAAGAGTTGATATGTTTTATATGAATAAACATAAAGGTCGGTTCATCCGTTTCAACCTGTCTATCGTCAACAGACACGATTCCTTCCTTTAGTTTTAGAGCAAATAACATAAAAACCCAACTTACTTTCAATAACACAAAAAACCATCTTACTTCATGTTCTCTCATACAAAAAACACTAAACAATTTTTAACACTTAAAAAACCAATATATTTTTTGTTTTTCCTTCACAGGTCCCTCAACACTTTTTAAAACAATAAAGTCCTTTCATATGTTATATTTGAACAAAATTATCATAATTCTTTTTAAACAACTTGAAAGCGGTAGAAGTGTTTATAGGATCGGTTTTCAATTTATGTGGTTTGGGGGAAACCAAAAATCGAACAGAACCAAATTTAGGTACTTCAAAACCGAACGAAAGTCAAACTCATATTCGGTTAGGTTTTCCATTTCAACTGAATAAACTAAAGTACAAGGCCAATAAGGGTTGCTCACAATGTAACTTTTCATCAACAAAAGGAAAAAAACAAAGAACGATATAAAATTTTAAGGAAGAAAAGCAGAGAAAAGACAACGACAAAAATTTCCCCTCAAAAGAGAAGCAAACAAGCACAGACTTGCATCATTAACCTTTAACATATTATTATTATTATTACATAATAATATTAATAAACCAAATGAAATGAACAGGGGAGTTTGGTTTCTTCAACTTTGATCACAACAATTTTTAATATTTCCGCTTTTAGTCCTGTTTCATGGTTTCGTTAACATTGGCCACAAGACTTTTTAATATTTTTGTATTTATTTAGAAACTAAATGAGCAGTTATTTTGTCTTTTATTATATTTGTTATTGGTTGGAAAATTTTGTTTATTGTTTGGGATAGCGGGTCAAGTCAAATATATAATATTCATTTGACGGTATAAATATGACTCGACGTAAATATACGTGCCGGGTAAAATACAATACGTTTCATTCGACGATATGCACGTTGCGACGTAAATTTAGGTGAGAAACGTATTGGGTCAATAATAATACGTTTCATTCAACGGTATAAATATGTTTCAACATAAAATTGTTCAAAAACGAGTCGAGTGCGAACTGGAATATACACTTTATCACGTTGCATACGTCGACGTCGTTGCATGTGTTTTTCCATTTATGTTTTGGGTTGGTTTGCTTTTTGACATAATTTTGTTTGAAAAAAGAGTCGGGTCAAATATCATACGTTTTCATTCAATGGTATAAGTTTGAATTACTCTACATTTCAACGTAAATTTAATTTGAAAATGAGTTGAGCGGCTTGTAGTATATACTATCACGCCGTGTACGATGTCGCGGCAAAACGCGGCGTGTGAAAAAACTAGTATGTTTAAAAAACTAAATGAAATGAACAGTGACGGAGTCAACGGAGTGGAATTTTGGTCAGTGGTCATTGACGCCCGAAGGATTCACCAATGGAGATTTTCGTCGGTAAGCGCCTATTGTTCCGCCGACCAAATGTGTGGTCAAAGCGGTTTTCCTGATAAAGAATTGACCCAGTATATTGTAGAAATACATTTGATATTCTTTGAAATTTGATTATAACTTTTGTTAATTTTTCAGCGATTTGAGTGTTTTTGCTTCAATTTGAGTAGGTTATGATGATTCCAGAAGTGAATTCTACTAAATTAAACAAGAATATTATGACCCAGTTGGTCAAAGTTCATAGAAACATAGATTTACAGATAAAGTTCCCTGTTTACGATAGAAGAAAAGCTTAGAATGACAACTTTCATTTATATATAAAGGATATACTGTTACCATTGAAGATGATATAGAATGGATTGGCATCATGATATATCTCTTCTAATTTTTATTTTAATAATTTTATCTATATGATTTTAATACTTTCATGACTCCTGATATACGTATCCATAACCTTGGGGTATTTGATGCAGGCAAGACACGTGTGTGGGGGCTGTGTGTGGCTTCATTTGGGCGTTTGCTTTTGAATGCTTTGGGAAACAGAGGATGACATAGAGAGACGTGTGTTCTATGATGTCATGAGTTGTGCTATGGAGTATTACATACTATGTTGTTTTTTGTTATTTTGACATATATAAAGTGTGTATTAATAAGGCGTGTTGCGGTTCTTCTTCAAGTATATGGACGTGTAAATATGTTGTATTTTGGACTATTGACTTATGAAGGTGTGTTTCGGTCATTAAATATGTTGTAAATATGTTAGAACATATCATATAAGCCTGAATCAAATACCAGCAGAATGAGATTACGATTCTTTACCTTTAAACATATTTAAAATGAAATTAATCATTTAACAATTTATTTCTAAGAAATTTGGATCAATCAAAGCACAACAGAAACACAACAATGCCACCAAAGTTGTTAATGCTAGTCATGTTGTTCATTACCTCGCTCTTGATCTATTCACACGAGTCTCAAGCATCATTAGCAAAGCCAGGATGTCAGGAGATATGTGGTAATGTAATTATTCCGTATCCATTTGGCATAGGGATATGTTGTTATTTGTATGAGTCATTTGCAGCACATCCTCACAATATGATGTTCCTCTTTGGTTTGCAAACAACCATGAATCTACCATTTTAGAATTTTCCACGGACTTGATACGTGTGATATATGAATCAACTGTTGTGTGTTACAATAATAGATCGCAAGTAACATTATGACTTATTTTAGGTTTAATATGTGGGGTTTTTTTTCATGTGATCTCTATGTAATGAGACAATACAAGGTAATGTATCTGCTGCTAGTTGCACCGGCTTCAACGGATGCTGCCAACTTAGAATCCCCAAAAAAAACATCACACAACTTTTCAATCAAATACATGAGATATAATTCATCATGTGCTCACACATTCATTTCGGAAAACACTGCACCAATATTTCTTAACAAACGACAATTACAACTTCCTGTGGCCATAAATTGGGTTGTTGCGCTTACCACGTGCCACCAAGCTAACAAAACTCAAGAGAACTTGTGTGGCAAAAACAGTCATTGCATCGATTCGACAAACGGCTTAGAATATAACTATCGTTGTAGAAAATGATACAAAGGAAACCCCTACCTTCCCAGTGGATGCCAAGGTAATTATCGATAATTATATATGCATTTGCTTATACGGTTCTTAATAGTATTTCTTTACATATTTGTGGTTCTCATTAGAATGTTTATAAACTTACGCACTTGTTATATTTTCTTAACATCAACAAATAGATATTAATGACTGTCTAAAGAAATCAAATCATTACTGTGAAGAGGGGGAGACTTGTGTGTATACAAACGAGAGCTACAAGTGAATAGCCCAATATCACCACAAATGAAGTGTTTCAGGTAAATAATTTGTCCATCCTTTTGTATGATAATGTCTAGCATGAAAGGTTGATTGATAGTGTGATTACGACCTTTCGGCCCAAAGGTACTTTTCATAATTAAATCTAGTTGCAAGTGCAATAACTCCTGAAATCATAATTGGACTTTTAGTTTTTGGTGCTATTGGTTATTAGACATGTATAATGCTCCTTAGAATAAGGAAGAATAAAATACAAAAGAAGACGTTTAAGAAAATGGACGACATTTGTTGATGAAAAAGATATCCGCTAATAAATCGTGTGTCAACACAATAAAAGTTTATACCGCAAAAAATATGAAAAAGGCAACCGCAAAATTTTAGTAGAAGCAAAATTGTTGGAGAGAGAGGACAAGGTACAACGTACAAAAGGTTGTTTCTTGATGGGACAATGGCAGCCATAAAAAAGTTAAACACTCTAGATACGGATCAGGTAGAGCGATTTGTTAATGAAGTTTTCATTCTTGCACAAATAAACCACCGGAATATAGTGAAGTTGCTAGGTTGTTGCTCAGAATACGAAGCCCCCTTATTAGTATACGAGTATTTGGTCAATGACACCCTTTCCCAACATCTTCATGACAGTTCGGAACATGTAATTTTTTTATGGAGAGATTGTATACGAATTGCAAGGGAGGTTGCAAAAGCACTAGCTTATCTACATTCTTATGCGTTACAAGCAATACTTCATAGGGATACTAAGCCAGGCAACATCTTACTTGATCAGAATTACAAAACAGTAGTATCTGATTTTGGACTTTCAAAATTAATACAGCTTAACAAATCTCATTTAACTACACAAGTTGAAGGCACCTTTGGATACTTAGATTCTGAGTATTTTCAGTTGGGAAAACTTACTGCAAAAAATAATGTTTATTCTTTCGGCATAGTTCTTACTGAACTCTTAACGGGGAAAAAGTCTATTTCCTCAAGTGATTCGGGTGAAGGCTTGGTCGCAAGATTTAAGTATTCGGTGAAACATAATCAGTTAATTGAAACTTTGGACAAGCAAGTTCTGCAAGAGACCATGATGAATGATGTAGCTCTTGTCGCTAAGCTTGCCAAGAGATGCATGAAAACAAAGAGCAAAAAAAGGCCAAGCATGAAAGAGGTGGTCACAGATTCGGACAAATTAAGTGTAATACAACTAGAACAACCTAATAACTATATCATTGAACATGAACTCACAACTAAAGAATTCAACTCTCATGGATCAGTAATCAATGTTGGAAAGGGTGCTCTATTATTTCAGATATATGGGATTTTTTATATCCGTTCTCCATCACCATAAGATAAACGTTTAATTCTTTAATCTTACATTTGAGGGTTATGATGATAATGAAAACCCAATTCTAACAACATATGGCGAGTCCTAGAGCTGGAGTGATGATGATCTAGAGCTGGATATAGTGACGCTAGCTCCTCGAGTCCTAAAACGAATAAGCATAGGTCTAACAAAACGAAACGTTTGGTTTTAAATAACTATAATATCTAACATTTTTTAGATTATATTTAAATATTTTGATTATATTGTACTAAGAATACTTGAAAGTTTTTGGATATTTTGATCACCAAAAGAGATCCCCATTGGAGACACCATTTAATTTGTCACCAAAGCTGTCACCAGCACCTTAAATAACCGTAGCTCACCTTTAGTTAGATATAAAGTCATTTGGATGCGTTTGGATTCGACCGAATTCAAAAAACATGGTTTCTTTTATTGGTTTTTATATAGTTAAAGATGCAGTTTTGCATGCAATTTTATTTTTGAATAAAATCATTTGGATGCAATTTTATTTTTGAATTTGTTAATGATTATTTTATTGGTTTTTATAAAGTTAAAGATGCAGTTTTAAATTATTGTAATTGGTTATGTGAATCGGCTTTAGAGCATCCATAGTGGTTTCTTTATCTGTATTCATATAATTACACTAAAAATCACTGTATTTTCTCTCTCATTTTCAATTAAACAATACTTTTTGCTTTAGATTGATTTTTAACTTCAACAATTTGCATAATACAGATGATGATCTAATATCTTCAAGACCAAGAACCGATTTTATTCTTTTAGTTTCCGTTCTCATAACATTTTATCTTTTAACTACTGATGTTTCCGACTTATCAACGGTTTTCTTTCTTTCTCTGTCTTTTAGGCAATTTTCTATTGAATCCCTAGACAGATCTCCATGTCTACATATTCTTCAACTACCACTATTTTCTTTTAAATATTTATACTGTTATGATCATACTAATTTAACAAGTTGTCCGATTCTTTCTCTACTTCAGATACTAGTGAGTAATTTTCAAACAACAAATATGATTTCTGATAGAGTAAGATTTAACACCTTCTTAATTGCTTTCGCCATATACTCTATTTACACCCCATTGTGTTAAAATGGAAAGAAAAACAAAAAATATTAGTATTGGGCTAGAAGGAATTTTCAAAAATAATTTGCCTTGGAGAAGGCCCATTTCTCAAGCCCATGTGACTTTGTTAAGTCCAAGTATTCCAACAGCAGCCTGTCAAAATAATAGTCTAACTATAAAAATAAAGACTTCAACCCAATTAAAATTTACCAAATTAAATCTTGACTTAGTAAAACTTAATCATCAACATGCTCAATAATATTAGGAAAAATTACAAAAAATAGTAAACAAATTTTTCAAAATGTTTCACTAAAGTCACTTATTATTTTATTTCTGTAAAGTCACTCAGTGTTCCAATCTTATGTAATATTTTTATATAAGTTTATATTTTTTTAATAAAGTTAGGCGAATGAAACATATGAAATTTAGTTACCAACAAGTCAAATGTTTTTACTAATTGATTTGAATTAGGTGGTAATATTGTAGAAAAAGAATTCATGACTTAATAAAAAAATTCTAAAATTGTTAAATTTACGCTAAATTGGAAAAAATAATCACTAAATAGTAATCAAATTCATATATGTTTTAATTACTTAACTTAATTCTAAAATTTTTAAATATATCTAAAAATACTACATAGTATTGGAACAACTAGCAAAAATTAAGCGTCAACGATACTTTGAGTGGCTTTTAATAGAACACTTGAGATACTTGGTTTCATAAAATAAACAACATCACAAGAAAAAAGGAAGAAATAAATTAATAAAATAATAGTTTTTTTTGTTTTTTTTATCTTTTTATATTAAAAATCTTTAAATTCAAAACAAAGCATCAGGCATAAAGTGTATTTATAAATTTTAATGTATTATTTTTGTTAATTGAAAATGTAAATATCAAAGACTTGGCCTAAAACTACCAAAATGTGAAATAAATGTGTCAACTCTTAAAAACAATTTAAGGGTTCAAGTACTTGGAGAAAAAAAACGGCAAAATTAAGTTTGTTAAAGGAAATTTGAAAACGCATACAAATCCTCATAGAGATTAATAATAACACCCACATGACTCACATTATTGAAAGTTTCAAATAAAAATAATTTTTAAAATGAAAGTTTGAGCTAATGTGAGCTGATGACACGATTTAGCATTTCACATTGCTGGACTGCTGTTCATAACTCCTTTTTAAACATAAATTAAAAATAATTATTGTTTGTAAGGCAGATAATACTCACGTACCAATATTATAAATTGTGATGCATTTTTCAAATAACGTGTTTCCGATCGTAATTTTTGAAATTGAATGATAAACATCTTAACACCGGAAAATGATGCCACCTATATCTTTGATTTGATCAATGTTTTTGCGACTGCGGATCAGACTCGTAGCCAGTCCGGTTCGCTATGATTCGGTTTTAGGTGGTCGAACCGGTCGGTTCGTCCGAACCGGTGGTCGGATCGGGAAACCGAAGCGGTTCGGGCTGTTTTTTTATGGGTAAAAACGGGGTGTTGAACCATAAATTGATGTGTTAGATATACAAATATAGTTAAGTTTTATATAATTATAATATAAATCATATATAAATTACTTATATTTAATTACATATATACTATATATGTAATATACTATATATATAATTACGATGTCATCCGGTTCTTAAATCCGGTCCGACCACCAAACCAGTAAGACGTCCGGTTCGACGTCTGATCCGGTTCTAAAAATATGAAATGATAAAAGGAGGATTCTTATATACATGAAATGATATCCGGATACTAAGGGGGCGATTGGTTGTAAGGAATGAATTGAAATGGAATTAAATTGAGAAACTAGGTTAACTTTCAAATAAAAATATGTTTTAGTGGTTAATGAAATGTAAAACTCAAGGAAATATATCACCTAAAATTTCCTTGGTTGTAAGATTTTAAAATTCTTCCACCTAAAGAGAGAATTTGAAATCCCACAACCACGTGAATTTGAAGTGAAACATTCTTTTCAAAATTCTTTCACCTAAAATTTCCTTAGTTTCTTAATTTCATTCTATTTCATTCTTTCCGACCAAACATCCTTAAATTGCATCTTTATTTCACTACAATTAACAATGACTGTGTGAGAGTAATAAACCTAAATATAATAGAAGATTTTGTGATTCCAACGTATTGATATTTAATTATACAATAGACTCAGTCAATCTCACTTATAGCAAATTATTGGTAAAGTAACAAAAGTTGTAGGCAAACCTTAGATCTATTTCTAGACTCCACAAAAGATCATCTTTAATCTTACAAGGAGAAGCATATAATTTAATTCAATCATTACACTCAAATTAAAATTGAATTATATTCAATAAATAGAAGAAAATTATGTCATATTTTTTTCTAAATCATAATGTATATGAATTTGTCCAGCCTGGAAGATCATGACTAGATGGAGTTGAAAGATATAAATTTTAAGAGTTAGCTTGACACCCACTTACTGTCAAATGATTGTCTTAGATTTTAAAACATTATATCCCATGCGATTAGCTGTTAGATTCCTCTCTTAATCCCCACTAAACCACCTCTATAAAAGCCATTAATTCCACACCCTTGCTTCTCACTCAAGCAAACTTACAAACTACTACCTAAAATCAATCTTTCTCTGCAAGTAATTGTATATACACAAACAACACTTGTCAAAATGGAAAGTGTCAAGCTAGCCATCGTGCTCACCATTGCAATGGTGATCCTTAGCAGCTGCGGAACCATGGCTCAGGAGTTTGGGGCTGCACCTGCACCTTCTCCGTCAATGGAGAGTGCTGGAATGGCTCTGCAAGTACCTGCTTTACTCGCAGCTGTTGTGTCTCTGGTGGCTTACCTCTTCTAAAGCTTTAACTTGCAGCAGATATCTATCATCTTAATTTTTTGTTTTGAAATAATGATCTTTTTATTACTTTGATGTTTCAAGCAGTTGCATTTCTAGAGTTTTACTCTTATTTGTATAAAATTGAAGTTGTTTTCCAACATGAGATTGATGCTGAATATTTCTTAAGCTTTTGTGGATGCGCTCTACATTGTATAGTAATTGTAAGAAGTTAACCTACTTCAACTGCAGTTGTCAAATCACATTTGATAACAGATCATAGTGAGCTTAATCACATTTAATACTAAATAAACGCATTAACCCTGATTGTCAAACCGGATTACCAAGAGACCATTCATTGAAAAAAAAGTCCCATAGACAACAACCAAAGTCGGGCCTAACTTGTTAGGTGTCCCACAGTAATCTGTCAGTAATCGCATCTTTCTTTCTTTAGGCTATCATTGGTACTCACTTTCTACTTTGCTTAAAAGCTTTTGATTTCTGGATTGCTATAAAAAGGTTTTTTATTTTAAATATTAAAAGTAGCATAACTGCAAAAGGGGGGTGCATATCCACTAACTAAATAGGACTGGAAACAAAATGTTCATACAACAGGTGGGTTAAAAAGTTACAAACACCTCAAGTTAGAGAAACACTCGTCAAGAGTCAAACACCATAAAAAACATTACCCTCCATGCAAATATGCAATGCTGCTCTCTTTAGTATGTGGGATAAACAACCTCATCAACAATCATTACTCCTCCTTCATCCCGCCAGCTCTGCACTCAACAACCGTTGATGTTTATATGGTTGAAGTTTTACTTGATACGACAAGAAAGACAACAAAAGAGCTAAAAATATATACCTCCAAGAGTAACATTATCTCTGCCCTCAGGTAAGGTACTGCCGCTCTAACGTTAACAGCCTGCTCAATTTCTGCTATAGTTATTTGCTCAAACCGCTTTTCATGTCTATGCTGCTCAAATGCAGACCTAAATGCAGCAACCCTGAACAACAACAATCCATATAATATATATAACTAACAAATCGCATCTTAATTGTTCTTAGTAATGATAATTAGGGTGTATAGACAACGATGGAGTTAAATTATAAAGGACACACCTTTCAGGAGATATAGTTGGTGCCACCGGAGGTTCATCTACATCCATTGCTTCAGTTTCAGCTGCATCCCTGAAAAATAGAAAACAAGCATGATATATTACACTAGTCAATATACGTACACATAACTGAGAATAATTTCATACTAAATGGTAAACCCACCCTGTTTGAGTAGTGTCAGCAGCAGCAGGTCGTCCAGTTCTGCCATTACCATTAACTCCATTGTTATCAGCTTTGCGCTTTCTTTCTAGCTCTTTCTCCACTTGTTGCTCACGTTCTTCCATGTCGGTCAATTCTTGATGGTAAATGGCAAAATTGAGAACTTTCAAGGCAGCTTCCACATCAGATTTTAAAACCTACACAAAATAGGCCTGGTTAAAACTAGTATTTCTTACAGCAGGTTAAACAGGCCTGTTCAGGTTGAGTTGATCCATATCATTTGTCTTTCATTTAAAAAAAACATTAAAACATTAACTTTGGTTACTAAATAATTAAATATGCATAATAAATAGACTGCGAACTTTACATGTCCACCTCTTTTAGTTAAACTTATTTTTAATATGTTTTGAGATGAAACACAAATCAAATGGACAGACCTGGTCATAATAATAATTAAAGTACCTGTTTGCTCAGTTTAAGTTTGGCATGTGCTGTTGAGAGTCTAATAATGGTCTCGAGGGTTCTGGCAGTTATTGGAAGTGTTCCTCCGGTCTACAAATAATAAAAATCCCTAATCATCATTAAGAAACCAAAGCATATTACAGATTAATTAAGCAAGTAGCTAACTGTTAATACTAACCCTGGTGCTACCACCACTGTTTCTGAGCTCCGCATATGCAGTTGCAATGTGCTCAGATGCCTGAACAATAAAACTTATCATTACCTCCACTAACAATAAATACAAGCACAAACATCCAAGACAATCAGTAAATTAAATTATTTAAACTAATTCAAGAAAATACCTCATCAGTGAGATCTGGCTGAATCCTGTGTTTTGCATAATGAATATACTTTTTAAGAAACTTAATTTTCAGAGCTTCAACATTTGGCCGCCTACCTCTTGTTCTTCCATGTAGCATTCGATTATACTCAACAAATATAGAAGCATCTAAATCAGATTCATCTTCTCTTCCATACATTGAAATGGAATCATCACCTAAAAACATGTTTCTTGATGTTAAGCAAAATAAAACATAATATAAAACTATAAAAATCACGATCATTAAACACAATCCTACCTCCATCTGTAGCAGATCGAAAACGGTGCATACGCAAAACATGATCAGAGATTCTTCGATCTATAACTGGATCCATTTGATCCAATACAATGAACAGCAAATCAAATCGTGACAGCAAAGAATCAGGAAGTCCAATATTCTTTGTTGGAGTAATTGAACGGTCATACTGCAGATGATCAATTAACATAACACAAAGTTATAATGTGCATCAGATGACATGAACAAGTATCATTAAAGTACTTACTGTTCCATAAATAGGATTAGCAGCTGCTACCACACTGCATCTAGCATTTAATGATGCATGAATACCGGCTTTTGCGATGGTTACAGTCTGTTGCTCCATAACTTCATGTATTGCTACACGATCTTGATCATTCATTTTGTCAAACTCATCAATACAGATCACACCTCTGTCTGCAAGAACCATTGCACCAGCTTCCAGCCTTCGTTCTCCTTTAAATTAAATCATAAAAGAATTCAGCAACAAAATGATGCTTATGTAAAAATATTCTGAGTTTATCAAGATGTTTTACCTGTCTCTTGATCAGAAGTAACTGCAGCTGTCAGTCCAACCCCAGAAGAACCACGACCTGTGGTTGAAATCGCCAGAGGAGCAATATTCATAATAGCTCTAAGAAGCTGTGACTTGGCAACAGAAGGATCCCCAACCATCATCATATTAATGTCACTGAAAATATCCAAATAAAATCAACTTTATTACTTGTATAATACACTACTAAAAAGGCCTAATAAATATTGTGAATAAACACAACTACCATGACAACATATTAAAAAGACACCCTACCCTCGTAAGTGGGTTCCATTTTTGAGATTCTTTTCTGTTCCACCAAGCATAAGTAAAATAACTGCTTTCTTAATCCATGAATGCCCATAAATTGAAGGTGCCAGTGATCTGGAAAGCAGGTCAAATGTATCTTCTCTCTCAGCTATCTGTTTAATATGTTTTATGTCCTCAGAACTATATATTGGAGCATTTGCCTCTTTGTTCAGAAGAGATACATTGTTGGCTATAAGCACCGTCCTACATATCACAGTAATTTGGATAAAATTTCCATTTTGCCCAGGGTATAAGTGAAAAAAAAATGAAGTGTAGATAGTTTAGTTAACCTGAATACTCCATTAACACTGCCTTGACTTTTTCCAGGAATAGCTTTGTAAATTCCAACAATTGCTACACGGTCTCCAGGTTTGCATGAGTCAACCAAATCATCTTCTGCAATGACATCAACAGTTCTTGGGAGTTGACCAGGAGCAGAATTTTCAGGCACTTCTTGCATAGATAGTGTTTGATGGTCTTTGTAATGGCACAGACCATACTCAGTTACTAACAAATTGCCATTGTCATCCTGCACATAGTATTATGAATGAGTTATTTAATTTCTATTATAATAGAAAAATGTAACATACCGTCTAGAAATTTATATTACCCTGGTTGGATACACAGAACCTGTAGGCAAACCCATTGTAGAAGTAATATCACGATACTCACGAGATGTAAATTGCTTAGTTGAAGGGCAATAATGAACACTTTTGACAACTTTTGGCCTTACAAGAGAGCCTGAAAGAAAAATTGTAATTAATTTGTTAGACTACACTAACATCCCTGCCATAACAATTGATAGCTTAACTGAAAGCATTAAAGCACATTTCCAACATCCATAAATACCTAATTTACTAGTAAATCCTGCAAGAAAAGATGGGTTAGCTTTTGCAACTTAAATATCCGACTAACCAACTGAAACGTGCATAGACCATGTTCATATGCTAATACAAGCCTTAAAATCAACAAATGGCATGCATTTTGACTGGATAATAGCAGACTCTGGCTTCCTGGCTACAAAACATTCATAAAGTTACAAAAATCTACCCATTTAACTTGTAGAATTATAAAACTAATTCCTTTTAATTCAAACTTATGATTCGAATCAAGTATTTTGTTTCCTAAATTTACATCAAAAAATAAGTTTTCACTAGGGTTTAATTCTAATCATGTTTGCTAGCTGAAGGTAATCAATTGGAAGCAATTGATACGCTAAATAACTCATCATAAAAAAACAAACAATAATAACTTGTAAAGCATGAAATCATGAAAAGCAAATCATCAAAGACTTACATTTGGTAATAATCCCCTCCACTTTCACCATGGAGCCAATAAACTCAGAAAGTAGGTCTCTAGGTGTAACCTTCCTCGAAACAAACGGTCCATCAAATCCAACCAACACTTGCTCCCCTTCCTTCAAAAACTTCGGATCAATGCTCCGCGTTCTGTCAGTTATAAAATCCGATAACGACTGAATATACTCGCTAGGGTTCTGCAACAGCCTGATTCAAAACAACAAATCCACATATCACAAACAAAATTCACACATCACCAACACTATAAACCAAATTCCTAATTCAATTCAGTGTATAGATTCAAATAATCGTTAAAAAACCTTCGAGCCAGATCCTCAGCTCCAAGTTGAAAGAGATGCGAGAGCTGAAAAATCAAACGACGGCGTTTGTTGTTGATCATACTCCTGATGTCCTCATCTAAGCTATCATACTAACAACAAAAACACACAAGCATAAACAAACATTCACGAAAGCATACAAAAAAACAAAACGAAGTTGAAATGAATCGTTACGTTTGCGTCGAACAACTCCGCGAAAGCTTTATTGTTTGCAGCCCTAATCTCTTCAGTGATGTCCATTTCGATCGTTTGATGGTGAAGTGAATGATCAACGATCGATGAAGAGATTGATGAAAAAATATGCAGATGAAGAAAGGGGTGAAGCTTTGCCCTAAATCGTTTGTGTAGGGTTTTGGCGGGAAGTGTAAATGTGTTGGTGAAGCGTTTTGGCGGGAAAAGATGGGTTGTGATAAAAGTATTCCCGCTTGGTGTTGAAGAGAATTGGGCCATATAAAAAGTAGTGAGGCCCAAGCCCAAGTGAGACTTTAATTACGCAGATGGTCCCTAAACTTTGGTCATGTTGCAGCTTGCAATTGCAACTACCTGGATTTGGATTTGGTATGTGTTTTCCGAAATCTTTTCAAAAGTAATTGTAATTGTAAGGGGTATTAATAATATAATTTTATAGATTACAATTTTGATTATTTGGGTTTGGTTATGGAATTACCTCGTAAAAAAATTGCAAGCAACATTTATATATTCTATTTGTTTGCCACGTTTTTGTCGTTTTAAAAATAATTAACCACATGAAAGGTTCTTATGGTTAGGCCTGTTTTTTTATTTTCAGCCCTCAAGTTTGAAAAACTAAAGGTCGGTGCACATGTTTGACAAAACAGAAGTATAATGGTCATTCTAAAAAAGTTAATAGGAAAAAATAACGGTCATTCATGACGGAAACCTTTAGTGTTACATTTTGTCAAACATGTGAACCGACCTTGTAGTTTTTCAAACATGAGAACCGAAAGTAAAAACAAACCTAACCACAAGAACCTTTCAGGTAATTAACTTTTAAAAAAAACAAGTTATAATCATTTTCATTTTGTCACAAAAGAGGCCAGAGTTGTGAAGGTGACTTCAGACGCGGAGGCCTACATGGCTAAAGTCTCTAGCGGCAAACACGGACCCACTATAGTGGTTTTGGCTAAAGGAGAAGGATTTGTCACTCACAACGTAACCAAGAACTCGCGTGTTATGAAAATACGACCTAATCTTAACCATTAATTTAACTTGATCAATGGTCCAGATATCTTTCAACTCTCAATGACTTTTACCATTTTAAAAGAAGACAAGAGAAAGAAAGATGTGATTTGCCCCAAAATAAGATATATGAAAATGGACGTTGCCAAGTTTTTTATCACAACGCTAGCCTCTAAGTCACAAAATGTACTCAACTCGCTTCTAAAATGTCTAAATTGGCCAACAAACATCAAAACAAACACTTCAATTCATAAGCCATAAACATGCTCATCAAGCTTTCCATCAGATCAAGGCTTGAAAGCAGAGAATACTACAACAGAGTTGTGTCCACCGAAACCAAATGAATTTGAGATCGCTGCACATGATCGAAACATTTTAATCAGCCAACCTTCCATAAAAACCACAAACTACAACTTATTATTTAAAGGTGACAGTTCTAATCAGTTTTTGCGTAAACACTTAACTAAAAGTGTAACCATTAAGGCGTTAAACGGGTCAAAAGCAGCTTGAAATTTATTTAAATGCTTAAAATCTCCTCATTCTCTTTATTCATAAAGTTATACTAGAGTATTGATAATAAGGTTATTTTATCATATTTGATGCATTAACGATTTAGGAAATTCAATAGAAAAAAGTATTGTAGGTCAATCAAACAGAACCGAACCCGCCCATTTTGCCACCTCTAAGATTAATAGATGAAAACAAACAAACTCACCAACGTTGATTTCATGCTGCTGTTTCTTATTAGCAACAGTGTCGAACTCAACAGCAGGCTCCGGATTCTACATGCACAAAAAGAAATGTTAAAATGTAATGATAAAGAAGAAGAATTACATCCTTCAAAATAGAAATGAAGACCATACAAATTGATTTATAGAGGGGTGTAGCCACCCTGTTTGAATGGCTTTAACTGTAGCAATGGCTTCCAGACCTCCAGCTGCCCCTAAACAGTGCCCTATCATAGACTGAAACATAACCAAATCAGCAATGGTATGACAACCCTAAAAATAAGGTTAGACATTAAAATATAAATAAAACTCTTCCACATGTTAATCATTATTTAACTAACCCTATATATATTATATGTGTTTATGTGTGTGTATATATATATATATGTTGCACGTATGCATGGTTGCATGCATGCACAAATTTTACGTATGCATGTATCCATATACATAAGTTTTAGATACCAAACATTATTTGATCAATAAATTCAACATTTTAACACCAAACTAACTAAAAATACAACCCAACCAAACACCACAATACAATATAACATCAAAGAAACTTAACATCAAAACAAAACTAAGCAAATCTTATACACTTAAACCTCAAACCTAAGCACCATTTAAGCTCAAGACTCGGTTCATTAGAGCCTTAAGCCATCCGATTAACATCCTAAGTATTAGTTAAACTTGTAACGATTACATGATGACTCAATGGCTACCTTGCTCGACACCTAGCAACACTTAGACACCAAGCTTATCTCCTTGTATGACACCTATTGAACCTATGATTAACTTACTCATCCAAGCTAAGAGGAGCTTCATGATTAGTGCCATTTATGGCATCGGCCGAGACTCCCATAAAACCATCCATCGGTCACTTCAACACAACCACACCAACTACACACATCTCTACTCCCTCTAAGCTCTCGGTCATCACCTCTTCCGCCATATACCATCCTCATCTTCACCCTCGGTCACCTTCATTCTTTCTCTTTAAGCTCTCGGTTACATCTCTCAAATCAATTGTTTCAAGAAGAACAAGACTTGGAGACTTGAAAACACTCACTCAACTCGATTCATCGGAGAACGAAGCTGCTATCAGTTATCGTCACCCTCTCTTGTTATCAAAATCAAAGTTTTAATCCTTAAACCATAACTAATCAAGTTTATCAAATGTATATGTGTGTCTAAAACAACACATATAAACAACCCTTATGAATAAACCCACAAGTTCTTCACCCAATCTTACAAATATGTTAATCTTATTAAAGGATATTAAAGAAGGTTTTACAACTCTGAAAGAAGTAAATAAATATTGGTAACCCAAGAATTATATAAGAAATTATCAATAAAGGGTTGAAAATTTATGTGCAAACTTGCTAAATTCGGTTTAATGTATATTTAACTGTGATTGTGGGAACAAATGTTGTAGATATGTTTGGAATATTAGAAAGTATTATTCTGTAAATTTTGATGATATTATTATAAGTATAATAATTTATACAAGTTATCTAAGTATTTGGAAGAAAAATTTATGTCGGAAGAGCTAAACCTGGAAAGTAGTTGAAAGAATTATATGTTGACTCTTATAATGTATAAGACTTGCAGAAAAAAATTTGGGACCTAATTCAAAGTTATGTATAAGTTATGAAATTTTAAAGTTTCTGCTATTTAAAAATCGGGAAAAATACTTAAACTGTAAGATAAATTATGAAAAAATTACAGAAAGTATAAAAATTAGAATGGAACAGTCTGTATAAGAATTAGAATTTTTGGATATATTCTAATATTTTTACTAAATATTGGTAAAATGATAAAAATCATGAAAATTGCTCTGCCATGATTTAGGGCTTAAGAAAATTTTAGGAACCTATAAATGTTGTGACATATATTCTGACAAACTTTGATAATTTTTAGAGACCCGAATGTATTTCTAATAATTTTTTCAAATAATATAAGAATTATAGAAAATAAACTGTAAGTTATTGGAATATGAAATATTGATATATTATGTCTAATTTATAGACCCGCTTGTTGTAAAAATTTCATGATATATGTTTTAGGTACTGAAAAATTTTGAAGAAAATATATATTTTCTAAAATTATGAATATTTTGTTTATAGGTTACCTCTTGGAGTAAAAGGTGAGACTCATAGCCCCATTTTATTCTTATAAACTCTTTGGGGGAGAAAAGCATATTGTTTTGTGTTTGATGCAATTATGAAGATTTTGAGATATACTGTCATTTATGTTACAACCATTAATTCGGATGTGGAATCGTTGGATAATATAAATAGCGCTACTTAAGAAAATATTTCCTGCACCAACAGGATGAGTGTTGTGATGTTATATTATCTGATTTTATGAATTATGATATGACAGTTATGAATCATCTGAGTATTATGTAAGGTTTGGTTGTATATGATGCATCAAAATATTTTGTTTAAAGTTAAGCCTATGATCTCACCGACATTATGTTGACCATTTTGAGTATGCTTTTTCAGGACATCATCATGTCTAACAGCATAATGTTCTCATTTGATGTGTATAATGGCTGGGAAGAATTAATGAGGAAAGTTTATGTGAATCTGACAGTTAATCTCTATGACCTTAGTGTATCGGTAGATGCTCATTTCCATCGTCTCTGAAGATGTAGCTGTTAGATCTTTATGTTGTAATAGGATTATGTTATGCCAAATTTTGACTATCTACGATGTGATGCAATTCTATCTTTATAATTATAATTAGAGAAAACTGCAAAAACAATCCCCGTGGTTTGATCATATTGCAAATTTAGTCCCCAGATTTTAAAAATTACAAATTTAGTCCAAACTTTTGGAAGTTTGTTGCAAATTTAGTCCCCACCGTTAGTGTCCGTTAGTTTTTAACGATCTAGGGACTAAATATGCAATTTGATCAAACCATAGGGACTAATTGTGCAATTTGCTCAAAAAATTAAAAAAATTGAAAATTAAAAAATAGAAATCAAATAAAATTTACAAAAATTAAAATCAAACATAATAAATTCAAATAAACAACAATAATAAATTTCAATAATTTAAAAATAAAAATAAATAAAGGTTAAAAATCAAATCAAATTTAAAACAAAATAAAAGTAAAAATAAAACGTATGTAAAAAAAGAAAGCGAAAAGTATTGAAAAAGAAGTATGTGATTATAGTAAAAAATTAAATAAAACCAAATAAAAATTAAAAATACAATCATATACAATTGCACATACTTCTTTTTAACCTTTTTATTTGGTTTTATTATAACATACTTCTTTTTAATTTTTATTTGGTTTTATTGAATTTTTTACTATACTCACATACTTCTTTTTCAATACTTTTCGCTTTCTCTTTTTACATACGTTTTATTTTTACTTTTATTTGGTTTTAAATTTGATTTGATTTTAACCTTTATTTATTTTTATTTTTAATTACTGAAATTTATTATTGTTGTTTATTTGAATTTATTATGTCTGATTTTAATTTTTTTAAGTTTTACTTGATTTCTATTTTTAATTTCCAAGTTTTTTAATTTTTTGAGCAAATTGCACAATTAGTCCCTATGGTTTGATCATATTGCGTATTTAGTCACTAAATCGTTAAAAACTAACGGACACTAACGGTGGGGACTAAATTTTCAACAATCTTCCAAAAGTTTGGACTAAATTTGCAATTTTTAAAATCTGGGGACTAAATTTGCAATATGATCAAACCACGGGGACTGTTTTTGCAATTTTCTCTTATAATTATGATATGAAGTTTGTTATGTTATATTTTGCTAATCTGTTTAGTCGTTTAATTAATGAGTTCTGAACAAACGAATCACACCCAAAAGCATTTCACGCTTCCGCCGGGATGTGACAAATGGTTCTTATTTAATTATTTATTTTTATTTTTATTTTTATTTTTATTTTTATTTTTATTTTATTATTATTATTTTTTGGGTAGGAGTGTACCTTGGTTGCATTCATTTTGATTCCTGCAGTGTTCTTGAATACCTTCTTTACAGCATTTACTTCGGCTAGATCACCAACCAATGTTGAAGTTGCATGTGCATTGATGTAGTTAACCTAGGAAACAATAAGTCAATTTCAGATTAATCTGTAATTCACATATGATCAAATTTAGATCAATTCAAATGATCCATTATATGGGCTAAAATATGGCGTTTGACACTGATTCACCAATTATGAGCATGCAGTGATGATCATCATACAAACTGACAAAAAGAACAGAAAGTACAAAAAAACACTACCAAGTATCATAATTGGTAATAAAACAGGGAACACAACATAGCTAAATATTATTAATAACAAACAATATGCAACAATAACTAATTGAAATGCAATTAGTGTTGTAATCACTAAGAAAGAAAATAGAAAATACCTCCTCTGCTGATACACCAGCATCCTCTAGACTGCTTTGAATACAAGAAGAGACACCAAGTCCATCTGAGCGTGGGTCGGTCATATGATAAGCATCGCAATTAATAGCACCACCCAGGTATTCAGCAAGTATGGGTGCATCTCTTTTCATTGCATGTTCCAAGCTCTCCATCACCTGCAAACAATGTAAGTTCATTCAGTTAATTAGAAGAATATATTATTCAGTTGCAACCACTAATTGGGGTAGCAATCATATCCTCTTAAAAGTCAATTTTCATGAATAAATTGTATCATATTTACCCTTTCAAGTTTTCAAAACACTGAAAAGATTATATTCTGTGAAACAAATGTTACACGGAATTGATTTTTTTTATATATATGGAATGTGTAGATACAATATTTTTATGTTTTGAAAGGGTGAACATGATATCATGCAATTTATAAGGATATATACGAAATACTAAAGTTTTAGACATATATGGAACGAAACCTATAAGATAGCTGCATTTTGACCCATTACTTTAACATGTATGAAACTTACCAAAACACCAGCTCCTTCACCCATAACGAACCCATCTCTATCTTGGTCCCAAGGCCTTGATGCAGTTTGCGGATCATCATTTCTCTGAGACAATGCTCTACATGCAACAAAACCACCCAACCCGATTGGAATAATGGCAGCTTCCGTTCCGCCAGCAATCATCATGTCAGCTTCGCCTCTACGGATATGATTTGCAGCAGCATGGAAGCAGTAGTTTGAGGTAGCACAAGCAGTGGAAATCGAGTAGTTTGGGCCCATAAAACCCAAATCTATAGCTAATAATGCAGATGCCATGTTTGTTATTGCATAAGGAATGAAAAAAGGTGTGATTTTCCTGTAACCTCTTTCTATTAGAGACTGAACTCCATCAGAAAAAACTGTTAAACCTCCCATTCCTGTTCCAACAAGTACACCAGCACGCTCCTTATCAATCTGCAAACATCAGATAGATACTAAAAATCAAGAAGTCTGAATTATTTTATAAAGATTGTAAAATTCCAAAAAAAAGAACAAGAAAGAAAGGTTTGCTGTGGGAACTGGGAACCCCAGCCATAGATGATTCATATTAGCAGTTGCATAACATAACAAATGTCATACATATACATAAAAATTTTGTGTGTTGGAGATTTAGCCCCTCTTTTGTCATGCATATATGTAACCAAAATTGATCTAAAATTAGTTTAACATCAAAACTAAGTATTCATGCCTAGATACAACTTACAATGATATTATTGTCTAACAGGATGACATTACTTCATAGAAAAGGTTCATATATACAAAACCAATTCCATCCTAGAGTAAGTGGATCATATAATGGCAAAATGGGAATGTAGTAGAGGTGGCTATTTTAAACCGTTTACTAATGAATGGGTTGAAGTAGGTTATGTTCTATATGTACAGGCCACCATGAAAACATATAAAAATATTTACAAAAACTAATAAGAAATTGGGTCGAATAAGTTGACGGTCGCCTAAAATGTACTTTTGATGCATTGAACCTCCTAAATATTATTTTAAATGGAGAAATATTTTAAGAAAAGATAAGTATTGTAATCATAGTTGTCATTTGACATGCTAAAATTGTTAATTATTTATCAAAATAACTTAAAATGGACTGAAGGTTTTTTGAGTCAACCCAACCCACCAGAAATGTCCAGTTTCCCACCTCTAGAATTTAGCTTTAAGATGTGGCGGAGAAGAAAATCATTGCAACTATTTTGGGACGAAAGAAAGCTGTTTAAAAAAGTCATACATGTTACATTCATGCCATTTACACATGCCTGTGAATTTTACACTTCTTTTCCAAGCACGTTTGTCTCATGCATTTATTTATACTAAGATGGATCAGTAAATAGAATTAGAGAAGTTCATATGAACATCATGCACTTAACATTGCTTTCCAACAAAGTAATTTGGTGCACTTTGCACATGACCCATAGTACGCGCATCACAAACTCTTTTACCAAAGGCACACGTATCTAGTATGCTTCAAATTTCCCATCTATCTCCACTCGAGTACACGCGACTTAAAGAATCAGACGATCATTTTCTTAAAGCTAAGATATTTAAGTAATTTTACATTCATCTTGATAATCAGTTTTGCTATGATTGCTCCTTACCTCTTCATCCTAATATAATTAATATGATCCTATATATATAATAAGATAATAGAAGAATAATCATCCTGCACAAACCCTATATAACATAAAGAAACAAACTGTAACATTTTAAGATCTTTGTCACTGTTAAGTTAATGCTTACGAATCATCCATCAAATGCAGCATTCATTCAGTAAATTCCACTCAATGCAAACACAAAATCAATTCAAACAAGCACAAATCTTCAAACTTCATAAACAAACTCCCCAAATAAACAGAGCATGATCAATGAGAGCAATTTCACAAGCAATAAACACTTCTTCGATTAGCATCAAGTAAGCATTCACTAAATTCCAAACATGCAGATCAAATCCCCCTAAATATCAATCAAATCCACTTATCCAAACACAAAAAACTAAAAATCCGAATGAATTCACAAACCTTAGAGCGATTATCACCACCAAGATCAGCATCTTCAAGCGCCTTCTTACCAGCAACAATGCAATACCTCAAACAATCATCAAGCCTCCTATCATTCTTCCCATCAATATACCCATCAGCCTTAAACCCACGAATCTGACCCCCAAATCGGGTCGGAAACTTGGACGCATCAAACCTATCAATCAACCCGATTCCACTCTCCCCCGCCAACAGCTTCTCATAGTACGTATCCACATCATTCCCAAACACCGATACCAGACCCATACCCGTAATGACGACCCGTTTCTTCGGATCCTTCTCGCGTTTGGGGGCGGCGGCGACGGCGGAGACCACCGCACGCGGCGGGTGGTGGCTGATGGCGGTTTGGCATTGGTGGGTCGGAATCGGGTCTGGATCGGGTCGAGTGGGGAGACCCGAAGTGGGGTTGATTGCAAAAGAGCTTGAGATTGCATTGTTTGATGTTGTTTACAGAAGATTGAGAGATTTGTGAGTGAATGTTGGATCGATTTGATGAATGTGTTTAGATAAGAAGAGATATCGCGACGGATACAACTGTCACTGATATTAATCGTCGTTGGTGTGTTTTGGTGGCGTATCTCAACAAATCTCGTTGTTTTGTCAACATAAACGCCTATATTTCATGTGAATATTATGAATTAAGATTAAGATTCTGGTTATTACTTTATTCTAAAAAAATTAAAATATTTAGATTATGTACAATTTGATATGATATAGGACTCAAATGTTAAGTTGATATTTCATATCATATCGTATTAGAACTGTATATAAAAGTTAATTTACCACGTAATAAAGCTATTTAGACCCTTAAGCATAAGGGTTTAAGTAGACATTTTTAATAAAAATTAGTGAAAGGCTTTTAGTATACTTGATAAACAGGCATATAGTTTCGAGTAATGGATCCGCATTACTAGATCTCATACCCGTTATATTTTCGCGTAAAAATTTACAAGTATTAAAAACCTTATTGAGTATGTTTCAAGTTTTCAGTATTCTCTTTTGGTTTAGATATTTTTTCCTCCCTTTTAATAATAACAATATTGTTTAGTGTTTTGGTAATACTATATATATATATATATATATTAACAAAAAATTAAGCATACTCTAATAATATTATTAAACTTTTTATATATGCTAAATTCTTCTAATATCAAGTGTCGTATAATTTGGTTATTTCTTTTCTAACTTTAAATTAAAGTAAAAAAGTTAATTTGTCGTTGTTTCGTCTGAATGTTTTTTTGGTTTTAGTAAAAAGTACCACTAACTTTAACGAAACAATATGGATGCTTGAGTATTATTTCATTGTTCTATATATATACTTGCATACCGGTTAAAATTAAGATTAGTAGTCAACAATGGTAACAAATATTAAATTATTCATTTGTTGCATGTAAGAATCAATGTCATGTAGTATAAATATTAAAAAAAAAATCATATTTCCAAATGTTTGGTAGTTGATGACATATGTTTTAGCTTTGCATAATGTGTTTTTCTAATTCAAAAATTAATTTTGGAACAGAGATACATCTCATTTATATAGTGGTATTTTCACGTGATTATGTGAACCACTCAACTTTCTTTTTTATTGAAAACATGATGTTACATTATGAGACCTAACTAACTTGGTTTTAACCTTTAATGAATATATTAAGTATTTATATTATATATATTTATTTCATAACTATGTTACAAGTTGCAACTATTCTTTTTAGTGCTGATAATAAATCAAGAGAAGATGCAAGTCCTTGTGACGAATAGTCAACCCGTTTATGATTTTATTTGCTATAAATTTACGATGGTGTGGGCTTATAAACCCTCTCTTGATTATTATCAATTTATTTGAAGCGGTTCATAAGAGGTTTGAACACATATTTAAATAGTTGTTCTTAAAATAAATCTTATCCGAAGAGAAACAGATTAGTCACGTAGTAATATTTATTAAAGTAAACCAAGGATGATTTTTAGAACACAACACACGCGTATCTAATTTTGCACGAATTGTTACTTCTAAAGAGTAAATCAAATAGTTTGTGGTTGCCTCTCACCCGATTAACATGTTTATAAAGCAAGTCAGTAACCTCAACACTTTACAAATTATGTTTTACCATTGCCACTATATAGTCCATATACTCCAGGTCCATCGATCTTACCCGTACCCGATTAACCGATCCAACCTAGTCTCACCCAAACCTGAATAAACCCAACTCGAAGTAAGCCCTACCCGAAAACCCATTGTTATTCGGGTCGGGTATTGGATAAAATTTAAAACCTTAAATACCTAAATAACCCAAACCATTTAACCTGAATAACCGGAGTAACACCCATTATAATAATTAAAATGTTTGTATACAATTGTTTAGCTGGTTCAAATAAAGCTAATTGTTTATATACAATTATATATTTAACCATGTTAAGTAAACTATTATAAGTTCGTTAGTTTTACAAGACTTCTAAAGAAAAATATTAAAGTCCACCAATTCAAGACAGATGTTTAATACCTAAAACCCGACCTGAACAACCCGTTACCTAAACAATCCGAAAACCGACTTAACCGATTGTTACTAGGGTCGGTTTCAGATAGACTTTTAGAATTAAAAAAGGCGAATAACCCAACCCAAATAACCGAAAACTCAAATATTTAACCCAATTTGAATAACCCAAAACCCGAATATTTAACTCCGAGTATTCTTCCAGAAGTACCTGCTAAACGGCTAAATGAATTCGCGAGTATAACAACTCAGTCAAACGATTCAATATTCATTTACAAACGATGGGCTGAAAGTAGATGGGCCGAAAACTGTTACGTGGGTTAGTCATTTTGGACTAATATGTTCGTAATGGTTAATTTAATGATAAGTTATAAATGGTAATTTGTTCAAAAGTTGTGACTTGTGAGCTTATGCTTGTAAATGTTTTGTTTATTAATTTTCTTTAGGTAAAGGAAATTTAATCATTTTTAGTGTCACTGATCACAAAAGATTTTATGTGTAACCGTAAATAAATTTTAGGTGTCACTTGGGTTACGATCGCACATATTATACATGAAAAAAGTTTACCATCTATGCAGGGGACAAATACAACCAACTTTAGGTTGATAAAACGGTTGCACCTACGGAATCATAAATCCAAAATTGATTGTTTTTATAGCAAGTTTCAGTATTGTTTTTCTTATATTTTAAAAATATTGTTTTGAAACGGAGCTACTATGCTAGACCGGACACTATTGATTGGAGATTTTGTTTTGTCCAACACTAGATTGTGTTATATTCAAACAAGTTACTCAATTTAGATAATTGCATTTTAACCCACATCACGAAGAAGATGATGATGTGTGAAAGGCTTAAAATTTTAAAATATCAATAATTAATCAAAAGACTTGCATATATGAAGTTCGCGTATTGCGCTTCGGAATTAAAGTCCTAAACATCTTGAAACGTGTCATGCTTTTTCAAACCAAGTTATAGTTAGGGTGGTGAGGACACCCACATCATGCACACCACACTACATTAAATATCCACCGATCACAATTTATCACATCACATTACATCACATACTCAAATTTGGTGGCGGCGGTGTTACCACGCCATACCACCCTACATCACTATACTCCACACACACAAACAACAAACAAGATGCACAACAAGAACATAAAACAAAATTTATGGTGTGAGAGGGGTTGGCGGTGGTGGTGCCGAGTGATGTCGAGGCTTGTTGTGGCCTCACGACGTCTGCGCCCCCACCACCCTTAGAACTACACTAACATTAGGTACAATTATAACATCAATAAACATAAATACCTTCCTACTATTCCAATACAAACAATTTCCCTTTTTCAAAAAAAACGTAATATTCAATTACAAACAATTTCAAGTCAATGTTCGCCTGTTTGTTAATCCAGGTTTGCCTGTCTGTTAGTCTTCCGCAAAGTGTTTACACATGTATGGCTAGAAAAAGAAACAAAAAACTTCATAAACCTGCAAATTCTAATGAATGTTAAATAGAGGTTAATAAGGAAACAATGCTTGACTTGCGCTCCAGTGATACCAAAAGCGATGTTATCATCTACTATGATTATGTAACGGTTCAAGTATGTTTTTCAAGACAAAAGAGTTGGAAATCTACAACAACAAAAAAAAAACGTTTTTGGGCTAGAGCGCTTAAAAATTACGATAAACTCGTGGGCGGAAGTTATCAATCGGTTCATCAACTAAATTCAAAGTGGGCCACTTTGAAATTTGAATGTTGGAATTAGTCTCGCCTAAAAATTATAAAATACAATTGGCCTTGTTGTTATTTTTTTAGGATTATGTAGTACTTCAATTTTCATAATTATATTATTTAAATTATGTAGTCTTTGAATTTTCGTACTTTTGTTTTTTTATTTTGTTCTATGCATTGTTTTTTTTATTTAATAAATTTTTAGTTTAATTTATATTAAACGCTTGATGGAACTTTGAATGAGTGATGCCACTAAATTTAAGAGCTGTTTGTAGCCTATTAATAGCTATTAAGAGACTACCTATATAAATAATTCATAACCTTTGAAAGTCTAAATGATTTATAGTTAACGTGATGTTGAATGCTTAAGAGGTACTATTAAGATATAAACTTTTAACTATTCAACATCAGAGTTATTTTTTTAACCATTCAAAGATTATGAACGGTAGTCTTTTAATAAGCATTAAGAGGCAACAAAACAATCTTTTAGTGTTTTATATAGTTGTGTGTCATATATATATGAGTTATTATATCATTGTAAATTTCCTTTGTAAGGTTAAGTGGTTCCTTAATCTTTGATTCATAACATTTTTCTGAACAAAAGTACACTTTACACTTCTAGATTTATTTAGTTTTTATTTATCGTCCAACGTTTGGTCAATATATAAATCCAATCATATAAAATAGTCAAATGTTGTTTTATTAGAGAACATAATTACATAAGTACATAACTTCTTAGGAGTTATCAAATCGTTACATTTTGTGGTGAAAATGAGTTGCTAAAACCGTTACAATGAAGCCAACGATGAGATGCTAATCCAAAGAAGAACAAGACATGTAATACAACAATATATTATGTTGGTTCGGCCGATGACGAACACAAAAATATTCTTAAAAACAAAGTTTCTTGAAATTTATGTTGATAGGGCGGAGCAATCAGCAACATTCTCCATCTGTCAAACAACACTTGAGACATAAAATGAAGCTGACTTTAATTTAATTCCTCATTATCATCATCAACATCATAGTGTGTCGGATATCATGGGTTCTAGTCTAAGCTAACCGAAAACTAATGATCATATGAACACATAAACCGTTGTTCATTGGTTACTTGGTTCTGCAGTCATCGACGGTTTTGTTTGTTTATCTCTTGGGGAATCGAAGCCAATAACGTACTAGTTGTTAAAACTGGCGGTGGTCGGAGCAGAGTTTGTGGCTGTGATCGGTGGTCAGGATTGATACTCCTCCATGGAAGTCTGCGTATGGCGGGTGTTGTGGTGGTGCGTTTTGTTGTTTATGGTGGAAGTTTGGGTGGTCGTTGCTGATACTCATTCTGGTGACGGTAAGTTATTTGGTGATGTTGTAGTTTATTATCTTTAACTCTAATGTGAGACTTTCTAATCTGAAAACTAATCTATACCACAAAAGATAATATTTCAAATAAGATTAACTAAACTGGCGATAATGTTTAAGGAGTAATTAGTGATAGATAACCAAGGGATCTTCCGTCAATACAACGAAGATAAGATTTCAGATAAGATTTTCTTCCAGACTTATTATGAAAAGACACACCCCATATGCCTTGTTCTAGCTCCGCTCAAAATACGAAAGATCGCAAAACTGGGATGACACTCGGAGATCGTCGTGAGTATCGAGTCAAAACTAGACCTGCCTAAGCTGAACCGAGCTGAAACCAAAATTGGCAGGATATGTAGACTATGTTTGAGTATATAATTAACCTTAAAGTGGCATCATGTATGATATATGGAAGCAAGACAATTCTTCATATTCATATACCAATTTATCACGCTTTTACCGTGCAGCTGCGGTACTCCGAGCACTGAAAGATCAGTGGCAAAACACGCCACCGAGCTGGAAGAGGTCAAACGACCCGTGTTCATGGGAAGGCGTCAACTGCACCAAGACCAGGGTCATCGCACTGTGGGTGATCTATTTCCCCTTTATCTTGGTTCTATATCGTTGTAATCATTAAGAACAAAACCAACATCTCACCAGTTAACCTGCGGACCGTTCTTTCACAGGAGCTTGTCAAGCATGGGCTTAGTAGGACAACTCGCTGGCGACATTGGTGGTCTCAGTGAACTAACATCCTTGTGAGTTTTTTAAAGTTTTTTTTGATCGAATGCTACTTGTGTCAGATTTCACTCTTAAAGTACATCTAACCAGATATTGATGTTTATGATAGGGACTTATCATTTAACACTGGCCTAACAGGTCCGATATCTCCAAGGATCGGAGATCTGGAAAAGCTCGATACACTGTGAGTTTATAAAAGTGTTTCTTACATGCCTCTGAAGAACAATATGCTACAGAAACTAGTGATCAGCATTCATAGTTAAACTTTAGTTTTTGTAGTTATTTATATTTTGAGAATAAGGCAACATTTTTTTTTTAATTATTCAAACTACAACTCATTGACCGGCAATAATCCGTACTGCTAATTTAGGCAATGGTACTCCTAACTTTCATTTCATTGTGAACAAAAATCTCACCATCATAATTATATACGCTCACAACAATGATTATGAATGAAATGGGGGAAAGTTTTTGTAAGCAAGATGTTAATAAAGCGTATATCAATGATGATTGTGCGAGTGATTGCCCTTGGCAACAAAACTTACAGTTCTTGTCATTAGTCAAAGTGTGAGTATCAATTATTATCGGTCAATGGGTCATAATTCTGATTACTAAAATCTGATTGGACTAAAAATTAAAGGAAAACAATACATGTTAAAAAAGTTATATCAGCAACTAATTGAAACCTGTTAAAATTCTGGTTGCAGGATACTGATGGGTTGTAGCTTCACTGGTAGCATTCCATCTGAACTCGGAAACCTCAAGGAGCTATCGTTTCTGTAAGATTCTTCAAATCAACAACACAACATATATGTAGTCAGTACACATTGATAAATGAAACGTATAGATTATTATCAACTAAATTGCAATGGTTTCATGAATATGTTATGATCAATAGAGCTTTGAACACGAACAACCTGACGGCAAAATCCCTGCATCATTGGGACGTCTGTCAAAACTTTACTGGTTGGATATCGCAGAGAATCAACTGTCAGGACCGATTCCTTACTCAACACTCACATCACCAGGCTTGGATATGCTAAAACATGCTAAGCATTTGTGAGTAATTTTCACTATCTTTCTTGCATTATCTTGTAAAAATGTTGTCTGATTATTGTAAACTCGCAGTCATTTCAACCAGAACAAGCTCTCAGGAATTATACCTTCTCAAATTTTCAACAGCGACATGGTTCTAATACACGTGTAAGCTAGAACAACTAATTCTAATGATTTTTGAAAAATATTTACTAAATATATAACAAATGAACAATTGTGATCTTTGTGAGCATAGGCTGTTCGATGGGAACCAGTTTACGGGAGGAATCCCCAACTCAATTGGAAGTGTGCAGACACTAGAGGTTCTGTAAGTGCATACCAACTTAGTAGGATACATATTGTTATCTCATTCACACTGTTAAAAAAATTGCTCAAAATTTGTGCATCTACTGTAAAAAAGTGTAAAGTTTAAGAACAGTATGATATATAACTATATGATGATGATATTCATGCTTGAATTCCAACAGTCGACTTGATAGAAACGCACTGGAAGGTGAGGTTCCATCAACACTGAACAAGCTCACAAGTCTCGGCGAATTGTGAGTATAACTTTGTATTATATCGAACATATATACTTTGACGTACTGCGACTATAACTTTCACTTTTCTAACAAGCTGCTTGTGTAATATAGGCATTTAGGTTACAACAAACTATCAGGAGCTTTGCCTAATCTAAAAGGAATGAATGCTTTAACTTATGTGTAAGTGAATCATGTCAAAACAACAAATCAAGATCTGCATTAGAACTTGTTTTTTTGTTTTAGTTACCTAAGATTAAAACTTTTGTGACGTACTTTTTATTTAGTGACTTGAGCAACAACTCATTTGAAGAATCAGACCCTCCGGACTGGTTTTCTACGTTACCATCGTTAAAAACACTGTGAGTTTTCAACACCTAATATATGGCACTTATAAGTTCTATAACTCAAGAAAAGCTATCTTATATGTAAGAATTTATGGTGTCATGAGCAGCATTATGGAATCTGGATCACTAAAGGGAAGCTACCAGAAGCCTTATTCAGCTTATCAGGAATCCAACAAGTGTAAGATCTAATTCTCTTAACTCATTTTGCTCTCTATGAAGTTAAATTATAGACACCTCCTAGAAAATCATAATCATTTCAGATTTTGAATCTGAAATGGTTGTTTAACCCTAAAGTCAAAGTGTATGAATGCTCATGGAGCAATGTGGTTAATTATTAGTTCTCATTATATGATCTTTTTGAGTTTTTTTTGCTGGAAAATCACATGTTTAGTTGTTGAAAATGATTCATCTTGTGCAGGTCACTGAAAAACAACAATCTCAACGACACACTGGATATGGGGGACGACATAAGTGATGAATTGCAGCTTGTTGATTTGCAAAACAACAAGATTGACAATGTAACACTGAGTAGTGAATACAAAAACAAACTTGAGTAAGAACAACCTTTTTTTTATAGGTATCTCTATCAGATGTTCAATTTCAACCCAAAATTAGGTCAAACAAAATTATTTTTTTCTTTTTTATAGCTATGAGAACCTGTTACCAGAAAATTTAGAGAACCCATTACCAGAAAATTTAGAGAACCCGTCGATACCTACCTATTAACCAAACACACGGCGTCGAGTAAATCACAACTTGACCTAAGTTTCGTCTCGAACAAAAATGTGTTGAATAACAAAGAATTTTTCTTGACCCGTGACTCAACAAGTCCATTTATATTACAGTTCTAGCCGCCCTATGTAGGTGATATTTACATGTCGTTTAAATGACTTTTCTAGACTTTTTGGGAACCCGGTTTGCGATAAAAGTCTTGAGCACACTCCATATTGCCAACTTCAACAATCACCATCATCGTATTCTACGAGCTTCCCTGATTGTGGGACCAAACCGTGTCGGTCTGATCAGAAGCCAAGTCCTCTAAAATGTGGCTGTGCTTATCCATATGAAGGCAACCTGTTCTTTCGAGCACCATCTTTTAGAGTTCTATCAAACGATACCGTGTGGCATTTACTAGAATCAAGCCTCTGGACAAAACTAGGCCTCACTCCCGGCTCAGTTGCGCTCCAAAACCCGTTCTTTAATATCCACGATTATCTTCAAGTGAATGTACAATTCTTTCCATCAAAAAGCAAGCATTTTTCAAGATTGGAGGTCCAGAAAATGGGGTTTTACTTAACTAATCAAACTTACAAGCCACCAGCAGGTTTCGGACCATATTATTTCCTGGCAGATTCTTATTCCTTCTCAGGTGAATCTTGATGTTCACATTGCAAGTATTGAGTTTAAAAAATTCAAGAATGGTGAGGGTTTGAGTATTGAGTTAACATCATGTGTTGCAGATGGTCATGGAGGTGGTATTAGTGCTGGTGCTGTGATTGGGATGTCTGTTGGTTGCACCATTTTGATCATCGTGCTTATTGTGCTCGTGTTATACGCTGTTCGACAAAAGAAACAAGCTGAAAAGGCCATCAGTATAAGCAAAACTTTTGGTAATGTTTATTACTGCTGTCATAGTCAAGGTGAAGCCACTTAGAAACCAACATTTGATAATTTTAACTGTTTCCGACAGGTTCATGGGCTCCAAGTACTAAAGACAATGGAGGTGCCCTACAGTTGAAGGGCGCTAGATGGTTCTCTTTTGACGAACTCAAGAAAAGCACAAATAACTTTGCTGATACTCATCTGATAGGGTCTGGTGGCTATGGAAAGGTATACATTATATACACCTTTTCAAAACCATAATTTTAAACGATCTTTGTTGAATTAGTCGTGTTCTTGCTTCTAGTCATGACCCAGTTTCATGATTTTCTAGGTTTATAAAGGAGAGTTGCCTGGAGGGCAACTGATTGCAATAAAAAGAGCTGAGCAGGGATCCATGCAAGGGGGATTCGAGTTCAAGACTGAAATCGAGTTGCTTTCACGAGTCCATCACAAGAACCTTGTTGGCCTAGTCGGGTTTTGCTTTGAGAAGAAAGAACAGATGTTGGTTTATGAGTATATGCCTAAGGAACCCTTAGAGAAAGCTTGTCAGGTATACATTGATTAAGGCTAACAAATATATTATTTAGGGGTGTGAATCATGTTGAAACCCAAAATTAAACTGAATCAAGCCGGTGCACTACTAGTTTGGTTCCTGCTAAGAGCTTGTTTGATCACATACTAGACTGTGAACACCCATATACTTTTGATCGCAGGTAAATCGGAATATTATCTCGATTGGAAGAGGAGAGTGCGTGTCGCTCTCGGCTGTGCTAAGGGACTAGCTTATCTACATGAGCTTGCTGATCCTCCTATCATCCATAGGGACATCAAGTCTACTAATATTCTTCTAGATGAAAACCTCACAGCTAAAGTTGCTGATTTTGGGTTGTCTAAGCTGATTTCGGATAGCGATAAAGGTCATGTCTCGACTCAAGTTAAGGGTACCCTGGTATGCAACCTTTACGTCTCTTTTAGCACATTTGTGCAACATTTTATGCACGACCCTAATGTGAATTGATGACAAGTGAAAATAGTTAGTTTCTATATGTGGGTCATTACAGGTTGGGTTGGTGTAGCCCATTAACACTTTTTTCCATGATTTTGTGTTTACTAAGTAGTTATCTTCTTATATGATTACAGGGATACCTCGATCCGGAATACTACATGACACAACAATTAACTGATAAGAGTGATGTATATAGTTTTGGGGTGGTGATGCTTGAACTAATAACGGCTAAACAACCTATCGTTAAAGGCAAGTACATTGTGCGTGAGGTGAGACTAGCAATGGACAAAACCGACGAAGAGGAGTATGGATTGAGGGAACTACTTGATCCAAATCTCAAAGACTCGGGTTTCTTAGCAGGGTTCGGGAGATTTGTACAACTAGCAATGCAATGTGTTGAAGAATCCGCAGCAGATCGTCCAACCATGAGTGACATAGTGAAAGTACTCGAGAACCTTTTAAAAAGTGACGGGCTGCACACATCTTCATCGTCTACATCTTCATCTGCCAATGAGTTTGGATCTATGCGAGGTGTTTCGAAGCATATTTACAATGAAAGCACGCTCAAAAGGATTGATAGTGATGCATTTGACTACAGTGCTGGATACAATATCCCAACTAAAATTGAACCCAAATAATTTGTGTTTCTACACAGTACTCTATCAAATTCTATGATGTATTGTTACACTATAATTGGGTGTGCACCATGGACCATGGTTGTCAAAATGTTTATGAACTACTACTTTTTGTTTTGTCAAAAGTCTCAAAGTAACTTGTATTTTTTAATGAGGTATGTTATTTTCTTTTTAACTTTAATGCTAACTCATCGTTTTTAGAATTTATCTTTAGTGTATATTTGTGAGCTTTTTGTGATCTTTCTTTAATTTAAGATACAATAAAGAGGTAAGATCAAAGAACAGAGTGGAGTTAAGTTAATCATTATGCGAAAACATAGGACTTTGTTTTGTATTTGAGGGTTTCTGATGGATTTTGTGTTTAAGAAACAATAGTTTGTGAGAATGTAGAAGTTAATTTTATTGTTGATGGTTTGATTGTGTTCTTGGTTTCTTTCTATTATGTTTCTGTTTCATATGACCATAAATCTATCTCCATTAATGACCAAAGAAGAATTCTTACTTTTTAATCCATCCATTAGGGTTGTGCATTACTTGAGTAGTTGGGTTTATGAGGTTAAAGAGCTATCTAACACATCAAACAATAGTTCATCCCCAAAATTCAAGCAAGCATTTCATTTAGGCATTTCATCAAACATGTGGTGTGCATGACTGAATCAAGAAAATATAAAGTTTTTTCATTTGAAATTCATCCCCAAGTTCACAATCTATGAACAATATTCAAGATGTAATTTAGTTATACAACAAAATTCCATGAAAAAAAATTCACGTATTTATATCGAAAACTGCAAAAGTGTTTGTAGATTTACCTTAAGAATTGACATCAATCTTTTGCAACCTTTTGGAGCCTAATGCGAAGCCAAGTTTACCGTATTGCAGGGGCTTCAGTTAAACGTAGCAGATCACCTTCAATCGGTTTCGGGGTTCTGATGACAACCGAATATCATTCTATTTTGAATTGTTTTGGGTATGTTGGAGATTGTCATGCGAATCTTTGTTGATTGATATGCATATACATATATAAATAATATATTATGCTAATTAAATCTATAACCTATAATAAAACAAATATTTTTTAACATACGTGTTATCATTCAACATATTAAATTGTATGTGTCATAATTTTAGAATATAAAAAATAATCATTTTTTTGTATTTTTTTCATAATAAATACAAAAATTATAAAAACAATTAATTAATTTTTTTTTAACTAAAATATGTTGAAACAAATATATTTATATTTATTTTTCTTGTTTTTCTCATATTAAATGATAATTACTGTAAATAAGTAAACTAAACTATTAAACATAAAAAAATAGAAATGAAATTATTTTAATAATTTATTAATACATATTAAATATAAAGTAATAATTTATAATTCATTATATTTTTTACTTTTAAATACTCATTATATTTTTATTTCACAAATGGATAATAACATCTAGAACATTAAATATTCGTAAAACTAATGATTTTAAATATATTTTATTTATTTCACTCATGTAATACATGGGCTCTAGTTACAAATATTAGATGATTATTAATAACAATTTAGATTATATGATTTTATATTCTTGTGGTATCAGTGCTTACTCTTCGTAAATGTGGTACAAGTTCAGATTTTTGTGAATGCAGTATTAACTATTAAGTGGAGTTTAGAAAGAAAACAATTGTTTAAAAAAATAATGATATTTATGATATATTGAAAGAAAAATTCAATGCCAAACAAAGTCAGGTTTTTTATTTAATCTTAGATGATAAATCTGTAAATTTTGATTTTCTTATTTTTTAGTATTATTTAGAAACAAAGCATAATACAGAGAATAAATAAAATTATTTTAATTAAAAAATAATAATAAACATCTAGGTATCAAACACAAAACTTAAGAGTAAATATTTACAACTTAGTTTATGTACGTTATTTGATAACGGATAAAGCGGGAGAAAAAATAAACTCTAAAAAATTATAACATGACACATAAATTACAGCTATTAACACATATGTTAGTTCACTAAATTCCCAAATATATCCTGTTGATGTAACTTGTTAAGTGAAACTCATGTGAACTATTTAATCTCTGACAATTATACAACTTTGTTGATTTTTTAATATTAGAGCATCTACAACAACAAATCTCTATTTTAAAACCAAACGTGACACATCAGCTGCCACATTAATTTTTCACTCGTCCACTTTCAAACACTAAAAACTCTTGTATTTCCTCCAATAATATGTCCAGTTTCAAACACGCCTCCATTTCCAAATCATCACCTATTTTTAATTCTAAAACGTTAAATTACATATGTTTTATAGTGGTGGGTTCCACACTCCCATGTTTGCTTGGGTTTGAAATTCTGGACATGAAAAGCAAATTACAGAAGCAAACCTCATCTCCAATGGTGTGATGTTCGTTTGTTTTTTCCACCTCAGACTGGACGAAAGAAAACCCTCCTTGATGTAGATGCTCTTAAACAAATGTCGTAGACAAGTATATTCCAATTGTTATTATTATAACTTGTCTTGTGCATTTATAATATCGAATTTTTTAAATAAAGAGGCTATTGAAAATAAAAAGTTTAAAAATTAATCTTAATTTATTTTTGTTGAGATCAAAGTATAGAGAAAAAATCTGTTAGAAAGACAATTTAAGGAATAACCATTTTTTTTTGCAATCATCCTTTTTTTAAACGTTAATAATTTGTATGTACAACATTATTTTTTATAAAAATTACACAAAAAAACGAGCATGTTTTATCTTTAAAACAAATACAATTTTGTTATAAAAAAATATAATATTTTTTACATTTTTAAGCTCATGTCTCGTTATTATGTTTTTTTTTCGTTATTGTGTTTTTCAAAATCAATGAATTTAAAAAATATATATAATGATAAAATAACATTGTTGTGTATCTCTAAAATGTAAAACACAATAATAAATTAATAACTAATTAATATAATATGTTACAAATAATTACAAATTAACATAATGGCTCGTTGTGTTTTTTGATTGCCGTTATGTTATCTTGAATACTATGGGTTTTGAAAAACACAAGTTCGTATATATATATATATACACACACACATATATACATATATATATGTATATATGTGTATATATATCTATATATGTATATATGTGTATATATATATATGTATATATATGTGTATATATATATATATATGTGTGTGTGTGTGTGTGTATATGTATATATATGGAAGGGTTCCAATGAAAACAATGTTATAATTAAAAACTTAAAAAATCACTTTTTCACATTTGATCATTTTGATCTATGGTAGAGATTAATTAGTGGGATAGTAGCAATGTGGATAGTTTCAATGAAAACCATATTATAATTAAAAACTAAGAAAATTATTTTTTCACATTTGATCATTTTGATCTATGGTTGAGATTAATTAGTAGTATATTGGTAATTTAATTAAAGATTATGACTATTTAATAGGATCTTAAGGGTGTAATTAGAAGAAAATAAAATAAATAATTAGTAACCACCACATATAATTAAAATATTTCTAAATTCACTCAAATATTTTCTCTTTTCTCTCACCTCTCTTCTATTTTGAAAAAAGGGTTAAAAAATCAAATATAATATTAACTTTTATTTTTAAAATGACTTATTAGTTTTTTTTTTCAGTTGACATATTTTATATAAGTTTCATTTACGTATATTTAGTCACAATTACGTATATGTATGTAGCTTGTACCAGCGTCTACGATCTTGTTGAATATAACCTATATTTATGCATATGTAGGTCTTATTTACGTTTATGTTCTTGTTAAATATAGCCCACGTTTATGTATATAAAGTTGCATACTAGTTATGTATACGTAGCCAATAACCATCACCTATTACAAGTAATATGTAATTTACATGTGTTATGATCCAATAATAACCATATATTACATACACGCACTTGTTACATGACTAGTTACAAATACATAGCAACAGGTTGTTACATATATAGATTTTAAATAAATATAACCAATATTCATACATATATGTAAACATAAGTTTACATATACGCATACATAATATCTACTTATATGTAAACATAATTTTCACAAAATACTTAAGATGAAAAGATGGGGGAGAAGTGTTGATAAATTTGGAACTAAAATTTTTATAGATACGTATATATAACTACAAGTTACCTATGTAAACTATGGTTTCGTATATGTAACTCGATGTAATCTATAGTTTACATATGTAATTCATACTTACATATGCATAACCCATGTACGTAATTTACGTATATGTAACCCATGTACGTAAGTTGCTAGTGTTTTTAAATCTTCATCTTCTTTATCAAATAGCAAAAACACCAATAACACACACTAGTGTTATATATATAAATTACATGAGTTTATCTGCAACTTTACGTGATTAGTTTTAAATCACGATGAAAACAATTATAGAGATCACAAAAAACCAATAATTTTAAAATCATATAACATTAACTTGAACTTTGAAAATTGGCTTTGTTGTTCACCTAACAATCGATACCGGAATCAATTCGATGATCAAGAGGGGTATTAGAGGTTTTGTGTCACACCCTCAATTTCCATAAACGGGGTAATACCGTTAGGCGCGTGACATACCAGGATCTTAGCCATTAGTTACACCAAATGACGCAACAATTACAAAACATAATTTTTCAAATTAAATAAAGTTTCTTAAAATCAGGATTAAATACGAAACATGAAAATAAATGCGAAAGCGTATAAACCATAATTTAAATGGCGCGAACATGCGCAAACCAAATAAATATAATTTATAGAAAAATGTAGATTGTTCATTTGACTCTACGATGATGAATGCAATGCAAGATGCTCCTATTCGTGCGCAGCTTAAGGACTTGAAAGAAACATGCTAAAGTGTCAACACAGGGTTGGTGAGTTTACAGGTTTATCAAAAAACAGTAAGTAACAGTAATGAAATCCAGATTAAATAATCAAAGCATATAAGTAGGTAGCTAGCCTACAACAAGTCACTATGTGTATGAATTTCGCGACCGAGCTGACAGTAATAGTATAATGAATGCCCTGGCTGTGGATACCAGACCACAACACTGTAAAACAGGCTAACCATTCACCCGTTTGACCTCCAGTCAAACTAGCGCGACTAGCCCGGTGGGGTTTGTCAAACCCAGTAGATCTACTAACAATCACCTCGCTAATACTATATTAACGGTCCGATGAGGCGTAGTGGTATCACAATAGTAAACCAGTATATGCAGTATTACCAATCTAAGTAACGTATAGTTTATGAAAAACATCATGTTTCTCTCCCCCTAAAAAGAGAGTATAATACGAAAGTGGAGCTAAGAACTCACCTTAAATGCACAACAATTAATAAACGAAAGCACAACGTTTAGGGTATCCGCTCAACCTGAATTTAAATTAGTATAAAATATTAATTTTAATTATTAAATATAAGTATAACTATCGTACGGTTTCGTATTCTCGGTTTCAGGCCAATCGTCCCAATTCACCCATGCACACACAAACACTAATAAACACAATCACATTCTCAATTATGCTTGACCAACCATATAAATCCAATAAAATCAAACATGTATATTATATATATATTAACACAATACATATGCATACATGCATTCATACACTAATATATGCAGAAGAACACACTAGCAGAATACACACATGCATCATGCATAACACACACAATTATAATAATAAATAAGCACACACAAACTTCACATTCACATTACATACATGCACATGGCATACAACACACATGCATAAATACCCATGCATGAACACATATATATACATAAAATCACACACCACATAATCACCCACTTTCACACCACCATACATGTGTACTTATCAAAACACAAGTCATACACACACCTACATAGATATATGTATGTATTTAAGAATTTATAATCAAAGAAGACACACCATGCATACACTTACATACATACATACACACATACATATATATTAAACTTTTTGACACAATAACCAAAACATCATCATCTTTAAAACAATAGAAGAACACGTATCAAACTCACAATTATTCTTAATCTTTTTAAATCCAATACTCTTTTTAATATAACCCGACCCTTATATACATGTGTTTCTCTAACAAAGTTTTAGAAAAAAACCAACATACATACAGACATATACATGCATGTAGCTTTTGAAACCGGTTTAATCAACGGACCGATAAGACTTTCAGTTCAACATCACGGGCCATGCGACTAGAACAAAAGTGCTAGTTTAATGTCACGGGGCAGGCTACGAGAATAAAAGTAAAAGAAAATATCAAAACTTGTAAATTACATTGACAGGAAGAATGATGGAGAAAAGAATGAAAAAGCAATGCCAACATGCGGATTCTGACTCTTTCCACTCTGACCGTTGGACTCAGCCTGTTAGCCCCACTACCCACATCACAACAGCTCTATTTCCACCAACCGTGGGTCCAATTGTAAACATCGGTATCAAAACACATTTCAAGTTTGTTAACTTGTTCAAGACTTCTCCCTAAATCATGAACACTTTACAAGTTTGGCTTAGGAAGTAACAACTATTTGATTTTCGTTTGCTTCCACGATTGGAAGATCTATTATTAATTTATTTTTCTTTAAACGGCTAATTGGTTCGTCTTTGTTATTCAAGTATGCAATTTAGGAACACTAGTTGACACGCATGGCTAGTTATGTGGTTTAGTTTGTGAAGCATTCGGCTTGGGGCCTCCCGGAAACAAGGGTCTTCGTTTTTGTTAAAAAAACATAGTTGGAATTAGTATTATATAGGTCAATGAAATCTTAAAGTGAAAATAACATTTGCTAGTTGAGTCCTAATGAAATTTCTAATGATCTTGTCAATTATTGAAGAGACACAGTCATACAATTCACAAAACAAACGTTCATTTCTAAGTTTATTTACCTTAATTTGATCCGATCGACATAGGTTAACCCCTTTTTACCCTTTTTTGTTTTAAAAAACCAACTATCAATGACTCAATGTTGGTATACTAATTATTTTTATTCATGGTTTTTGTTTAAATAAATTTGAATTTGTTGTTTTTTGATTGTGTTATTTTTGTTTAGATTGCGTTTTTAAAAAATAACATTATTAAATATTTTTTTTTGTTGATTGGACCGTCAAAATTCTTTAAGCCGGCCTTGCTGACACCACACGTCTTCTAAAGACAAACATACTACTAATATGGCATGTTTTTATATTAATGTTAGCTAAAGTTTTTTAGATACAATTTTGGCCTTTTTAGTATGCAAATCTAAATATTTATAATTTACGTTTCAGTATTAACTTGGATGTATACATGGTGTTAAATACATGTTTCTAATTTGAAACTGTATTTTAGTTATTTAAATAAATGTTAACAAGTTTATAATATTTTCTTTGCAAAATATTTATGTAAAAACTACGATGATACACAAGTATTTTAAGCGTGTCATTAATTTTATTTTATCTTTCTCTTTTTTTTTGTGTTTGTTGATAGTTATGTCCCTATGTACCATCTAGACTATATACTTACATTGCATCTCTCAAAAGATTAAGTTAAATTATTTAATATGTATATTAAGGGCGTTGTTACAATTGGTTTATAATATATATATTGTCAAGGATGATGATAATAATACATTAACAAAGTGTGTTCTTTTATCTCGTTTCATTTCATGAATAAAAGGTTTCACTAAATGTACAACGTTGTTATTCCACATATCACATGTTTATCCTCAACAAAGTTAACTAGCAAACACAGAGAGAAGTACTAGTCAATGAAAACTGAAAATGTCACTTTTATTAATCAAAATTAAAAATAAAGAACCGATAAGGCCTGATTTTATTCATGTGCCTTACTTCAAGGGCCATTTTGTAAAATGAAATTTTGCTACTTCCAGAGTCTAAATTGCTATAAACAGATCATGAGAAGAATCTTCATGGAAGACAGCTTGCGGTGGGCCACTTGCGCAATCATTGACCTAAGAAAACGCGGAACCCGTTATCTTCGCCCCATTTACATTCCTACCCCTAATGTTTTTACAAACTACATTTTGGTCCTTCTAGTTTAAAACCTTGACAAGATAGTGTTTCTTTTATAGCAGTTTGTTTAGTCTATTGAGGTAGTTTAATATTAGCTATCAGTTGTTTAACTTAATTATTTTCGTATTCAAACAAATTAATTATGATTTAAGTTTATGTATCTACAAGTTTCATATAAATAAATAGTTATACCGAAAGTTATTTTATTAACAATCGACTATAAACTAACTGGTTTGGAAAACTAAGGTGATAACGGTTTTAACATTGCATTTGATTATCGCTTATGCTCTGAGGCTCTGGTCTGTACCATCAATCTTTATGAACTATGAAGGATATTTGCATATGTAGACATGTAGTTGATTTCAAATTTAATTAGTTTTATATTTGGATAAGTTTGTTTATAATAACAATGAATCTAAATGGTAATTGCTAAGTCATTTTCTAGAGTCTCGTTTAGAAGATCATTGGTTTACGAGACAATGACGAGTAATGTGCGCATGAACATACGAATTTATTTATTTTAGTTTATAAAGAACACAATATCTTAACGCTTACCAACATGCATTTAGTGTGACGGTTAGGGTACACGTTCTATTTGAAACTTGGGTGATCCGTGTATACGAGTATTAATCATTAAAGCTCAGAGCTCCATAAAACATTTAACATGTGACATCAGTAATATAAATCGAACACAACTTATGAATCAAACAAAAGGTTAAACATCAAAAGAATTTCATAAAAACGTGTAAGAAAATAAGTATTACGTTTCCTTTAAATATACTAAAATAAAATAAGTAGGGTACCTTGTAAACACAAGAAGTGCAAATACGGCAAAATTCGACTTATTGATGTGTAGGACTCGATCAACCATCACGCCATAAAACCCCATAAACTCAATAGCCAAAAGTGTAAAACAGCCAAAACCCAAGGGGTGCGATTTGCACTTCGCTCGTTCTTTAACCTTCTCAACGTCTCTTCATCACAACCGTATTTGCTTCACCGTTACGCCTAATATTCCAACAATACAAACACAAAACCAATATAAATACCCCTTCAAACCTCTTAATAAAACATTACAAACACCACAAACACATATTATCATCCGCACTCAACCTGACCCGACTCGACCCGACTCGACAATGGAAGAAAAGAAACAACATTTTGGGTTATTCTTCAAGAGGCTACACGCGAAGAACCGAAAGGGGATATGGAAGAGGCTCGGGAACCCGGGGCTCCGGTGGAAAAACAAGTTCAATATCCGCCAATGGTTCGTCGATCGGGTTCTTTTCAAGTTTCTTTCGTTTTTTGAAGCCGTAGTGCTGGTGTCGACGCTATGCTTCTTTTACCTCTGCTGCGGGTGTCATATATGAACTCTTTAGAGCGTTTGTGAATTGTGATCGAGTTAATTGACTTGAATTCATTGCTAACATTTGTTCTAGAGGGACTGAAGCCAGTGGCTTCTTATTAATCAATTGATTTATTTATTTCAGAATGTGTTTTGTTCATGTATAGATCCAGAAAACTGAAATTATATATAGTTTTTATGATTCTTAATATATTGATTTTTGGATCCGTTATTTTTACAGAGCTATTTTTTAGTTTTGGGTTGGATCATGTTTTTTGATAAATAATTAATGAATTAATTAAACACTTTTAAGCTCGTAACTGTTCTTGAGATAAAGATGCTATGAAATTTATTTTATTTACTCTCAAATACGCGATTTTGCTTTGAATCTTCTTAAGGGTCCCTCAACTGAAAATATATATAAGGGTAATTTAATAATTTATTAAGTGTTTGAATACTTAAGGTTTGTTTAATTGTTTTCTTATATTTGGTACTTTGATTCTTTAGTCTTAGTCTGCAATTAATTCTGTTATGGTACTTTGCATCTTTAGTCTTAGCTTAACTAGTGTGATTTAAGATTAATTCTGTTGCATATGAGACCATATAAGACGTATAGGGTCGACGACATTAAAAAAAAGAAAACTCAAAGGGTTGTTAAAGGCTATACACACATATAGACCTATAAAACCTTCTGTACGACCCATCTAGACCGACGATACGTATAACAAAATTTGACACTGAATACAAGAAAAAATTGAAAGGGTTGTCGGAATAGTTATACTCCTCGTATATGACTATACGACCCCCTATACAACATGTTGAAGAATATTGGAATCAAATCAAATCAAGCATAGACCGTTAGATCATAACTCGATCGGAAAAAACTTTATTAAGTCGAATGAAACCGATGCAATTACAACACCATAGTCTCGATATGTATAACCTATGAGACCTGCAACTTCAGGCTCATACTAGGACTCTACCTCAGCCCTATAAACAAGGAATTTAAATTACAAATTTTTAAGTCCTATACTTTATCCGAGATCGAAATCAACTCCAACACGCGTATAATGTTATACATGTATAAAATTTTAGAGGTATTAATTTATAATGATGTGATGTCCCATTAAACAGACTCTAAAAATTATTAACCTTTAAAGCATCATGTATTTTGAGGTAGTAAAACTTATGTTCATAATATAATAACTTTCGACAAAATAGAAACCTAGTAAACTATAACTAGGAAGACTATTTAAGACATACTAAAAGAACACTAATTATATAATGGACGGATGAAACAACTTTTGTCATCTTTATCAATTTAAAGTGAGATACATGATATCCAATCTTATATATATTTAAAAGTTAAAACATTGCTGTTTATTGTCATTCACCATAACAAATTGCACAATTTTTGGTATGAAATAACTACATTACCGTAAATAACATTTTTGTCCCTGATTTTTTTAAACGGTTAATTGAATCATTGACGTGTCACTAGCCCAATCGTTATCTTTATTTATCAAGTATGAAACTCAACCACCATCAGAAGAAAGTTCGCTTCGGTTGAGAAAATCCACTGACTCAACCCGAGACCTCTATTCTTTTACATATGGGATTTGAACACAATATTTTTCTCAATTTTTACTTTGTGGGAACTTGATTGTTTTAGAGTTTGATATGCATAATCTTTATGTGTACGTTACACAAAAAACTATTTCTCATAACTTGAAGTCTTGAGCATATTTTTTTTTCTACTCTAATAAAATGACAAATATGCAGAACACGTAGCAGTACCACATTCATTTTTATAAAAATATTACCGCTTCTCTCTCCTATTATATAATTACATTATTTATTAAAAAATATTATTTAAGTCTATTTTAGATTAAAAATAGTTTTCTAATAAATTAAGAAATATATTTTATTAAATTTTATTTAAAAACAATTAATTATAAATCTTTTTTCTAAAACATCAAACTTATTTATAAATATGAAATATTTTAACTTGTGTGTTTTTAAAAAGTAAACTTTCTATAATCTAAAAATAATTAAAAATGAGAGTTATAATAACTAAATTCATAAAAATGATAATTTTTGAAAACAAAATGTTTGATTTTTTTTGAAAATAAACTTAAAACGTTTATATCGTGGTTTTATTACTTATAATTTTTATCACTACGTAATTTAAATCATATCTTATATTAAAATATTATTTTATAATTAAAGAAAATTTATTATATTTAATATTTTATTTACCCAACACATAATACGCGGTTTATTAAAATAAGTGGCTTAGAATCTTGAGAAAAAGATAACAAACATTACAGAATACAACCAATAAGAGAAAAAAACATTATTTTGATTTAGTTTGTGAACTAGACAAGTCTTACTCAAACAATCAAACAATAATATTCTTAAATACCAAATTCGTTAACCATCATATCCCAAAAATAGCAAAACCCCCAACTCGGGTCGGGTCAAAACCGGGTTCGGACATAGTCACATCCCTACACACGTGTACACACACAACAAAGAGGCACTACAGATACATTTCACAGAGACAGCTAAGTAATGGCGTAAGGTCGATTATCTTCAAGCAGATCCGCCATTGATACATCCACAAGCTTTCATCATTTTCAAACCCTAAACACACAGTCACAGTCGTATAGATACGTACAGACGCATATATCTATCGATTGAAGGGTGGAGACTGCAATTGTTCGTGTGTGAATGCGTACATGAGATTGAGAATCGCTTGAATGGGGGTTACGTGTTTGAGGAGCGAGATGATGGTGACGGATAACCCTGGGTGTTACTCGAAGGCGTTGGTGGCTGTTAATGTTGTTCTTGCGTTGATTGATGGTGGTATTGCGGTCATTGCGTTCTATCAGGTTGTGTTGTTGATTGGTTATTTGGTAGTTTTTTGTTTTGAAATTGGGTTATTAGGGTTTGATTTTGTTTTTGCTGCATGTTGTGATTGAAGGGGGTGAATTTGGAATTGGGAATCTACTAATCTAGTCATTTATTTGATGCTAATTTGTGGGTTTTGTAAGAATCAATTTGGGGATGGTGTGAATTTGGGCCTATTTGCTTCTGATTTAACGAGTTTTTTGCGGCCTATAGTTTATATGATGCAATTTTACTTTATAATGCATTCTGTCACAAGAAGTATGTTAGTAAACTTAAATTGTTTTCGGTTGATTTCGATAGCTTATGTGTTATGTTGGCATTTGAAATGAGAATCTCATTTTGGATGGAGGAAATACTTACTCGCAAGATAAATGTGCATGGCATTCAAATGCGGCATGCTACATGATAGTAGCTTTGAGATTTCTGATACTCTTTGTTTAGAATTGTGTGCTTAAATCCAACATAATGTTTTTGTTTAGTATTAACAAATGATATTTTGATCCCTTGTTGTATCAGTTGATGAGAATTCATTCTAGGAATCCACAAAGGGGCTGGACTCGCCAGAAAGTAAGTAACATTCCTTAGTTCTGATATACCTCGTCTTTTTATGACTTCTCAAGAAATTATACTGCTAATATTGCCGATAAATGTTACGTTTTGCTGCATTTAGACACATTTTTTTTGTCAATATACACAAACATACACATATATAACTTATACTAATATATTTAAAATCCAATTGCAGGTCTTTCATCTGATGATTGGTTCTTCCAACACGGGTATGATATTTACAGTTTTTCTTAATATTCGTTTTTGGGTGATTTTCCTCATGCTGTAAATGGCATTGGTTATTTTCTTTTTTCCTTTCTGACAGGTTATGGCATTTATTTTATATTAACTCTTGTTGCTGCTTGTAAGAACTGGATATGCTGGTCAAACTCTTGTGGTTTTGTTGTTATGGGTATGCCTCTTTCTATCTTGCGTGTTAAATCAAAGGCCTATGTATATTAAAAGGAACCAATTATAACACAGTTAGGCAATTGGATGAATATAATCATCTTACTTTTGCAGCGTTGCCCAAGATTCTATTTCTTGCAGCCTTTCTTCTTCTACTATCTTTCTGGTACGTTTCATCTGGTTTCTGAAATTTTGTGAAGATCTGGATGGAAAATAATATAACTGTAATAATTAGCATGCTTGTAGTCTGTTTATTAAGATAAAAAACGCAGCCATGTCAATAAAATATTGTCATATAATATGGCATCCGAGTTCTATACACGAGACTACAATAAAAACATAATTTATTCCATTGTTCATTACTAGATACTTCAACTCAAACTGTAACTTTAGTTTCTGAAGGTGTTAGTGTACAAACTAGAAAAATAGGATATGTTCGAGCGAAACAATGAACATTATATAAAACATGGTATTATGCCATAAGGAAGAAAAAAACTTGAGTCTTATGATGACATATTTAATTCTACTTAGTGTGCTATAGTGATCTAAGTTATTTAATTATAAAGCAGAAACATAAAAAGGTCGAACGAAACATACGCCTTTTAATTTCCATTTGCATGAAACTCTTAACATCTACTTGAGGCTTCCTAGGAGATACAAGAGGAACTTCTAGCTTGAGTTACATGTCATATACAACATGTTGCATATATTTTATACAGACATAACTTATCACACCCATATATAACTGTAGATAATAATTACTTCCTCTGCTATAAATCTTAGTAGATGCCTTCAAATTACAGGGTTGACCTTTGCCATCAGGCAAACGACGAAGATGAGGATGATTGCGGTCCTCGTGAAGCTTTGATAGAGAAAGAAAATAAGCCTAATTTGAAAATTAACAGTCGACGAAGATGTTGCTCTTTTCGAGTATTCCGGTTGGCAGCCGTCAGCAAGCTGTGATATTGGTATACTATTTAATTAATTTTTATATGAATATGTTCATCTGTCTATTTATTTTTTGTCAGTGGTTTAGAAAGTTAAACTTTTTAATGAAAGGATTTCATCTTGGTTTCATCTTCTCTTCATGCTGATTGATAGTTTGATGGCAGAATCTATTGCACTTTGTTCTTTTTTCATCTAATTATGTGCTTTTGATGCCTTTTTGTTTATCATTGCATTTTGTTTTTATCCTTTAATGGAAGTGTAGTCTCTTCTGCTATGTTTTCTAAAATGCTCATGTTGAGGTTTAGGAGTTTTTCTTAGGTTTTACATATTTTATGGAAAATCATTTTATGGCCAACTTGATGGTGTACTTACTTTTTTTGCAAGCAATTAAACAGTTAACACTTCTTCCTCCAATTGTTGGTGAATTAATCACCAGAAATCTGCTGTTGGCATCCAGTTGGCTTTAGCACTTATGTGGCAATACATTAACTATTTCTTTATAATCTGTTTATCCCCAGACCCTACAAATAGCTTTGCTATAAGTGGGATTTACTGGGTACGTTTGTTTTTTTTATGTGGCAGTTATCTTGCTTTTATAGTTGCAAAATAACTATGGTTTACAAAGGTCAATATGCAGCATTTAAATGAAATTCTTATTGGATGTTTCACTCACACATGTACGCATGCGTGCGCGCACACACACACACACTATATACATATAATCTTTGTATTGATATCAGAAATAAAGGTTTTTAGTTTGGCAAATCAAAATTATTGCTTGTCAACTTAGTGGACGGCCATTAGTATGCTTGTCTTTTGATAATTTTTCTAATTAATAACATAAATGAGTAAGCCTAAAATGCAAAACCATGATATTTGTGGATTGCTTGTTTCTTTATTCATTTCAATTTATGTCATGCATATGACCATATATTGATGCTCTTGAAATCTTGATTCATGAATCTTCTAACAGGTGACTCTGTTAATACTTGTGTTCATGCTGGCATCGGCTGTGCTGATATGGATTGGCCTGGGAAAGAATCCTATTGATTCGGCAGTTGTGGCACGGGTAGGACTTATTGATATTCAGTTTATATTTTCACTAATTAACCAATTAAGAGGTTTGTGGTTTTTGTTTTAATGATCCTTATTCTGTTTACAGCATGTCTAGAAGTCATTTCAACTCAATAAGGACTTTGGTTTTAAAAACTTACAGATCTAAATGCATATTGATAAAATTTTACAAAACAACATACATATATATATTGATGTGTGTATGCATCTATATGTATGTGTTTATGTTTGTGTTTGTATGCGTATATGTATATGTACACGTATATATGTATGTACGTATGTATGTATGTAACCATGCATATCTTGCAGGTGTATGTAGATACTTTTGCTGTTGCAATGCTTTTACTAGGGGGCGCATTAGCATGCTATGGTCAGCATCTTTGGTATCTGCTAATATTATTGGTTTTTTAACTTTCTCTTTAGCTTTAAGGTCTAAAGTCTAAAACTATCTTTTCTGTATGTCAATATTATTGAAGCAGCTATTTGTTTATGTAAGTTAAATTCCAATGTATATGTGATTTTCGCCAAACTTGGATAAGAACAAAAAAACCAGTTGTAAACAAAATTGTGCTTGTACATCAGTAAGAAATGTAAATTAAGAAGCTTTCTGGCCTAGTCTTTTTTTTCCTTCTCTTTTTCCGCATTTATCAGCTTTGAGATAATTTCTTTGTACTGCAAACAGGATATGTGTTGGTCTCAAAAATGAGTAAAGTGCGATCTGAGAGGACTTCTTCTGAAATGTGGAAGGTAAAATTTCATACTAGTACAATATACGTCATCATAAATTTGTTCTTTTATTTGATTTAATTCAACCAATGGATTGAAGACAAATGGATTACATCCCAACATTTTGTTTGGTTTGTATAAAATGCAAACCTTTGTTCATTACTCTACATTCGTTACTAGTTATTATCATAGAAACCTACTTTCATTACTATGTCTGCATCTGATTTGCTCAAAATCGATGGTGTGGCATTTATCATACCATATTTGTTTGCAGGTTGCTGGACTGGCCATGGTCTCTGTTATTTGTTTTACCTCAAGTTCGGTTGTTGCTTTTTTCACAAATATACCAGTATGTACTTTCTGCTTACTTTATTATGCTTTGCCATTAGGTTCATGATTTTCTAAGGGTTCCTTACCAGGACGGGCCTGGCCCATGTCATATTTTGTAGGTGCTGTATCATTGTGATTGGCGGAGCATAAGAGGGATCTATGTCTCTCTTCTACTGATTGCATACTATTTTATTGGTAAAATAATGACATCTTATCTTAGAAAAGTCTAGGTTTAGTTGAATTTTTTTATCACTCCTTATACTTCCCCTAGTAACACAACTGAATGGACCTTCTTTTTTCCTACCTTTCATGTGGGAAAAGAATTAAGAGAGCACTTATAATAGTAGGGATCACAGGGGCATTGGTATCTCGTGGATGTGGCAATCTCAACCCATTTACTTATAAATTTGTCAGATTCGGGTTGTAAAAGATCAAGAGAATATGTTTGAGAGTTAACGGATCCTTACTCACTTGACAGTTTGACCCATACTAAAAAATGATCCGTTTTGACTTTTGACTAGTTACTCAACCTGTCCATTTTGCCACATTCGGTCCTATAAACGGCCCTTAGTAATTGAATCATGCATTACCTTTGTTAAGAAATATAGTGGAATAATACCATGTTTTTCCAGGTTCATCTGTACCTTCAGCTTTTGTTTTATGGATAATGCGAGAACTGCCACCTTCGGTTCCAGTTACTGTACCTGGAGAATCAAGAACACTTACTTTTGTCAGTGACTATTTACCTGCAACAGAACCCCAGCAGCATTGGACTTCTATTGCCACGGCACAGAATCAGGTTGTTTAAATGCTTCATTATAGTGGTTAACTTCTCTGGGGTGTACCACACGTGGGCCAAACTGTTGAACCTGACAAACTGAAACTGGACCGAGACCAATCTATGGTCCTTGGTCGATGGTATGAATATCAAACCATCTGGTTTGATACCCGTGGGATTTGGTTCTGGCCCAAACCTGGATTCTATCTTCTCTAGCTATAGACAAGACAACTTTGTTTATTTTTAGATTAACTTACGCAGATTATCCTTTTGATCTATACAGAATTACTAATTTGGTCCAAAATTTAAAAATAGATTTATGTATTAATTTCTAAACTTTTTATCCGCAGGTATCAAGGGCAAGTCCTATATGACTGCAGTTCAGCAAGCAATTAACAAAGCTAAGTTGATAAAAGGCGAATCTTTTGGCATCAGGCTTACAGCCCATAACTGCTATGATTTTGCTAGTTTAGATTCCTGTATATAGCAGCAATCTCTTTGTTTTCTTCCTAAATCTGTTTTCAAGCTTAGTATTTGAATGTATGAAATGCTTCCATCATTTAGATCTTTGGTATTTTTGAATTTTAAATAAAAAGGTTCTTTGTCACTCCCAAGTCCCAACCCATATTAGAAATCACCAAATTCATCTATAGATGTTTTAACCTGTTTTCCGACCTGTTCAACTCACCCTGGCCGATCCAACTCACGCGGTCTTTAGTTAATATTTCATTTTATCTATTTATTGTTATAGAACACGGAAATGAAGATGAGACAACAATAAAAAAAGCATCGAAATAACTATAGTATCAACATTACATGCCCAACAATGATCTCACTGTGGAAAAAATAGGAATATAAAAATGGTAACGGAAACTAGTAACGGTCACTGATAAATGTCATACATTGGTTGTTTGCTCCATGACATGTAACCGGAACACACAGCAGCCTTAATTTCAACAAAGATATAGGGTTTAGGGTTTAGAATAAATGTCATACATTGGTTGTCTGCTTCATGACCTGTAACCGGAACACACAGCAGCCTTAATTTCAACAAAGATAAACCGGAGAAGACGATAACTTTGATTTTGTGGATCAAGATATCATCGATGGCTTGTATACACAAGGCCACAAGGACCCTTGCTTTTGTGAGGGTAAGAAGAGACATTACATACATTACATTTTGCAAAAAGATCACTCTCATTCTCATGAGAGATTAAAGGTGACAACTTTGACTCAATTACTTGCCCACAATGGATTCGGGTTATGTAAATTCAGCTACAAGGGAATCGGGTTGAATGGGCTCAAGTCTTCCAAAGTAGGTCGAACAATCTAGATTATAATAACCAAAAACTAAAATTGTAACGATAATAATATATTATAATTCATCATTTAGACTAACTAATTGTCTAAAAATACCAAAAAATTTGAAAAAAAGTGTTCCATGTCAACCCAAAACAGACCGAGCCCTCTTGATCCATTCGTTTTGCCACCTCTACTTAAAAGGTAACTTTGCAGCCACACCAAGGATGCCACTTTCAAGTTGGAGAATTATTACAAGAAGAAAAGACAAGAAACAGTATAATGAGGTAAAATGCCATATGCATAGTGCACCTTAAGGTAGGGTCAACAGTTTCCCAATTGATCCAAATGAAATATTATAAACACACACACACACACAACTATTAACTATGGAATTTTCATGACCAATATGTTAACGTCAACATGTCGTTATGTATAAAAAATGATTAACATAAGTGCGAAGTCTCATAGCAAAGCAGACTACACACAACGTGCCCAACACAGAACGTAATTCGAATTTTCGTTTCTTATATAATATCATACTAATGATGAGATTAATATCATCCTCCTAATTCAGAATCTTAAGCAAATGAGGAAAAGTTATTAGTTACCGTCCAAAAAACTTTGCTGAAATTTCATGAATAATAAGAATTATACATGTTATCTTCCTCAACTCAGACATGGCCCTTTGGAACCTACATATATACAATACTAACCAATGAATGAATAAACAGTTGTTAATCATACATACCCGTAATTAAAATGGTAAACACAAATTGAATTGTAGATCAATCATACAACAAGGGTCTTAGTGCCATCCACTGTTTATGGGGTCCACAATATAGGTGATATTGTCACCTTGCCTTCCAATAAATCTTTATGTGACAAACTTTCTTGGATTTTCGGGCGATTCGAGTACAACCACATCACCAGGGCCTGCTTTACCATGTCGGGTTGAGATTCTTTCAACCAAGACAATCTCATTAGTAAGGTTAAAGGTGACTAGGACCATGGACATGTATGTAGCCGATTGTTAGAATTTAGTAAAGAGAAACTTTGACAAAAAGAAAATACAAGATATTAAGATGTACCAAAGGGCTTGTTGCGTAATGGTATCTGGTTGTACATACTGGTGTATGAGGTCGAGGGTTCAAGTCTCGTGGTGGAGTAGGATTAGATGAATGTGTGTGTTTGTCGTTTAAAAAAGAAAAAAAAAAGATATTAGGATGCAAAGATTGGTTTTCACCAAAGCAGTGGGTAGAGGTAGGTGTTGGTGACATGAATAGCACAGAAGAATTTGGCCACCAGAAAGCTTTTGTGTAGTGCTTTTTTTACAATGTAGGCCCATTGCTGTAACAAACTCATCTTACTCTAATAACAAATGAAAAGCAGCTTCAACTAATATCTTAAACTGATCAGTTTATCAAATTCTAAGAGATATTAGCGAACATCCAAAAAAAGTTTCAATACAATCCCGTAGTTTTAGAAGTTAAGTACATCCTCATAATCTTTCTTTAGTTTTTAGATCACACGGAGTGGGGACGAGGAACGTTCATAGCCTACCTCCTTGATCGGAAAGACCTACTCCCGGACTCGGGGTCAATTTCAATGAGCAAAACTATGATAAACCCCCAAAGTTCTCACTGATGGGTAAGTACTAATTATATTTTCACTGGTTTTTTTGTCTAGTTGAAATTTTTTTAAGTGATTTGGGGAAAATGTGAAAATTAAAAAGTGTTCCGGCTGAAATGAGAGAAATAAGGATATTGATGATGCGTAGTTTATATGAAATTGGTATCACTTTGCATGCTCTTATAAAAAATACGAATAAACAATGATATTTTATATACTGTTGATTTTTATTTTGTTGTACAGATCACAAACCAAAATTAATATGCGAATAGAAAAAAGTATATCACTAGCACAACCTTTGCCATGACTAGAAGGTTTGTGACCGATATTTCTAAAATAAAAGAAAAGTAAGATTGAAACACACTTAAAAAGAAATTTTGATAGGAATACGCTCTAATTTGGTTGCGGACTTGTGGGCATAACCTAATTAAGTCAATTGAATGACATGTAAAACTCATGTGTCATATTATCTTTCTAGCACTTTACTTCATGGTATTGCTCATGATGCTTTTTTTGAAATTTAAATAATAACATTTACGAAGTGTCGTTTACAGTGACACAATTCTATTGGTTCACGTGTCATTTTTTTGTTTTTAACTGATGTATTTATATATATGTGCTCTTTCCCAATCCAAAGCAAACCACCAATGTTAGCACATTTTTTCTTCCTCATCACCGACTAAAATTTTTTAATATTGATATTTTGTCTTTGTGTTTTTTCATTGTTTTTGTATTTTGTTCTTTTACTTATTTTTATTATGTAAATGAAAATTATACATTTTTATATTTTGGTTCTTTTTTTATTTCTTTTAATATTTAATTAAAAGTTTTAAATCAGTTAAACAATTTATTAATATTACCCACACCAATGTTAGTTCTTTTAAAAATTTATAATACATCATTATGACATTCTTATTAAATTTGTAATGCTTATCTACCAAGTATTTATTTTTTGAAACCTCCGGAGAAATGTACACTCGAGAACTCGAGAAGCCCAAACATACACGTATAACGACCATAATGCATATCTTTACCCACAGCAAAACGCAGGATCACCTCCTAGTTATTAACTATAGATAATATTAAATTAGTTGCAATAAGCCCTCCACATTCAATTACCATAAAAAAGTTTATAAACGTAACATTTCTCAAATTATGTAATCATAAACTACATAATGTTTTTTTTTCAATGACACATATACATGCATATGTTACACTATATCCATCTTAATAAGACTTAATGACTATTTGATAGTCACTTAATAATTCTAGTAAGATGCTACATTTAAATCGGTCAGATGTAAAATGTGTTCGGTTTATTTAAAAATCATCTTTTAATAGTTTATAAAACTTTTCAATGAATAAGTTTCATAAACATGCTAAATAATTCAAAGACATTCAGTCATATGTTTTAGTAACTTAACACAATATTATCAAACAGCCTCTTATACTTTCAATCACTCTGATTTGATTGACAAACACCTCAGTTATACATTGAATACCCTTAAGCCAAACAAACACTTACGGGTATATACCACATTCTAGTATGAGTGCTCAACTTATGAACCCGTTAATGATGTAGCATAGTGGGTGCCCCATGTTGCTTTGGTCGATGCATGCCACATCACTTGGTCAGTCTCAACCTTCAAAGTAAAATCATTTTTATAAACACTAACAATCCTTTCTTTTCTTATTACTTTTGTGCCCTTCATCTTTAAAAGGGGTGTTTAAAGTGGAAAATGGTCATGATAACAAAAATACACCTCGTGACATGATTTGGGAATTTTCATATTTGTAAAACCTAAACAGGCAGAGATTCAAAAGATCTTCAATTCTTCATTGTCTTCATAGCTCACATACACTTGTATGACACATGATTAGTGATTAGACTAATTACAACGATGATGTAATACTGACACATGCCCAATATTAAAATCAAATAATTTGTATGTCTCAGGATTAATTCATAAAAGAGCCCATTAGGAATATTGTTTATTTGTTTTTATAAAAGAAACCAAGATAAAGCTGCTTTGTTTTGTGAGAAACAAAAATTATGATTTTTTACAAAATGGTACAACGTATGTTTACGATACGCAGTGTATAAATATGCTAGAGTTCAAACCAATTATGTTGAAGAAGTATAATCGGCCGTTTGGTAAGGAACAGAAGAAGCATTCTCTTAAAACAAATTTCGTAATTATTTGTGTTTATATGGTTATATGACACAACAACCGAAACAATAGTTTTACTTGCAAAGACAAACCCATCAACCCGATATAACATCGATATTTTTGTGTGTTAATTTTATGTAGATAGAACGAGATATGGTATATGTTTACTAATTATCAAAAGAGTCAAGCCTATTGTCTTGTAAAATAAAAAAAAGTGAAGAGGTTTTCCTCTATAATGATTTAAACTATATTTCATGTGTGTAAAATAAATAAATTAGTTCATTTCTATACTGAAATTGATTAAACATTTTTTTAATTGTAATTAAGCCACTTAATAACTAAAAAATGAATCATATCTGATAGCCTAGACCAATTGATAAACAAGTTCATAAAAAGTTACGAGTCGAATTAAAATTTAGTTGCGCGGATTTAAGTGTACAGGTCCAACATTCGTGATGTGTATGAGTTTTGATTTTATAAACCAATTGGTTTGAAATTTACATGTAAAACTCAAAAGAAAAAACCAACTATTTCTTGTTCATACACCCACGTGGGATGACGTTTACTCATTTCCTATTACAAGTTACATTTTTAAAACCACTTTAATGGTTAGCATCCCATATCTCAACTTACTCATGAACACATGTTAGCTTGTTAGAATTATGAGAAACAAAAACCCATAAATCTTCATTTATATTTTATTACATAGAATATATGAAGTATGGTGAAAAATCCTTTTTTAGGAACTTTTTTTTCAAGTTAGATAAATAGTTTTTCATTTTAATTTTAGCCGTCATCTAATTACGAGACACATTACATCTCGCACATGCATACAGAATACTGGGTTTGAAGCAATATATTTATGGTCGCCACATCTCTAGATTCATAAGTCGGATATCAGGACCCCATTCATCCTCCCTTAAATCAAGTACGGGTAACATTTTAAATCATTATCAAGATGTTTTATTTCATCTGTTAGATACAAGTATAGCTACTTGATAAACATTTTTACAAAATAATTAAAATTTAAATAAGTAGATTAAAATCACTATAGTTTAAGAGTAGAAATAAATTACTCTTCCAATCTTCGTTCTTACAAAATAAAAAAATAAAAAAATATGGTATGAGTTTGTAAAGATGGCAACCAATCAAATTCTTTATGAATTGTCACCACAATTTTAGAAAAAACAAAAGGTGATCAAGTAAAAAATATATTATACCATACTTGAAGTCAATCAAATCATGTGAAAACATGATTAAGAAAATAAACCCCAAAAAAATAATGATAAACAAATCTTTAGAAAGCACAAAGAAAGTGGTTTTACTTGCTGTAGTTAAATGCTTAAAACCAAATTCCAAGAGATTAGATTTGTGACAGGATCACGCATTTTGTCAAACCTCTTCATCACGCTCACGCGTGCTCTTGATATCCAATCCAACGCTCAGATTTCACTCCGTATTCTCATCCAACGGCCCACATTCCCCCTCTTTGACTCTCACCTGCGCAAAAAGATGAAGAAAAAGCACACTGTCCCCAACACCCAACATCAAAACCCACCCACTTCTCTCCATTTTAGTTGTCCCTCACCTCACCACTCATTTCACTCCGCCTTAAGTTCACTGGATCAACAACATCTTTCATAAAGTTTTCATCTTTCTTCACGAATCTTGAATTTGGGTATGAAGTTTAGCTCCATCAGTTCATCAATTTCTTTTTGTAATTTTGGTGTGGGTTGTTCTGTTTGATGTTAAAGAATCAAGATCTTTGAAAATTTCCCTTCAAAATTTTGATCTTTTTTTTAATAATATGGTTTAGGGGTTGTTTTACTGTTTATGTTTAGTGATTTTGTTGATCAAATTCAAGGGCCTTGATCTTTGATCAATAAGATCTTTAGTCTTTTGTTTGAAAGCTGTGTCTTTCCTCAAGAATATGATCTTTGGTATGTTTTTACTGGTTTGTTTGGTGAGTTTGTTGATTGAATTTAGGGTTTGTTTTTATTTTTTGAGGTTTGTAGTTTGATGTTAAAGATCTTCATAGTCTTCTTTCAAAAGTTTTGATCTTTTTTCAAGAATCTGAATTTTGGGTGTGCTTTAACTTTTATATTTGGTGTTTCTGTTGATCAAATTCTTAGGAGTTGTAATTAATTTTTTGGGTTTTGTCTGAATATAGTAGATCAAGAGATACTAGGAATTTAATTCTGAAAGTTTCTGTTTTCAAGCAATCCCTTTGAAATAGTTATGTTACATCTGTTTGTAGCTCAGGTTTAAGATTAATTGTTCAATTTCATGGGATCTTTTGTTGAAGAATTTTTCTTAATTTACTTTATATTCTTGAATGTTCCATTCTTTAGATCTGTAATTACACTAGTTTGTTCATACATTTCTTTTTAATTATAATTTTATTTTTATGTACTCATTGAACTCATCAATATTGGAACTCACTTTAACAAGTGATTATGATTATGATAATGTGATTAATTAGGGTCAAAATCAAAATAGTTGTTTTAGTAGGTAAAGAAAAAAACCCAATTTTAAAATAAATGTTAATATTAGATTTTGTGATTGATTAGGATCAAAATAGTTAACAACTTTTATCACAAATGTGTTTGTAACATCGATTGTTGACTTTTTTATTTAGTATTTATATTCTTGATATGTTGTTTTCAAGTTATTAGTATTCAATTTTGGGTCCATATTTGGTAGCTTAAGAAGAGATTTTATGTTTATGGTACAACTAAGTTTAAATTTTGTTATGTTACTCCTATGGTGTAGGGATCATCATAGAATTGAATTTGAATAAGTGGATCAAAATGCCGTGGACCTCTTTGGGACTGAACTATTGTGGGAAGTGCTCTCGCCTGTCGGTTTTTTTCCGTTTCATACTGTAATTTGATTTTGCTAAGGCAAGATGCATCTAATTTTTGTTTGTCATTGATGATTGTCATATGTTTAAGTTTGTTTATATGTAGCATCAATCTTAGGCGGCCAAATGCTGAATGTTAACTTTTTATTTGGGATATTGGCTTTTTTGCAGGCGTGTTTTTTTAGTTCTGTAAGTCGTTATTATTTATCATTGCATATTGGTTGGAGGGCTGAGAATGTTCATTGGTGTTTCACAAAGGAGAATTCAAATTGTGAAAGAAGTTGGGAAAACTAAAATGAGTGTTGGGGTCATTGCCTATTACAATTTGATGAAAGTTTGCCAGGTACATGTTTTATCATATGTTTTTGACTCTTTTGGTCAACCAAGTGATTTTTATGGTATAAAATGGATAGAGAAAAACTAATATATGGATTGATTCTCATCATTTGTAAAGATTCTATTAGTTTCATGTTCTCAGTTCTCAAAGTATAGCCTAAATCATGTTGATTCAGAAATGGAAGCATACCTTATTGACCTTGAAAGTCAAAGTGTTCATAATAAATATTATGTTTTACACTATAGTCAACTTTCATCTTTCTTTGGAACTGATGGAGCAATAGTTGAATTGTGTTGCAATATGATTTTTTTATTTATTTTGTTCTCTATCTTAAGCTCATTGTTAGGTAAAAAGCATACACTTGACTTTTTGGTCAACCAAGTTATTTTTTGTAGAAAATTGATGCGTGTGTGTGTGGTTATGTGGAGTAGAATCCAAATTGTTCACATCTTGTATAATTTTAGATAACTACTACAAGAACCAGATTCTTTTCTCAAGGTTTATCATAGATCATCTTCATTTTGCATTAGAAATATGAGTTATTGACCTCAGTACTCAAAAGTGTTCTCATAATTAATACATATTAGTTTCTGTTGACCTCAAAAGTCAACCTTCACCTTGATTGACCACTAAAAGTTCACTTGTGCTTCGTTACAACTTACAGGTCGAATTTTTTCCGCAATCCTTAAGGTTTATGTTAGGTTAACTTCCTTTTGCACTAAAAACAGGACTTATTAACCTCAGTACTTAAAAGTGTTCTCATTAGTCATAGCTCATACATATTACTTTCTGTTGACCTCAAAGTCAATCTTCATCTTCATTGACAACTAAAAAGTTTGCTTGTGCTTTGTTACAGGCTGAATATTTCCGTCAGTTGCTTAAGCCCGTTACGTAGACTTTCCACAGTCACAGCTTGTAGACTTTGGCAAGGTTTGCCCTTTTGGTTATTTTTTCTCTTTAGAAGACGTTAAAAATATTGGTCGGTTAGTTGTTGGTGGTTGTTACTAAGTTGGAACATAAAATCTCTCGGTACAAAAATGGAAATAACTTGAAAGTGCATCGTTTGCTCTACTCATTGCCTTTAAAGTTCCCTTTTTTCTTTTAAGATCACACTAAGCCCCAAGAACAGAAACTACATACAACAAAGGCACGAGATCAGGCACATTTGGTTAAAAGAATAAATGCAGGGTGACCAACATAATTTCTCCCGTAACCAAGATCAAATGGATAATGGGTACTTGCCTGATCACCATATTTCATCGTTCTTTGGTCAAAACGTTGACTTTCATCCCTCGCGGGATTGCCCAAGAAATTACATTATCTTTGACAGGACAGATAATCGTAGTCAGATCATGTACAACCCTGGTCTAAACATGGGTCGGCCTTATTTCCCTGATGCTGAAGTGATGCAAAAAGATGTAAACGCCCCCAGGGTTTTGGAAGAAGATTCGGCTGATATTGATGCATTGTTGAGCTTTGATGACGAATATGAAGACGAAGAATATGAAGAAGAAGAGGTTAGCACTGCAAGAACTGATGGCAATGACGCATGTGATACATCTGATACCTGCTCTTCAGGACCAAGAAACAAGTGGGTCGGGTCAACATCGTCTCACGGGTCAAAGGGTAATTTAGGAAAGCGTGAAAAGATGAGGAAAATGGTGAAATCACTTAGAGGAATTGTGCCTGGTGGTAACCCACAGATGAACACAGTTGATGTTCTTGATGAAGCTGTAAAATACCTCAAGTCACTTAAAGTTGAAGCGCATAAAATGGGCTTTGGGAATTTGTCGGGTTGAAATATGCAGCCGTGTTTGTGGAAATGACGTTTGCACCCCTGCTGTCGGGATGTTGTTGCCTTTGTTTCGGGCGGTGCCTTGCTGGGTAGAATGGTAATGTTACTTGTTTTCTTAATTCATATATGAGAATGATGAACCTATGGCTTTAATGTGGTTATGTGCTGTTTATGACGATTAGTTTAATTTCGATTTATTGTAATTGTTGTTAAGTTTGTGCCTCTCTTAATGTTGGTTTTTTGCCTTTATGAACTTTGGTCCACAAGCCCTTGATGCAATTGTTAAGGGCCATAATGGTAAAATAAAAAAAAAAATGCAAAATGGTAAAAGAACTAGTTATTTTTATGATTGTTTCGACTCCATGGTTGATAAGTTAAATACATGCATCTAAAAGTTTGTAAGGAACTAAAAAGAATTGATTTTCAAATGAAATCTAAGTGACATTTGACAGAATGTAATCTACCAAAGCAATTGTAATTTTCAATTAAGTAATGATGTTTGGTTCCTAAATTTGTTTAAAAACTTGAAATATGGTAGTAGATGTGATGACAATGACACGATGATTCTGACACTGGTATAGTTGGTGATTGATGTGGCGGCGCTAGGACGATGATGATGAGAGCGGTGGTTTTGGCAGTTGCGGCGTGGTGGTAGCACCAACCAAACATGTTATACGTTAAATGCATATTACAATATTTTGACAACGGCATCTACAAGCGTTGATTTTTAGGGAATTTGAGGTAATGAATGTTAATCATTTGTTTGAACTTTGAAGGAATTAATTTCACTTCATTCTCTAACCAAAACTTAGATTTTAGTACTAACAAGTTCTACGAACAAAACCAGGTCAGTAATATTATTTAGATTTTGGTTCATTGAATTCTGACGAGCAATCCTAATTTTTGTAAATCAACTTAGTAATAAGCATAACTTAGATAACAATAGCATGTATAACTATAAGAGGCATACATATTTACACAAGATAGAACACATACATACATACACATATATATTACTTATGTGCATGTACTTGTACGTATATCTATATGTATATTCTTGCACCTTATCATTCCAGGATCCTGAGATTCTAAAGAATTTGTAACCAGTTTTCCAGGCTTCAAATGCATAGTCATGGATTTCAAACACATTATTATGTCATTATATTCAGGATGTGAACTATGGTCCTTAAAAAAGGTTGTAATATTCCCATTTAATTCAATAAAACTCCAAGCAGGAATCTTTTTTAACCCAAGTGACCTCATTTGCAGCCATGCTTCACCCACATCATCCCATTGTGCACTTGAAGCATAATTATGTACCAATTGCACCAAGTTTCCAGCATCTTCAGGTTTTAACCTATGTATTTCACTTGCAATAACATCTCCAAATTCTTTATTACCTTTACTCCTGCAGGCATCTAGAAGAATCCCTAAAACATCAACAACCGGTTCCGTAAACATTTTTTTGTAGAAATCATATGCATCTGTTATCCTTCCCCCTCGACAAAGAAGATCAACAATGCATGCACAATGCTCGAGTTTTGGCTCGATTTTATAACGATCTTTCATAGTATTGAAAAGGGTAAGACCTTCATCAACAAGACCGTTGTGACTGCAAGAATATAAAACAGATAAGAAGATAACATGATTTGGTTCAAGCCCAGATTGCAAGAACTTCATGAACATTTCTAAAGCATCCTTGCCTTTACCATGACTACCATATCCACCAATCATTGTGCTCCATGTCACCACGTCGTGCTTTGACATTCGGTCAAAGCACTTTCTAGCACTGTCTATGTTTCCACATTTGAAATACATGTCAATTAGAGCTGTATCGATTAATAGAGAAGATTCGAGAGAATTCCTAATGACGAAGTTGTGTATCCACTTTCCTTGGTGGTGAGCTCCAATGGATGCACAAGCTTGAAGAAGAGATACTACTGTTACTGCATCTGGTTTTTCAAACGATCTTCTCATTTCATTGAACACATATAAAGCATCGGGTAATTGACCATTTTGCGCGTGTCCTGCAACCATCGCGTTCCAGGTCACAACATCTTTATGGTTCATTGTTTCAAAAACAGCCTGACTTTTATCAAGCTGCCCGCATTTTGCATACATTGTAATAAGAGAATTTTGAGCGGGAATATCTACTGGAATTCTCTGTCTTAAGATGTAACCATGAATTGAGGTTCCTACAAGAAATGAACCCAAATGAGCGCAAGCTGCAAGTGCACAAGCTATGGTTGTAGCAGATGGCATCACCTTAGAAACCGACATTTTGTGGAATAACGATAACGATTTATCAGCACATTCATTCTGCAAAAGACCAGAGATCATTGCAGTCCACAAGATCATATCCTTATCTTGAGTCGATTCAAATAGTTGATAAGCAGTCATTAGATCCTTAAACCTAAGATACATGGTTATAAGTAATGTTTTAACTTGTAGATCCGCTTCAAAACCACTACTTACTACTTTCCCATGAACCAGCTTTCCAACGCGTGGGCTCCCCCGTCTAGTAACAGCAGAGATCAAGTACCCAAACGTCTGCTCATCGGGCTTCAATTCACTTAACGACATCCTAGATAAAAGTTGTGAGATTTCTCCAATATCATCAATCAAAGCATAGGCAGAAACCAACGAATTCCACGACACGATATCTCTTTTATCCATCGATTCAAACAAGTAACTAGCATCAGATATTTTTCCACACTTCCCATACGAATTCAAAATACTGTTAACCAAAGCCAAGTCACAACCAAAACCGAATCGGATCGAAGAAGCATGAAAAGACTGTACATTGGTATACTCTGAAACCCCTGAAAGCATAGTTAACATAGTCACCGAACTCGGTCTAATTCCTTCAATTTGCATCTGTTTAAACATTCGAAACGCAATACCCACTTCCCCTAATCGCGTATAACACCCGATAATCGCAGTCCAAGGCACAACATTTCTGTCAGACATTTCATCAAACACCTTGCTTGCAACATCAGCATACCCAAATCTTGAATAGAAGTTGATCAAAGAGGCAGCAATGTAGGAATCCGATGAATACCCATTAACGACAGCATGTTGGTGGAATGAAATGCCGTGAGAGATGAGGTTTAAAGAAGTGCAAGCTTTGAGCATACTTGGGTATGTGTAAGGGTCAGGGGGGATGTTGGTTTTGAGCATGGTGAAGTAGAGGTGGAGGACATGGCGGTGATCACCGGCGGTTGAGTGGCGGTTGATTAGGGCATTGTGGGACTTGGTGGCGATTGACGACGGAGATGACGGTGGCGTTGGGTGGTGGGGTAACGGAGGTTTGATTTTTTTCATGGGTCATACTAACGGAACAACCACTTCATTGGTCCGTTTTGTTTTGAATGGAAGAGGTTAGAGGTTGTGTTTTTTATTTTATTTTATAAAACACCTTTGACTTTTAACTGATTTATAGGTAGTATATGAATAAAATATTTAATAAACTATCAAACAGCTTCTATCAATGATCTAAACAAGTCGTGTCTGATTGTTAAAACTTGAATCGAACCAAACTTGCATAAAAAAAGAAACCAAATAAAGGTTCACTTTAACGAAATAGTCTTGATTTGTTTTTCTTATATCAAAAGTTGACTAGACAAAATTATGATATATATTATTATATATACAAAATTATGGTAAAAATAACTTAATGATATATTTTAGAGTTAAATGTAGTTTACATCCCTAAGGTTTCATATAAATTGTTATTTGAATCCAAAAGTCTAAATTTTGTCTTTTGCATCCAAAAGTTTCATAAAAATTATCATTTGAATCCACTTAACTACTCCAAATTAACGCAGTTAAGTTTTCCTGTTAAGTTTTTTAAATTAAAGGTATTTTAATCAAAACAATTACAAAATAAAAAATCAGCTCTATGTGATAAGTTTTAAGCATCCAGTCTTCTTTGATAATCACTATTGTGAATTAAATTTACTAGGAATGATAATCAGAATTTCTTTTATTTAATCAAAAAAGACATCTCCAGACATCATATTCTATAAAATAAAATATATGTATAACTGACTAAAAGTGATTCATTTCTAATTTTATAAAAACATACAAACAAAAATATATATAAATAAACAAACAAGTCATACAATATAAATAATTTGAATTATAACCATAAAAGACAAATTATCATATAAGTACAAAACACAATTTATAGAATAACATTAATTGCCCATAAACAATAATCATAAAAATCAATCATTGTAACCATAATTAAGCTTTAAACCAAAGAAATCTATGTCTAATTAATAAAACGGGCAAAAATAACACGATTACTAAACCAAAATACATTAACAAGACAGAGTAATAAAATACAATTATAAAGTCAAATCATAACTACAATTATCAAAAGAGACTAAACATATAAAAACCCTCCCGTGAGTTGGTTTTTTATTTTATAATTTTTTAAATTAAAATAACTCTAATATTGAAAACTTAACGGAAAAATTAACCGTGTTAGTTAAAGCAGCCAAATGAATTCAAATGACAATTTAATGAAACATTTGGATGCAAATGACAACATTTTAACTTTTGGATTCAAATGATAATTTCTCTGAAAACTTAATGAAACTTAAGGACATAAACGCATTCAACTCTATATTTTATATATAAAGTTATAGTTATAGACATATAAAGATAATTATATATGTATAATAAAATATTTAAGTAGATATATGAGCTGAGATAGGCTAAAGCTTTATGAAAATTAAACGGAACAATGTTAATTTAAACTCGACTTGACTTTGACTCGACTCATACATTTAGTTAATGTTTTTATTGTAATTTAAGCCACTTTCAGGCCAAACGTGATCGTTAAAGTGTCTTTTGTATTTGTATAAGATCACGTGAAGAAGTTATTGGAGACATCATAAACAGGATTTCACTTTGCAAAGAAATTACTTTTAGAATTTGTTGGCATTTGAATTTCAGTGTGCCTCTTGAAAACATCAAATATTAATTTTTATACTACAGGAATATAAGATAGAACCTCCATCGCTCGTGCTAGGTTTTGTCGACCCAATGCTAAGGCGCCGCCTATCTTTTGTGTCATTTAGTGTGTATTTGTCGCGGTTGGTTTTTAATAATTCAAATTACTGATGCACGCAGTTGGTTTTTAATATATGTATAGTAAAAGCAATTATTTCTGTCTTGTTGTCATGAAATCCAAAACTGAATATATGCTTGATTTCACCCGTTGTGTCCTTTTGCAGCAAGTTGCATGTTAAATGCTTTGAACGTGGCACACGGTTTTACAGTACCAAACGTGTACCTTGTATTTCTATACTTTCTATCCTTTTTATTACTACAAGAGAGTTGTTTTATGTATGGTTCTAGTTATAAAATAACATTTTTATTTATTTATTTTCTAATCATGTCATGTGACACCAGTGTTTACTACATAAGATTCCGTTGATGTGAATTGTGAACATAGTTAAAGTACTAGGTTGACCGTGTGGACCAAGAAATTAGTTCACAACTTTGCTTTACAAAATGTACTACTTTGGTTAGAATACAAGTGGGATATAATATAACCCACTTGCCATATTCTAAATGCATGAATAACAAAACATTTTATAATCAAATATACACTCGATTTTCATATAAGAAAACAGAAACACTTGCCAAAAAGTCATGATTTCCCTTGTGTTTTCACATCTAAAATGATTGTCATTCAGTGGGTTGCAGCATGAGTACAATTTAGGATAAGAATGCAATCTTGAAAGTTTCTGCGCAGTACACATTAAGGTTTGAAAAGAAATCATACCAGTTGACCTCTGAATTCTGCAATATAAACACCAGCTTCTTGCTCATACAATCATCACCACTTCAATGGCATTCAAAAGCTTTATACTTTTACCTTTCTTGCTACTTGCTGTTCTATCTGCAGCATCCATCGACGAAGAGGAAGCAAATGCTTTGAAACACTTCAAGAATTCGATCACAGACGACCCGACTGGTGCACTGTTGGATTGGAATGCTGGTTCCAACCACCATTGCAACTGGACTGGAATCCAGTGCCATAATGTCACCAAACGGGTCGTATCTATTTCGATTCAACAAGCGAATCTCAAAGGCCAAATCTCTCCGTTTCTTGGAAACCTTTCCAGCCTGCAGGTTCTTGATTTATCATATAATTTGTTTACTGGCAGCATTCCATTCCAGTTGGGATACTGCTCACAGCTTTCTGCACTTTCTGTTTACACCAATTCCCTCTCTGGCCCGATTCCATCGGAGCTGGGGAAACTCAGTAATCTGCAGACACTAGACCTGGGAAACAATTCCATCACTGGAGTCATTCCAGATAGCTTGTGTAACTGCACTTCTTTGCTAGAGTTTGGTCTTGATTCCAACAAACTTAACGGTACAATTCCAGATAGAATTGGTGATTTGATCAATCTTCAGTTTCTTGGGGCCTTTAATAATCTTTTAGAAGGTTCGATTCCAACTTCCATTGGTCAGTTAAAAGATCTCCAAACTCTGGATATTAGCCAAAACAAACTTTCGGGTATCATTCCTAGAGAGATTGGGAACTTGTCAAGATTACAAGTTCTTCAGTTGATGGAAAATTCTCTCTCTGGAAACATACCATCCGAAATCGGTCATTGCACAGATCTCTCTTATCTGAATCTATACAGCAACAAGCTCACTGGAAGCATTCCTGGTGAGATTGGAAATCTCAAGGAATTACAGTTTTTGCGATTATACGATAATCAACTGAATTCCACAATCCCAAACTCATTGTTTCAGTTAAAATCATTAATCGTTTTGCAACTGTCAAAGAATAATCTAAGCGGGAGTGTTTCTTCCGAGATTTCTTCACTGGAATCACTGCAATCATTGACCCTTCATGAGAACAAGCTTACTGGTGAAATTCCTGCATCCATAACCAGGTTGGTCAATTTGACTTACTTCACAATTAGCTTAAACCTTCTCACAGGATCAATTCCTTCAAGCATTGGGTCTCTTTACAACTTAAGAAATTTGTCACTTAACAATAATCTTCTTGAGGGTTCAATTCCAATTAGCATCACAAACTGTACAAATATCCGTTTGCTAGATTTGGCTAGAAATAGGATAGTTGGAGAAATTCCTCAAGGTTTAGGAAAGTTGTCAAATCTGACATTTTTTAGTATCAGCAACAACAAACTCTCTGGAAAGATCCCGGGTAACCTCTTCAATTGTTCAAGTCTTGTGATTTTAGATATGGCGTATAATAATCTTACAGGGATGTTGGAACCAGGAATTGGAAGACTTAATAATCTCCAAATCCTGCAAATTCAAGGTAATTCCTTTTCCGGGCCGATTCCACAAGAAGCTGGAAACTTAACTAGTTTGATGGTGTTAAATCTCGGGCAAAACCAATTTTCAGGCACCATTCCTGTAGAACTCTCAAATATTTCTTCCCTTCAAAGCCTTTTGCTTGATAATAATAACCTCGAAGGTCGGGTTCCTGATAAAATCTTTGAGCTTAAACAGCTCACGGAACTCTACTTAATGAACAACAAATTTGTGGGTTCAATCTTGAATTCTGTTTCAAAGCTGAAGATGCTATCTCGGTTGGATCTTAGTGGAAACAGGTTTAATGGGTCGATTGGGGACGGTATGACAAAATTGAACCAGCTGATTTTGATAGACCTGTCACACAACTTTCTCACTGGATCAATTTCAGGGTCAGTGATTTCAAGTATGAGAAACATGCAGGTGTATCTCAATTTCTCAAACAACCTTCTTACAGGAAAGATCCCAGATGAGTTTGGGAAGATGGAGATGGTGCAAGCTATTGATATCTCAAACAATAATCTGTCAGGAGGCATCCCTGTAACCATTCGGAACTGCAGAAACCTGCAGAGTCTTGATCTGTCAGGAAACCAGCTATCTGGTAGCGTCTCTGATGAGATATTTTCTGCTCTTGATATTCTTTCCTATGTAAATCTATCAAGAAATCAGTTGGAAGGAGAGATCCCAGAAAGCATGGGGAATCTGACACTTCTTACTTCGGTTGATCTTTCACATAACAAATTCAATGGCACAATTCCTGAAAATTTTGGCAACAGTTTGGCATTAAGACACCTCAATCTCTCATTCAATCATCTTGAAGGACGTGTTCCCGACACTGGGCTTTTCAAAAACTCTAGCGCCATCGGATTAGTTGGAAATCCATCTCTGTGTTTTACCAACGACACCAAATCATGCACCTTCGCAGCTCAATCAAATGACTCGCATCAAATATCCAGAAAAGCCATATTGATACTTGCAATACTCGGGCCACTTGCTTTGCTTCTTGTACTGTTTTTGGGGGTGTTATGCTATTGTCATGTTCAAAAACCAAAAGTTACAGAATCTGAGAATCCAGAACCAGAATACACCAGAGGGTCCACTCTTAAAAGATTGATAGAAAGGAGCTGGAAAATGCTACTGATGGATTCAATGAAAGTAACATTCTGGGCACAAGTAGTTTAAGCACAGTGTACAAGGGTACGCTAGTGGATGGAAGGATGATAGCAGTGAAGAAACTGAATTTTACAGAGTTCTCTGCAGAATCTGATAAGAGCTTCAACAAAGAAATGAACACATTAGCAAAACTGAGGCATAGAAATCTAGTAAAAGTTCTAGGTTATGCATGGGAGAGTGAGAGATTAAAGGCTGTGGTTCTTGAATACATGAAAAATGGTAATCTGGATAGAGTCATACACGATTCTGCAGTTGATCGATCAAGATGGGATCTTTCTGAAAGAGTTGAGGTTTTGGTTTCAGTTTCTAGAGGACTGGTTTATTTACATTCTGGGTATGATTTCCCCATAGTTCACTGTGATTTAAAACCTTCTAATATTCTTCTGGATGAAAAATGGGATGCTCATGTTAGCGACTTCGGGACGGCTCGAATCCTCGGAGTTCATCACCAAGATGGAAGCAGTGTTTCTTCTGCATCAACATTTCAAGGCACCATTGGTTACATGGCACCAGGTAATGCATCACCAACTCTCTATTAAGATAACATTTGTCCTAGAAAGTCAAACTAATGCATTTCTATTGTCTACCAGAGTTTGCATATATGAGAAAAGTGACAACAAAAGTTGATGTATTCAGCTTTGGAATAATAATGATAGAATTTATCACTAGAAAAAGACCAACAGGACTCACCGAAGACGACGGAGTCCATATTACTTTGCCACAGTTAATAGAACAAGTACTTTCAAACGGAGTCAATGAGCTGATTGAAATTGTGGATCCTGATTTGGCTTCTAATTTCTCCACTAAACAGGGTGTTGTAGAACAGATTCTCCAGTTGGCTTTATGCTGCACTCGAACGGATCCAGATGACCGACCAGACATGAACGAAATCTTATCTTCACTTACAAAGATCAGCAAGAAAGTGTAGTTAGAGACTTAGAGTTGCAAATTTGTGTAGATAGATCATATCTTTTACTACAGTTGTTCATTTTGAATCATCTGATTTGATGAGTCAGCTGAGGTCATTTGTTGAATGAAATAAAAACATCAACATGAAAACAAGTAAAATAATTTGGTCCAATAACAGTACCAAGTATCACTGGCTATTCTACAGAAACCTAGTTCAAATCATTTCCATAATCTATGATCATTAAATGAGATCCACAATCTGATAGAGATTTGATTCTAGTGTGTTACTTAATAGCCTTTTGTAATTATGGGAGGGGGTAAGTGTAACTTTTATTTCTATAAATAAGGATCAATAGTCATTTGAAGGGGAGGGGAGATAGTGGATAGTTTGTTAGGCTCATTGCATTAGCATGAGAAGGGCATAGCCCTGGACCACTTCGGTGGATAGTTATCTTTGTAGGTCATTTGAGACCATCTTCTTAAATCCAATATAGAGTGCTTCTTTGATTTTCCTCTTTTACCTAATTCAATCCCCATCACAATCAAATGCATATATAATCAAGATCATAACCAAATACAAATCTAAAAAAAAGTATGATATTACCTGTGTGACAGTGTGTTGTTAGAATTTTGAAGAATCAAATCACAAGAGAAATCGCTATGAATCTAATTATGCTTTTAGTCTAGGGTTTGATTTGATTTGATTTGTACGTGTGTTAATAATTTGGAGCGATCGGTTTAGAGATGATTGAATTCAAATTCCTTGCGCTTGTATGATATCAAAAAACTATTTTAACTAATTGAAGTTTTATGTTATTTTGGTAAGTTAAGCGTTTTAAACTCACAAACTAAAGGTTATAAAATAATAATTTTACCGATTGTTTCAAGCTATGTTTTTATTCATACAATAATATATGTATGGTGAATTAGGTTGATTCGTTACCTGTTATTATTCCGCTAATAGGGATATTAGGTACTCAACATATTGGGCAGTTTTGTTATTTGTAACTCAAACATTATTTTAAAGGGAAACGAGTGAGATACTCTGATGCTTTCATTATTCAGACCCGAGACAATAGCTCGAATGGCTTAAAACTTTTCATTGGCAGTTTAGAACCGATGCTCAGTTACTTGAGCATCATTCGGAAACCGATTGAAGGATTGGTTTACTTTAACTTGATTAAACCTAACTTCCCTTGATCATGATTAAGTAAGTATTCATGAGCACTTTACGCATTGTCCAAAAGGTCGGTTATCGAACTTTTATGACATCAAACCTGAACTCAAATTCAATAGTTAACGTTGACTTGAACAAGCTCAAGTTGGGTTCAAGCTCAAACTTCATAACAAAAACTCGATGAGTTTTCACCTTTGATCTTTAATTCACTTATAGTATTTACCAATTCTCCATTTGGTCCATATTGTTTTATGTACACATAATATAAGTTAGGGTTTGTTTTTTAGAGGGAATGGATAATAAGGTGTTGAAATAAACAGGATTATAGAATGAGTCAATGAACACGATAATTGAACGAGTCATCAACACATAACCAATATTAAGTAGAGAATGTGGGAACCCATAAATACATATCTGTTGCTTTAACTGTGATATATAAGACAAAAAACTAATCACCTATCATTTTCTCTTCTATCTGATTCTTGCAAATTATCTACTTAAATATGGGTGTGTATTGAACATGCATGAAGTCATGCATATAAGCCTCTTTTCCAAAACTTCATTAAGTAAAATAGTAAACTCACAGTTTTGACTTTTTTCTTTAGTCAAAATCACTATTTGATCAGGACATGCATACATAAATTAACACAACAACTCTTTAACAAGTTTATAAACCCATACCTATGTATTCACAAACTGCTGCTCTATTGATCTGCATCATTATACATCATTTGAAGATCATTGATTTCTATGCATATCTTGTTCTTCAAATTTCATGCTAACACTCAGCCCAGAAAAAGTCAACAAGCTCTTCTGGTCAGCAAAGACTACAATCAACCAATTTTTCAAAACTCTAGCAGTCATCACTGGCTGAAGTCTCTTTACTTCTTCTCTTCCTATAATATCTTTCATAAGCCGGTTTCGTTCTTAAAAACAGCAGAAAACTAGAAGCCACACCTATTAAAGAAATGCACCCCCACAATACAAATGTCTGGTAATAACATTTTCGGCCCATACATACCGCTGATCCTTCATCCAGATCCATATCTTTTGAGCTTCTGATGCGTTTATCATAAATTAGAGATGCAATAACGCCATATAATAATGATCCTAATGGGATGTTGGTTATGAGAATGTTATGATTAATTCCTGAGCTTTCTGAACCAAAAAGCTCGGAAGTAATTTTAACGGCCGTTGAAACTAAGAACCCGGAGCAGATTCCTATCAATCCGGTGGCTACACGTAAAACATTGAAATTGTCTGATAGAACTAGCAGAAGAAAAGCAATAGGCATTGGCACGAGTGCAAGTGCTAGCCTCCCGGTCCTAGTACTATAAATTCCTGCATCACATTATAATGTATAAATAATTAGTGACAGTCCTTTACTGAGAGCATATGTACATTTGAAAAGATGGACGGGTTGGGTAACATATCATAGCACTTTACATTTTTACTGAGTGCAACATGTAAATTTGATAGAATGTACTTATAGAAATACAGAGATTTAGGAGGTTGTATGCAGTAAAATACAATATGGCTGACTTTGACCCGTTTCCTTTATATAACTTTATTGATTTTACCCATTGACCTGTTAAAGATTAAACATAGCCCATATCAACACATTTATTGATTTACAAGTACATGGGTCGAAAATTCCTGCTCTAGGCGCATGTCAAATTCAAAAGCTTGATTATATTGCAACTATAAACTGTACATCAACCTCTTTATTTCCTCGATCACAAACATGTAGAAATAATAAATATTTGTCACACTTGTAAGGGTGTAAAAAGGTTCACGTTTACAAATGTGCGTATATAATAATCTTTGGTACACTTAGCATAAAGAAAGTTCACACTTTTAAGTTCCCAGAGGAAAGTAATACCAAAAACTTTGAATTTTGTAATCTAGCCTACTTCTCCACTATAGTGGTGGCAAGTTCAGGTTATACTTGGTCTTTGATAGTCACCCGAAGTGCATATAATCTCCTAAATACAGTAAATATTTATAGCACTTAAGAAAAGAAGATGAAAAAAGTTGTTTTTGGGCAGCCAGAACTAGGCCATTTTTACCTGTACTTGTTAAACAACTCGTTTTGACATATTACCCAACCCATTTTACATATTGTCGTTCTAGAAGTTTGAAGATTTATAAACAACCTATCTTTGCATATTTCTATGCTCAAGTGAAAGCCTAATATGTCCTAAAATTTCTGTAGAATAATTTATTTTGGTGTAGTTAGTATTATACTTACTTGTATAAGTCTGGTGGTAAAAGCAGGCAACCAAATCCGCAGCAGCCGAAAGAAGGCGCCCAAAAAACGAGCACGTAGAATAGATAGTAACAAGTGCTTTTGTCTTAGAAATATATCCTAGTGATTGAACGATTTGGCCTAAATTGTTACTGTAAACAAGTCCGATAGTACCCCCACAAAAATATGCAAAATAATACAGCCAAAAATCACATCTCGACACAAGATATACAGCACTATGTTCCTCACCAAGCTCCCTTAACTGATCTTTCTCAATTATTCCATTAAAAACGCAACAACCACGTGAATTCCTATCAACCATAGGAGTAAAGCATTCTTCAGGGAATTCTTCATGATGTGTAATTTCAACCAAATTGTAACTTGGGCCTTCAACAGGTTGTCCGTTAGAGTAATAAGCCCGGTGCCCTTTCTTAACAAGATAAATAATACTAGGGAAGATGAAGGGAAGCACTATTAACAATACAGCCACAATGAATATGTTTTGTGACTTTGGTTCTAAAAAGAAAAGATAAAGGCCCGTAACAGCTGCTAATATATACAGACAGACGAATATATGTGCATCATCTTTGATAACCATTTCATCTATTTTATGGTCTTTTTGAGAGCCCGGTTGCAGGAGAATCGGGCCTAGTGCTGCTATAGCTACAATGAGAGGGACAATGGCATTTAGAAGAAGGTAAAACGTGCTTTTATCACTTGGGCTTAATTTAGTCGCGAGTAGGTTGTATAAAGCTGCTGTTACTCCATTGAAACTAACACTCAAAGACACAGCAAGAGGCCAGTTTTCAGGAAAATTGTTTATGTTCAATACGAAACAAACTGTGTTGAACCAGGGGATGCTTCCACCGGCTGATAAGGATAAAAAAAACACCTATAAAGTATAAAGATCGAGACACGGTTCAGTAAATTGATAATCATGTTGATAAAGGATCAAAAACACAACAGATGAACAGTGATTTTGTCAAATAAATTGAAAATTTGGTTAATTTGACCCTTAAAAGTTAAAATCACCCCCAAATGGTAGTTCTTAAAGGGGAATTTAGAAGAAACATCAAACATATATCCCTTTTCGTTCCGTTTGCGAATTGAGTAGAAACCCACTAGTAATAACTCAATTCAGATCATTAACAAAACCCTAAATTGAATTTAGGGATGAACATATACGCAATTTTGTTGGAACATAGACACGCTTATAATTTCCACTAATCTTCTAACATTCCTCCAATTTAATTTCAGTTTTAAACACCAAACAAGACAAAATTATAAACCCTAAAATCAAACTAGGGCTACAATAAATTGAAGTCAAATTGCGAGCTTTAACAAAATTGAAATCAAATTACTCACCATGAAATACCGCAAAGAGAATTGCCTCTGAATGATCAGCCATTGAAGACCATAACCAAACAACCCAAGGAAAGCAGCCATGAAAAGCACAACCCACGTCGGAAAATACAACATAAGCACACCGGAGCACCACCCGAACAGCTTACCGACGTCGGAAGCCATCGAGAGGTAATTCAACTGCACTTGATTGATCCCAAGTGTCGATTTCATTTGGGTTGAATACGATGGGAAGTCGAAATTGGTACCAGCAAACGATTGTATCCAAATTGACGCCACCAACACCATAAATTTTCGGCATTGTAGAGCTGCCTTCATGATAATATTCTCTGGCGACTTTTCCGGCGAAAAAAAATACTCCGATGAGAGCTTTTGATCGGAGTTTAATTTCTCCGACGATCATTGCATGTTATGGTGATGATTCTGCATGGTTTAAATGGGGGCGAGGATTATGTAAAAGCTTTTGTCACTTTTAGTCCCCAATCTATTAGAAAATAGTAATATAGTCCTTATGAGACTATGAGTTATGCCCATATGTGAGTTTGTTACTTTGTTTGTCTATTTTAACCGTAAATATATCATACTTCTACTTCAAAACTTTATTATTTTACCACTGTTCAGATTTAAACCTGGGTCCTCTCAGTATATAAGCAAGAGTCTGTAAGTTTTATGTTGCCATCAGTGTGTTTATTAGTTTGTTTTTTGAAACATTTCGTTATGATATCATGAAAGTAGTTTATACTTGATATCTTTTCCTACGAGACGAGAGCCTGAGGCCTCAAACATGCGATTTATGTCAGTGACTTGAAAATTGAAGGCTGCAATGCAAGCCAGGGACTTATTGTTAAGTGGCCGTAAATGACGTCGACCATCTTCAACAATCAAACACACACCCATCAAAAATCCCAAAGACCATGGCTTCAATAATGCAAAAGAACATTATAGCCCTTAAACATAAACAAGACGATGCAACTTTAAGCTATTTGTAATTTCAACTTAAGTCCTTAAGTTTTGGACAATGTCATGGAAAGGTCCTTCTAGTTTTGTTTTCACTTGTGTCACACACTTTTAGTTAGTTGCATCAATAGCCCCTCGGATATATTTTATCAAGGTAACTAACGAGTTGAATTCAAGCTCGAGCTCATATGTTTCCTCAAACTTGGAACATTCGATTCCAACAAGCTATGATAAAAGTTAGACGCGTATGCAGCCTTAGATTTTACATTAATCTGGTGAAATTTTAGACTAGAAACAAGTGAAATCTGTGCAGATATGTCATACAACAATCAGGAGGGAAAAACACAAGAAAACTATAGTAAGCCTTCTTTAATCCCATTGAAACATAAATTTCAACCTTCTTGCGCATAAAAGTTCACCATGAATGGCGGCTTCCCCTCCTGATCCGTCTTCTAAATAGTTTACACGCCTCGATACTTAAATCAACTGCCACGGCTAATGCCATAAAGATAGCTGCATCCTCCACACAAGTCACATGTCTCATTGCTAGTTGAACCATGGGCTTCCCCCTCTTCCCTTCTCCTTGAACCCTACAGCTCATAACGAACCCACTTGCAGCAGGGCTTAGCCCAGCAAAGTCACCACTGCTTTGTGGGCTCGGGACATTAGAGTTAGAGGTCGCCTGGCGGTCTGTGTCTATGAAAAACTCACCACCCCTTTCGGCGTTTAGAAGTATTTCTGACATTAACAGCTCCCCGCCATCTTGCCCATCTGATAACAGATGGAAACGGATGAAGATGGAGTCTTTTGTGCCCCACGTTCACGCCAAGCCTCGAGTTTGCCCCATGGAAGCCAGCTTTCGGGGCGGAAGGCATCTGGTCGGACTATTAACCATGAGCCTGGGTTTGACCGCGCGACCCAGTCACAACCGGTTGATGGGACAAAAGGTGTGGTCATGAATGCTGCAGCCACAGCTGAACCTGATAAATCGTGTATTTTAACTTTCCAACCCTTTCTTTCTCTTCTCTCAGTTTCTTGGTCTGAGCCGTCAGCTGAAGTTGACCAGTAGTTGTTCAACGGGTCAACTTGCGGTACCCTGCATAATGCACCATAAAAACAGACTGTTTTTAGTACGGGTTAAGTTGGTTTGACCCATAAACACTTCTTTTATCAATATATAATTAACTGATGCGTTTATAATGATTAAAATATGTCAATACTATAATAACCAAGATCTTCTCATAAAAGAATATAGCAGGTTGGTTAAAAAAATAGATCTTAGACGTCATTCAACCTGTTTGATTTCTTCCCTTTTAAGTTAATCTTTGTTCTGTTTGACACATTTGAGTCAAAAATGCAACCCAAATTGATCCGTTCATAAGTTAATGTGTTAGAATTACCGCATTAAAAATCTATGGTCATAATAACAATATGATTCCCTTTTAAATAGAAGGATTCAAGAGGTTTTAAGCATTTGAATACACGTCAGTTGACATTCGACCCGTTTAAACAAGTTTGACCCATATCAACCTTTTCACTTTTCCGCTACTTGTTATATCTAACGCGTTTGACACATTATTAAACAAACACTACATTCATATAAACAGGTTCAACTTTATATAGTGTTCAGGCAAGTAACATTACCTATCTTGACTAAACTTGCAGCTGAAAATCGGCTGCTTAATATTCCCTTGAATCTGAACAATTTGAGGACTCAATTTCGTTTCATCTTCAAACTGAAAAACATATCGCGGGTCAGGGTCCAACTTAACCCGTAAGTGAAGCTCTGCAACGAATTTTCGCGTTTCTTGCTTCATCTTACCTATACCAATCCACCCACTGAACAGAATCACTGGTTTACCTTCACCCCATTCAGGACCCACGTCCAGCTTAAACGACCCTACCTGCTGTCGTTTCACACCACCGCCACAGTGGGACCCCTTACGCCCCGTGAACACAACAATCTCTAAACATGCTTGAGGACTATAGAAACAGCCAGGTGTAAGTAATGCCTTTAAATCTGATTTTTCAAGATAGAAGCTTGAGGCAATGTTATGAGAATCTGGTGTGGCTTCGGGTGATGATAACAGTGGTACTGATGCGATTTGAGCTGGGAAACCTCGAAGACGAATCTCACATGTACATGGTGATGAGAAAACATGGATTCCTGGCTTTTCTGGATACCTTAATCCCAATGAACCTATTGATAACCTGATGAAAGCTTGAGGATCCATTGATGTCACTGATACTTCTTCATATTGTTGACAGATTAAACAGTCAAACCTGAAAGATCAACAGTCAACAGAATTAGATTTCCAAAAATAAAGATTTCTATTCTTGGTTTTTTGCAATTTGAAGAATAAACTCGTGAAGCTTGACTAGTGATAACATCAGTGCATTACTTCAAGTTCAAGAAACATCAACTACAATTATGCATTCATAAGACTTGACTGAAAGGGAAAAACCCCTGATCAAGTTTCTACCTTGAATTGCAGCCTCATAAACCCTAATTAATATACACTAAACACTCAAATTAGCATTGTAATTCATGAAGATAAAGCTATAATTCACTCAAAGATGACAAACCCTATGTAAAATGGGAACAAAATCAAGCACCCAATAAGAGGGTGTTTCTTTTCTGCAGAATATGGTCAAAGATTAGCAAACAGACAGACCCAAATGCACAATCCACCCTTGACTTCACTAAACCAAATTGGTATGATTTTTGACTTTTGACAAACTACACCTAACAATTGCAACACATAAAGAACTAATTAAAATTAATCTCATAATTGGGTATTACACAATTTTAAAAAAGATTTAATAAAGAAAAAAAGAAAGGAAAAAAAAGACTGAAATTATGGGAAAAATAGTAGATAAAACCCCCAAAAAGTAGGAATTAACCAAAAAGGACTCACCTTTACTATCTCAAATTCTACCCAAAAAGCATCAGCAACAGCAGCTTTTCAACCTGCAATCACTCCAATCCCACTACACAAAGGTTCATACCATATAATGATATAAACAAACAGTTGAAGCCCTAGAATCTGACTTCTTGAAACACACTCAATCTGTTAAATCAATCTTTTAAAACGTAAAAAAATCGATCTTGGAAGATGGGTATGATCAATAATTGAAGTAAACACCAAACCCACCAAGAAAGTCACGTCGATTTCGCACAGATCACGAGAAGCCCATATAAAACTACTATATTTGGGTGTGTGATTTCGAAGTATTTGAGTATATATATAAAAATTAGATACGGATATATGTCTGGATGAATGTATCTGAGTATTTATCTATTTTGTAAAGATTATTATCACCGAATGAAGGAACATGTGAGAGAGAGAGAGAGAGAGAGAGAGAGAAAGAAAATTGAAAAGGTGTTCGTCTGCTGATGATGAATTATTTTGGGACGGAGGAAGTGAGAAATTATATTATATGTTTATTAATCTTTTATTGCAGTTTACTAAACACATAAACCTTCTAAGCATTGGAAAATGAGAGAGAAGGAGAATTTTACACAAAATATTGTAACTTGCATCTGTTACCTGGTATGGTCCTTTAAGTGTGTTTAGTTTTCATTACACCCGCAAATACTTAAAACCTTTGTGTGGGAAAGTTTTATATCGTCTTATTTGTACCAAGATAATGAGTTACAAGCAATGTCTGATTGCAAATGTTATAAATGTGTTTTAGACTGATTGATTGTGGATGAAATTAGGACTGTACAATTTAATGTGTTTAGGTGATAATGTTTTCAAAACGAACGTCTGCTGGGAAATGTCAATTACGGTAACATATAAGAAGTTGTGAAATTGAAATAGTAAAAGTTGATAACAAGGGTTGACAAAAAGGGTTGATAGATAGAAAATAAATAAGTTTTAAAAAAGCTATATATATATATATATTTAAGAGCAATTGAACCCTCGAATTAAACGTGATAGTCATCGATATTTTTATTTGTTGTTATATTTAAAAGTGTTTCTACTTTTAACAACACAAAAAGAATAGAGCAAAATAATATGATTGGACAATCCCAAGTACCCTGAACAAATAACAAATTCAAAGTAGCATAACAATCAACATGTATATGTTGCTCCACTTAGGTTTTGTACTTGTTTATCTTAAGGTTGTGCACTCACTTCAATGTTTTGTGATTCTATATTACAATTTCGCATTATGTTTAACGTTAGAGTAAACCAATAAGCAAGGAGCTTTAGAGGTAAGCTTCAACGATATTCACATTGTATCTTATATTTGTTCATCATCACCACATAATCGATTGCGTAGAAATAAAATATTACTGCACATATCACAGAATACCACACTCTTTCGTTATAAAAAATCGTATAAACCTAACAAGTCTTGAATCTTTGAAGGTCATCAATACTCATGAAGGTCTATAAACACAAAACAGTCGACATTAGCATCGCTAACTCTCAAATCTCAAACAATGGCATGATGAATGAAAAAAGGTAAAGGATACAAATGTTACAAGTCAAAAGTTTATGGGGGTAGAAGTGAAAGAAAGGGAAAGATGAGGTATGTTTGGTGAAAGAAAGAAGCATAGTGTTTATAGTCGTGAATCGAATACAGCTGTAAACAACGCATCAGTTGTTGACACCCAAAAAAACTAAAAAAGAAAAAGGAGAATCGTTTTCATACACGCATGTGGCTCATCACATCACTCTAACCGTTTTAATTGCATTCTAATCTTTTAGTTTTTATTTTAAATTTCACCAAAAAAAAAATATTTATATACCAAACATATTTTACTTAATTCAAGATAAGGTACCTGTACACTCATTTAATAATATTTAACCCACCAACTAAATGCAGTTTTATAAGATCATATGGAGCTTGAGAAAACAGTTTATTTCATTTTATTAAATAAATATAGTTTTTTTTTTGTTAGAAAAATATTTTGACTAATATAAGAAGAAAAGTTAAATGTAAAAACTCTAACCAGACGATAATCGGTTTGGTTGAGGTTACGTATATCATGATTTCAATAAAATAGGAATCGTGATTTAAATCCTCAAGTATTTTTTTCATTATCCAATCAAAACCGTCATCCCATTTATACTTTCTATTACTTTTAGTTACCCAATACGATACACTTCTTTTCTAACTCTTTGTTACCTTCAAACCGTCGAATAAAAGTTAAAGGAGAGAACGCAACAACACAATCACGAGATCCAAGGTGGGTTCATGAACCTCAATCTTACCACCAAATGCTAGAAATATTAGATCGAGCAAACATGACAAACACTAAATTTATATAAAAATAAAACCACATAAATTATAAATCTCTAGACGTTTTGTTACTTCGTTTACAAACTTGCTCCCTAAGCAACCTTACTCAGCTCCTCCTGCTAATAAGGAAACAAATAACAATAAACCTCCAACCATTGTATCTTTCTAAACATTTAAAAGTCAATATATTTCCTAATAAACTTAATAATTAATAAACTAACACCATATGTTATCTTAATTAACTAATCAAAATTACTCCATTACTCGAGCTAGGGGTGTTCAAAGTCGGATATCCGAAATCCGAAATTTTGGATATCCGAGAATTCGGATAGTGATTCGGATATCCGAAATTCATTTTTCATTTTTTTTATTTTTTATTTTTAGTTTTTTACAATAATTAAACATATAATATTATAAAATTAACATAAAAAAACCAATCATATCATAAAATTCATAATATACACTAAAAAATCTCAACCTAAAGTAAAATGCATCTAAAATTCAAAAAAATAAAAAAAAAAATTTTAGTTTTCGGATATCCGAATATCCGAAACTTTTGAAAATCACTATCTGAATCTGAATTTTCGGATATCCGAAATTCGGATATTTCGTATTTGGATTTTCGGATCGGATTTCCGGATTCGGATATTTTTTAACACCCCTAACTCGAGCACCAGTCCCGGAAAAAACTGATGTTTTTATTTATTTATTTATACTTATTTATTTTTTAATCTTGTGACCTGTGAGGATCAAAATGAAAAAAAAGGGCCGTTCACTAAAATATCTAAAACAAAAAAGGACAGGTGTTTGCTAAAGCAGTTTTTAATTTATACTTAAGTTGCTTAACTATGATAAACTAAACCAAATGTTTTATTTAATGACAGTGGTTACAACATCTCAGAAACTGGTCAACGCAAATGCAACCAGTTAGCATAAAATCACTAACTTTTTAATGTAAAAATGTAACTAGTGAGCACGATGCAAAAAATGTTGTTGGTTTAGTGATTCAACAAGAAATCTCTTCAAAAGAAGTTATGAGTCGCAGCAAGATCCAGTTGCATGATCACAAACACTACTAATATTAACTTATACTAAAATTAACTTATTCTATCTTACGCAAAGCTCAAATATACATACATGTTATTAATCTTATCTTACTACTTTAATAAAATAATAACTTGAGGTGTCACGTGTCATCACCACACTCATCCTTACCAAAATTTTCCCGCATCTCTTTCATCTTAAATAATTACATTAATTACTAATAATATTATTTAACTTTATTTTACATTTAATAAATTAAAAAACAGATCTATTTATTAATACTATTTCTAAATAAACAAAAAATTATAAAATATATTTTTCTAAATAATAAAACGTTTTTAAAAATACAAAATATTTCAAAATTGTTTTTTAAGTTCAATTTTTAAAACCAAAAATTATTAATTTTGGAAATATAATATGAATTTTTTTAAAAATGTCATTTTTATATGGTTTGTTTTATAACAAAATGTTTATTATTTTATTGAAAAAAAATTAAAACAAAAATTTTAAAAGGTTAATGTCAGTGTTTAATTTGTTATAGTCATTGCTCATACGTAATTTCAATCATAACATATCTTATAATATTATTTATAATTAATAAATTTTATTATATTAATATTTTATTTATTCAATCCGTGTAATACACGGATTTACTAAAGCTAGTATATACATACATACAAACCTACATACATACATATAATATACGTATGTTTTTAGTCATTGTCACTTTAGTTCTTAGAAAATTATGTATTGAGTTTATCAAGTACCACCGATTTAGGTACTAACCTAGCTTAAACTTGATGTTAATTTATGATAATGTACTACTACATGTTCAATTAAATCAATTAGGATGGTGACTTGAGGTTTTTATTAGAAACATTGGTGTGAAATTGATAATAGTTAAGAAATTATTTGCATAAATCTTTGAATTATGATCGATGAGTTTTCAAGAACAGTAGACCATATAGGTGTTTAATTGAAAATTTATAAGTCATACTAGAGTTTCTATAGTTTTCCGATTGAAGGGATTTGAATTGCAAATTTTAAAAAAATAAATAAAAAATTTGACCCTTGAGGTACCTATGTTGCATATAAAGAAAAACAAGGGCCTCAATGTAAACTTCACCTGACCTGACTAGTGGCTAGCCGCTCCCAATTGATAAATCAGTTGAACCACAAAAGTCAAAAGCCAAAACCCTAAAGTTTCAACTACGCAAAATCTACCCTTTTACTTTCAAGTGGCTTCAAACCAAGTACTCTTATCTTTACCCAAACTGTCTAAAATGAAATTGACGTTTATTTAATGTAGCCGATATTAATAGTTACAAAATAGGTTGATAGAATCATTGCACTATTGCCCGACTAAGGGGATGTTTGACAACTTCTGAATGATTAAATGCTGAATTAATAAAAGGTCTGAATCATTAAGTGTTGAACCATTAAGAGGTCTGAACCATTAAGAGCTAGTATATAGTTTAATTATTCAAACACAAATATCTGACCAATTCAGATAATATGTTTTAACCATTCAGTATTAGACTTTTTAACCATTCAGCATCAATTTAATGCTTAACCATTCAGAGGTAAATGTCTTAACTATTCAGACATGTGCTGGCGAAACAAACAGTCTAAACCATTAACTGCTAAACCATTCAAACATCTGAACCATTAAGAGGCTGATTGAAAAATTACCAAACAGACCCTAAATAAAAAACTAGTGTTTTGATGAATGGAATGGACAAGTCGGTTGAACAGGGAATTAAACTCTCCTCTGGTCTGATTTGGCAGGGTTAAATCAGGTCAAATGTTTCTTTTCTTTTTTAATTTTTTTAAAAGGTTTTACGATGTAGTGGTTTAATGATCAATACAAGTATGAAGACATTTTATAAAACCTTTACGATTCATAGTCATTTGTATTAATGCATAAAAATCTATTGAAATACGAAAGGTATCTAGTTATCTGAGTTTTTTTCTAAAAAATGTAGTTGAAAAAAAATATTTACTAAAATGGGTTATTTGAAAACTATTTACTAAAATGGGTGTTTTTTATTTTTCTTTAACTACTCTTGTACTTGTTATCCTTTTTATCTTTTATTCTTAAACTTACTATCAACTTTTATTTATTTATTTTTCAATCTAACTCATTTTAGTTTGTTTTTAATTATTCTAACTTATTATAATGCTTTTCTCTTTATTTTTTTATCAAATGAAATTACAAACAACTAAAATAATCATCTAAATAAACTTTAAAAATGAAACAAGAACAAATAAAAAACCTAAAAACCTGACGTACGAATCTCTGAGATCTCAACATCAAATACAAACATATAGACTATGATTATAAATGCTATTTACAAATTAAATCTCAAATCACTAAACATAAATTTATAGTGAGCCTGTGTGTTTAGAAAATATGTTCTTATAATTTCAAATAATTCAGTGATCTATTTCATCAAGTAATGGGATTACACTACTATTGAACAAATTGAACATTATTTAACACAATTTAGCAATAAGTTTCCATTATTTTTCGTTTACAGCAAGAGTTAAGCAAACAAACAAGGCGTATTATAATATATATTATTATGCTTGGTCGGTTGCTATAATGGTTTTTCCGCTTCTGCGTCTTATGTTAAAAGAGATTTGTTTGGATAATAACTCTGCTTGTGCTATTGGTTTGATGACAAAGTGGTTTTTCTTTCTTATTAACGGTGCCGGTTCGAACTTGGGGAGGGGTTATTTTTTTGCGCTTTTTCTTTGACGACACATGTGTATGACGTGTATTTGAATTTCCATCGTACATTACTAGCTTTTGTGGTTTTTTTTGCAGATGCTCCCCAACAACCACCTTCGCTCCACTTTAGGTTCGTTTTTCTTTTATCTGATCTTCTAACGAACTTTGCTCTGTGATACATTTGTTTTTCCTTGGTTCTATTTTGAACTGTATGTGTGGTTTCCTTTTGATTTTGGGCTCCGATTGTCTAAATGTTTGTTGTCTTCGGTTTTGAGGATTTAGGTTCGGTTCGATTTTGGGTTCGTATGCATTTCTGCATGTTGCCATCTGCTGTTGATTTGGGTTTTTGTTGATTATCTTCACGGTGTTGTTGCTTGGTGGTGTTAGTCGATGTGTTCGTTGGCTGAATTAAAGTGATTGTGAGTGTGGTTTCTTTCCTTTGTACCTCCATTTTTTTTATGAACAGCTTCTGCCGATGCTATTTCTGTAGTTATAAATCTTGATTATTCAACTTCTATCCTTTTTATATTGTATATGAAACCTTATAAAAGTTGTTGAATGCTTTAATCTACTGGTGCATGCTTGCTTGGGTTGAATGAGGGAGCTAGACCGCTTAGATCAGAATAGTATTGACCAGAAAAATTTTGAATTTTGCTTTGATTGGTTTAGGGTGAATTCAGTTGATGAGGTGTTTGAAACATAAATCTGCAGCAGTGGGGTTGCCAAGACTTATCATATTTAGGCCAATAAATAAACTTAAATTAATACATGTAGATTGTTTTTTTACTTTTACTGTTATTTTGTTGTATTTATGTTTATGTAACTGAAAAGAAAAATTGTTTGTTAAGGATACTTTATGGTTAGTGTGCAATAGTATATTTTATATCTGATGGGTGTGGGTGCTCATTGTTTCTAATATTTGAGCTAGGTGTGGTAGCTTTATGTTCTTTTAGAGCATTTTGTTTGGTGATCGAATTGGTAGCAATAATGTTCTTTATATATCTATGTGCTCTTTCCTTTTTGATTATGTGTAAGGATTAAGTTATGCGATTTCCTACCAGTTGCTTTCTATATTTGGATTCCTTAAATGTTTTGTTTGGTGATATTTTGATGGGTGCGGGTACTCAATGCTGCTAATATTTAACCTAGGTGTGGTAGCTTTATTTTCTTTTACAACATTTTGTTTAGTGGACATAAAACATGTCGTCTTTTTATGAGAACACTACTTAAAATTTTAGATAATGTTTGTCTTTCTTAGCAATGACCTGTTGTAGTGCTCCAATGAATTATGTTTACCTTGGATCTTAATTTTCTAATTGCAAGACATTTTAAGATTGGACAATTGTTGTTGTACGTGTTATCTACATTATCTCAAACCTGGGTTTTCATTCTCTGATGTACTGTATTGCAGGTTCTAATAGCTTTGACACGGGTTTTATGCTACATTTCAGGTTTGTTGGACTTTTTGCTTTTCATGTTTGTTTATTTTTCTTTTCATTAGTAAAAAAAGTGTGCATAAAAGTTGCGTATGTTGCTTGTATTATGTTTTTAGGGACTTTCGGTTTTCTGTAAACTTTATTTTCGTTTATGTTGTTGCGCAATAGTGTAGATGTCGCATTATGGTACTTCTGATAATAGTGATGATTTGCCTTCTTCCTCAAATATACCTTTAAATCTTACTGGTAGTGATGTTTCGGTAGGTTGTGTTACTGTTAGGCAAAGTCTTCGTCAAGCTTCTAGGCTTTCTTTGCTGTCTAATCAAGTTGTAATTCCTGATAGTTCAGTTGTGGGTTTAAATGCTCGGCAGTACGTGTATGTTGATTGTGGTGATTGTGAGTATGTGTGTGAGTTTTGTGGGGCTTACTTCTGGTCAGCAGAACGTGTTAGTCACGCCCCGCGTAATGCTAACCCTAGGTACAATCAGTGTTGTAGGGCTGGTCGTGTGCGTGTGCGCCTATCTGACGATCCGCCATCGGTTGTGAAGGAACTTTTCCAACGCCCTGACTTTCTTGACAATATTTATGCCTATAATTCTATGTTCGCGATGACTTCTTTTGGAGCGTGTGTAGATGATTCAATTAACAGTGGGTCAGCTCCTTATGTCTTTAGAGTAGAAGGTCAAGTATGTCATTGGATTAGAACGTTATGTCCTCCGCCAAATGAGAGACCACGTTTCTTGCAAATGTATGTGTATGACACTGATAATGAACTTTCAAATAGGATGTGTTTCTTTGGAGGCGATGAGTGTTCACGTGTTAGAGTAGAGGTAGTTGAACTTTTAATGTCTTTGTTAGGTGATCTTAATGCTTTGGTACAACTTTTTCGTTCTGCTAGAGAACTTTGCCTTCACTCCGTTGTTCCTCACTTTTCGATAAGGCTTTTTGGTTCAGTGAATGAACGTTCGTACGAATCCCCAGCTCCTGGTACTATAGGTGCGATAGTCGTTGATAGTTCGACGCCCGCACATCACTTTGACGTTGTTCTTCATTCTAAGGATGGACTACCTCAGCGGGTAAATAAATTGCATCCACTATACATGTCGTTGCAATACCCACTGCGATTTTTGTATGGAGAAAGTGGGTGGAATCCTCAACTTACACTCACTGGTGATAGGATGGGAGGTGACAAAAGGATGTCCATGAACATGTATTACAGCTACTTGCTTCATGATCGGGCAAATGTCTATTATTTGTTGCTAAGTGGAGGTCGTTTGTTCTAACAGTTTTTGGTTGACGCTTATATATGCATAGAGCAAAGTCGTTTAGATTATATAAGATCTCATCAAAATCTTTTCAGAACTGAATACCTTCAAGGTGTCCATGATGCGATATTGAGAGGTGATACTGAGGGTCGTTCAGTTGGGAAACGTGTTGTCTTACCATCTTCATTCACTGGTGGTCCGCGTTATATGTACAAGCATTACCAGGATGCACTGGCTATATGTCGCGTTCACGGGAATCCTCAATATTTTATTACATTCACTTGTAACGTCAAATGGCCAGAGATAACGAGGTACTTTGCTACCCGTTCGCCCCTCAGACCTCAAGATAGGCCAGATATAGTTGCTAGAATTTTTCAAATCAAAGTTAAAGAAATGCTTGACTTCCTGAGAATAGAGCGCCCCTTTGGTAAGGTAGCTGCAGATTTGTACACCATTGAATTTCAGAAAAGAGGGCTTCCGCATTGTCATATGCTGTTGTGGGTTACAGAGGCATTCAGAATTCATGATTGCAAGCAAGTAGATCAGTATATATCTGCTGAAATACCAGATCCTATATCATCACCTCAGCTTTATAACATTATAACTGACTCTATGATACATGGACCATGTGGTCTGGCTAAACCTAATGCTCCGTGCATGGTAAATAGTAGTTGTTCAAAAAGATTCCCTAAATCCTGCAAGTCAAGCACAACCTTTGACAAAAATGGATATGTCCATTATCAAAGGAGACCAGATTCGGCTTCTGTTGATAAAGGATGGATCTTGCTTGATAACTCCTATGTGGTTCCTTACAATAGAGACTTGTGTTTGCGATTTCAAGCTCATATTAACGTCGAATATTGTGGTTGGAATATGGTGATTAAGTATTTGTTTAAGTATATATCCAAGGGTGCTGATAGAATTAGATTTACGATCACTAATTCTGATTCAAACCATTCTGAAATTGCCTCTAACCGTGATGTTGCTATAGATGAAGTCAGGAACTACGTGGATGGTCGTTTTATATGTCCACACGAAGCGTCTTGGAGAATCTTAGATTTCCCAATCCACCATAGAAACCCAGCTGTCCAAGTTTTGTCTGTTCACTTGGAGAACATGCAAAACATAAGCTTCAAAGATTATCAGCATTTACAGGAAATTGTGGACGACTAGGGTGGTAGACGGACCACGTTGACAGAATGGCTAGCGAACAACGAGGCTGATGCAGCTGGTAGACATCTTCGTTATGTTGATTACCTTTTAGAATATAGATGGGATGTGAACAGGAAACGATGGCTTCGTAAGGTTAGGGATAACAACCCTACTGTTGGAAGACTCATTTATGTCCATCCTACATGCGGTGAACTGTTTTACTTACGTTTGTTATTAGGCACTCAGCTTGGATGTAGAAGTTTTAAGGACATTAGAACAGTAAGTGGTGAGACGTTCTCTACTTATCGAGTTGCATGCGAGAGATTAGGGTTGCTGGAAGATGACGATGAGTGGTGCCAGGCGTTTGATGAGGCTGCTGCATGGGCTACTGCTTCAGAGTTGAGGTCTCTTTTTACTCATATGTTACTACATTGCGAGATTTCAAATCCAACCAATTTGTGGAACCAGCAGTGGCAGCGTATGACGGACGACGTCGTGCATCGTCTACGTGTTTTTCAAAATAATTTAGAAGCTCATATTGATGACCACGATGTTCAACAGTATGTTCTCTATGAAATTGAACTTCTGTTAAACACGAACGCCACTCCGTCGTCACTTGCAGATTACGGCTTACCAGTTCCACGAGAAGAGTTACTTGAAAGACTTAAAAACAGACTCTTGCTGGAAGAGAGAAGTTATGATAGAGAAAAACTTGCTCTTGAGCATGAACGTCAAAGGAGTTGTCTTCACGGAAAACAACTGTATGTCTATGAAAGTGTCATCAATTCAATCAACAGTAGTAGGCAAGTGTTAATGTTCGTTTATGGTCATGATGGCACGGGAAAAACTTTCTTGTGGACCACAATTATAAATGCTTTGCGATCTAAAGGAAAGATTGTGCTTGCAGTTGCAGCGTCTGGTATCGCATCTTTACTAATGCCCTCTGGAAGAACAGCTCACTCACATTTCAAAATACCATTACAGGTCACAGAGGAAAGCATTTGTCACATTAAAAAGAACACTCAACTTGCAAAGCTTTTGATTGAAACCTCACTTATAATCTGGGATGAAGCCCCAATGAATGACCAGAGATGCTTTGAGACATTAGACAGAACCCTTAAGGGTGTACTTGATAATAATGCTAGCCCTTTCGGTGGGAAATATGTGCTCTTAGGAGGTGACTTTAGACAGACATTGCCTATAAAACGTAAAGTAGGTAAACAAGATATTATAGCATTTCACTACCTAGGTCATAGCTGTGGAATAACTTTAGGGTAGTTAAGCTTACAGAAAACATGCGTTTACGTCATGCAAGGCAAGACACGGCTGATGTTGATGACACTGAAGCCTTTGCATCATGGTTGCTAGATGTAGGAAACGGTTCAATTGGCACATTAGACAAAGAAAACTCTAGTGACACTAGACTTATAGAAATACCCTCAAAGTTCTTAATATCTCATACTGATCACGGTTTGCATGATCTCATTCAGTTTATATATGACAACGGAACCCTTGAAAACCCCACGGCAGCAAATCTTTCCGAAAAAGCAATTGTATGTCCAAAAAACGAAACTGCAGATTTGGTGAACACGATGGTCTTAAATATGTCTTTTGGTGACTACAACGTTTACTTAAGCACGGACTCCATTCTACCACATGCAAAAAATCGAGGTGATCTTGAACTTCTTTACCCAACTGAGTATCTTAATGAATTGAACTTTAGTGGATTGCCACCGCATAGACTAAAACTTAAAGTTAGAACCCCAGTCATCTTAATACGAAACTTAAATCAAAGCGCTGGTTTATGAAATGGGACACGGTTAATCATAACACAGTTACTTCCAAGAGTCATAGAGGCACAAGTTATCACTGGTACTGCAGCTGGTCATAAAGTATATATACCTAGAATTGTTCTAACCCATACCGATCCAGAGCTTCCATTTGTGTTTAAACGAAAGCAATTTCCAATTAAGCTTTGTTATGCAATGACAATTAACAAGATTCAAGGACAGTCTTTGAATAAGATAGGTGTTTATTTGCCAAAATCTGTATTTAGTCATGGACAATTGTATATAGCATTCTTTAGATCGACTTCACCAAATGCATTAAAAGTTTACATAGAATCGTGTGAAGATACACCTCCTAATATAACAAAAAACATTGTCTATTCTGACTTCTTAGATGAAATAAATCGCAGGCAGGAAAGTTGACATGTCAATTCAAAGAATAACTGATCTCACACCTAAATGCAAAACAGAAACTCTAGAAGTGAGAATAATAAAGAAATGGAAGATGTACCGACGTCTTGAACTTCATCTCTTATTCGTTGATGAACATGTAAGCTACAATGTCTACACTGCCACTTTATTTTATTTAAATACATTTAAACATGGTACTCTAACATAAACTCATGTTCCAGGGTGACGCGATAGAAGCAGCTACAGATGCACATAGCAGCACACACTTTAACGAACTCATCAGGCCTAAGACTTGCTACAGAGTTACAGGTTTTGTTTGCATAGAAGGAAGAGCATCGAGTAAAGTTGTCGATCACGGTGCAACGATTCTTTTCGGGAGATCTACAACAGTGATCCCCATAGAAAGCAACACGATACCAGTGTACTACTTTTCCTTTGCTCCGTACTCAGCTCTACATAAACGCATGGTCGAGAACAACAAAGTACTTACAGGTTTGTAATTTGTTGTACATAACTGTCATACTTAAAAAAATACTAAACATCGTAATGTTGTTGCAGATTTCATAGGCCGCTATATCGACGCAAAAGAAATACCCAACCGTACAGGAAAGGGTTTGTTACGCGTTAAACTACAAGATGAAGGTACCACCCATACTCCCAACAACTAAACCATCGATATTATTAGAGACATAATCAGAAGTGTTTGTCTCAACAGTGGCAAAATGATCGAGGTTGCTTTATGGGAGGAGATTGCAATAGGTTTCAATCGAAAGGCAGCTGAGAGTGACCCGGATCCCGCAATCATAGCAGTAACATCTCTCAAAGTTTCTACATTCGGAGGTATTCCAAAAGTAGTAACGTGCAACATACACAAAAAATTCCAAACATCACAGTGCAAATTTACTTTATGTAGGTGCATTACAACTGGCTTCCACATTTGCATCTGAAACATACATCAACCCGTGCATAAGTCAACTACCAGTATTAATTCAAAGGTACAACAAACATACATCTTTTAGTACTTACACTAGCAAACACCACTAACGACTTCCTTCTACTAAAAAATCCAGATTCAAGCACATTCTAGCATATGAAATACCATCTCCGCCAGCCAGAAACCAACTTGCTGAATCAAATCTCACACTACTTTCTAGGATCATGAATCAGTTGTACGAGGCGAAGAAGGTAACACCTATATTCTAGAAAACTCATCTAACTTAGTTATCTCACAATAAAAACACAACCAAAAAATAAAGGACCTGCATAATCTTAATCACTCTTAGGGGTTCTGTCGCCATGGTTATATTAATCACATGTTATTAAGAATAAAAAAATAGATTTCTCTTTATTGAAGAGAAATATATTATACTAATGCATATCTAAAAACTCATTCATCTCACTTATCTCCTAATAATAAGAACACAACCAAAAAATAAAAGACCTATATTGTGTAAGGTTTTTGTTGCCATGGTTCTATTAATCTCATGTTATTAAGAAACAAAATAAAGAACATACGTTTTTAAAGGTATTGTTTTACAAAAATATTAGGCAAAACCAAACACATTCTTTAATCTTTGAATACTTAAAATGGTGGATTCTAACATCAGGAAACAAAAACATTCATTTCTTAATGCTCTAACATAAGATAGGCAATGACTTGATGTATGCATATGTACGTATGTCATGAATCCCACTTTTAGCATAAGGATTTAAATGCCCTATTCATAAGGAAATCCTAATGTATTCATTTAAAAGTTTAACTATAAATGTAAATGAAAGCAGGAAACACCTACATATGTTTGGCTAGGATAACAGAGATTCAATGTGGTGATGGAAAGGTTGTATTATGAATCATGCATAAAATGCGCAAACAAAGCGTACCAAGCGGCCACCAATACTACTGTCTAGCTCACGGGTTCCAAGATGAGCATTCATATGGTAAGTTACAATTAAAAAGATACAAAGTTACAATGGAAAGATACACCAAACATAAAAAATAAAAAAAATTCTAACCCATCTTTGTTTACATCCACAGTTACCGGTTTACTGGCATAATCGCAGACGATAGCTGCACAGCAGATGCTATCTTCTTTGACAGTATCGTCACATCACTTGTGGGCACTACTTGCTATGACATGGTGATCACAAAGCAAAACAATGACCCAAAAATCCTGCCAACAAAACTCAAACAACTAATAAACAAGCCTTTCATCTTTGAAATCCAAGCCAAAAACGACAACCAAAGTGAAACAATAGGAGTCAACAAAGCGTACGAGGCACCATCAGCACTTGCAACCACACCAACTGCTACCACTCAGGCTACCAGCTCATCAATAGCTACACCTGCAACCCCATGCGTAAAAACCCCAAAAAGAACATGTGAACAAGGTACAATAAAGCCAAACTATCACTCACGTAATAACATTTACAACATTCTACAGTTTATAAACACTTATACAATTGAATTGCAGGTGCGGAACCACGCCTGAAACAGCAGACCAAAGAACAGTAAACATGGTTCACATCCAGTCCTATCTTTTGTGATTAAGGGTTGACTCAGTTCCTGCACACCCATCTTACATAGTAATACACTTTTGTAGCATTATATACAATGCAATAGAAACATGTAAGTAGCAGGCTATTTTGAAAATCACGTCATATAACCGCCTTTTGTAAGTTAACTTTGTTCAACCCTTAAAAATGTTTAGATTAGAAGAATCTGTCCGGTTAGCAACAGAAAATTCAAACCTGTATGGCCGCAGCAAAGCGCGACATTTAAATCTAGTTTAATATACTCAAAGAGACAGAAAAAAAGACACATTTATTCTCGAAAAAGAATAAGATTTGTTAAATAATTTTAAGATTAGTTAGAATAAAAAAGATTAGTTAAAATAAAAAGAAGATTAAAAATAAATTATAAGATTAGTTAAAATAAAGAATATAAGAAAAAAAATAAAAACACTCATTTTTGTAAATACTTTTCAAAACACCCATTTTGGTAAATAATTTTCTCATCTACGCCCTTTTGGAAAATAACTCCTAGTTATCTATTTATTTATTTTTTTGACTGATTATCATCTTAAAACATTATAATAATAGTACAAAAAATGAATTTTAATTGTAGTTTTAAATTTGGATTTCAAGTTGAGGATTTATGGTCTTCTCTAGTTATATATATGTTTTTTTTCCTATTATCATAATTAAGAAAAACGGAAAGATACGTCATTTTCAAAATTACTTTTATGACAGTATTTTATCACAACTTCATATGGAAAGATAATATACATTGTTGCTCATAATAATGTGACATAACAAGAACTAAATTATTATATGTGTGTATACTTATACGTATACGTATACGTATATTTATATTTATGTATGGATGCACATGCATGTATGATGTATCATGTATGTACTCAATATGGATAACATGTCACTATTCAAGTTACATGATAGTAACGGAATTCAATAAGAAAACCAAAATAACAATTGTTGTTTTTCTATTACGCTACTGTTATGGCACACACTTTAGCTATATGTCTAAATGAATCTACAATTTTGACTTTAACTTTTAATCACAGGATAATAAACAACTTTACTAAACACATTTGACACTGTTAAGTCACATGTCCTTTCGTTGTTCTCTGTTACTGATTAAATACTGAAAAGGTATAAAAGTAGGTAAGGACCTCAAATATTGTATTTCAAATTCAACAAAAAAAATAATATTAATTCAAGTTATATGATTTTAGTTTGTAGTGTATGCATTCGTTTACGAGGGATGATAAAAAAGAGAGGTTTGTGTATCCATGATCGTTTGATTGAAATTGTTTTTGGAAATGTTTTCAGAACCGGATCGGATGTCGAACCGGATGTCTTATTGGTTTGGTGATTAGACCGGTCGAACCGGTCGGATCGGATTTAACTATATTTTAATTATATTTATATATGTAATTAAATATAAGTAATTTATATATATATTTTATAGTTATATATAAAACTTAACTATATTTGTATATCCGACGTACTAATTTATGGTTTAACACCCTGTTTTTACCCATTAAAATAAAAAAACGAAAACTAGTCCGAACCGGTCCGGTTTCCCGGTCCGACCAGCGGTTCGGGACGAACCGGCCTGTTCAACCAGTCCAAAACAAATCACACCAGACCGGACTGGACAAGCCCCCGATTCGCGGTCGGACCGGCCGGTCCGATCCGGTCTCAACAACAATGGTTCTTGGCATTGTTTTGTTTTTCTCTCCTTTGTTATTAGGAGTTCTAACCCAAAAACTTATGAGACTTTCAAGGAGAATGTGATATTTAAACGAACACTAAATTAATGTAATTCTTGTAAAACATATAGTTTGTGTAAGGACTACTAGCTAGACTGCAAAAAAAGCTAAAATTAAGGGCTCTAAGGGCCCTCAATTTTTAGGTTTAAACTTCGTTTAATCTTCATGTTTTGACAAAAAGAAACAAGAATCAGTAAACTTGAAAATATTTTATTTCCATCAATATTCCTTCCAAATCTAATATATGTTATTGCATGTCTTTTAAAAATTATATATGAAAAACACGTGTCATTGTATTCTACGTGTTATAATACCTGAGTAAAAAAATATTTATGTTACGAAAAGATTTCTAATTTCATAATCAAATTTAGGCCACCAACAATGTTGAGTCGGCCTATCTAAGGTTGAAGTGATATCATTATTCATACTCTTTACTACTCTAGTCACCAATCACTGATCAATGTCATCTCATTTTTACCTTAATCTCGGATTCTTCAATGGGTGTGTTTGTGAGTTACGACTTCATCATCAGGTTCACGAACCCGAATTGCAAGTCACTGTCCAACCTAAGGGAGGTGTGGCGATGTTCCCGCGGTACCTGATGAAACCCGATGCCCCAATCCAAGAATGCCCCGACCACCCTATCAAAGTGATTAAAATTAATAACTTAATGAGGTTAAGAAAGCTGAAAAACAAATTAAGGTCAAGGGAACAAACTACAAAGTTAGGTGATTAATAAATAAACAAGGAAAAAAAAGCAACGATAAAAGTCAACAAAGTTAAGTAACTATTGATATGATATCAAGAAAGTCAACAAAACTAAGTATTTGTGAACAATAAATTGAAAAGCAACAATTTAATAAAAAGTTTGGGGCTATAAAAATTTAATCTCATACAGAGAAACCACATATAATCACTTTAAAGTTTAAATAAAGTCCCCAATTTAATCAAGAAAATCATTGGTTTGAATAACAAAGCAAATAAAGTTGATACCAAAATCATTAGAATCATATAGATACACATATTTAATCAACTCTAAACTTTTATACAATTATTGTTTGCGTTTTAAAGTGTATGATACTCTTGTGGATATATGATTACTAAACAATTGATTTTGATTAAAGTGTTCTAACTTTAAGGTATGTACTTCCGTACCTCAACTCCTCATGTATCACCCTGTTGTTCTTCACGAGCACGAGATAACATAGCCATGTTGTCGTCAAAGTGTTTCGTGTTGTAATCTAAATTGTAATTCCAAATAAGTCTTATCAATCAAACCCTATCAAAAAATTTTAGCCGGTTATAAATTACAGGATTATAATGTCTAACAAAGATGTTTTTTAAGCTCAAAATACTCTTAATACGTGAAAAAAAGAAGACTAATTTGTGACGATATTAATTACATAGGTGGTAATGTGTAGACTGTAGAAGGTATAGCACAATAACATCCTAGATTTTTCATATTCAAGCTACATATAAATTCTACAATTTGTTTACGAAATATCAATGATCATTACAGTTTAAAACTTATTATTATTATTATGCTTATGGGCGGACTTAAGAAGAGTGGGGAGGGGTCAACCGACCCTGCAGATTTTCTCTCTATGTGTAACGTGTATTGTCGGTTTTTTATTGACTCCGTGTATTTTTTAATACTGGCCCATATGAAACATTTACGACCTCTAAATCCTATTTTTATTAGAATGTTTAACCCACTAAATATTAAAATAACAGCTCACTTAGTTAAGAAAAATAATATCAGAATAATCACCAATAAGTTTATTTTATATAAAATCACTAAGCTCATTTATTTAACTAAACATCTAACATATATGTCATTAATCTATTAACATTCCTTAATTATTTCTAAATTATTTTAAAAGAATACCTTAAAACAATACTTGCATTGCTACATTGAGAAATACATTTTCAAAAAAGTTTTGATTGATAATGTAGTGGATATTTTTTAAGAGATGAAAACACATAAACAATAAGTATAAAATGTAATGTGTTTTACTTTCTAATGAAATCGTATCTTTATCAAATATCTTATAATTTGATTGTAATTTGTTTTGTGTGACCTGACCCGACCCAAACAAAAAATTCCAGCATTGAGTTGAGATATATACGTCTATTTGAAAACTGAAAAAAACCGACCCCGGAAAAAAAAATTCTGGATCCACCCCTGATTATGCTTACGTTTATTAATACAAAAGGTTACACACCCCTAAGTCTTGCCTTACCTTTAAACTTTTTGGTCCTTGCCATGTGAAAGTTGCTTGCTAATTACTCGTTACAACAATAATAATAATGATAATAATCTCAATGCAATCAAAATAGATGTCCACGACTACGTGAGTGTGACCACTTATTGGAGATTGGACTTTCATTAGTTTTTACGTAGTAAAAAAATTCTCTCATTTCTTTCAAGTTGTTTGGAAAGACGTGATATAATTTATTTGCTTTCTTTTAAGAAAATCAAAGACATTATCTTTTGACTTAACAATATTATAAAAGCTGATCATAAAAATCAAAGGTAGCGTTATCTAACAATTTATCAAAAATAGGGTTACTATATTTTATTTATCTTACTACTTTAATAATCTTATCTTACTTTTTACTACTCTAATAAAAAGGTAAATAGATGTGCCACGTGTCAGCACCACAATCATTCTCACCATTTTTTTTCCGTTTCTTTCTCCTATTAAATAATTACCTTAATTATTAATAAAATTATTTTAATACTTTTTAATATATAATAAGTTAAGAAATAAATTTATTTATTAAGGTTATTTCTAAATAAATTAATATTTTTAATAAGTCAATTTTTTTAAAACAAAAAACAATCAAATCTGAGAGTTGTAATAATAAATTTTTTAAAAGTAACATTTTTATACGGTTTGTTTTAAAATAAAATGTTTATTTTTTAAAATTTTTTAAAAAGTTGATATCACTGTGTTATTATTTATAGTCATTTCTAATACGTAATTTTAGTCATATCATATCTTAAAATATTATTTTATAATTAATAAATTTATTATATTAATATTTTATTTATTCGACCCGTGTAATACACGGGTTTACTAAAGCTAGTTATTATATTTATTTTAATTGATCATTAGAATTATATTTAAAGGTTAATTACAAAAAAGTTGGTACAGTACTCCATTTATCCCATCAAACTAAACACGTTTTCAATTAAAATAAACTAAAAAGGTAGCATTGTTGCGCACTTTATTTGTTGCGCTCTTTTCAACATTTCTTCTCAGTAATATGCTATTTTTTTACAATTTAAGATCAAATTTAATTTGAGGTTTTCTAGAAAAAAAGATACTAAAACTTTAGAAGAAATATGTCTAGTCAACCTCGTTAGAAATTTCATTATTATAACTTCTAATTTTAATTATATTTTGTTTATAAAAGTTTTATTTTATAAAAACACTAATTAATTTTTTTTATCTTTTTAAGAAGTTTCATGTTTTGCAAAAAAATCATATTTATAAAAAATTGTTCCTTGAGAGATAACATCAAAAAAAAGATTTTTTTCTAATTTATTAACACTACTTTAAACCTAAAAATAACTAAATATTATTATTACTAACTAAGATAATTATTTAATATGAGAGAAAACAAGAAAATTTGATAACTAAAACGTGATGTTGCCACTTGTCCATGGATAAGAACATGGATAAGAAAATTTGTTGGTTTAAGTGTTTGTTTGGTTGCAATTAAACGAACAAACACGAAAAGGCCTTGTTCGTGTTTGTTATGTTTGTCTACTTAGTCTATCTGCTTATAATTATTATTATAATATCTTGAGAAGTCGCTTGGTACTTTGGTTAATGAATGCGTTAATTTAAATGCTGCAAATAGTTATTTGAAATTATGTTTGAAAACCGTCTTTAAAATGTTTTGAATTAACAGATAATAACAGTGCGTCTAAAACCATTAGCATGGTGTGTCTAACCAAATGACCACTCACAACTTATTTCCTATCTTTATTCATATTAATCATTATTTTTTTTCTTTTTTTTTAATTTTATCATTATTTTTTTTCTCTCCTTCACTAACAAACATTTGAAATATATTAAAACCATTATATGCTTTTGAACGGTGACTCCCCAAAATACAGATTGACAGTAAATTTATCATATCCTTTACTCACAACCACTTATAACCATACTATATAATATAGGAAACACACTCACATAAATATAGAAAAACAGTTGTTAATGCTCTAAGAACTTTATATTTTATTTAAAGTTAAATGCATTTTACGTTTCTGATGTTTCATAAAAATTGTCATTTGAATCCAAAAGTTTAAAATGTTATCATTTGCATATAAAGGTTTTATTAAAATTTTCATTTGAATCTATTTTACTACATCTAACTAACAAGGTTAATTTTTTCCGTTAACTTTCCAACATGAGAGTTATTTTAGTCAAAGCAGTTACAAAATAAAGAACTAATTCACGTGAGAGTTTTTATGTGTTCAGGATCTTTTGATAATTGCATTTATAATTTGACTCTATAATAGTTTTTTGTTGTTTTTGTCTTGTTAATGTATTTCGGTTTAGTCATCATGTTACTTTTGCCCATTTTATTAAACATAGATTTCTTTGGTTTAAAGTTTAATTATGGTTACAATGATTGATGTTTTATGATTATTATGGTTATGATTATTAGTTGTTCTTATATTTTTATGATAAACTGTTTTTAATGGTTATGATTCATATAATTTATGTTATATGACTTGTTTGTTTATATATATACACACACACACACACACACACACACACACACACACATATATATATATATATATATATTTGTTTCACGTTTTATAAAGTTAAAAATAAGTCAATTTTAGTTAGTTATCTTTATATTTTATTTTAGAGTAAATTACTATTTTAGTCTATGGGGTTTGACGAAAATTATGGTTATAGTACGTTAGTTTATTTATTATACTCACAGTCCAATAGTTTGAGGGTTTGTTTCAATCTCGGTCCATAAGACTTGTCACACCCTAACCAACGACAGAATCATCGGAGCGGACACATGTGAATCGATTGTTCATAACACATGGAATTAAATAAGTTGAAATAATATTAATTGTTATTTTAATTGAATAATTTTAATAAAAGGATACATTATAATTAAACAATAATTCAAATAAATATAACAAAAGTCTTTTATTAAGCTAAATCCAATTCTTAAATGAGCATGAAGAATCCACTAATATCATTCTTGAAATCATGTGGTGGTCGACGGGTTGTAGGTGATAATGAAAGGACATCCAGAGGTGTCTTTCTTGATGAAAGAACATCCAATGACTAAAATAGTAATTTACTCTTTACTTTATCCAATAAAACGTCCAAAGATGCGTTTCTTGATGAAAGGAATGAAATGCTGACCAATAATCTTAGTAAATTAAAATCACAATGGTGATTACCATAAGACACTGAAAGCCTAAAACGTATTTTGTACTTGTTTTGACATGTATGAAGCTTAACGGAAAAACTTAACGACATTAATGAAGAGTAGTTAAGTGAATTCAAATGATAATTTTTGTAAAACTTTTGAATGCAAATGGTAAAATTTAAACTTTTGGATACAAATGATAATTTATATGAAACCTCATGGATGTCAAAGATATTTAACTCTTTTTTTATTAAAGAATACATATGTCGTGCTCTGATTACTACTCACGAATACAAGTGTTTTTAGTATAAACACCTGACCTTCCTTTAAATCTCACTAAGAATTATCATGCTAATGCATGTTATACATAGCTATAAAGCTATATACGAGTAAACACTAAATAAAAGGAAACGAAAAAAACAAACATCTAATGCAAGTTGTCATGTGCATTTTGTCTCTCTTTACTCATTTTTATCGATATATCGAATCAAAATTATTTGAAGAAAAATATAATAGCAAAAGACAATATACAATTAAAAAATTCTACCAACCAAAATTTATTTTATGTGGTGCCCTGATATAAACAAAATGAATTTGTTGTTACATTGTAGACATGCCTACTATTGGCTCGTGTTGTCGTGTATATAATTGATTCACACTTTAGGTGTGGTCAAGCAAACCATATTCGAGTCATCGACCAAGGCTCATGCATCATTAGTCAAACCGACACATCAACGGAAAGCCTTTGTTACTCATTACACGTCTGCTTTCACATTCTAGCCAAAATAGAAAGAAAACGTCATGTCATGTATGCTGCTCATTTATTGTGTAAGGACCGGACAGAGGACGCCTCCATGTTAGTTGATTATTGCTCTTTGCAAGTGACATGACATTTAGCACTCGGGGTGGGTAATCAAGTGAAATGCCTTAGATGTTGTTTGTTTTTTCTACACCAAAATGACTACAGCCTGTGGATCACATTTGTAGACATCTGTAGGAGAAAAGCTGGACACGACCTCTGCAGTCTGCAACAAGAAGAGTGTCTGTTTTTTAACGTCTGCAGACTGCTAAAATCAACTGGTAGTGATATACGGCGGTGTTGGACGGCGGTGGTGATGGTAGATGGTGGCTGGTGGTAAATGGTGGGTGATGGTGGTGGCGGATGGTGGTGGTGGACATGGGTGGTGGTGGTGATGGTGTTTAATCCGCTGCAAACTTTAGAAGATTTTAGAAGTAGTTATGTCAAGTTTGCATCATGACCTCATGCAGAAATTTTTAATAAAAAATCTTTCAAAAAACAAACACTCTGCAGATCTCAACGTCCACGCGGTGCATTTGAAAGAGGTCAAGAAGAGCTTTTCTGAAAAAATAAACGCCCCCTTAATCTCAAACCTGAATGTTGGAGTCACATATTATTTATATCATGAATGCATTTAAGTGTACAAACTTAACATTACTTTAAATAAAAATAAAATACATATCTAAAAACAAACCAAAAACAAAAAAAAAGTAAAAAATTTGCATATAGAATTTTCTCCTTTTTCTTTGAAAATACTTTCAAATCACTCTTAATTTATTCTCATGAAACCTAACTTATAGTTAAGTCTCCTTATCTTTGTTTAATGGCCAATTCCCACACCAAGTGTTAGGTGAGGAGACACCATGACACCATTTGATACCTCTAACTTATGGTAAGCATTTGGATCCAAACGTCATAGATGATCATATAATCTATTTATGTGACATCCAGCAATCTTTATATATTATTAATCACAATAAACAATAATTTACCTATTTCATTCGAAACTTGATAGGCTACAAAAGATTCTAACTTGATACATTGTAGGCTGGAATATTATTTTTGATGGAATGTTTAAAAATATTTTTTAAGGATATCATAAACATTTTTAACCGAATAATAAAAAGTTACATAAATACATAATTTTCTTGTTCACATTCTTACGTAAAGTAATTGAAATTGTTCACCTTTTTGTGTTATGTTTGTTCTTTCTTGAATGTTTACAAATATGAATGAACGAATAGATTCGTGTTTGCGTTTTTTAATTAAATAAACAACAACAACAATATTGTTTATGTTTGCTCTATAACATACTTTCTACCAAACGACCCACAAACAAATCCATCAATTCGTTTAAAGTTTCAACTCTTAATAAAAAGTAGCCACATATCATTTATAGGTGTTACGAATACACGTTAAACTCGAACCCACAAATTTTTATGTCAAATTCACATACCAAAACTAGAAAAAGGAAAAGAACAAAGTAGACTGTGGCCATGTTCTCTTCCACCAATCCTCTCCATCGGATAGCGACTTAATTTGGTTGTTTTTGGATTTGTTTTTGTTTTTTTATAAATGCATTTATCATTTTATCACATCTTCATCACATACTTTTTGTTCAACTTTCATCCCATCACCATCAAGTTTCTTTCTTCAATTTTAAAATATTTTTATAGTTAAGATAAGGCATCCTAATAAAAAGTTAGTATTTATTTTAGTTATTTAGTATTGACTTTTTGAAAATGGTTTGAAAATCCTAATGTGTACAAACGCGATTATAGACCTTGGATCCCTCTTTTTATAGGTCGTTAAACAATCCACTATTTACAAATAAAAAAACTTTGCTAAGAAAGACACTTGTTATCATGTTTAAAAGATGAGTGGTGTTTTTTTAAACGAAATTAATGAAAACTAGTATTAAACAACCCGTGTTGCGATGGAATACATAAATCATGCCAAATACCATCAATGTCACGTCAAACTCATATTACATAATAAATCAAAATGAAAAATATAAAACCAAACATAAAGAAGAACCATTCACGTGACATGTAAAACACTAAAAACATAACTAAGTCGATCTAGGACCCACATGTTATGATGGAGATGTTAAACGAGAAAAATAAACGTAATAACATTGAACCACACGTTGACGTTAGAACATGCTAACTCTCAAAATTTGTACCGTAAATCTAAACATTTGTAAAAGATGAAAAGTATAGCTAGAGGACTAAAGTTAAGAGTGAAAAAATATAGGGGTTAAATTATGAAATATATAAAAGTATTGGGTCTAAAATAAAAAATTAAAATAAAAAAATAGATGTATACAACATCTTATACATATGATACGATAATTAATAATATTTAAATAAGATAATGATGTACCGTTGTGGTTGATGATACAATATAAAATTAATTAATTAATTATTTAAAAACCAAAACCTTTGCATCACGTTATGACTCTGGTCACGTCTTGCTCGATCACGCTCTCTATTACGTATAGGGGTGCGGTGTTCGGGCATGTCACTGTCTACCTCACTATAACACCTCATTTCACATGGTTTGTTTTCATATCTTTCATGTCTTTTAATAGAATAGACATAGTTGAAGATGTATGAAATCTTTTAGTTTGATTATAAAACTGAAACCGAAGAATTTAAATAACATTTATGCGAACCAAAATTAATCTTTTTTTTTACTTTTGCATGATAGAGTTTCTCATTTACAGAAGAAAATTTGTGATGAATTGACTTTCGGTTCTTAACAAACATTTGGTGACATTTAGATTTTAACAATAATAAATTATAAAATGAATAAACTAAATGTGACACTTTAGTTATAGTTAGTTAAAAATTTAATTAGTTAATTTCTGTCATATATGTTTGGAAAAATATGGTGAAAAATAAGTTCTCATTAAGTTGACCATATATAGCACTACAAGGATAAAAATAATCACATGCACATTCACCGACGGAGGTTTTTCCTAAAAATATAAAAGGTAAAATAACTAAGCTGGTAAAGTGGTAAGTAATTTGCCTGTTGTTATCGATTATGTTAATAGATTACTGGCGGAATTGTTTAAAGATAATTATATAATTACATGTTTTTAAAGATAATTATATAATTACAGTAGCGGAGCTTGAACAATCCCATAAGGAGACGGGGCAAAATTATTTTTTTATGAGGGTCAAACTCGAGTTTTTTATATAAAAATTTATAATACCGACGGAAAAAAAGGGGAGGAAACCCTTCAATCCTCTGCCAATGACGATAGGGTCGATGACACAAAGAGCAAGGGAATTTTCAATGGGGAGTGTCAATAACTAAACCCTTTAGGATAAGAATTCCAATAAGATCATGTCTAGAATTTTCTATCTATTGTTGGTGTCAACTTGTCTACAACATATTTTTCAACGGAGATCCGTCGGTCATACTTTCTATAAATGACGACATCAAAGCTACTATAGATAGAAACAAAGAACGTTAGATATTTCAAATCCAAACATGGCAACTTACATGAATATCAAGTATGGCATATCTTTATTTGGACATAGAAAAGTCGATATGATGTGTCATCTATTTTTAATTTTCAAGTAAAACCGTATATGCTTGGTTGATGTCACACTAAGTTTAACAAAAAAGAGAAGTGAAACGTTTTGAAAATGGATTTAGGCTTCTAGCATGAGTCGATTCAGAATATCATTTACGTGATTATCATTATATGTATTTCTTGATCCTAAAGTGCATATTATTTTTATCACCATTGTTGAAATTTGTGATTATTTTCCCCATAAAAACAATCTTAGATCCGTCACCAAATATGCATACATATAAATGCTATAAGTATAAATTATAATAAGTATTAATTGGTGAAAATTTACATGTGTAGACATAACATGCAACTAGATGATGACAATGTTGGATTTGTGGTGTTACAAAATCGAACCAATTTGATGTTTGCCGGTTGATTGAATCTAATATACGTTGGTGGTCCTAGGTTGGATGTTTGCCCCTTTATCTATATTCAAATTCAATAAGTATATATGTATGGTGTCCACTTGTTCCTTTGGTCATAATCAACACAGGCTAACATGTCTCACTTACACAACTTTCACAAATCACAATTTATGACATAACCCCTATTCTGCATGTGACATGTTTTTACCTGTAACGGAATTAAATCATATTCATGCAGATCTTGTTTGACATTTGGGTCATTCTATTTGAAAAACAGTCTTTTTATCTTATGGGATAGAGATAAAGTTTGTCTTTATCTGTATATTAGATTGTATTTCTTAAGAATAGTTTTTGGTTATTTATTAATTTGGTGTAAATGTCGTAGGGGCCTGCTTGGGAGCTACGCTAGTACTAAGACGTGCTTGGAAAATATATGCGCTAAATTAATATGACTCAATTGACTAACGGTGCTTAGTGACGTAAACAATGTTTGTATAGTCTAAGGGGTTGTTGGTAGCCTCTTAATGGTTCCATTAAGAGGCTACCTTTGAACCGTTAAAAGGCTTGAGTGTTTGTTTTACAAAAAAGGAGGCTCTGAACTGAACCATTCAGTGTTGAATGGTTCAGATATGAAAAGATGCTAAATGGAAATTGAGACAAAAATACCCTCACAAAACCTAACCCCATCTTCAACCCATCTTCAACTCCCGTCATCCCCCCAACCCCAGCACCACCGACCTCTAGCAGACCACCGGCAACCTCCGCAGAACTGTCGGCCGGCCACCCCCGACCTCCGCAGCCCGACCGCAGGCCACCCCCCGACGAACGCAGCCCTTTGCAGACCGCATCTCCGTCCGCCGACCTCCGCAGCACCGTCGACCGGCCACCCCCGACCTCCGCAGCCCTACCGCAGGCCACCCCCCGACGAACGCAGCCCTCCACAGACCGCCATCCTCACCTCCGCCATCCCTAACCTCCGACCTGCAGAACCTTCCGACCACCTAAAAGTGGTAAGAAAAAACTTTTTTCTTCAAATTTCTTTTTTATTTGTTGTAGATTTTCAATTTATGATTGGTTTTGTATGTTATTAGGGTAAAAATCTATCATCTTGTTTGTAGATTTTCATGTTGTAGATTATCATATTTGAAGTTTTCTAGGGTTTTATAAACTTCAAATTTTTTGGTACTTTTAAATAAATTGTTTGTTTTAAGCCATGTATATAGTTGATGTAACATCCCGTATTTTTTGTTAACTAAAAGTTAACTTCGTTTACTCTTACAAGGATTATTATTTGTCAATTTTTAAAACTCGTGTGTTGTTTGTGTTTATTCATTATTTTTTATGAAGGTTAAACATATAAATATTAAATAATAATAATGTTAATATTAATGAAAGTAACACAATAATAATAGTAATAATAATGAATAATAGTATTATAATAATAAGATTACTTTTAATAAGGTTACTTATAATTTATAAGGGTTATTAAACTTAACCATGTTTAAAACATAAACTTAAATTAATTTGGGGGTTGTATTTGTCAATTTGGAAACTTAATATATAACTTTTAAGCATGAAATGATAACTATTAAACTAAAAGGGGCCAATGTGTAAAATTTCAAACTTTCAACCCAAACCCCCCCGCCCATTCCCGTAATCCCGGCCGCGACTCCGGCCACACTCCGGCCACACTCCGGCCGAAGTCCGCGAGTCTAAAACATCAAAAAACGGTTAGTTTCGTAGCCCGAAATTTATCCGAATCGTTTCGCATACGTGTTTCGAACTTGAATGCACTTAATAATCGAGTTATACATCGGTTACCAAGTCCATTCGATCGTATAACCGAAACTCTTTTAACTCATGGCCGTTTTGTCATTAAAACACAATAATAATCGAATTAACTGAATACAAACAATCATCTGTCTATCTCCAATAGATTACACCCTTCAATTTCACCTGAATCAAACACAAACAACGAATTTAAGCATCATCTTCATCGCGACCCGCACACTAGTCGAACACCACCCTATGGTGTTCAAGATCAAAATTGACAGAGGGCTTTGAGTCCAGGCCATCACACGATGCTATCTGCACCTTTGATTTGAATATCATTGAAGATTACTTGAATTTTTGCACTCACGGTCGCGACTTGTTCTCGGTTGTTCTTAGCATCGATTCGAAATCCAAACGGTAATTGAACTCATCTCTATAATCGAATTCACATGAGGAACAATACCCTAAACTTAATTTGCTTGATACCAACGATTCGGGGTTCGATTTGGGTTAAGTGATTCTAGGGTTCATAGGGAATTTAGGGGTTCTTTGTTTATGTTTTTTAAACCTTCGAAACCCACTTATCTCGCGGCCAAGGCCTTTGGTTCACTGGTTAAGACTCTGCATTCTCAACATGAGGTCCCGGGTTCGAACCCGGGCACCCTCATGTATTTTTTTAAAGGTTTTTTTGCCTTAATAAATTATGGAAAATTCTTTTATATATTAAAAATTATTTATATAAACTTTAAATATTTTAAAACCACCAAATATTTTCTGTATTTTTTTTACTTTAAATAAATTTATTTTGTTAATAAAATATTTTAACAAAGATTGTTCGTGAATAATTTCTAATAAAATGGATTACAAGTAATAATTAATAAATTTTATTAGGTCAACGTTTCTTTTCTAATAATATTTAAATAGTACTTCATTTTTTTTCTTTCTTTTCTTTTGTTATAAAAATTTATTTAAACTTTACGAAACTTCCAAATTGTTTCTTTCACATTTTTGTGTAAAATATAGATATATATTTTTAGATAATATAAATGATGTTTACTTGTTAAATACAATTATTAACAAGCCCCAAAATCCACTTAACCCTAATACTCGTTGATTCGTTAAATCCATTATGTTTAAGCTTAAATCTTGTAATATCTATATACTTAGGTGTATTGTGAAGACTTTACGTTGGAACGACGATTACTATTTCTTATTAATTATCTGTTTATATTTATTGACCAGGTGAGTTTTCCTTGCCCCATTTTATTTTATTTCACACTACTTTGGGGTGAAACATGATTATCTATACATTGTACACTTATTAACGTTTGAAACTTGTAAGCACATGCAATTCATCTTATTATTATGTCATGGTTTTTGTGTATTGTAAGTGTTTATATGAGATACATTGTTTGTTACAATCATTAACTATTGCTAGCCTGGCAACGTCTTAGATCTTTGGGCCTGACAAGCCTATTTGGTGCTAAAGTCGATGTATTGCCGACTCCTAGGAGCCGTATGCTTGTGCACTAGGGAACCAAATACACTTAGCCAATCTTTTATACTTGTAATCAAGTCGAGGTTTGGTTGTAAGGATATGTGTTCTATAACGTTACTAGCTTATAACCTATGACATGAATTGCTACTTGTAACTTTCTTTTTCTTATTATGTATGAAAACCTTGGAAACTCACCAACTATTTTTAGTTGACTCTTATTTTTATCATGTTTCAGGTCAACCACAAGTTTAAAGTGATCCTTTTGAAGCATGCTATAATCTAGGACTTGGACCTAGATAATGAAAAAAAAGTTACATTATGTTATGTTATGTTTAACTTATTTCTTGTATAAGACTTATGATTGTATTTTTTCCATTTCAAGACTTATGATAATTATATTTACTATTTAATATAGCGTTATGTGGCTGTGAACAATCTTAACCCTCACATCTCGACGTTTCCTCCGTCAAGGTTGGGGTGTGACAGTTGATCATGTTGTTTGATCAATATGTGTTATTAGTTTTCTAGGGTTTGTAGGGTTTCATGTGTTGATCATCTTGTTTAAGGTATCAAAATGTGTATGCTTGATTGTTTAAGTTTTATTATGATTGATTTGATGTTGCTTGATTTGTATATGAGATGATATCATCTTGTTTTATGGTATCAAAATGTGTATACTTGATTACTAGTAATATGTTACATGAACTTTGGTTTCTAGTAATATATTGATTTGATATCATCTTTTGACCATAGTTTCTTTATTCTAGTGTTGTAGTTTATTATTGATGGTATTTTTGTCACACCCCAACCTTGACGGCGGAAACGTCGAGGAGTGAGAGTTAAGATCGTTCACAGCCACATAACGCTATTTAATAACTCAATATAAATTTAATCATAAATTCATTGTATCATTACAAGCTTAAGTCTCAAAGAACAAACAAAATAACATAAAAGATAACAAGTCATTTAAATTCACTTATTATCTAGGTCCATTCCTAGATGTGTAAGCTTCAATGTGTAGAAATCAAACTTGGGCGTTTCCTGAAACATGTTAAAAATAAAAGGTCAACAATAATGTTGGTGAGCATTCCATAGTTTTAATACATAAGTATATATAAAAGATGGCATTCAAGTCATAAGTTAGTGAATATAGTGATTAGGGATGCTATGGACAATGCAACAATCAAACCTTGACAATGTTTTACAAGTCTCAAAACGTTAAAAGTATATACGATCAGCTAAGTGTACTTGGATCAACCAAGCAGGCTTGTCTTACCCATAGATCTATGACTTCGCTGGGCTAGCAATAGTTAATGATTGTACATATAACGCCATAACATGGTAATCACGAAAGTTCAACTAACCACAACTTTTACAAGATGAATTACCATAGGTTTACAAGTCTCAAATAAGTCTACGAATGCAATAGTATAAGTTAACATGTTTCACCCCAAAGTGTGAAAATAGGAAAAAGGGGTATAGAATACTCACATGATCAAATAATATATATTTGTTGATTAAATGAAATAATAATAAACAACGCTTCGACGTAGACTTTCACAATGCACCTAAAACAAAATATATTTACAAGGTTACAATTTAATAATATACCTAATGGTTAAACGAGACTAGGGTTCCAATTTGGTAATTGAGGGTTCTAATAATTAAATGACGTTGATTAGAGAGGTTATGCTTTAGCCCAAAGAAATGTCATGTAACAAATTTTAAGGAATTAAATCCTTTATAAAATTTGTGAAGGTTAATTATAAAATATGTAAATTCTATAATTTTCATGGTTAATCCATAATTGTATAGTGACTAAATAATAATTAAATGATTTACCAATAATATATAAAGTCTATTCTTATAAAATAAACTTTGTAAATTTTATTTTATAAGAACATTGTTAAGGTGTTTGAAGTGATAATTTTATAGAAAATAATAGAATAGCGTTTAAAAAAATAGCAACGTTTACAAAACATTTTTTTTAATTTTCTGAAAATTTTAAATACCTTTTTAAAGGCTGAAAAGCCAAAAATTTTAAGTTGGAGGTCGCCGGGTTCGAACCCGGGACCTCTAGTACCGAAGGTAAGTGGGTAACCAGTGAACCAAGGCTCTCAGCCGCGGTTAATCATCGTTTCCAAATCTTAAAAGGTCTTATACAAATCACCCCCAAATCCTATGAACCCTAGGTGATTCGAGCCAAATTGAAGATCAAATCGATATTGTTAACGATCTAGATCATGGGGCTTTTGTTTCCCAAGTTATTATGAATATTTAAGTGGATTTAATTTACCTGTTGATGACGAATCAAAGGTATCCAACACGACGAACAGGTCGCGAACTTCTAGTGCCCAAACGATGATCAAACGTTTACGATAATCCAATTCGTTACACAGGTAGCTTCAAATGATCACTAAGATGAAAAGCCCTCTGTTTAATTCGAGTTTGACACACGATGATAGTGTTCGTATAGTTGCGGGTCGCGATGCAAGAGGTCGACGGATTTGATGATTTTGTTTGTTTCAGGTGCAATTGAGTGTTGCATTCGATTAAGGATTGATAAACGACCGTTTATGCTGAGTTAATTCGATTATTATTACAGTTTAATGATTGAACAACAATCGGGTTTAAGTGTTTCGGTTTTGAAATCGATTCGGCTTGTAACCGGCGTATCACACTTAAAAGTTGTATTCATGTTCGAAACGTGTAGAACGGACAGTTTGGGTCGGTTTTGGTTTAAGTTTTGAAGTAAAAATGGGTAATTTGAAGCCGCCGGAGAATGGCCGGAGCTCCGCCGGATTTACGGGTTGATAAGGGAGGGGGGGGGGGGGGGGGGGGTCGGGTTGTAACTTTTAAAGTTACAATTGACCCTTGTAGTTTAAAATTATTATTATATGCTCAAACCTTTATATTAAAGTTTGTAATTAACAATAAACCCCCTTAAACTTTGTTTCTTTTTAAGTTTCAACCATTTAAGTTTACTAAACCCAATAAATTATTATTATATTATTATTACTACAATTCTTATTGTTATTATTTCATTTATTAAAATCATTATATTAGTTATAGTTATTTAATAGCTATAATCTTTCAAGTTAAATGATTAATAGCCCAATTATGGCATAATTAACCTATAAGTTTCATGATTGACACAACTAACTCATACAAGAATTTAACAAAGCTAACAATAAATTACTCAAAATTACAAGATGTTACAGTCTCCCCAACTTAAAAGAATTTCGTCCCGAAATTAAGATTAAGCTAAGAGAACAAATGCGGGTATCTCTCCTTCATATGATCCTCACGCTCCCAAGTGAACTCAGCTCCACGTTTGTTTTCCAACGAACTTTAACGATAAGTGTGGTAGTTGTTCGGGTCTTCTTCAGGGTGCGATCCATAATCTCAACAGGCTTCTCAACAAAGTGCAATGACTCGTCAACTTGAATTTCCTCTAGTGGAACATGCAAATTTTCATCAGCCAAGCACTTCCTCAGGTTTGAGACATGAAAGACAGGATGAACTCCGCTAAGTTCAGAAGGTAACTCTAGTTTGTAAGCCACTTTCCCCATTCTTTTCAAAATCTTGAAAGGTCCTACAAAGCGTGGGGCTAACTTACCCTTCTTCCAAAACGTACAACACCCTTCCATGGAGAGACTTTAAGAAGAACCATGTCGTCGACTTGAAACTCCAATGGTTTGCGTCTTTTGTCGGCATAACTCTTTTAGCGACTTCTAGCCACCTCAAGGTTATTTCGAATCTTGGAACTTTGTCAGTCATTCCTGAATAAGTTCCGGACCAGTGATAAGATTTTCCCCAATGTAAGTCCAACAGATTGGAGAACGACATTTACGACCATACAACGCCTCGAATGGTGCCATCTTGATACTTGAGTGATAACTATTGTTATACGAAAATTCCGCGAGCGGTAAATGCGTATCCCAATCACCACCAAAATCAAGGACACAAAGACGTAGCAGATCCTCGAGGGTTTGGATTGTTCGTTCGGTTTGACCATCGGTTTGAGGATGGTAAGCCGTACTTAAATCCAATTGAGTTCCCAAGAGTTCTTGCATTGAAGACCAGAAGTGCGAAGTGAAACGAGCATCTCGATCGGAAATGATGTGTAAGGGCACGCCATGACGACTCACAATTCATCAACATAGATTCGAGCTAGCCTTGAAACCTTGTACGTATCTCGTATGGGTATGAAATGTGCTGTCTTGGTCAAACGGTCAACGATGACCCAAATACTATCATGACCACGAGGTGTACGAGGTAACTTGTTATGAAATCCATGGATATATGTTCCCATTTCCACATAGGAATTCAGGTTGCTCAAGTAAACCACTTGGTCGTTGATGCTCGGCTTTGACCCTTGCACACGTGAGACACTTAGAAACATAAGACGCGATATCTTTCTTCATTCCAGGCCACCAATATTGACCACGCAAGTCCATGTACATCTTATCGGAGCCAGGATGAATGGAATATCGGGTTTGATGAGCTTCGTTCATAATGAAGTGTCGAAGGTTGTCTCGATTCGGGATCCAAAGTCGATTCAAGAAATACACATGCCATTCGGTTTTGTTTCCAGTTGTGACCGAACATTAGGTATCAAATCTTATCCTTCCCTTCGTCAGTAAGTGCCACTTGTTGAGCCTCGCGAATGCACAACTCGAGGTCACTATCGATCCTTATGTTTTGGAGCATGATAGTAGCCTCGTTGACATCCACATGAATCTCGGTATCAAATTCTCCTAGCGTATCAAACCATTGCCTTCGATCTCGAATTTCTTGAAGCGAGACAGTCTTATTGTGAACCTTGCGACTTAGCGCGTCGGCTACAACATTCGCCTTTCCAGGATGGTAGCGAATATCGCAGTCGTAGTCGCTAATTAACTCGATCCATCGTCTTGTCTCATGTTGAGATCCTTTTGGTTAAACACGTGTTGGAGACTCTTATGATCGGTGTAGACTATGCATTGCGTCCCATATAAATAGTGTCGCCAAATCTTCAATGCGAAAACCACAGCACCAAGTTCGAGATTGTGAGTTGTGTAGTTCACTTCATGAACCTTCAATTGCCTCGACGCGTATGCTATAACTCTGCCTCGTTGCATGAGCACACAACCAAGACCTTGATTTGAAGCATCGCAGTATACAGTGAAGTCATCATTTCCATCGGGAAGTGTGAGAATAGGAGCGTTGCACAACTTGCGTTTTATGTCTCGAAAGCCTCTTCTTGCTCGGGTCCCCATTCAAAGAGTCGATTCTTTTGGGTTAGCGCCGTTAATGGTTTAGCAATTTTCGAGAAATTTGCTATGAACCTACGGTAATATCCCGCTAAACCCAGAAAAGAACGAACCTCGGTTGGGGTTGTGGGAATGCACCAATTCTTCACCGCTTCAATCTTAGCAGGATCAACGTGAATACCTTGGCTATTCACCACATGTCCTAAGAATTGAACTTCTTCCAACCAAAATTCACACTTGGAAAGCTTAGCGTACAATTGCTCCTTCTTCAAAAGTTCAAGAACTTGTCGCAAGTGTGTCTCGTGATCGACTTTCGTCTTAGAATAGATAAGAATGTCATCAATGAACACGATTACGAATTTATCCAAGTACGGTTTACATACTCGATTCATGAGATCCATGAACACGGCAGGTGCATTGGTCAAACCAAAAGGCATAACCATGAACTCGTAGTGCCCATATCGAGTACGAAAAGCAGTCTTTGGAATGTCATCATCATGAACACGTAATTGATGATACCCAGAACGTAGATCGATCTTCGAGAATTGAGTTGCTCCTTGAAGTTGGTCGAAGAGGTCATCGATTCGGGGAAGAGGGTATCGGTTTTTAATAGTAAGCTTGTTGAGTTCCCGGTAGTCGATGCACATACGGAATGACCATCCTTCTTCTTCACAAATAGTACAGGTGCGCCCCACGGTGATGAACTAGGGCGAATAAGACCCTTATCGGTCAACTCTTGCAGTTGACTAGCGAGTCTTGCATTTCAGAAGGTGCAAGACGATAAGGCGATTTAGCCACAGGGTTTGCACCAGGGATTAAATCAATCTTGAACTCAACTTCTCGCACGGGAGGTAACCCTTTAAGATCTTCGGGAAAAACTTCGGGAAAGTCTCGCACAACAGGAATGTCCTTCAACTCCTTACCCTTGGCTTTCGTATTAACTACATATGCCATGAAAGCCATGTAGTTTTTACTTAAGCACTTACGGGCCTTGATACAAGACATGAGTTGAGTCTTTGGGACGATTTCTCCCCAAAGACCTTCAAAGTATCTCCAGTCGGTAACGGAATTCGGATACACTTCTCGAAACATAGAATTTCTGCACGGTGTTTGGCTAACCAATCCATGCCAATGATAACATCGAAGCTTCCAATTGCATAGGAATAAGGTCGACGGAGAACTCGTGTTCGTTAAGGCTCAAGGTGCAGTCGCGTATCACAACATCAACGACAATAGATTTTCCATCGGCGACCTCGACGTGAAAGATCTCTCCAGTTTTGTACGCGGTTTAGAAAGTATAGATTCGAATTCCAAGGACACGAAACTCTATCGGCACCCGAATCAAACAATACAGATGCATAAAGATTATTTACAAGATACGTACCTGTTTGGTAACAACCTATTATTGATATGATAAACATAAATAGGAAAAAAAAAATTTTTTTTTGCAAGACAAGAAAAGGACTAGAAGAAATTTAACGACGTACCATTTACCACGTCATTGTTGGCTTGCGCTTGGTGGCGTTGATGTTGAAAGCCCTTCCACGAGCCGGTGGCACAGTTCCCGCATTGCGAGGACATTGAGGGCGAATATGGCCAGCCTCGCCACAGTTGTAGCAGGTTCGGTTGGTAAGCATGGCAGTGTTATTTGGTGCACGAAGACAAGTAGCCACCAAATGACCATACTTTCCACACAGCAAGCAGACTCGACATGGCATGTTGCTTGAATGATGGTACTTGCACGTGTTACACATAGGATGTGGCCCAACATAAACTTTAGCCATGGGTGCTTGATTCACAACCACCATTGTTTTTGGGGAGCATTGGGGGCGGTCACAGCGTAGTTGCGTGTCGGGGTGAACTTACGCTTCCTGTTTTGAGAATATGACTCGGCCTTTACCTCCTTTGTTGCCTCAGGTGTCACCTTCGCTATAGCCTTGGAGCCCTTTGCCGACATCGTGCCAATCTTATATGATTTTCAGTGAGCTGTGCAGTAATAGTAATCGCCTCCTCCAAGGTTGTGGGCCTACTACCCACCACAGCATCTGAATTTGAGGTGGCACCCCCTTGATAAATTTTTCAATGTTACGGGGCACGGTGTCCACCATGTGAGGTAGAAGCATACTCAACTCATGATGTCGGGTGGAATAAGCCAAATGATTCCACCATCTTGTTTGAGATTCCAGAATTCCTCCTCCAGCTTTTGTAACTCGCTCTTTGGACAAAACTTTTGAATCATAATCTCCTTGAACTCCCCAAGACAAGGCCAAAGCAGCCTCAGTTCCACGGTTTCTCTTCTCACTATTCCACCATGTAAGTGCTCGTTGTTGAAGAACACTTGTGGCATAGCGAACCTTGAACTCGTTGGGGCACTCGCTAACAATGAACGTATTCTCCATACTTTCAAACCACTCGAGAAGTCCAGTGGCTCCTTCTTTTCCACTAAAGCTTGTGGGTTTGCACGAATTAAAATGTTTGAAGGTGCAAGTACGGTTGTTCCCTTGTTGATTGTTCTCATTTTGATTGTTCTATTATCTCCATTAGCACCACTATTGTTCCCATTGATGTTGTTGTTGCTATTAGCCATTAGTGTGCTATTGAGTTTAGCCACCATAGTTGGGAGAACGGCAGCCATTTGTCGTGCAATCATGGCAGCCAGCTTACGGTCGGAACTTCCACGCTTTCCATGGTGACGAGACATGTTGGATATACAAAATGAGTTAGTTACAGGAGCGGGGATAACAGAGGATAGTAGTTTAACAAAGATAAGCTAAGAGTTTTAAGGTACACTGGATGTTTCCATTTGGTAACGCATTACCATTTGAAAACGTTGACACGTCAAGGTGAATGACCTATTTACCTTAGAAACTTGTGTATGTTGACCATAGTTTATCACTCATCCCAGAAATCCCCAGGTAAGCATAACTAGTCCCGTAGGATTTATGCGGTATGCTTGCCTTAGCCGAGGGCCTTTTGCCAGGAGAACCAGGATACAGGTGTCTATGTGTCACACAATATTTCTTAGGTTCATAGAATCAAAACCTTGATGAGATTTATAAGATTAGACGTAACGTCTAAAGATCAAGTCATAACATAACATAAGATTCCACGTGTCGACGAGAATAAGATTAAGAGAGTTCATATTGGGGGGAGTCAAAGGGTCAAAGTTAAGTTTAGGGAGACAAATAACAATGTTTAGGCAATCCTATGCTAAGGCACCAATTGCACATAAGAGGCATAGCATTATGTAGCATGAAAAGTATATTAGTTACAAGATAGAATATAATTCTATAAGGTTCATGCATACTATAGCCTAGGTCACCATTTATAATAACCTAGATCCCTATAGTTATGGGCTCTGATACCAATCTGTCACACCCCAACCTTGACGGCGGAAACGTCGAGGAGTGAGAGTTAAGATCGTTCACAGCCACATAACGCTATTTAATAATCAAATATAAATTTAATCATAAAATCAATTATATCATTACAAGCTTAAGTCTCAAAGAACAAACAAAATAACATAAAAGATAACAAGTCATTTAAATTCACTTATTTATCTAGGTCCATTCCTAGATGTGTAAGCTTCAATGTGTAGAAATCAAACTTGGCGTTTCCTGAAACATGTTAAAAATAAAAGGTCAACAATAATGTTGGTGAGCATTCCATAGTTTTAATACATAAGTATATATAAAAGATGGCAATTCAAGTCATAAGTTAGTGAATATAGTGATTAGGGATGCTATGGACAATGCAACAATCAAACCTTGACAATGTTTTACAAGTCTCAAAACGTTAAAAGTATATACGATCAGCTAAGTGTACTTGGATCAACCAAGCAGGCTTGTCTTACCCATAGATCTATGACTTCGTTGGGCTAGCAATAGTTAATGATTGTACATATAACACCATAACATGGTAATCACGAAAGTTCAACTAACCACAACTTTTACAAGATGAATTACCATAGGTTTACAAGTCTCAAATAAGTCTACGAGTGCAATAGTATAAGTTAACATGTTTCACCCCAAAGTGTGAAAATAGGAAAAAAGGGTATAGAATACTCACATGATCAAATAATATATATTTGTTGATTAAATGAAATAATAATAAACAACGCTTCGACGTAGACTTTCACAATGCACCTAAAACAAATATATATTTACAAGGTTACAATTTAATAATATACCTAATGGTTAAACGAGACTAGGGTTCCAATTGGTAATTGAGGGTTCTAATAATTAAATGACGTTGATTAGAGAGGTTATGCTTTAGCCCAAGAAATGTCATGTAACAAATTTTAAGGAATTAAATCCTTTATAAAATTTGTGAAGGTTAATTATAAAATATGTAAATTCTATAATTTTCATGGTAATCCATAATTGTATAGTGACTAAATAATATTAAATGATTTACCAATAATATATAAAGTCTATTCTTTAAAATAAACTTTGTAAATTTTATTTTATAAGAACATTGTTAAGGTGTTTGAAGTGATAATTTTATAGAAAATAATAGAATAGCGTTTAAAAAAATAGCAACGTTTACAAAACATTTTTTTTTAATTTTCTGAAAATTTTAAATACCTTTTTAAAGGCTGAAAAGCCAAAAATTTTAAGTTGGAGGTCGCCGGGTTCGAACCCGGGACCTCTAGTACCGAAGGTAAGTGGGTAACCAGTGAACCAAGGCTCTCAGCCGCGGTTAATCATCGTTTCAAATCTTAAAAGCGTCTTATACAAATCACCCCCAAATCCTATGAACCCTAGGTTGATTCGAGCCAAAATTGAAGATCAAATCGATATTGTTAACGATCTAGATCATGGGGCTTTTGTTTCCAAGTTATTACGAATATTTAAGTGGATTTAATTTACCTGTTTGATGACGAATCAAAGGTATCCAACACGACGAACAGGTCGCGAACTTCTAGTGCCCAAACGATGATCAAACGTTTACGATAATCCAATTCGTTACACAGGTAGCTTCAAATGATCACTAAGATGAAAAGCCCTCTGTTTAATTCGAGTTTTGACACACTGATGATAGTGTTCGTATAGTTGCGGGTCGCGATGCAAGAGGTCGACGGAATTTGATGATTTTGTTTGTTTCAGGTGCAATTGAGTGTTGCATTCGATTAAGGATTGATAAACGACCGTTTATGCTGAGTTAATTCGATTATTATTACAGTTTAATGATTGAACAACAATCGGGTTTAAGTGTTTCGGTTTTGAAATCGATTCGGCTTGTAACCGGCGTTTTATCACACTTAAAAGTTGTATTCATGTTCGAAACGTGTAGAACGGACAGTTGGGGTCGGTTTTGGTTTAAGTTTTGAAGTAAAAATGGGTAATTGAAGCCGCCGGAGCTCGGGGAGAATGGCCGGAGCTCCGCCGGATTTACGGGTTTAGAAGTGAGCGGGGGGGGGGGGGGCGGGTTGTAACTTTTAAAGTTACAATTTGACCCTTGTAGTTTAACTTATTATTATTATATGCTCAAACCTTTATATTAAAGTTTGTAATTAACAATAAACCCCCTTAAACTTTGTTTCTTTTTAAGTTTCAACCATTTAAGTTTACTAAACCCAATAAATTATTATTATTTATTATTATTACTACAATTCTATTGTTATTATTTCATTTATTAAAATCATTATATTAGTTATAGTTATTTAATAGCTATAATCTTTCAAGTTAAATGATTAATAGCCCAATTATGGCATAATTAACCTATAAGTTTCATGATTGACACAACTAACTCATACAAGAATTTAACAAAGCTAACAATAAATTAACTCAAAATTACAAGATGTTACAGTTTTAAGTTTGTTTCTTTTTGTATTGTTTGAAGAAAATGGCTCAAAAAAAGATTAGGGTTAATTGGAAGCAAGAGGGGGTTGAAAAAAGTTTTCTAGAATCATGTGTTCATGAATTAACACTTCATGGACGCGAAGGAAGCAGTCTTAAACAACTCTCTTGGAAGAATGTAGCAGAAAAACTAAAAACTGAGCATAATTTCATAGTTGATCAAAGACAAATGAAGAACCGCTATGACTACCTAAAAGCTAAATTTGCTGCTTGGACAAAGCTAAAAAACAAAACCGGCAATATTTATGATCCCGTAACAAACACATTTAACTTGTCGGAAGAAGAATGGCAATTAGAGATGAAGGTATTTCGTAAATATATTTAACTAGTAATTGTACATTATATTCAATAATCTTATACAATTTTATAATTTTTTCACACAGTCCAACGAATATGTAGAAGCTTTGAGAGGTGCACCCCTTTCTTACCCCGAACTTTGTGTTCAATTATTTGAGGGTTCTACTTCCAATGGGTTTGACAGTTGGGGACCATCTTCAACACTTCCTCGTCCTTCTGAAGAGGTGTCTGATCAAAATTTAGATGGTATTGATGACATTGAATGCACTCAAATTGATCTAGGTGTTAGTGAAGAGTCATCTGATAGGTCGAAAAATAAAAGGAAAATCCCGACTGCCGGTGTTAGTGAGGAGTCACCATTCGGTCCAAAGCTAAAAAGAGAAACAAAAAGATAAGGAAACACTAAACTCAAAGCTAATAGAAGTTGGGACCAAATATCTCAAGTTGCAAAGATGTTGATTGAAAAACACAAGTTGTCTAATGATATGGATGCATGTATGGATAAGCTTGAAAGTTTAGGTTGGGGCATGTTTGATGCTAAATACCAAACTGCACTTTTGCTTTTCGGTGAAAGTTCAGACATAAGGAAGGTGTGGTTGCGACTACAACCGTCGACATGCGAGATATGGGTCAAAAATGCAGGAGCGAAGTATGGACTATTTTGATAACTTGTTAGGTTTTGGGATATTATATGTATGGATGTGATTGTTAGTTTTTGGATAATATGTTGATGGGTTATTTTGTGATCCTTAGTTTTTGGGATAATATGTTTTTGGATATGATTGTTTGGTTTTCGGATATTATGTGTATGGATGATTTTTTGGATGTGATGAAAACTTTTTTGGATAATATGTTTGTAGGTTTTAAATTTTTGATAGACGTGATGGATGATATGTTTATGGATAATATGTTTGTAGGTTTTTAAACTTATGACTGTTAACAGGTAGCATATAGATTCGGAGGATGAGATTATCGTCGTGTTCATTTTACTTTGTTGGCAATGGTTACGGTTAGCCACAGGAAGAATTGAAAGGACGAGAGACTTGAATTCTGCATTGACCGGCTATGCGTACACGCAAGAGTTGTTGCACGGATCTTCTACACAATGTCATGAGATGATGCGTCTTTCACGTGAAGCATTCGTACTAATATGCAATCATTTTCAACAAAGAAATTGGTTACAAAGTAGTAGGTCGATAACCTTTCAAGAAAAGTTAGCTATGTTTTTTATTATCATAAACGATTTCGGATGGTTAAACGAAGATTTCAACACTCAACAGAAACGATTCATAGATGTTTTCATGAGGTGCTAAATGCAATGATGAATTTCGCAAAAGAAATTATAGTTCCAACATCTTCTAATGGCATCACAAATACTTCGGAAAGACATAGAAATTTAAAACAAATATTTCATGGAGCAATAGGTGCGTTAGATGGAACTCTTATACATGCAGTCGTACCAGCCGATCAACAAACTCGTTATAGAGGAAGAGGAAAAGGTGAATGCTACCAGAATGTGTTAGGAATTTGTGATTTTGATATGATATTCACGTTCGTATGGGCTGGATGGGAGGGCATTGCGCATGATTCTCGAGTTCTAAAAGAAGTTGCTTTTAACTCGACATCCGGCTTTCCTTTTCCCCCACCAGGTTCTAAATCATTTTTAAATTTTTTATTAGTTACAATATTTGTTTTCTTTTGTAATACCTTTTTTACTAACATTGCAGATAAGTATTACCTTTGCGATGTTGCGTACACCAACACTCGTGGGTTTATGACTCCATACCGTAGTACGAGGTATTGGTTAGCCGATTTTCGACGACAACGTGCATTAACTAAGGAAGAAAGATTCAATCATGCTCATGCACAACTTAGAAATGTTATTGAGCGCACATATATTGTGTTGAAGGCAAGATTCCCAATCTTAAATCAAATGGCTCCCTTTTCATTTACAATTCAAAGAGACATAGTTATTGCTTGTTTCGTCATTCATAACTTTATACGGAAATGCAACATTCATGATCAGTTGTTTATGGCATACGACGAGAACACATTGTTTGCAGAAGCACAAGATGGTAACAATGATGGCCAGTTTGTTCATGATATAGAATGGGTTCACAAGGCATTAATTATATGAATAATTGTGTGATAAGATAGCTAGTCAGTTAGTTTCAATTGATTAATATTTGAATTACTTTGTAATTGGATATTAGTATGTTGTATTTGAAATATTTTGAGTTTGAATTTTAATATGTTGATCATTCACGTACAGTCATTCAGACATCTAACCAACAGATACATTTTCTTTAGCAAAAAATAATTCAGAAGGGTAAAATTGTTATTTTGTGCAATCATTCAGAGATTCAACCAAACAACACATTTTGGTTCAGCACTTACTGGTTCAGAGCCTCTTAACCATTTAGACATCTTAACCATTCAGCACTTAATGATTCAGATCTTACCAAATAGCCCCTAAACAAACTATTTGCATTTTACAGGATTTAAACTTGTTATTATTAAAATAGAGGAGAAACATTTTACCATTATAATGTCTTAGAGGGACCAGCAAGCAAGTAAAACATACTTACAATAAAAGAAAACCAAGCTCTATATACTTATAATATCTTCTCTCTTAATCGAATATTAGTTGTTTCTCATTAATAATAAGAAAGCCTGATGTAATAGAGCCAGGTAGGTAGTCATAACAATCAGCCAATAATCCTCATTTTAATTTATTGAGATAAGATACCTAAGACTCTAGTATACATAAATATTTTGGTTTTGAGTCTTGTTCAGGGAAAAAATGCTCTAGGTTGAGCCATAAGTTTTTCGTTGTGATTTCTTACCAAGAGGGTTGGGGATGCAATTCTGACTGTGGATTGAATAGGCGGACCGATTAATATAACACATATCGTTCGAATCAGGGTCGTAGATTGTTGTTAAAGAAAAACCAGTAGTTATTGTCATAACATTCGTTTAGATAGAGTATGTATAAGTTGATGAATATGATCCATTATTACTATCCTAGTTTCAGATAACAATGCACAAATTTAGTCCTCAAAGACATAAGTGGTCACTAAAATTTGGTAACGAAAAATGCAATACTTTGATGCCGATAGATGACAATCTTGAGCAACTAGCGGTTAAAGGACCAAATATGGTTGTTGATCGATACTGGTCATAAATGATGTCTTATTATCATTTTAAAAATAGTGAATATTAAAAGTTTGATTATAAATACAAATACTATTACAGTATAAAACAATTTGATAAACTAATTAATTTGCCATGTTGTAAAATTTAAAGAGACTAAGGGCATTTTCAACCAATCCAACTAAGCTTAGGTAAATGCACTATTTTTAGAACTGGATTAGACATTGAACTGAATGTTTTATCGACCAGCGATCGGTCGGATCAGATATAAGTACAGAATAAAATTATAATTATTTTAATAAATATATATAAAAAATAATAAAAAATATAAGATTGGAGTCCGGTTCCCGATCCAACCGCTCGGACCGGCAGGTTCAGTCCCTTTTTCAAAACAGTGGGTAAATGTGGTAAATAGTGAACATTCAACCTCTTGAGTTAAAGACACTTTTTAATAACACTTGAATACTAATAGATTAAAGACATTTTGTTCCGTCTCTTATAGTTACTAGTTGTATTTGGAAGGAAACTACAAAAAAGTTATAGATTTATAAAATTCTTAAAAAACTAAACATAATTACAATTTGAATCTAAACAAGAAAATTAAATAATATATATATATATATATATATATATATATATATATATATATATATATATAACTACATGATTTTATTCAGATCAGTTTCATTTGAGATTCATAAATTCAAACTTGAGATCTAAAATCTAAATTCAGAATTCAGTTTGTACCATATGGACAATAGTTTAGTGTCCTATAGAACAAACATTATTTTGTATAGTTATTAAATGAACTTATAATGTGACATATTCTTTCTAAAACTTGTAAAATAAATAAAGGATTACAAAACTGGTTGCCATTATATGATAAAACAATCTTAATAGTTAAACAATGAAAATCAATACTTTATTATTTAACTGAACGAAATAGTCTATTGTATCACACAATATAACATGACTCTATCTAGTGACACAGATAGATGATGGGCGTGTATGGCTAGTGCCTCTTCGGCTAAAAGTTGATATCACCACATGCACGTCTAAGCTCAGCTAGAAGAACACTTGATACTAAAAGTGATACATATGATAAGAAAAGTATAAATACATATATACTAATCCATGGCTAAAACCAAGCACCTTAATAACTCATGGATGTAGCTATCTTGATAGAACAACATGGATTGTAATAATTTGTTTGGAAAAATAATTACTATATATATTTAAAAAGGAGTGGAAAGAAATAGAGATGTTTATGCATTTTAGATATTGGTCACACAAGTTTGGTGTTTGACATCTTGCCCCCTTCATGTATCTTTATAACAGAATTTTACTTTCGTGGGTTGTGGGTTTCAACATAATTTATGAAAGGGGTTTTAGGGTTCCTTCCATGGAGGTGGTTACCTCTTCGGCTTGCCCAAAATCTGACACCGGCGTGTGGCGTGATGGATTCGGTGTGTGGTGGTCGACTATCGTCGTGTGGATGTGTGGGGTTCTCGGCTTGACCGATTTCTGTCACCTTTGCCGGTTAATGACCTTTATTAGCGACGCCCACATCGATATGAGGCGGTTGTAGTCTCTGGTCTTCCCCCCACCTCTATCGCTGCCGGGTGCGTGGACGGTGTTCCCATTTCCTCCGCTGCTTTTTGTGCCCTAGGTGGCGACAAATCGCCGCCGACCGTGGTGCTTGTTGTGTTTCCTATTTCGCTTATCATGTTTCCATCATTTGTTTCTTCTTGCACAATAGCCTCTATTGTCTCGATGGCGGTGATTTGTTGCTCACATCATCATGCTTGGTTTGATAGGGTTATGTTGGGTCTGTGATGGTTAGTTGGTCAATGATAGTGTTTTTGGCTTTCATTTCTTACACACCTTTCATGTTCTGGTTTTAAGTTGATGAATATTCATGTTGATCTAAAACTTAGATCTTAGATGTTAGCTCTTGGTTTGTCGATGATGATGACTCTAGGGTCATTTGAGACGTTGGTGTTACCTACCGATGTTAAAGCTGTCGAAGATATATGGTTGCAATCGGCCAATGGCTTTGGTTATTTTGAGGCACATATTATCTCTAGTTTGTGTGTGATTAAAATTTGTTGGTTATGATGATCGGATAAAATACATGTTGTTGTCATATTTTTTGTTTGCAGCCGCAACCTGCCATGGTCCTCAGCCAATCTTTAATATAGATAAACAACGTCAGTTGTGTTGGTTTAGTTATCACTTTTAATGTTGAATCAAACCCGACAAAAAATCTGGTTTTCGACGCGCAACGCGTGTCGCGGATAAATACTAGTTATATTTAAAAACCGATATTATGTATGGTTGTATAGAAAATACATCATGAATGCTCTGGTAATTACATTAAGTGTGAATTCAGGTTTTTGTTGATTATTTTATTTTTATAACTTTAAAATCATATTTCTTACAAAAGTCTACATTAAAATGTGAATTAGGGATTTATATTTTAATATAAAAACCAATTTTACGTGATTATACGAATAGTCCAACTGTCCAAGCCCACTGTTGGAGAATAATCCATTGACAATTTAAGCCCAACGGCCCAAGTAGCTCCTGTAGTTTTGTTCAGTTTGGGTAACCGGTAACTCCGTAACGTACCGGTTCAAGTTCTTTTTTTTATTATTTAAATCTCTAGATTTAATGGTTCAAGAAGATTTTTTCAGAACTTTATGCCACAAATGTCACACCTTCAATTTTCACAAACGGAGGTAATACCGTTAGGCGCGTGACATACCAGGATCTTAGCCATTAGTTACACCAAACGACGCAACAATTACAAAATATAATTTCTAAATTAAATAAAGTTTCTTAAAATCAGAATTAAATACGAAACATGAAAATAAGTGCGGAAGCGTATAAACCATAATCTAAACGGCGCAAACATGCGCAAACCAAATACATATAATTTATAGAAAAATGTAGATTGTTCATTTGACTCTACGATGATAAATGCAATGCGAGATGCTCCTATTCGTGCGCAACTTAAGAACCTGAAAGAAACATGCTAAAGTGTCAACATAAGGTTAGTGAGTTCACAGGTTTATCAGAAAACAGTAAGTAACAGTAATGAAATCCAGATTAAGTAATCAAAGCATATAAGTAGGTAGCTAGCCTACAACAAGTCACTATGTGTATGAATTTGCGACCGAGCTGACAGTAATAATATAATGAATGCCCCGGCTGTGGATACCAGACCACAACACTGTAAAACAGGCTAACCATTCACCCGTTTGACCTCCAGTCAAACTAGCGTGACTAGCCCGGGTGAGGTATGTCAAACCCAGTAGATCTACTAACAATCACCTCGCTAATTCCATATTAACGGTCCGAAAAGGCGTAGTGGTATCACAATAGTAAACCATTATATGCAATATTACTAATCTAAGTATTGTATGTTTATGAAAACAACATGTTTCTCTCCCCCAAAAAGAGAGTATAATACGAAAATGGGGCTGAGAACTCACCTCGAAAGCACAACACAAGAAATAATGCAGAGAGCAGGTAATTAGGTTTTCGAATGACCTGAAATTTAAGTTGATATATAATTACTATTAATTATAATTATGAACATCAAAATGTACGGTTTCGCGTTTCACAACTCGGTACGGTGCGAGCCAATGACACTTCCCCCATTCCGAACAAACACGAGCATTCGCAAATTCAAACAAACATAAAACCCAATCATTCATGTATACTCCAACACATATATAAAGTACTCTTTATATATATATATATATATAACACCTATGTTCTGCCAATATATATTAAACGTCACAAGAACATGAAATCTCATTACTAATAAATCATCACATACACATAATGGATATCATTGTTATTTACCCCACCAACCATACACTACCCAAATAATTTCTAATTATTACTCTTCATCCATCCATACATACATGGCACAGAATGACCCACATTAACAACATGGAAACATACACACAAGGATGCATGCATGCGATAGAGGGAACACATACACAAAGGAACTCAAACATCGCATATGAGTGCATATAGATTTATATATAGATATACACGCAGAAACATTTATTGCAGGGGAAAAACCCATACACAAAACATCTACACATCGAGCACATATGAACACATAAGTACAGCAGCAAAATCACGCCAATGTACACACATAGCCTATATAAAAACCCACGGCCAAAGACGTGCAGACTAGCCCGACCGATACACGCACCACAAGAATCTCAAAACCGGAATCTATACGAAACCCTTCATCATGGACTCGTAACCGAGATGAAAAAAATGATAGGTGAATGCGGATGCGAAACAAAAGGAAAACCATACCGAGCGCAGTCCAGACCGGTTGCCTTCCGCGGTTGTCAAAGGTGCTATGTGTTACGAACAGATGGTCGCTGGAGTAAGGTTGTTGAAACTTCTTGATCGTGTGCGGGGAAGGAATCAATGGCGGCAGAAAGTTTCACGGTTGAAATTTAGGGTTACAGTATGGTGGTGGTCGATATAGGGGAGTTGGTTATTGGGTGCCGAGAGAGATGGGGTTACGGGTTTTGTATAGCTTGCACTTAAAGTTAATAGATTTTAATTAATTTTATTAGTATAGCTTGCACTTAGAGTTAATTAATTTTTATTAGTTTTTAGTTAAGTCATAATAATAATAATAATGATGATAATAACAATCATAATAATAACATTAAAAATTCTAAAATGATGTTAACCTGGAATTACGGGGTGTCACAACAAAACTTCGGCGTAACTAAATCCGTAAATTAATAAATTTAATAAAAATGTTCTAAACATAAAGGTTGTTGACATAAGAACATTTACAACTCATTCATTATTTTTATCCATATAATTATACTAAAATTACTAATTTTTCTTTCTCTTTTCAATTAAATAATATTTTTTATATTTTTTATTATTTTTTTTCTCCTACACTCACAACCACTTAAAATATATTAAAAACATCATAGGGTTTTGAACAGTGTTTCTTAAAATAACTTAACTTATAACCATACCATATAATATAAGACATATACTTACATAAATTTAAGGAACCGGCTAGAATGCTCTAACTAAGGCAAAACTAAACATCTCAATTATTTTTCAAAAGTATTAAAGAATTCAATTAAGTAAAATCAACACAAATAAGGCAAAGCTAGACCTCTTAATTATTTTTCAAAAATATTAAAGAATTTAATCAAGTAAATATAACATATATAAAGGCAAATCTAGACCTCTTAGTTATTTTTTAAAAAATATTAACGAACTTTATAAAGTAAATTTAACACAAATAAGGCAAAACTAGACCTCTCAATTATTTGCAAAAAATCTTCAAGATATTAATCAAGAAAAATTATTTTCATTGATGATAAAAATCCAGATACTTATGTGCAGATTATATTACAGGTACTTTCGTTAAAAATGAATATAAGTTAACAAGGTCAATCAACTAAATCCGAATTAATACTAATGTGAAGATTATATTCACATTTTAATTTTCAAAAAGGGAAGCATGCAATATTGCTAACATAACAGCATTTGGAATTTCTTTTCTAATTCTAAGGTAAAAACTTTCTATAATCCGGATTCGTACGTCAGTAAACGAGTCTTAGTCGAACCGGCTCGTGTGTAAACACAATAAGTTGTCTCGTTTAACTTCAAGCCCGAGCCCAACTTGAAACGGGCTTAGTTCGCCTGCTCTCTAAGCAACCCTAGGGTCGACTGTCTAGATGATCGCAAGCAAGTCATTTCTTATGTCCCTACTAAACACGATCTTATCAAATATGAGTTTGCAACAATAACATTTATCCTCATACTAGAGGTTTCATACCGAAAAAAGATCCGTTACAACATAATCCATACGTTCGATACAACGAAAACCAAGTGAATGCAATACGAGTTACATTAGCGAAACAAATCATTTCCACATTTTGTGCTTAAAGCGTTTGCCAAACTTTGCGCGCTTGAACTTATAGTGTTTAAACTTTCCGGGGTGATGATGGTGATGCCCGTAGTATCCATAACCGTGATGGTGACGAGCTCCATACGCAGCAGCCACTGCAGCCGCACCTCCGGCTAGAAATGCTCCCACACCGTGTCCGTGACCTCCATGCCCTAAACAAGACTTTGTGTGAGGACAATCTTACATGTACTTTATCTTCTAAGATATATTCACAAATCAAGAAATAATAGTAAAACTTTAACGGTTACTCTTTTATACCAACCAATATTTTTGTTTACTTACAACAGGCGTACATATTTGTTTTGGTTGCGTAAGTGTAAACTTAATTCAGAGGAGGTCACCAATACGGCAATATTGTTATTGTTTTCACTCAAGCATGTTTAACTGTTAACTGCATAATAATAATATGTTACCTGGATAACATGGATATGCTGCTGGCGGATAACCACCGGGCGGAGGATAAACATGCGGCGGATATCCAGCGGGCGGGTAAGGATACGCATGATTAGGGTATGCTACTTGTGGAGGATAGCATCCAGGACCATGCACAAGGTGAGAAAACAGTCCTTTGTCGCGGTTATGTTTATATCCGCCGCCCATTGCTGTTGTAACCGGCGAAAACTGTGATCAAAAGGAGAGTTTGTTGAACAAACGTGAAGAGAAATAACAGCATGCGGCAGGTTTATACTTGTAATGCAAAGAGGAAAGATGATTCGAAACGCATGAAATTGGCCTTATTCCATTCACATTTATGCGTTGCTTTAACGCTGTAATATTTTACTAACAATAGAACAATAACGATGATAATATATTCTATTATTATTGCTGTTACTTCACATATAAGATGAGAAAGTATAGCAACAGTAATAGTTTGTGGAACTAAATTTTATACAATGATAGTGTACAATATAGAAACAACATAAATAAATTATACCACCAAGATTTGAGTCAAACGGTTATATAACTAATTTGTTAGAGCACCACCAACGTGAGCGTGAGGTGTGAGGGCGTCTGCCTGGTTGCGCAGATAATAGATGGAGAGGTGAGACACGAGAACTCGTCAACATGCATGGAGGAGAGAAAGGCGCCTGCGAGTGTGAGATTTTTTATTGGCGTATCTTACTAAATCCTCAAAAAAAGACGGGAAATATTTTACTTTACAAACGTAGACTGACTCAATAGTTAGGCGTAAACTTTTCTCATCATGATATAATAAAGATGATAAATGGTTCAAACAAACCATAGTATTCTGATATTCTCCACCTAGCCACACATTTGATGTAAGAAAAACATACAAAAGATCATCATTAGTTCCTCAGATCAAAACATTACAAACGACACCCGTTCATACATTCTAATGAGACTCTTGATCATATAAATTCTTGAATTCAATAGTAAGCGACTCGCGTTGCAGGGTCTTTAATTGTGGGCTGCAGTCTGCAGGTTACAAACAAATTGCATCCAAGACACCAGTTTGACTTCTTAAGATCCTTTATCAGTGGGCGTTCATTGGTCATACTTGATCTCTAACGGGTCAAATTGTTTAAATATCTCTTCTAGCAAAAACAGAAATGGGAAGGAAAATCGACCCCTTTGGCCACCTCTAGCTAGCGAATGTTGGATGGGAAGCAAAGACTATGATAGTTTTTGGTACATTCTTCTATAAATCTTTGCACCTTCATATTCTGCATGGATCTCTCTTTCGGTTCGAATCCCCATTGGATTACTCACTAACCATCCTTCATTATCACATAGAAAACTGGAGTCAACATTGTCTACATGGACAAGCTTATCTAACTCAGCATCAAAATAGTTTCGCATGTCAACAGCAACTTCAAGCACATCAGACTGTATAAACACCTGTTTGGAACATAAGTCATGCGAATTAAAATGGCACATAATAGCATAAAGCAACATCATGCTCCGGCCATCTTGATAAAGAAAATACAAAAAGATAATCATACTACTAATTATAAAACACCTGTCCTCCAGGCATCAAACCATCGACAATCGCCTCCACGAGAGGCTTCTGCACGATTCTTCTTTTATGGTGCCTTTTCTTAAAATGAGGATCTGGGCACTGAAGAGAGGTTCAATAAATGTTAAGACCAAAAAACATATTGGAAGGGATAATATGTTAGATTAAATTATGTAAAGGTTTAGATGTAAAGGTTTAGGTTATAATACACTCACCAGTATTGAAACCAACATTAAAGGCCCAGGATATGCTGAAATGAGCTGCTTGAAGGATATTGAGGCATTAGCAAACAGAAAATGTCTGCATGAATATGCGTTGAGTTATTGTAGATAGCATTGACGATCTATTATTGTGTTTCTCAACTAAAAAAAATCATTTAATAAGAGCTGCAATAAGATGCATATTTCTAGGGACTTTCTTAAGAAAAAAATTATTTGTTAAACAAGCAAAGAATTTGATAGTTATTGTAGAGGGTTAGTAACTAATAAGCATGTGTTCATATCACAATCAAATAATTTATGTAAACTCCAAGAATTACTACAATTAGACACCGCATACAACTAAAATAAGCCAATCATAACATATCGAACATTAATTTATGTTCCTTACAAAGTGTGAGAACTGAAACAACTAAGAATGAGATTAATTTGTACTCTTTACTAATTGTGTAAAATCCTTTACTAAAGGACCTTAAGAAGTCCTATATGTGATATTAAATAAAAAGTTACAAAATCCCAAATGTTAGATTATATGAAGACATAGGGTATATCCTCCTGAAAATTTCCTTATGAACACCTAGAGTAATCAACACCTAATGGATTATAGCCACGTGTCGATTAGGAAGACTTTTAGAAGGGTGTTTAGGAGGATATATTGCTATGTAAAGTACTATTGTCTATATTTTATCTTAAGGATCTTAAAAAATTAACAGGAGCTTACATATTACTAAGAGCCAGCTCCTTCGCCCATTTGTCAGCACGTGTGACCAACTACAAAAGTAAAGAATCCTAGCAATTACATATACAGATGTAGTATAGTGCCAAACTGCCAAATACTAAGCAAACTACATATATTAAATATCAAAGTATAACAAAAACAGTTACATACCTTTTTCCGTATTTCAAGACCCATATAGTTCTTGGAACCAGGATTTCTCTTAGCAAGCCACATGAGAAATCTACCACTACCTGAAGTTAATTATATATCAATTATCACAGTTAATAAGAATTTGTTTAAATTGAATATAAGGGACTTTCAAAACAAGGAATCTAAAGCATGTCATACACAAATAATATGTTCAAACATTAATAAGTGATTAAATATTTTGTAGAATTGATCAATTAAATTCAGATATGCTTATTAGTAAATGCAAGATATGCTTATTACCACTCCCTATGTCCACCACTAGAGGCAACTTTGGGTCTTTAAATACATCATCCCAATTTGGCACTTCAACAGGAATCTATCAATACAAAAGTGAAGCAAATGAATTACATTTTAATCCATTATTCTAAAACATAACATAAGATCATGTTCATATCACGCAAAAAAATGCTCAAAAACATAGATCTCTTTTACCAAAATCGAGGAAGAGAAAGAGCATACCGACATACAAGAGCTAAGAGGGTTCACATGTTGCCTCACCCGAAGAGCACCCAATTCCTGATAATCCACGAAAAGAAAAGAAACAACGGCTTGAATCAATAAAAGGAAACCACTAAAAGCAAAATAGCATGTTTCCTCTTACTTCTGATGTCAATTGTACATTCATCAGATGCAAAATCGATATGTCACGTGTTCAACATTGATTTGTTTCCACCCTTGGTTGATTCAAAAGTTCTAATGTGATCATCACAAACCTTCTTACCAGAGTTTAATAGCCCTAATCAATTCTATCCCGAAAATATGAAAAGCACCAAAATTTGACTATATGCTTATCTAACAAAACTATTACCCCCTCAATTCCACTAATAACTCTCAAAGCAAACTCCACCATACTTACATCAAAAGTATTTCAGTGTTAAACAACAAAACTATAGCATTCAAAGTCGTATAAGATAACGTTCAGGAGTAATAACTCTTAAAGTTTATAGATTTACACAGATAATGTCTATATTTGTTGTATTTAGTACCTCGCAGACGATATGAGGAATGCTAAGATCAGCATACTCCAAGGCGACGAGTTGAGGGCTCCTGATTTGGGGTTGTCGTTGTTGGTGTTGAGAAACAGATGCAGCTGATGAACAATTGCAGATATGGCGTCCATAAGCATGTAGCAGTGAAGAATTAAACGATGATTTTGAAGATTTGACAGCAGTCGAAGTGATGATTGTTGACAACAGTGGAGTTTTGAGTATTGCGTTAGCCATTGCCAATAGCTAAACAGAAGGGTTTCAAGCGCAATAGGTGATAACTTACAAATAAAAATAACTCTACATGCTTGATGTAACTGAATGATTAATTAGTAACGTTTTAAAATTATCTATTAACCATTCAACGTATAGGTTATCTCTTAACCGTTAACAGGGTGTCAAGCTGCTATATGTGTTTCACATTGACGTTATGTTACTTCCTCAAGCCTTTGTAGGATGGCAATCTCGGATGCACCGGAAAGAATCGAACTCGGGTATTCTCATAGACATCTAAATGTTCTACTTATGTTTCGGTAGAGATGAAAAAGAACAACGGTTTGCGAACGGAACCCAAACCCGGTATTAAAACCGGTTTGGGTGGAATCAATTTGGTTTGAAATTGAAGGGTCGTTTAAGACCAGCTTGTGACATGTTACGTTGAAACTTGTTAAAGCAAACAAGTCATTTTTTCAATTCAAAACCGGGTTAACACACAATTGGTTTTGCCAATAACCGGTCCTGACTATTATTGAACCAAACCAAGGCGGTTTAAGTGAAAAATCACAACGTGCACCTCTCACCAAGCCGGTTTAAGCGAAAATCACAATGTGCACTTGGGGCAAGTATGATTTGGTTTGATTCCATTTTAGTTATGGGGCTTAAGTTATAATTAATATGTTTGTTTTTGGATTTTCGTAAACTAGTATGGTTAAATTGGTTGTTGTAAAAGATGATTCGTGTTAAACGTTTAGATGTGCGTGGATTCCAACATATTTTTGCTAATAAGTACATTTATATTTTAGGTTAAAACAGTTATATAAGCATACTAATTTATAATTGAGGATTAGTTAATATGTTGTCCGTATAACAAAACTTTTGTGAAAAATAAAAGATCAAAATTTAGTTTTAGAAACAACTGAGGCCCGCTATTTCAAATATGCATACATATATAGTTGTAAGTTGTAACTGAATCATAAAACCAATCAGTTATTTATTATATATTTTTGAAAATCAATTATGAACAAAATTATTTATTTTCTGCTATAAAGTTTAATATTTTCATATTAGGGCATTAGGGTAGGGGTTTTTCCTATTTTCTACAAAAAGAGGGACATGGTTTTCGTGAGTTTCCCCGGGTTAAAAGCTCCGAAATTTTTTTAATTTCTTTCTTGTTCAACCTAAAAATTGCTGAAAATTTATGGTTATAGTTTGATTATCCTTTTATCCCATTTCTTTTATACAAACAAAAGTCAATATAACAAATTTTTTATAATAATCAATTGGGGACAAGGCCCAAGAGCCCAAGTAAGCGTTTAGACTCATCTTCTGCTTGTCGATCTTTGGTCCTCAGTTTCTGCCTCCTTATCCTCATTCAACACAATCTCATCACTCACTTTCATCATCTTCATTCACTCTTTATCGTCATCCATTTTCACTCTCTAAACTAACAATTTGCTCTCAAATGTACCCCTGAATCCAGTTTACATGTATTCCACCATTACATGTATGCATCTATACAACCTGTAGCACAAAATATGTCCTGTTTGCTCCCCCAATTCAAGTGCCTGCCCGATTCATTCTCCATTCAGTTCAAAACCCACAATCAGCATCCTCCAAACATTCGTAAGATTACGTGTTTTATTTCATTCTTTAGTGTAATTGATCCCAACCCCTGATCGGTTTGAGAGTGTTTTTCTGTTTATTGTTGATGATTTCTGTTTGGGATTTTGTTTTTGAGTGTTTTGATCCAGCATTGTTGGTTTGTTTCTGGATTGAATTTGGTGGGGTTTACTGTGAACTCTTTTAATCCTCTTTTTTTTGTCAAATTTTAAAGCTTTGGGAAAATTTTAGCTTTTAAATGTTCTGTTAAAGTTATAAACTTGTTATGGCCTGATGTAATGACATTTCCTTTTATCCTAAAGATCAAGCAGTTAATTGAAGTTAAAAAGTTTTAATGCGTACAGTGGCATGTTCATCACATAACCAATTTGAGATTTAGATAAATATTACCATTTTGTAGTGTTACATCAATCTGTAGTTTACTAGAGCCATTTCTATGTCACCAGCTATCCTCAAGCTTACCCTTGTGTCGTACTTGTGATCAAATTTGCTCATAATTGTATAAATTTGTTCAAATGCAGCAAAATGCAGAGAACCTACTATTTCCCCAACCCGTGCATTTTATCAACTACAGCGCCACCTGTATCAGCAGAATCTACAGTTCTTGCTTTAGAAAAGCTGCATTTGTCATCTGTAGAAGTTCATTCACATTCAGGTGCTGCTGACAGACAATGGTCATCATCATCATCATCATCATCATCAACTGGAGTGCTTGATATTGAAAATTTCAAGCTACCATCTTTAGAATCTCGTAGAAACTCGATAACTGGAAGCAGACCATGGGCCTATAATGACGCAGTAGGTCAGGTGAGAATATGCTAATGAGTCAGACAGATCAACTTTTGTCTTTGTTATATACTTTTATGTTATCTGATTTGTGGAAGAAATAGTTCTGCCAATATCTTAATCGGTTACTGATATTAAAACATGTAATTAGAAAGAATATTTGTGCTGCCCGTTTACTATCTAGTAAATAGTAGTGTTTTGTCACTCAACTCAGTTTTCATACGTCAATCACCTTTTGCCCGTGGCAAAATGGATGGGTCATGCAGCTTGAGTAATGGGTCAAAACAGGTCTGCTCATAACATTGTTTGTGTAAAGTATTTAACTTTTGTTCAAACAATTTGTGTCATGTAGGATTTATTTTATTATTATGTCAATAGCACTCTAATTTTGATTGTATGATTTTAGGAGATTATATGATTACTACTGTTTGTGCATTTCAAATCCCTTTACATACCCACGTGAGTATCAAAATATACGATAAAAGCAACAAATGTTGGTTTGTTTCTAAATGACATTCAAACCTTTTGTTTAGGTAAATAAAGGAGCAACTTTGCCTTTAGAGTTTACCCCAAATAAACATGATGACGCAGCTGCTGAAGCAATTGCTTTAGCAAGGCTGCAGTAAATGTTGCCAAGAATGCAGCAGCATTGGTGATGAACCATCAACGACCCAAAACATTAGATATTAAAGAAACACCTAAATCACCGGAGCCTGATAATTCCATAAACGGGCTTGGGTCTGAAACCTCAGAAGAAATGGAACCAACAATTGAAGAACTTAAGCTTCTAGAAGAACAACTCTCAGCTAGCATAGCTGTGAGATCAAAACGTCAAGTGGAACGTAAAGAAAGGAGAATCAGGGCGGCAGAACGGGCTGAAGCTGGTAGTGTGGCTGTGAAATCTGCAGGTGGCAGAGGGCGGGGTGCCACCAGTTCCGTGGCGGTAAAACCTGGAGTGAGTAGAAGGCGTGGCGAGAAAAAAGATGTTTTGGCTTTTTTGGGAGGAATGACTAGCGCCAAGCTTTTAACTGCTGCTGAGGAAGTAGAACTTTCTAAAGGGATACAGGTGTGAGCTTTTTATCTTGAATTATGTGATTATTTAGGGGTGTTTGGATTTGAATATTTTTAACAGAGCAATATTTTTGTTTAATATTCATTAGTGGTTGTCTTGCCGTAATATTTCTTAATTCCTGAAGTGCTTTTTTTCCTTGTTAACACGCAGGACCTATTGAAATTGCAAGAATTCCATAAAGAGCTGGAGACCCGTTTTGGGGTCCCGCCCACTTTTGCAGAATGGGCTGCTGCTGCAGGCATTGATCAGGTACAACTAGGAAGACGTTTGCATTATGGTGAAGAATGCAGGGACAAAATGGTCAGAAGCAATATTCGACTTGTTATTTCTGTTGCAAGAAGTTATTATGGAACAAAGGTCCATCTTCAGGATATTGTTCAGGTATGCAATTATGCATCAACTTTTTACATTTTTTAATAAGCGGCACTGACCAGATTGACTGGCTAAAACAGGGTGTGTCATGCCTGTTTGACCCACAGACACTTTTCACCTGGTTTTTATATAAATCTTACTATGCTTACAAAAGCAATTTTATCAGAACAAATCAGCAGTAATCGAGATTGTTGGATACAACCATCTAGCATGTTTTCCCCATTCAGTTTGTAGCTAAAATGTTTTGACTTGACCTGTTTGGGATCAGACATAACCTACTGATCCATTTGACCTGTTTCAGGAAGGAATTCGAGGCCTGGTGAAAAGTGCAGAGAAATTTGATGCTTCGAAGGGTTTTAAGTTTTCCACATACGCTCATTGGTGGATAAGGCAAGCTGTCCAAAGGTCACGTGCCGAACAGAGCAGAATTATTCATGTTCCAGTAAGAAAATCTAATGATTATATGTGATTGGCATATTTGTCATTTCAGTCACTAGCTCAAAAAAATTGTTGGAACTTTTTGTATGGTTTTATTTCCTATGTAGTTGGGCTAAACCAAAAAGTTTGTGTTTTCTTTGATTGTACAGTATTATATGTTGGAGGTGCAATCGAAGGTGAATGAGGCTAGACATAGATTGGATAAGCAGCTCGGAAGAAAACCAACGCGTGCAGAAATTGCAGTTGAAACAGGCCTCTCCATCAAAAGGATTCAATCTGCTGAACACGCCCCTAAACCAGCCCAATCTATCGACGTTCCTATCGGGTTCGATAACAACACCAAGCTCACGGTTTGTCCTCATCTCATCTTTTTCATCGTAACAATCGGGCCGTCTGTCAATGTATTATTTCAATGCATTATTTCAATAGCAATCTGACATTTTGGTTTCTTAGGACATTATTGATGATCCTGACCAAGAGACGCCCGAGGAGATATTGATAAAACAAACGATGTCCGAGGACTTAGAGAAGGTGTTAAGTACATTAAACGAAAAAGAGCAAAAAGTGGTCAGGTGGCGATTCGGGTTAGAAGATGGTATAACCCGAACATTGCAGGAGATCGGGGATGTAATGGGCGTGAGCCGTGAACGGTCAGACAAATTGAACTGTGTGCATTTCGCAAGCTAAGAAACCAGATAGAACCAGATTTTACGCCAATACTTGCCTCAGTAAATCACACTCTCAGAAGCCGCTATGGGTATGAAAGGTAGAGTATGTACATATATGCAAATGTGTGCAGGGAAATTTTATGCACTGAAGGTGTTTGGACCGGGTTATACGATGGTTTTCGCTGACTCCAACCATGATCCTGTTGCTAGATGAGTAACTATACAGGTTATTGCAAGACTTGGTCTTTTTTGTTATTTTTAATTTATTTTTTTAATTATTGATCTTCTGTTTAGCCATGGCAATGTATCATATTCAGGATGTTGGTTCTTTATTCATGCCTACAGGAGAAATGATTTATTTTTGTAACTTTATTGAAAATATTACAGTTTATATATTATATGAATAATGAATTAATTAAAGTATTGCATTTTCATATTTTTCGACTTACATTCCTGAGTATAGGAAAAGTTCACTAATTTTTTTTATCTATTTAAAGTCGTTTAATTTTCATGTTTCAATCTTTAAATGTTTACTTCATTTCTTTTGTTTTTTGATGAAAAAATTATAAGTAGTATAAGAGAGGAAAAAAAACTCATAAGCAAAATAAGTCGAAGTATCGGTTCTAAGTTATATTTAAAAACGTTTTTATAGTTTGGCACAAATTTAACATATGAAGGGATTTTATAAAAATTGTTTAGCAACTTTTGTAAGAAAAAACATAAAGTATTAATTTTTTCATAGGTGAAAATTTTATTGATCAACTGTAATAGGAACTTTTATATGATATTTACATATATTTTATTTGAAAAGTAAGATTCATAAATCTTTCCAGTATTTTGATTAATTTGTTATAAGATGTTATTACTTAGTACTTATTGGATCCATCGGGACTGACGGGGCTCGAACCCACAACGTCCGCCTTGACAGGGCGGTGCTCTTGCCTATTGAACTACAACCCCATATAAATAAGAAGACATCTATCAGAAATTTTAAATTCTTTTAAAAAACGAGAGTAGTCTACCATTTGATACTTGATAGTAGATTGACAAATTGTTGGGCCGAGCTGGATTTGAACCAGCGTAGACATATTGTCAACGAATTTACAGTCCGTCCCCATTAACCACTCGGGCATCGACCCAACGCCACTCGGGATGATGATTAATCGCAGGACCCTCTTTTTTAGGTCAAGCTTTTCATTTTCAAAATATAATATAGAATTCGAGCACCGATCCACCTGTGGAAAAAAGCTTTCGTTAATGAATTAGATCTATAAACACTAATGATTCACAATTTGAACTTAGAATTCAATATTTTTTTTTCCTTTTACATTTGTTATTATTTAATATTTAGATTTTTAAAAGTTCGTGTGGTAGTTATTATTTAATATTTAGATTTTTAAAACTTCAGGTTACCAGTGACTCGTAAAATATAGAATTTACATTCCAAATACGATACCTTTTAATCAATAGAATCCTACAATTCTAAACGTAGATTTTTGGTTAAGCAACTATAATATTGCCACCAATTATTAGAAGAATTAGTATATCGTTATTCATCTTTGAACTACATCGCCATAGATGAATCATGTCACATTAAGGTGTTTTTTTGGTAATTTCTGATAACCCTAATCAAAATTGGTTTGAGAAACAAAACTGATAGCGCGAAACAAAACTGATAACCCTAATCAAAACCGAATCATTTTGAAACCGACAGAAAGCAAAGTTAATAGTTTACAAAACTTTCCATTGAAACTAATTTAAAATTGCTTATTCCAACACACACCGGCAAAACTACTCAAAACCCCGTAAAACCCAATTTTAAACCGATCAGTTCCTTCTAGAGGCGTGCATCCAAACCGGTTCGCAAAACAAACCGATAGCCCGAACCAAAACCGAATCAGTTTGAAACTAACAAAAAACATAAGTCAACAGTTCATAAGACTTTCCATTGAAACTAATTCAAAACTGCTTATTCCAATACACACCGGCTAAACTACTCAAAACCCCGTAAAACCAAGTTTTAAACCGATCAGTTCCTTCTAGAGGCATGCGTCCAAACCGGTTCGCGAAACAAAACCGATAGCCCAAACCAAAACCAAATAAGTTTGAAACCGACAAAAAACACAATTTAACGGTTTACAAGACCTTCCATTAAAACTAATTCAAAACTGTTTATTCAAACATACACCGGTTAAATTACTCAAAACCCCGTAAAGCCTAGTTTCAAACTCCCGTAAAGCCTAGTTTCAAACCGATCGGTTTGAAACTCAAAGCAGTTTTGAATATTATTGACCAAACCGAACCGGTTTAGAGTTTGAAGCTGTGCACCACTAGACCTCTACGTCCTTTTTCATGCAATGTGTTAAGGTGGTCTAATCAACTCAACTTCATAAGGGCTTTAACATCACACCGATCATCAGAATCCAAACACAAAATCCCCAAATCCTCTGAAATCGAGGGTTTCGAAGAACTGACGAAAGACCACCAAATCGACCAATGGATGAACGTGAGGGCTTCTATGAGATCGAATCCATTCGAAAGAAAAGAGAACACAAGGTCTGTTATCGTTTATTCTATGAGATCGTATACTTGTTTGCTAACTTTTGTTATCGTCGATTTCAATTTCTATATCTATTTCTCTTACTTGATTTGTCTTCTGTGTCTCAATTTACGTCGATCGTTTGCTTCTGATCTGATCTGATCTTTGCTTGTGGAAACAAAGGGTAACGTGCAGTATCTGATCAAGTGGTAAGCTTCTTAATTGTCGATCTACGTTGTGATTGATTACTTACACGTTTTTAGTAGCAAATTTGTGTCATGTAATCATGTTAGTTTATGGATCGTTGTAAATTGGTCATCGGAGAACAATTTTAAACGTAAAAGATGTTAGATTTGAGCAGTGATAGCGTTTGAGTGAATGGATCTTGTTTAAGCTCGTTTAGAATCGTATGTTTCTCCATATGCAATTTAGTGCTCATAAGTATCACCTTTTAAAGCATACATACCTTTTGTTGAAGCAAGAGACTGGAGTGGAAATCGGTGGACTACTATCACACTAGTATAGTAGCTGACTAAAGTTGACAGCCTGAAACACAAAAAAAACCGTTAGTCTCGCTACAGAGATGAACACAGTGTTGTCTATGTGACCTTACTCTAGCGTGAGAATCAGTAATATGAGAGGAAAGTAGTATAGTGCTTCTAATTGAAAATTTGGATGTTACCTGAAATGGGAATTTTCGCTCTCTATTTATACCCTTTGAACAGTGACGTCATTGCACCACGTGTCTTTGTGGTTCTTACCTCTGTGTCGGTAATACATAAAATTTGTTACATCAGTTATATTTTGTGGTCCTCCTAAAAGGTGACTTGTTTGTCGTGACGTTGGTCTTTTACCTTTAGGAGACCAATCCGATGTTTGTTTGAGTGCAAACAGTGTTGTGGCCTTAATCCAGGCATGTCAGGCAAGTGCGTTGATTATGATCAGCTTCGGGCTTCTATATTATGTTAATTTTGACCATATGTGAGTTGGCTAGGTTCGGATAGGTGTTGTCACATAGTATCATACTATCATATCTCATATACTTAATCTTTTGGGTGTTACCCCTTCACCTTTAGATTGTTTTTTGAAATCTAGTACTATAGCCCTAGGTAATGTAATTGTGCATATATGAACTTCATTGTTTATTTATAATCCATGACTTTTTACCCTCAATACATGAAATCCTTTTTATGGTAATTTATCTTTGGATATTGTTAGGGATAATTTGAATGGTTAGTAACTCAATATATGTTTTTATGCATTTGTGAAGGCTTGGATGGCCGAGGCATCCAACACATGGGACCTTTGGAGAATCTGATATCTTGTTCAGATATGATTGATAAATTTGAAGAAAGGTTTGTTCTTTTTGTAGTATATGTTCCAAATTTTCTTGTTTTTGATATTATAGGGCTGGTTCTGGATCACTCAAGTTCACACATGTCATGAAGCACTAGATGCAATTCATTATAATGTAATTCTAACTTTTAACATCATCCATGTTTCAAAAGATTGAGTTCTGAGAAGTCAGAGAAACAAAGACTGAGCCGGAAACACAAAGGCAAGCAGGTGGTTTCTCATCAACCACAAGAAACAAAGAAAAAGCATCAGCCAGATCAACAGCAACAACAAGGTTCTCATGCTGCTAACTATGTTAACGAAGAACTTTTGGCAAATTTCTCTAGCAATGATCCGGGCTGTAGTAGCTGGGCAGAAAGAAATGCTGATGACATGGAATCGTTTAGGTACAGTGAATTGGTTTGTCCCCATATCATGTTTTCTGTAGGCGGAAAAATAAAATTCTAGGGGAGGGGGATCCGTTAACGGTTCCATTTGAGTCATTTTCGGTATGGGTTGACCTGGTCACGAAAAAGTATGATCTTTTTTAAATTAAAGGGATTTAGAAACACTTTTGGGCAACTTTTAACCCCCTACATCCTTCATTTCATATAACCAATTTCCTTTTTAGCTAAATTCTTTTCACCATGTTTATTGCTCATATGTTCATTATTAAACGTTTGGTTTTAGGTCATTGATCGTGCACGACAGACCTCTAAGGATCTATCTATAAAGCACATGTTTGAAGACCAAGAGAAGTTGTTGGGTACATCAAATAAAAAACATGGATAGACTAAACTGTTGTTTGCTTTGCGAGTTGAGAAAATAACTCCTTTAAATAACTCCTTTAAGATATCAACTGTGCACTTGGTAAACTTTTTTATTCTGCTTCAGATCTTGATTACATTGCTCTCTGGTTGATTTAGTTGATAATTATTATCATAGGGAAGATAAAGAATAGAAGGAAATATAATTTGAGAAGGCAAGAGGAATCAGCTTAATTAGTCCTTGACCTCCTTAAATTTTAGCTAGTGTTGAAGAGTTGATTGGATATTATATTACTTCATGTTTTTTTACGTTTTGCTAATCTTATTGAAGAGAACCCTAGTGGCATAGAGGCATGGAGGTTTGAGTCTGTTGAATGATAATTAGGACTTAGGGGTTAGCTTAAGATAGTAGATTCAACATTCAAGATTACTTGGTGTGGTAAGTTTCCCCATACTTGAAATTGAAAGGTTGAATGTTGTGATTATGATACCAGTCTTGATGATTGTGTCTAGCATGTGATTCATCATGAATCTATTTGTTACCAAATAGATCATCGTAAAAGTAAAGGGTAGGTTTAATATACTAAACTTGAAAAGACGTATGAATGTAGCTGAGAAATCAACGTGACACTTAAATTCAGTTCATCTAAAAGATTAACTATCCAGAAACAAGTGTGGGCTTGATCACGAAGAAGATATTGAGGGAATAACATCTGGTCTTCTTTGTCTGTATTGATTGTTGATGGGTGAGGGTCAAGAGTTACATAGAATAATATGTTGCAGTAATATAATCTGCTGAAATGATGCATAAGTAATGCAATCTTGCTAAGGTGAACCACAAGCAAACCAACTACCTATACTAGTGTGCGCAAACTTAACAAATAATCTTCTATTATAATGCATGCAACACATTAAACTACCATCACCACTTTGATGCAAGCTACATTCTCGATCAGGGGCGGAGCTTGTAAGAGGCCGGGGGGGGGGGGGGGGGGGGGGGCTTATTTTTTCGTCCGTAGTGTTAAATTTTAGCCCGATATTGTTAATTTTTGCCAGGTAGTGTAAATTTTTATATAATATCGAGTTCGCCCCCCTACCAAGTTGGTTAAGCTCCGCCACTGTTCTCGATGAACGAAGAGTTCCCACTCTTTGGGAGATACCATTAGAAGTTGGATAGGAAATACTTCCTAACATCACACGTCTCGCCTACTTTGTCTAGTTATCAGGTCGCATGCATACAACTAGTTTGTTTCCCGGCTAGTAACCAGTGACTTAGGAAGGTTCTTAACCTTTGGTCACCTTATGCATACAATGAATTTACATCTTCATATATTCTATTTGGCACACAAATTGCATTATGTACTTTTAGGCTGTACCAAGAGTAACAATTTAGGGAACACATACATAACAAAAGTAACGTGTTATTTCATAAAAAAGTTGCATCGATAACTTAGATATGATAGAGTAGTATCAAGATCCATCATCTTAAATTTACAAACTATATAACACCCAAACTTATATTGAGCATGTTACGCTACACCTTAATAGATGAAAACTATGAAATCATACTAATCATAATCATTCTAATTTTGATATTTGTCTCTAATTTCTTCATCATTGGCGTCACCTTCACTTGTCTTGTGTAATCCATTAATCACCTTCACAATCAATTACAAGTTATGACGCTTCGTCCTTCTAAAAATCCACGCAAGTTATAAACATGCTAGTATGCTCAACACTAATCTTCTTCATGTTAACCCACGTAAATCAATATATCATTAAAAACATAGTCATTCTTTTTCACTACACAAATCAATTTACTTATAAGTAGATCTCAAAAAAAAACACTAATGATAAACATGACATCTTTCTTCTAAAAACAATTTTTTTACTCCTAGAAATCATTTAATTCTATCCTTACAAGAATTTCAGCTCACATTAATTTTATAAGATGTATTCATCAATGTCATTAAACTGCAAAACCAAAGACGATTAAATAAGATCCAAGCAAACAAACAAAAATACACAGTAAAAAATCTCGCTCATAAAATAGAATTCGGGAAATACCAAAGTTAAAAAATGAAATTTGCGTTTCAAGATAATTTGAAATATGAAGAACTTTCAAAGTGTATGTCCTTGGAAGCAATTTGCTGAAGTTGATCTGATAAACAGTAAACTTACATTTAGGTTTTGAAAATTGGGGGCGAATCGGAAACTGAACACAAAATTCCACAAAAACCTCTGCAATCCAATCCTGTGTGTTTACTTCAACACCTGAATCAAACCCCAAATTAATCTGCAAACCCACATACAACATTTTCACCACCAATGAAGCCCGGCGCTAGGCGGAAGACCACCGCCTCCGACCACCACCAACCACCGCAAGTCCGCAGCGATCTCATCTCCTCCGGCAACGACGACACAGACCACCACCACAACGGCGAACAACAGCAGCAGCAGCTGTTGCTTCTCAACGACGGAGGCGAAAGGTACGACGACGACGAAGACGATGAGTACGATGAGGACTACGAGGATCAGTCAGCTGACCTAGAGAACGATGGAGATGTTAATGGAGGTGAGGTTGAGGGTGGGGATGGGGACGAGAGACCTAAGTTAGCTGAGGGTTTCTATGAGATCGAATCTGTACGGAAGAAAAGAAGTCGCAAGGTTTATTGTTGTTTTTTGCTTGTGTAGTCGTGTTTTGTGTTGATTGTTTGTTGTCTTCGGTTTTGGTCTGTGTTTGTGGCTGCATTTTACTTACTTGGTGTTTTTTGTGTGTGGATTTGTGTTGATCGGTTGCTTTTGGTGCTCTGCTTGTGGAATGAAGGGGAAGATACAGTATCTCATCAAATGGTAAGTTTTTTGATATCCTATAGGTTGTGATTTGCATACACATTGTGAATTTCATAGGTTTGTTATGTTTTGGGATGTTGTGAATTAGGAAAATTTTCAAATTCTGTGTTTAGAACTTTAGAAGGAACTGTGTATGAGTAAACAGAATCATTATTTAAGCTAGTTATGAACAATTGAACGCTATGTTTTTCAAGCCCCTAAGTATCACTTTTCATGGCATTCCTATTAGATTGTTTTTGGAGTCAAATCTAGCCCTAATTGATGTAATTGAGCTTCGAATTTCGATTGAGCTTCAATTTTGATTCCGAATCAAGTTAATGTAACGTTAAGTTCTTTCATGGTAATGTGTCTTTTATCTAGAACCTTAGTTATGAATGGGGGATATTGGAATTGTTAGTGATTTGATATTACGTTCATATGCTTTTGTGAAGGCGTGGATGGCCAGAGGCGGCAAACACCTGGGAACCTGTGGAGAACCTTATGTCTTGTTCAGATGTTATTGATGCCTTCGAAGAGAGGTTTTCCTTTTATAGTCTTGTTTTTTCATGTTTGAATATTTAAAGGGCGGTTTGGGATCGCTCAAGTTGATACGTGTTATAAGAACCAGATACAAAGTTGTTTTGTGTATATTCAAGAAACTTTGATTATCACCAAAGAAAAAATTTTACAAGCACAATATGGGCGGTATCTTTTAACAGTTTTATAGTTTTAACACACTCATGGCTTACCCTATGTGCTCAGCCTTGAGCATATCCCAAACATGTCCTAACAATAACGGGAGAATCATCTATGTTTTTTTATTGTTTGATGAAATTGGAAGAATGAGGTCAGGAAAACAGAGATCAAGCAGGAAACATAAGCGCAAGAGTGCAGTTGCTCTTCAACCACAAGCAAAGAAGAAGAAGCAACATCCACAACAGCAGCAGCAGCAGCAGCAACAACAACAACAACAAGGTTCTCCTGCTGCGACCTATGATGTGCCCTCTGTGAAGCTCAGAATCATTGAAGAATCTTTGCCAAATATCTCTGGGATGATCCCACATCTAGTAAATGGGCTGAAAACAATGCTAAGGCATGAGAAATGTTAGAAAAGCAAAACACTTGAGTGATAATGGATCTTTAGTGGTCTCCCAACAACTTGGAGAATCAAATGAGACAAACGAGTTGAATTTGAAGCTAAGTGAACTGAGAGGTACATCTTTAACTGATAAAGAGAACAGAAATGGGGTTGCGGTGAGCATTCAAGAAGATCGAACTGGCGGAGTAAGTCCTTCAAATAGGATTTCAGACGTGAATGAACAAAATTCTGTTTGGGCTAATCGTAATGGTGGAGCTAAAAGAAGGAAATCTGGTATGGTGAAACGGTTTAAACAAGATTCAGATCCAACGGTCACTAAAGATGTGAATGATGCAATGGAAAGATTAACTGGTGGGAATGGCGTAGTAGTTGAACACAGGGTTCAAAACTTTGAGCAAGTAGGAACTTGTTATGGTTCAATGAATGTGGTAGATACTTCAAAAAGCATGTATGCCATTACCAAAATCATCAAGCCGATTGAATATTCTGTATCCACACTTAATGATATGCAGGATATCTTGGTAACCTTTTTGGTCCTTAGGTTTGTGCGGATCTCTCTCCTTTCTATTTTTCTATATTTATATATGCCATCACATCAGATAGGAAAATTAATAATTTTATATGGTTTTTTTATATTTCATTATCATAGCATATGCAAGATAAATGTGATTATAAGGAGCTAGAAGTTCTAGTTAACCTAGATGACCCTTCTCTATGGTTATTACGGGAGTATTGTCAATTATGTATTTACGTTGGAAAATTAATGGTTAGTGTATAATGTAGAATGCTGGAAAAGGTGGTACTACAGTTTGCCGTTGATTGTTACTAAGCTTTTCTATTCTTTACTATTTGTCATATGCTGTGATATTTTATCTGAAACTTTGATCCACAGAGTTTGAGACTCCCAAATGGATAACTGGAAGTTTAATAAGATACAATGTTCTATCCAAAGAACGTTCTGTCGTTCTTCCTTTTTTTTCTTTTTAATTTTCAAAGCAGAGTCTTCCTTTAACGCGGTATAGCATTGACATTTCAGAAACATGGATATTTATTAATAGATATAATAATATATTATCAATCTTAATAAGAAATTTGATGGTTCAGTGTTTTTGTTGGAAACTCTTTGAACATTTACCTGTTTGGGGCCAAGAAAAGCTTTTCTAGAGTAAGGCTCATAATCTGCTGAGGTCCTAAGGGGTTTAAACTGTTTTATGTGGCTTATATATTTTAGCGACAAGCGAGGCTAGTGCCAGAAGTTAGTTCTATATTTAGGGTTAAACTAGATTCATTTAGAATTAGTAGATTACACTGTTATTTTTTAGATAACTTTAATGACTTTGACTTTGTTAAACAGATCAGACGGAAAAGAAGTGATGGTGGATAATAGATACCTGAAGGCTCACTACCCTCTCCTGGTAAGGTTACCTATCTATGCACCTAGGAAAAAGAAAAGAATACACATAGCCACACATTAAGAAATTTCTTTGGACTTCTGCAGCTAACTAGCATGCCAATTATGGTTTATAGAAATAATAGTTTTTCGACCCATAAGACCAATTTCAAGCAAGCTGACCTGTTTACGGAAGAAACAAAACCTGAATCGACCCATTCATAAGTAAATGGGTCTAAAGCTACAAATGATGAAAATTTTGTGTTTGCTTATGTGTGTTTATTAATGATGACAGTTGATTAACTTCTACGAGCAACATATCCAGTATACCAGTCCCTCTGAATGAGGATGCAGTTTTTGGATGTAAGATGCATGATAGTCGGTACAAGCAGTAAATAGTAGCATGTAATTTATAATATAATGTTTTATTTTTTTTGGATTTAAGTTAAACTTTAGAAGACTATTATCTTTATTTAAGAGCTATAATGTCTGCATTAGATGCCAGACTGTTATCTTGATTGGGGCATGCATGTGATATTCCGGTTATAGAAGTATGAACCCTAGGGCATTTTAATCAAGATTTATGAAAGTTTGTGTGCTATATTTGTTGCCATAGGTTCAAAACCTAAACCAATCGTGTTATAAATGTGAGTATTGTTATTTCAATTATGAATAACGGGTCAAGATGGGTTTTAGTCGGTTTTTTCAGTGGTTAGAGACCGTGATACATCACCAATATAGTTCGAAAGGAGATTGGAAAATTTACAAAGTTATGATAGATCTATGATTTTTAACGTATAGTTAAGTGTTTTTTCAGTAGTTCTATATATTATTCTAGTTACATAGAGGAATGAAGAGTTGGTGAAAATAACTGACCATCCAAAAAACTTTTTGAAAGAGTTTTAAATATTTGCTTATCAAACTTTATATAATAAGAATATGTTATTATATTTTAATATTTTATATACGAATAAGACGGCATAAATTATATAAATTGATTGCAACACAACATTACATCTCATACAAAACACCAAACAACCAGCAGGTGGGAATATAGGTTAAACATAATAAAACAACTTCATTTCTACATTTTATTATTGTTGTGTGTTATCTTTTAGTAATAATATTCTCCTTTTCTAAAAAAATAATTTTTTTATTTGTTAAACGTTAACCTAACCGTTGATTAAATAGTTACAATCATATCTATTCTCTCGTTAAACTTGAGATCTTGTGTTTGCCAACATAATATCATCATTTTATAATATCAGATTTTTCTACACTTAAATACCATATGCCTTGCATTTGCAAATATTTAAACTCAGACAACTATCTTAACATACTATATGTCATATTATTTGTCCTGTAAAAACAACTAAAAACAAAAGATCAAGAAGACCCAAAAGCATCACGTTTGACATCACGGACATACTATGAAACTACCGCCAAAGCTTTGACAAAATGTAAACACTTATACCACAATTGAAGATGAAGAGTCATGAACAAATCCATAGTGTCGTCCACAGTCGGTCTAATGGTTCGACTGTGATCAACGATATCATTTTATGACAAATCCAGAAATTGACGAAATGTTCATAAGGAAAGTGATATTAGCAGTAAAGATTATTTCTACCCTTAATAGACAAATATTTTTAATTTAATTCGAATCATATATGTGTGCGTAAGCAATCAGAATCAAGAAAAAAAGAATTTTTATATACAAGTTAAGATCTTAAGTAAACAAATTTATTGTTAGTAAGAAAACCTAATCCTAACCCTAACCCTAACTTTGCATTGTATTTTAATTACATATTTCACGTCAATGTTAACTTCTTTTTTTGTTATTTAATTTCATATTTCAAGTAATGTTAAGTTTTATTTGTTAAACGGCTCTGATATAATTCTATTCCCGTCAACCTAAATTAACTACACATTTTAAACGAGATTTGAACCTAACGCTAGTTGAAACTGGAGATGTTTTAGTTCATGTTAACTAATGTAATTAAATCCAACTACTCAATTTATAGTCTTGTGGTCATTTCAAGAATTCAAGCTAGTCAACTTGGGGAGGAACTTGAATTATTATGATATTTTATTATTGAGAATGTTCTTTCTAGATTTTTTTATTATATTTTTGTCACTATGCTTCATTTGAAACATTAAAAATAAATTCGATATTAAATTAGTGGCTTGAAGTAATATTAAAAACTATATCCCAACAAATAATCTCCATCATTGAAGTAATTTATTTCATTGTTAAATAGAATATATATGTTATAGATTTGTATAACAGATCTTTTATCAAAACTAAAACAACATATTATATCTTAGTTAACATTAAAACATCAAAACGTGTTGATATGACAATTAAACTCGGTAAGTTCTTAAAGATTTGTAAATAAACTAAAAATATTATTTGGTTGAAAATGATTTGTTTAGTAATATGATATACTAGAGAAAACAAAATCTCAATGCGAAAGTAACATGTTTTAGTGAAAAAATTGTCAATTTTATCATTGTATATACAAAGGTGAATTGATGATTATTCAAACACTACAACACCCCCTTTTAAACTCACTATTGTGACACGTATTACAATCATATACACTAAAACACGTCACATGAACAATAATAATTGATGGTTCGAGTAGTCACTTGTTGCTAAATAACCTTAAACGTGTTTGTTTGATATATGACTAGTGAAAATTTTGTTGCTAAATTAAGCCATCACTAAATGCATCTCATGAATGGTCACTATTCTTGACAAATCACTCTTCATGACAACACCAAATATTTTCTATTTTCACAAAATTCGCATCCACCATGCTTTAAACATTTTAGTTAGAAAATATTCCCAAACATGGATTAAATAACTTAGAGCGTTCACCATTAACATTACAGACCTCAGCGTAAACAAACAACAGTTTGCTATGGATGCTCTAATATTTGTTACACCCTTAATAATTGTTAGTTACTAGTAGGGGTGCAAACGAGCCGGGTCTAGCCGAGCTCGTATGGGCTCGAGCTCGGCTCGTGATGATTTAGGAGAGCTCGAGCTCGAGCTCGACTCAACAAATGCTTTTCAAGTTCGAGCTCGGATCGGGCTCGGCTCGTTTATCTATTTAAATATTCAATAAAAGTCCTTTTTTATCATTAACGTCGTTTTAGCTTGATTTCATGTGTAAGTGTACACATATATGCTTATTAATTTACTTGTGTTACACATTTTTTTTTCTTTTTATCATCAAAAGGTTTCGGCCTCTAGATTACTATTACCCTATTATATGTTATGATTCTATAGAGATAGGTTAGATCCAAAAATGTAAGAACAAGAAGAATTTCTTTTTCTATTGTCACATGATGAACATACATTAAAAAAAGTGACATGCATCTAAGTAATAATTATATTTTATTTTTTTACATCATTCACGTCTCGTCATTTTCTGAAAACCATATTTGTTTTTTTTTCGTATCAACTCGTCCACTAATACGGGCCCATGTCAAAATGCTTCTTACTTTCTTATTGTACAACTAATATAAAAAAGTTAAGTAGGACGGTCATGTGGACCAATAAAAAACGTTCGATTTTAGTGCAATCAGATCGGGTTGTGTTGATCGATTAACATTTTTATACTAATTTTGTAAAATAATTACAAAATTAATTTTACTAGTATAGCGATCAAAGATTATATATAGATAAATGATGTGTGTTAAAATTGTTTCTTAGATAAATGACGTGTGTTAAAAATGTTTCTTTAAATTCTTAGGTAGGACGGCAGGGTGGACAACTTAAAAAAATTCAAGGCAGAACGAGTAACGTTTTAGTTTGTGAGTTGTGTAAATCCGTAAAAAAATTACTTGTATATTTCAACAATTGTAAAAAAATGTTAATACTTTTTTGTTTAACATTTTTTTTCTGACTAACTTTAATGATCTGACCTGTATACCCATGTGAGATAAATACATAACTAAAATCAACCCGTTTATAAATAAATGGGTTGAAATCATTGACACTCTCCAATATATTATTAAATGTTGAAGAGGAACCAAACCATATGTGATTATATATATAGACACATAATGTGATATTAAACTCAAGTCCTATGGTGTATCACTTAGCTAGATCACACTTCTAACAAGAAGAAAATGGAGACCAAAGGTCCATCACCACTTGTTCCTTTTCTAATGCTTAACATTTTTGCAATGATAATATTCAGTCCTATGGTGGAAAACTTAGTGGTGATCCCTTTCTTATTAATGCTTGTGATATACTTTATTTCTATTTTCTTTCCCTTTCATCAAGATTCATCTTGGAGTTCATATCATCATGGAGGTGGTGCTGCTGCTGCTACTCATGATGGGGAATCAGGGTTCGGATTCGGGGCGTTTCTTTTGGTCATTATATGTCTCATTTTGTGCCAAATCATATGAACGAGTGTTCGTATTGCATTCTTGGTTGTCGAAGACTGTAATATATGGTTTGATAGCGCGTTTTGAACAAGGGTTTAGCTGTAAGTGCATCATGTTTATTGTAACTAATGTCGACTTTTTAGTGCTTGTAATCAAGTGTTTTGGGTAGATGTTGGCATTGGGTTGTATAAGTGTGATGACAGTCTTGATTCTGCTCAAAGAATTTATGCAAATCAAGTTCACCAAGTTATCTAAACTTATGTGATGTAAGTTATAGTTATATATAATACATTAGAGTTAATTCAGTTTGCCTCGTATGTTTAATTAATATAACTACTTTTCTCCAAGAGATAAAAATTATCAATTTAAGCTTAAATGAAAGAAACGATAAAGCTTTTGGACCTATAACGATGTTTTTCAAACTTGAAAAAAATATTTATTTTTATCAAACTTTAGAGAACAAAATCAAATTTAACTCATAAAGTTATTTCAAATTAAATCTAACATATCATATTTGATTATTTCTATTTATTTCAAAAACCGATCATCTAGTGTAAAAAACACGCAAATCTATTTCATTTACGCTTGTTAGTTCAAGCATATTGATGATTTTGCGTATGAGTAATTTTGGTACATCAAATCTTTTTTATTCTCAGTGAAAATAACAAACATGTTATTGATAGATGAATATTGAGACCGGAATATAAAATTTCTGAAAATAAAAAAATGAACTTGTAATATAGACCTACCATATCTACCATTTGTATAATTTACTGTGGGTATGGGGCCCGATAACAAGGACATAATGTGAAGGATGAGGGCAATGATCAAAACCTCTAGTCGTGTGATTTTGTTCTAAAACGATCACACCATGGACTGGCTAGGTCGGGGTGTGTGTGTGAATTTTATGACTTCGATCGTATTTTCTAGAAAAGTACTATTTATCATTGCATATTTTCAATTTCTAATAATTGTTTCGAGGAAATCATTTGACGGTTCAAATAAATATGCTATAGCTAGAGAATTACATAACGTTGTTATTAATTAAAACGCACTAGATAGACGATTGAATGAATGTAACCAAAGTTACTACCAAAAACTCTATTGTTTTAATTTAAAGCGTACTTATAATAAATTAGACCAATAGACTAAGATATTATTTGGATGATACCAGTGTATGTATAAAGTCGATTGTAATGGCATAAGCCCTAAGGATGGAACGGTTGTCCATTGAACAATTGCATGATTATTAAAATACGTTAGAATGACGGGTATGACGACAGTCCTTAAAGAGAAAAAGACTGTTTAATAAATACATCCTACAGTCGTTTAACATTATCAGCCTATTAGATATATCTCACGGGCAGGAATGATTTGGCATGTAGAAGAATGTATACATTTGTTAGGAATTGTTTTGGAAGTATACTTTTTATTAGAATATATTGCACCCTCCATCATTTTATATGCTATGAAAACTTTCTTTTTATAAGGGACAAGTGGAATTCTTTATATAATCCGGTTTTGAAAGTATATTTTCTGATTAGAGTATATACCACCTTCCTATAAAAAATGTTTTGTGTAAGGAACTTCTTGATGTGGAATTATTGATACAATTCAGGATTATGTTGCCTTTCATTGAAGTCATCATAAGTTCTATCATCAGTAGTGTGAATATAGCTAAGTAGTGAAATTTGTTTACCTTAAAGCTAAGTAGTGGCAAGTCTACATATTAAATGGAAATCTTGCAAAGTTAAAACTTTAGACTCAAAAGCGTAACCAAACCAATTTTGGAGGTATTTAGAAAAATATGATACTTATATCGGCAATAATAAAAAATACATGCCTTAAGAACTACGGTCATTCTAAAGAAAGAATTATTGGCATTTTCTCTAGATTTGTTGTGTGAATATTTAAAAGATGTTACCACTCGTAAAATTTAATTGAGTCTTAATTTGTGATGAATAAAATGTGTTACATATACAAATTTTTCGTAAATCCAACAAAAGTGACGCAAGAAATCATGTGACGATATTCAAAATTTAAGTTGAAGAATTAACTAAAATTTGTGGTTGAACGACATATAAACTCACACCTCTAGAAATAGCCAGTTTAAGACATCTATGCATATAATGATGTTGCCATGACTTCATTCCATTTATTGTATTTACACAATCTTGATTCTGTCTTTTGTCCTAGCTCAAACACATACATATACACATATAAACACACACGCACATACAGCAACCATTGCTTCTACTTCACACAATATATAACTATATCAGTAAGAAAATGAATACCAAAAGTCCAACATTTGTTCTTTTTCTCATTGTGAATGCTCTTGGTCTCCTGCTTTTGAGTCCTACCGAGCAAAAATTAGTCATGATTCCCATACTGATGATAGTTGTCATACACTTCTTTCCCACCAATAATTCATCTTTTGATTCAAACCATCACGATTATGATGCTAATCACCGAGGCCAGTGGGGTTTGGATTCAGAGATTTTCTTCTCATGATATCCATCAGATCGCTAAATCTTCATGTATTATATATACAACTATTGTTTGTATAAATGTGTACTTACAAAAATAATGATTCAAATTCTTTGTGCATGTACTGAATATTATGTTGAATTCTACCTGTTGCTACAGCAGGTGATTGTGTAGCCTGTTTTCTATCATAATTCATAAGAATGTATTCTATTAAAAAAGGCTTAAATGTGTACTTGAAGTAAAAACCTTAAGATCTATGGCATGGTCACTTTAACTGAATACACATTCAAAACTTGTGATTCAGAGAGTTTTGTCCAAATTGGAACATTTGTAAGCACGCAAATTGTTCTTGATGCATATTGAGCAAAATGTAATGAAAAACCAGCAATTTATCATTAGCATCATGCTATTTTTTCAAGTATCCAGGTATACTAAAGATCATCTTAACACCATGCTCCAATCACACAAGAATAAATAAAAACAAAATAAACTCAGAATTTAGTAAAAGGAATAAAAATACCATCCCTCTCCACCTACTGGACAAAATTGTGCTTTGGGCAAATTCGCCAATGGACAAATGAAATTGCATGTCTATGGAATAAACTATAGATTATCATGGTGACAAGTAACCATTATTAGCATTATATCCAGCAGAAATTAATGCCGGTACCTTTTACACGTTGCAGTTGATGTAGGATTAACAAAATAGGACAGTGGTTCTGTTCTTGCTGAAGTTCTCTGCTTACAAGAGATCTTGTTGGCCATTGATTGACTGAAAATGTATTATAGAAGTTGTTCAAATAAGATAAACTTTATAACAAAGAATTGAAAAAAATAATGAAGATGTACCTTGTTTTCCAGCACAGCTCCATCAGGGATTACAATTTTCTCACCCAGAGTTGCATCAACGCTTACTAACCCCTTAAAATTGAGAATAAGAAAAAGTAATGTCAAAAAGGTGTGAAAGATACCAATTTTGAATATATTATATCACTTGCTTCCTTTCAAAATATGCATCGACAACAAAAAAGAAGTCTTCAATATCACATGGTTATAAACTTTACAGATGATTAACATTTTGCACCTTATATTATGCAAAAGATTATGTCACAAAGCGAATCAAATGCAAAGATACATGTCCGAATATTAAAGTAGTCATTTCATTAACTAAGCTGACAATCAAGGACAGATACAAAATGCTAAGTTAAGTGAAAAAAAATTAGTTGTGTGTTTACATACACTAGAATGGAAGAAATGAATGAATCAAGAGGGTTGGATGCTTGGTTTTAAAAGCGCGTCTAATCAAGGTCTTGAGGGGCCGCCTCATGTGCATTTGGGTCAAAATTAAGGTGTGTAGCAGGCTAATATGTAAAACAACCAAAGGGATGAAAAAATCATGAATGATTCACAGATGCGACCTTTGGTTGGATTATGGTTTATATGGTTGCACATAGAGCAACGGCTTACGTACATGAAGATCTTGCTTCACATCTCGCGCCTCGAATATAAAAACCTAAACATCTCGGAGCGCCTTGCGCTTTTTAAAACTAAGGTTAGATGCTAGATCAGAATGGGTTTTAACTTGAAACAGGCCATTTGCAGTATTGTTCGAAATGGGTTGGGTTGGATTGACCACAAACAATTTAATCTATCTTTATAGTATTTTTGTAGATGATCAATAGTAGCATTAACAGGGTTAATTCTAGCCTCATTGCGTATAAGAACAGATAACTCAAACTTGAGATTAAAATGAATACTATATTATGAATACTAGAGAGGGCTGGATGGGCAGGGCAGGTACCAGTTATAAACAGACACTTTTTGGTACAGGTCAATAAAACTCAGGTTATGCTAGGAACTAGGTTAAATCAAAACACTTTTGTTCCATTCCTTTTTAAGCTACTTTTTTAAATATCACCCATTAGAAGTAAAACATAACCCGAATCGCCTTATCATAAGTAAATAGGTCAAACTGCCACCTAATCACCTATATGAATAATGGCACAATGATAACATTAAAGATAAGTAAGTCATATGTTACCTCTGGTGAAGGATTTCGAGATAGAGGAACAGTTACAGTAATAGGACGCCCAATAACTGGAGGATAAAGAATACAAAATTGCAATAAGTCAGTATGTAAGAATTAGGATTAATCATGATTATAACATAACAGAAACATAACATGTTAACATGTACAATGCATACCTTGGTTTTTGGATGATTCGCGATAGAATTAATGTTTACCCACCTGTAAGAGTTGAGATTAATCATGATTATAAAAAAAGTAACTGCATTAGATAAAAGACATTCAATCAATTCAACACTCACGTATTCGTTATAACGGTGTGTGTATCTTCTAACTCCACACAATACTTGATTTTATTGGTTATAAGATGATTTAAAATGTCTGGCGCGTGACATAAGGATCACAAATCGTAAGTACATAATATTTTAGTATGTCTGGCACATTATAGTAGTTACTGATACATAATATATTAGTATATTACAGCTCATAGGATGGTAACTCATGAATGTTTATAAGTTCAAAATAAAAGGATACTTGGGTCCACAACTTCAGCCAAATTATTTGAGCTCAGCATCAGTATGAACTCTTTACCCTGAAAACAAATCAAGGTTAACCTGTCATATTAAAAAAATAAAAACTGATGACAGAACAATTTAAAGAGACATTACCTGCAATAGTAAATCATCAAGTTTGCCACTCTTCTTCAAGGAAAGCAAAGCCTCCTTCTGGTCAAAAGCAATTTTGACATCATTCTCTTGATGTTGATCCTACAATGCAAACTTTCCTAGTGAGATAAGAGATAAGATGATAGCAAAAGAAGCTGTCAAGCTGCTGTAAAAGATTGAAAAATTCCACACAAAAAAAAGAGAAAAAAAACCTTCACTAAACATATTATGTTTTTGTGGGTTGTTTCTCCACAATCTATAAAACAAAATAAACACAAAATTATTAGACATGTAAATGCAGATTGCATCATTGCATATTAATGGAAATAAAAAAAATCGGTTACCTTCAAAGTTTCACTATGTGTACTGGCATCATTCATCAGAAGCACAGGGACATCACATCCATATTTTGAATTCAGAGACTACAAACAATTCTAAATATAAATACTGAAACTGAACAAAAATATAGCATATATTCTTCAAAATGGTAGGCAGAGTAACAAATTGACATTTAAAAACTTTACCTCAATATGATTTGAGAGTAAGTCTAGAGATGTCAATCCATTATTAGTCTCAATGGTAGAGCTGCATGAAGTAAATACAAATACATCAATATGTAATATCAATAGTTACAAGAATTATGAAGATGCACGAACATATGGTCATGGTAAAATCCATACTTTAGCCCATCATTGTCATTGATCTTAAGGACAACAAGTTTATCCAGAAGCTCCTTGATTTTTAGGGGATCTGCATTCAGAGAAACATTACAACTATACAAAGATGGGCATAAATGCTTATTAGATGAAACGAAAATTGCAACTCAAACAATCAAAAAAAAAGTTGATCGAATTAGAGATTTACCATCAGAAGCAAGGGATAAGACTCCATATGGTAGAACCATCAATCATCATTTATACCATGTATCTTAATCTTATCAACTGGTGGAGCAGCCTCCCTTCAATCCATAATTCATTCACATCAAACTTAGTTACACATCTCAAACGAAACAAATATAACAAGAAGCATTTACATCATACATTCTTACCCAATTTTCAGCTCTTCTTCTTTAACTACCGCCTTCCCTTTCGCCGCTGCGAGCTTCTTCTGCTCGTATTGTATAGTTTTGGTAATCAGATTACAAAACAAATAGACAAACTGCACCGAATCATTCGCAGGAACAGGGTATGTAATTTTCTCATACGTTTCCATGGCATACTCGGATCCACCAGTCTGAAAACAAACATTACAATCTTCAACTCTACCCTAAATTCAAACATTCAACAGAAATAATACTTATTTGCAAAAAAGGCAATTGAAAACACTAACCCAACGATTGGAATCTGCAACCTAGTAGCTTCAAGTATCACAGACGACTTCCTTTCGGTATCAAAAATCACCACACAATCCGGCCGATTAACCGACGTCAGATTAAACTTCTGATTTCTCGATCGAAACTTCTTCGGACTCAAACTATTCGTCAAAAACCCTCCGAGACGCCACGAGTTATCATTTCGGCATCCAGTGGTTCTAATCATCTGTTCAACGATTTCATCCACTAACGGATTCGTATTGACGAACAAAAACCTAGCGTTTTGGCGAGCGAGATTGCCGATGAAGTTGCAGGCGCTACGGAGGCAAATTAGGGTTTTATCGGAGTCGATAATCGTCATTCCATTTCGAGAGCCGTAGGTGTAGATTTTGAAGTGGTTTTCAGCCGCTCGACGACCTAAGTGAGCGTTTGTGCGTAGGAGCTTTTGGATAACAGCGGAATGAATCGTCATTTGGTCAAAAGGTACACGAAATCTATCGTTGTTTTGGGTGCATATATTCAATGAAGTGGTAAATTGGAGTCGAAGAAGAGTTTGACCTTTGAGGATTCAATGTTAGAGCTCCGATCACGGTGGTGGTGGCGGTGGTAGCGGTGGTGGTGGTGGCGGTGGTAGCGGTGGTGGTGGTGGCGGAATACGGCGGAGGGGAGAGTGAAGAGGCTGTGATTGTAAGTGTACGCTTTTGGGTTGATGATGTGGGAATATTTGCGATTTCGTCCTTTGAGTTTCATGTGTTTCATCAAATCCTTGCAATTTTTAATGACAAATTTACTATACTATTATAACTATGTTATTTAAAAATAATCTATTTAATGTCCGCCATCTAAAAAGCTAGAGCCTTCATCAAATAAGCTAGTTCAACGTTGACATGAAAACCTTACATGATTTCACTTCTACCTGTTTTATTTCTTTATTGTTATAATGTGGAATTTAATGAAGGTTTGATACAAATTTCATTATGTGTTTTGAAATAAAAATCCGAGTTTCATTTTCTAATTGTTTGATTGATGTCGTTCGAAAAAAACATATATGTTTGTGATAAATAAAATGATTGGATAAGAGCAAATAAGTTACATTAGTTATGACGAATCAAACTTATCATATCAAGACACGTCATAAATTCGACAAACAGTTATAAAACTGATCAAAACTGATTATCATCTAGTTTTCTTTAACATCACCTATCAATCATGTCAAACTTGAAAAAAAGTCACAAAATAATATAAAGATTCGTATATTATTCGTACTAACCACCACCCCCCTCTTCTGCTAAAGTAAAGTCATTTATCCTTTCAAGATACATATCATGGTTTCATGCGGCTTTTAGTTGCCAGTAGAAGATCATTTGGTTTTTCTTTCTAATTATATACGACAAGACATGTTCGTTTTATAAATCTACCAAGCGATAACTATCATGGAAGTTCTCGCCGTCCTTGGTCCCTTCACTGGCTACGCTTGATCTTCACAAGTTTTCCTCGCGGAAAGACCACTCCTCCTCAGAGCTATCAAACAGATATTCTAAGTGCTAGTTGTATTGAGACAAAATAAATAAATAAATAAAACTTTATAAATGAATCTAATAAGATCGAAATAATATTAAAGCATGAGTAGTTTTATTTATATGAAAAGTTAACTGAATTGAGTGAAAAACAAGAACAAGCTCATCGCGGAAAAAATATTTAAAAGACATTATCTCCACCACTAAATACGCACCACTAAAAACATTTATATGTCAAATACCTCTCTTGATCATTGTTCGTAATCTCACTATTCGTTGTAATCTGTATGCTCTAAGCATTTAGGGTTTTAAATTCGGATGACCGATTCTAGTTACAATAAAATGTTAACGATTGAGATGCTAATTGAACAAATATCGATGCTGAAATCATGAACAATCTGTTTTTATATATGATTCTGATTTCTAAAACATGGTGATTTTGGATACATTAGTTAGCATGACAGCAAATCAGATTGGTATAAAAAACATATGCAAATCGCCAATGTCATATACAAAACAAATCCCTCACTTAGTTTCAAAAATATAAGTTTTTGTATTCTTTACAAAACCAATTCCAAATCACACTACCAATATCACTCTGCAACAAATAAAAAAATTTCAATCCATCACCTGATTTTGAATGGAAGAAAGAATGAACAAAAAAAACATTCCTAGCACTCATCTTGTCATACTGTGGCTCCCTTGGGTACAAAATGGGACTTGCAAACATATAATTACAGTAGAGTTCTGTTCTTTTTTTCTTTTTTTTCTTTTATTTCCATGTATAAGCAAAGTTTTTTCATTCCATTTGCTGTACAGGAAGTGGAAATCTGATCTCTGGCGGAGGAGGGGTGGCGGATCGATATCAGATAAATCAACATCAAGGAAGGACTGTGATATTCTTCCAAAGAGAATGGTATGCTGAATTATGTGAAAAAAATAATTTTGCCAATTAGTGGTGTGCTAGCCTTTCAAATTACAACTACTGTTCTTAGGTTTGTTTTTATATTTACCTGGAGTCCACATCAAGCAAGAAAGAATTGTTGGGCATGCTGACTGAATCTTCTGCCATTAGTGCTCTCATCTTGCCGATTACCTTTCATAAAATGACAGTCATCAAATTTATATATATATATATATATTATTTTGACCTTATACATTAGGTGTGGCCGCAACAGATCTAAGTTCAGCTCGCCCCTTAATTTTATTCTATTTTTTTCTTTAAACGCTGAGAAGGTTTTGGTTAACCTGCTGCCTTTAATTTGAAGTTTTCTAAGCAGTAACTATAAATTCACTAGTTACTAAGAAGCAACGGTATGAGATATTTCCAGATGTTGTAGGGTCCTGATATAAAGATATCCTAAAATCTCGTTGCAGTGCTTAAGGAAAATTAATGAAATTACTAACTTCCTTACCTCTTGAGATAACCCTTGGGTTCCATACTTGTCATCCCAAAACATAGTTCCAATACGATATATCTGCGGGACACTCAATGCCTACATTAAAAGAAAAAGGAGAGAAAACAAAGATTAGTTTTCTGATAGGCTTGTATTACATTTCATGGTGATTATATCTAGATATGCACAAATGCATGTAGATAGATGGATTGGAAAAATAAGGACAGTAAAAGTGTGTTGAGCAAGATTACCGGGCAAAGCTCATTTGTGATCTCCTCCAGGGACTTTTGAGTCTTTTGGTGTGATACCTGCATGAGCATTGTATTAGAGCTATCTTTAACCATTTATTTACTGGATTATTGCACTAAATTTAATAGTGCTGAACAACATACCAGTAATCCAACAGCTTGTCTTATGTGTTGCAAGTCTTCCCATGATGATCCAGCGCACTGTATAATCAAAAAATATAAAATGCAATGAATTATTTTCCTGGTTCTTAGTAGAGGGTGCAAAAGGACGGATTGGGTAAGGGGTCAAAACATGTCATATATGTCCTTTGGTTGACCTAAAGCATTTTTTGTCCAAAAATTTTGATTTCTCATAAATAGTTAGCATGTCAATTATGTTTACGAAATTCATGTTAATTCAAGAATAATGTAATTTTTAAATCAAACGATTATAATGTTTTATGCATTAAAAATAAACTCTGGGCGACTTTTGATTGGTTTGATTCGTTTCCTTTTAAGCTACCTTTTACTTAGTTAAATTTCCCATTGTTCGTAAGAGACAAGAACGATCTTAATTCGATCAATAAATGGGTCAGTGTGGGAGCGGGTTTGAAGAAATAATATATTAACAGTTACCTGATCGGTTGCTTTCTTGCACCATTGTTCAAGTTCATGCAAACCAGACTTAACATATTCTCCATTACTAAATGAGCAGCATTCACGGCGAAGCAGTAAGCTGCAAAATCACATTTATTTACTATTTTTACCCAAAGTAACATTAATAATGCATATTTTTGAAGCATTTATTGAAGGTACATTACCTATTGAAGAACTGGACATCTATGAATGAGAAAACCTGACTGAAAATTTTCCGTGTGATGATTGAGGGGACCTAAAGAAAAAACAATCAGCATTAATCTTAAATTTCAGCTTTCAGGTAATGCAATATATTCCACTCACATAATTTTCAGAAAGAATTCCCAAAGTGTTTTCCAAGCTGTTAACGATGCTTTGCCAGTGTATCATTGATGCTTGTTGTTTGGCCACAATATTTGAAAGGATATTCCTTGATGCCCCTCTTGTTGGTCTGACCCGTGTTGATCTCGGTGCCTGTTAGTGTACTTGATAGTTAAAATGTAGTTTTATTGAAGAACTTTTAGCTTACAATCTATCTTATTTTTTATAAATATTTTACCTGAATGCATGCATTTAGAAATGGACTTATTTCTTTCTTCAAGCTGTCACGTATCATTCCATATAATTTTTCCACACAGGCTGTTAGATGTTGTTTGAACAAAAGTGCAGGATACTTGGCCTCTATTTTCGATTGTGTGTTTGGCTTCCCTTCCATTCCACTATACCCACTAGAGATACCCATTCCCATAGGAGATGTACGGAAACCCTGATAACCAGTAATTAGGATTCATACAGTTTAAAACTTCAAATATGTATTTGGTGAAAGTGTGAAACACACCAAGAACATACCTGTGTCATTCGACCAAACAATGTGGTGGGTGACGCACGATTGCGGTGTGGAGATTTATAGGGTGAACCACTTGCTTTTATTGTACTTTGTAGTAGGAACAGAAGAGTTGAAGTTGTTGATAACCAATATGCTAGATCTTTGATATTATCTTGTTCCTATAATTATAAAGATTGCTAGATTAGCTTCCTCTGACAAAATTAGTGTGAGTAGACACGAAATATATTAAAAACATAAATACTACCTCTATAGAAGCGCGAATCACATGAATAATTCTATCAAATATATGTGTCTTCTCTGCCTCAAAAGATCTCCATTGAACTAATGTTTTGTACACGATACAGGCGGAAACAGGTCTGGTTTTGTCAAAACGCTTATCTTCCAGGAGACATTTGATCAATACATCATGGTTTTCCTAATCGTGGCAAGAAAAAATGAAATTCATTAGTCTCATTTGTAGTTTAATAACAGTCAAACTGTTCTACATTCTAAAATTAGTTAGTTCTAAATCCATACCTGCTGTCTGTCTGTTAGTGATTTTTGTTTTGTTAGAGGTGACATACTGTTGTCCAACTCCTGCAAAAATAAATTATTCAAAATTTTAATATACGTATATCAATTAAATAGTTACAAATTTGTTAGGAATTTGTTGTTGTTTTGTGATATTACCTTTGTCTTTTCTTGCTCCACATGTGGTGTTTCAAAATTATCCTTTGTTTCATGACCATTATCCAAACTCTGTAATGTCATAAAATATTAATATCTATTGTCAAGCATCCATATGTAAGGAAAATTCACATGGTCAAATTTACCTGAAGTTGTGGTAATAACTTTTCAGGGGTGCCTTTTGGGGTGTTTATTTGCTCCACAACTACTTTACGGTTGCGGAGAAGCTCATTCTCCGACTCTAATTCTTTGATCTTGCTCCTGAGGCTGAAAGAAAGTGAAACATAATTTTTTTCTTGATTAATTAGAAATGTTATTATGAATAGTATAATGTTATATGTACTCTTACTTTTCAGTTTCTTCACTGAGTTCCTCGATAGTTGAAGCAACCAATGCTTGCTGGCGCAAAACCTGATTTTCTGATTCCAGGTTGGACAAATTTGCATCTAACCTGATTATGTGCATACAATATACAGAATGAGGATACAGAAGTTTAATAATTTATATGTGTGTGTGTGTGTGTAAAATTTACCGCCCTTTAGCTACCTTTCAATGGTCTCCTGAAGTCCTGAGATTTTAGCTTGTGATTCTTCCAACTCTTTGAGTCTATTTTTGCTCTCATTTTCAACTTCATTGTACTTCTGCTCAAATTCCTCAACTTTCTTCTTCAGCTCTACAATTTCATCCTGCACATTGATCGACAATATATAATTTTTTTTGAAATCATTTATTCACCCACATAACCAAGATTATTGGAATAAACAGATAGAAATTTTATATTTTTTATAATACCTCCAGTTCATGATTATGATTTTCCAATTCCTCCACTTTGGTATTATCTACAACTGGCACTTCTTTGATTACTGGTGGAGCTTGTGCAATAGCGATTTTTGCTGCTTCTTTCTCATGAATAATTTGATTGTGTGCTTCTTCCAATTTTTCTTGCATTTCTTGCAAAGTGTTCTGCAACTTTGTGATTTCTTGTCCCTTTGCTTCTTCAAGATCAACCTTCAAGTAACATAGAATTTTAGAATATCACATTTTATTACTATTAGCATGTTATTCTCTATTGAACATATAGAGCATGTACCCTCAAATGCTTTTCAAAGTCTAGTCTCCATGTTAGCTCTTCAACACGCTTCTCCAACTTGTCCTTAGCTTCTCTAAGGGCTCCTGCATCTCGTGCAGCCTGCAACAAAGAAAATTTAAACCTTTTAGATAATTATGAGTAGATTATACTCTGCTATTAAGGAGAAACTGCACTCACCATCTTTAACATTCTTAATTCTTTCCTTGCTACCTTTGATCTCCACAGACATTGAAGTGTGAGAGTTGCTTTCTTCTTATTCTTATAACTAGAACAAGCATGAAATCTTCTCCATTCAGTCTGTAAAACAAGAAAACCAATATTAACTTTATAATGGCATGTGGTTCTTAGCATAATATATGTCCTAATTAACATTATAGGTATAGTACCTGAAGTATAATTGCAGCTTTGTTTCTTCTTCTTTGCCTGTACTCATCTCTTGCAGCCATTGCTCTAAGCCCAGTTTGAATAATTATTGCTGATTTTTGTAAAAGTTTGTATGATGTTCTTGCTGCACCTCCACGTGTATGTTTTTGTATACGTATAGATGCAGCTTCCTTCCGTAGGTAATCATACAACTTACGTGCAAGTCTTGCTGTTTGATGGCAAAATTTTATTTTCATACTTTTGGTAAAAGTTATAAATATAGTGGCATAAAATAAACGGTTACCTCTCCAATGCTTTTGCATATTGATTGTGGCTTTTCTAAGGATAATAAATTCTTTACGTGTGATATATGTTCTGATTTGCCTTTGAATTCTTCTTGCTGCTGATGCTAGAACCTCAGCTCTCCTTGCATCTAATTCAGCCATCTGTCCAGCCCTAAGGAAAACCTTGCTTTTCCCTATCTGAAATGCACAAAATCATAGCTGGAATGATCAAATTCTTTGTACCTATAAAATTTATATGATACTAATAGTTTTTAAATTCATCTTAGTACCTGATAACCCTTTAATCCAAATCTATCACAAATTGCTACGCATGCCGACTTCTCATCACACCTGCATATTAACATTACTTGCTATTTAATTTATTTAATTAACATTAAACTTGAGTAGGGTACTCCTTATTGAGCATTCTGTCCTAATTCATGGATACTTTTAGGATATTTAACACAAAACATAATTACATATTTACCCATCTAGAACATCTGGAGCCAACATTCCAAACCGTTCAAGAAATTCATCAAATGATCTTTTTGTTGGATATCCAGCACAACTGATCCTAATTGCCTCTAGCACACCCTATCAAAAACAAAAAATAAATGTTTTACAAAAACTTTAAATAAATTATTTGATCAGTTTAATAAACTATCAATCATGTTGGAGAAAAGAAACTTACTCCACATCTTAATTGATTCAAAACATTGTCATTTTCAAATATTCCTGGCTTCAAAACTGTGTTAGGCTTTACACATCTGATGTAATGTGGCTCTGTTGTGCTCAGTGTTTCCATTAAAGCTTGCAGTTGTTGCTGCAATTTTTGATGTCGATGAAGGATAAGTTCATTATGTTGATTTTGAATCACAACTAGAAATTTGGATTACCTTAAAGCGAGTACCAATGGAAGAGAACTTGGATTGCTTAGATGAATCCTCCAATGGAGGGAAAAGATTTGCTACAAAAGAGCATTTTGAGTTGTTTAACAAAGCTTGAAATTCTGCTACAACATAATCCTTGTTCTTGTCCAGGAATTGGTCAGCTTGGTAAGTAACCTATATTATGGAAATTTTACAAATTTGAAAACCCAAATTGTGTGCATGATAAATGATGAACAGGACAAAATAGTCTGCTTACATCTCCTGCATAATGATTGATTGTGAAGTTTGTTCTAGAAAGTTTTGGCTTGCTAAACCGTTTGTGTGATTTATATGTCTGGTACATCTTCTGAGCAAATGTCTCATGTGTTGACTTGGGAAACATACTGCAGGTGAATTAGATAAACCCTTAATAAGGAACATATCTGTTTTGTCTCACTCTCACTTTGAGGTGGCAACATGAGGGGTTGGGTAGTGAGTCAAAACAAGTTGGGTCGTGTTGACACCAATTTCTCGAAGGCCGTGATTTAGGAAGTTTATTCATTAAAAATACACATTGGTTAATTCTTTAACCCATTTCATGCATTTGACTCGTTAAATTTTAGATTAATTTATAAGAAAACAAGTTGAAATTGCCACCTTTAGTCTCAATAATAAATTTAGACTAGAGTTATGAATTTTCTAGGTTTCGATAGGGTATGTACCATCATACCAGAATTGTTTTCTAGGATGCAGTACAACAACAACTTACGATCTTTTTATTCTTTTACACTAGCATATACTACATAACAATATTTCTTGTAGGGCCACATGTTTCAAGTAGGATATTTACATACCATGCTTCATCAAGAAGAGCAATGATACCCCCAGGTTTCTACATTAATCACAATTAGTAAAAGTTATACTCTGTATCACATTAGTGCAAAACTATGTGAAGTATAGACCCAGTAATTATGAAGTCAATACCTTTTCAATTAGGTCTAAAACATCTTGATTATCTACAAATTCTACATAGCTCCAGTTGATTTCCTCCTTTGTGTATTCTTCTTGCTCCATTTTGAAGACATGCTGTAAATAAGTTTTCCCAATTGATGTCCATAATAGAATTTTATAGTTCATTACTAAATAATTTGTATTCACAAAAAATAATGAAATTTAAAAAACTTGGTGCACTTTGGATCCTTACCTGATTAAAATGCTGTTGCAGCTTTTCGTTTGTTAGGTTAATACATAGCTGCTCAAAACTGTTATATGAAGGAAACTCATAAGGTTATTTCTGTGTTCACTGTTAAAAAGGTCAACGAAAGTATCATTATGTACCTGTTAATCTTGAAGCTTTCAAAACCGTAGATATCTAGAACTCCAATTATGCTTTTTGCATTAGGATCTTGACCAATTGAATTGTTTATCTTGTCCACGATCCTGTCATAGTTCATGAAAACGGGTCGAGTTCCAAATATTAGCTAAAAAGAAAACAGGTCAAATGGACCAAACAAGTCAAAAGTCAAAATTTATATTTATTCCATAAAACCTCCTAAATAAGTTTACTCAAAAAGATGGATTGTAATTCAACTAACATTATAAAAGAATGCAATCTTTTACAAAATGTGCTGGAGTTTCGATTTCCTTACCAATCAAAAAGTCTGGAATAAACTGTTTTTGCCAGGGCATCACGACTCAAGGCAGCAGCTTCTGGGTCTAGTGGTTTTGTAATATTTCCATCTGGAGTTACTATAACACGCTCACATAATGATTGTTCAAGTGCTTTTGCATCACACCTGATAGAAAACATGTATAACTGAGATTATTGTCATATTACGTGTCACTAATGACTAATTAAATTGCATAATCGCAGGTTGAGTCAATTAGATTCAGACATGAGTAGCTCTGCTGCTGTACAAAGATGATAGTGTGATTTTTCATCTTTTACTTTAGAAGAATCAAATTCCTTTCCCTTGATGAAGTCAATATTTCCAAGATGAAGAATCGCAGCTACAACACGGAATATTGCATCCTGCAACAGTACATACAAAATTTCCTCTCAGAAGTTGGTTATTTACACTAGTAGCAATTTCGATCCATTTACTTTTAAGCGGGTTGATTTTTCTCAAATGGTTGAAGACCAAAAGGCACTTACTGTGGATTTTCAGTGTATTTAAACCTTCGAAATCTTTTTATTCAAGAACTTATAAAAGTTATTTTTTTTAGATAAGTGTTTTAGGTCAACCCAATCAACCCGTTTCATCATTTTGCTACCTGCTCATCCTGGTTGATTCCCACAACATCCATAGCATTTCGTGTTTCCAAATACTCTCTTCCATCGTCTATATTTGCTACTTCATAGCAATTAGTCTGATTTAAATAATGAAACGTTCTTGGGTCTCCTAATTTGTACTTCTTGACATCCTGAAAAATCATTATTATATCCATATGTAAAATTGATCCCACTCAGGACAATAATTGTAATAATCCAATTCACATGTGTTTCCAGAAATAAAGTGACAAAGTCACCTCAGGGGGTGCTGCACAGAGCATGTAAAAACAATGGTAGTTCCTCTCAGGATCATTCACTTGACAAACACGTGATCTTTCTAGAAGGTAAGTTCTAACCGCAGCCCCAGATATCTTTCCTTGCTTATCGAATTGGATCTCTACAAATTTACCAAAACGACTGGTACAAACACTCAGTCATGTGAACTTTCCTGTAAATGAACTTTTAATTCACTAAAATTATATGTAGATGTATTGTTATGTTGACTTTTAACCTGGAATTGTTGTTCTTCACAGTTTTTGCATTCCCAAAGGCTTCCAGAACTGGATTTGACTGATAAGTAATGTCATCAGTGTCTCATTCGATTCTTTTTCTTCCCATAAACGAAATAAAATCTATATACTTTATATAATAATCATTAGTTTTTTTCATCACCCACCTCCAGAACTTGTTGTTCAACTGTTCTTCCTTCCGCACCTGATCTACCTCCCATGAAAGCAAGATATCTCATAAGCATTTTTGTTGTCTCCGTTTTACCTGCTCCACTTTCTCCACTCACCAAGATTGACTGACTTCCATGTTCGTTAATCATGGCCCTGATACAACAAAAGTTTGAATACGGGTCGGGTCGGGTTGGCTCAAAGCACTTTATACTACAGTTTTGCATAAATGTACCTGTAGCAGTCATCTGCAATGGCAAAAAGATGTGGGCTTAACTCCCCAAAAGTGGCCCCTTTATATTGTTGCATCATATGAATATCATACAGATGTGGCAGCCTTCTGAAAGGGTTTACGGCTATCAGAATGTTCCCCGTATAAGTCTGTTTGTATCATAAATAACAGTTATATCAGCTTTTGTCATTGGAATATCGTAATTTAACACTTCAGTTAATCGACTTACGTATATTTCATTGAGGGAAAACCGTGTAGCAAGGTTGTAAAGCACTCCAGGTTCATGGAGATAAGCTAATTTAGTCATGTCATCAACTCCAGCTGCTGGTGCTTCCGTGTCTTTTGGAAATATGTTTGAGATGTCTGCTTTTATCTGAAAAGTACAGGTGATTGCCTTTTGATAAACAAGTCGTGTTTCTGGTTTTTACTATAACCGTGAGAATCCGTTACTAGGAAACTGATTATATGTTGTGTTAAATTATTGTCTCTCTATCTGGTTACTACAATTTTAAATAGCAGAAACACATTCAAACATTGTCTGGTATGACCTGTTTTATTACAACTGATTATTTGATTCTAATTGTTAAAAGTAGCATCCAAATATACATTAGTCTTCATCTATATCATCTATAGTTGAAATCTTATGTCAAAACATGACAACTTTTGGTGTAGTTACTTTAAACATAAAGCACAAGTTACCGTACATAATATGCAGGATCCAATGAAGAAGACATTATGAACACATAACACTTACAGTTTTCCCATTTGTGGTAACAATTGTGGCATCCTTGCCTTTAATATCAATCACCTCGCCATCGATCCACGCGAGTTCTGGATCCTCTACCCAAACATGTGATCCGACGATGATGTTCACCGGAGTCCCCTGAAACAAGGTAAACAAACTAGCATTTCAATACTCTCATCATATCATAAACAACTTTTATGTTTTTCACAGAACAGTGCATGATCAAACTCCATCATTGTCAGAAGAAAACTTTACCATCTTTCCAACAAACAATCCTACAGGACCATCAATCAGAAACAAGTTTGCAGAGATGAATTCAAGAATTCAAGAACTAGAGAGAGAGAGATTTAAGGAATTATGATGGGTTGGAAGATTGTAGAAATAATAATATAAAAGTATGAAAAGAATGTGAAAGAGAATGTATGAAAGAAATTGGAAAGCAGAAGAGATGATGATGATGATGGTGGTGGTGGTGGTGATGGTGGTGGTTTTGATGGTAACTCAAAAGCAAAAGAAGAAGTAGTCACCCCACCCCACCCCCACCCCACCGGCCAACCCCACCCCTCCAACCTTCTGTCATTTCTTCTTTAAATATTGACTACAATTATTTAATCATGTCTTTAATATTTTGTTTATATCTTGCAACAAATCTGAATGACAACTTTCTTAAAATGGTGTTTCCTTTCTTCAATTTCTTTTAATTTTATTTTTTTTTTAATTTTTTGAATTAGAGTTTTATTGTGATGTATAGTATGCTTGGGTTGTCGGTTTGTAAAGTTCTTTTTATTCCGACTAAAATTAGTGTAGAGTACAATCTTTAATGCATAATGTATAACTGTTTTGTGCATACTTTTAGTGGTTTATGGAAGGTGGGTGTGGGTTTATCTAATACACTTTTGATTGCTGAAGTTAAAGAGGGGGGTTGTCGGCGAATGCAACCATAGAGATGACGTAAGGGAATAAATGGTTTCTATGTGGTTGTTTATTAGTTATAATATATGTCTATATCCATTCACATGTATACAAACAAGCAAAGGTCAAAAAGTGATTTTCTTGATAGAAGGATATTGAATTAATGTGTATAATAGACAATGATATATGCATATATGTATAGCTACAAGTGTTTTTTTACGCATCATCTCGATGGTTAAACGCATCATTGTAATTGCACATGCTCGTGTTAGACCGAGACACTTTAGATGCATCATTGTATGTTAGACTTGGATACTTTAGATATTTTATTAAAAAATGATAAACGTATTTAACCAGAAAAGTCAAAATGTTTTTTTTCTTTCATTTCAGCTTATTGTATGAGAATACCGTTTATTTAATATGAATTCTATACATATGTGTGCATGCATTATGCATTTTTACATACAACTTTTTTATTAAGTTAGAGGTATAACTAGAAACTTATATCTATATGTAAAATATTTAATTCTTTTAAGAGTAAATGGTGAGGTCTAGTTTACTTATTACGATAGATATTAGTTCGTAAGAAATATAGATGAGAATAATATTGTTCATTACTTTAACCAAATAATAGCATCATCGTTTACTGATTTTACTCTTTCAATTATTAAACCATTTACCCTTCCAATTATTAATCCGCTAATGTTTATTAATTAGTGTGTATTATGAGTAGGACCCTTTTCATGAATCTCATTGTGCGACTCATCAATCGATGATAACATAATTTCATACTTACCTTGTACTATGCCGATATCAAATTACTGCACCAACGACAAAAGAGATTGAAATAAGTATATGTTCAAAAGGAAAAAAAAGACAATAATTATTCAAACAATATTTGACACTTACCAAGTACTATGACAATAATCGTTTTTACATTCCAATTTATTAAGGATTCTACAAACAAAATACTAAATTACTAATGATCATTAACCCAAGTGGTTAATATAACGTACCAAATAACAGAAGATTACTAATTATGAGTTCAAGGGTTGAGCCAGTAAGTTTTTCCAAGGTTTCCTCTTGAGGGGATTAGATGAGCGGTCCCGGCTAGAAAACAAATAAGTAAGTCTGATTAACATAACACACATCATTTGAAGTAGAGTCGTACGTTTACCCGTTAAAGAAAACCAAGTGAATTCTCGTTAGAATTATTTTCAAATTTACCAAGAGCCTTTTAGAGTTATAAACACGTACAAATTCAACCTAAAATAAAAAAATTGCATTATGTATACTAAAATAAAACAAAGCTTGCATATTAAATTGCTTTACTTCATTGAATTTTTAAACGTGTAAAAACCTATTCAAATCGCCTCTTTATATTCTGATTTTTCACATGTGATAAAAAACCCAAATAATTACATCAACACAAAAAACAATTTAATAAACATTAATTGAAAAAAAATTGAAAATAGAAAAGTGGGGTCCCACAAATCGCAGAAGTATTTGGCGGGGGCGGTGGAGAGTTTGCATATATAGGTGAAGATTTGTCCAGTTCACATGTGTGGGCCCTTTGCTTTACCCCCACGCTTTCTTAATTCATACTTCTCAATTTTTATTCAATTGCGATAAATAATAATAATAATAATAATAATCTATATTATATATAAATAGACGAGTATTTTAAAATATCATAATATTAAAAATATTTACTATATTCAATACATAAGTTTCAATCACTTTTGAAAGTAAAATAGTATTTATAACATTATTTACATATTACCCTATATAATTAGTTGTATAATAGCCTCACACTTACTAACACTTGCATAAAATTTTATATTATCTACTCATAAACTAAAATAATTTAATATGTTTTAAGATTTCAGTTATATCATTTAATCTATCACATTTAAAAATTTTGAGACTACAACTTAACCTGTGTTTATTTTAAACGTTTTGGTGTAAACTTTTTGCTGAAACAAACAGTATTTTATGAGGTACAATAAGTTAATGTATATATACAAGTTGTTATGCAAAACTCATTTATTTTGTGTTTTTAAATTTTAGCTTATAAAAACAAAATAACATTTTGTAAAACTACTACAAGAATAACAAAATATTAAATGTTCGTGTCAAATGTAAAATGTCGTTCCACTGCATTACACGGGCACCCTTCTAGTCTTGTACAAAAAGTTTCGTTTAATTCGTTTTCAAGTTTGTGAGTCTCGTGTTTGTGCGTGTAACAAACCGGTATATTTAACGATCGATATATGCCTCTACAGTTGTGCATGTTATTGTGTTCTAGTGAGCACATTTGAATCCGTAAAGATCTGTTAAACTATACATACAAAGCGAGAAGCGTAAAACTAGAAACAACATAGGTACAATGATCCTTAACCCAACTGGTTAAGCTGAGATATCATGATATGTAAATATTGTAAGGTCATGAGTTCAAGTCTCGTTCTGAGAAAATGCTCAGAGCTAAAACAATGGGTTTTCTCAATAATGTGTTTCCTCCTAAGTAGGTTGGGGTGCGGTCCCTGTTGGAAAACGAATAGATGAGCCCAATTAAGATAATAACTATCCTTCGATATAGGGTTTCACATCTACCGTTCAAAAAGAAAAAAATATGTGCGCCTTTTGATTCGATTCATAATGTTATGTTTAGACTTTAGATTATAGGATTTTTAATTGTTCATTAGTTTTTCACTTTATATATACATGTGTCGTCAAATAAACAGGAAAAGGATCCGAAAAGACGATGAAAATCATCAAACAGGTTTTGAATAAATGAATGCGAAAAAGATAGAAAGGGTGAATTTGAATGTTATTATTGTTTTGGTATTTTACATTTGATGTACAAATGGACACCTTTTAAATTTTATTTATAATCTTAAAAGAGAAATGATATCAAGATATGAGGTAGCATATATACATTTAAGAACTTTTTTTAAACGACTATAAAATTTTAATTATAATTTAAGAACTTTTTTTTAATTTAAACGACTATAATTTTTTATACGTTATCATTTTTTATAATTATAGCATTAAATCATGTTTTTTGTCTTTAATTTGAGTATAATATTGATAAATCAAAAAGAAAAAAATTATTATACGCTAATATCACATATATGTGATATTACGATACAACATAAATATAACATGATGTACTGCACTTATGTAATTTCATATACATATACTACATATATGCAGCACATATGTAATACATGAATATATATTATACCCAGATCGATTAAATATACAATAATTTTTTATATCAAAAAAAGTAATATTGTGACATTCGTTATTTTCGACTAGCTTTGTATTTGTTATCCTGTATTGTAAACCCGACTCGTTTTGGTCTTCGGATCTTTGAATATTAATAAAATGATGGATTTTATGTTGTAATCATGTTTCATACTTGTCGTGGCGTGACCCGCAGTTCGTTTCAGCAAAATCAGTTTTTTTACGTTTTCGGTTCGTTTAAGGCCCGGACTTGTATTTTAACCATCCAAACCAACCAAGACCTAACCCATAACTATTCTAGAACCCTTCAAACATGTAGATACCTGGTCATATTTATTTAAATTAAAATTTATTTTAAATAAAAGAATCAAAGTGCACCCTTTTACCCACCAGACAAACGCATTACCCATTTCCTCAAACCCTAATCTTTCCCTATAAATACCACTCATTTTCAACCATTTCACCTACATATTTTCATCTTCTTCTCCCAAAAGTTTTGATCTTGTAAGTTGTTCTAACTAGTTTTGCTTAAGTTTGACTTTAAAAAGTCAACGGAACCGAATCTTGCATTTCAAATCATTTCGGGTATGTAATTTTGTTATTTTCAGTTTTTCTAAGTTATTTTATGTTCACAAAACCATTTTCATCTTTATTTAAGTCTTGTGGGCATTCAAACTCATATTTATGCATTTTAGACCCGTTTGGGTTATTTTCGGAAAGTTTACTCGATTAACTTTCTTGTTTGAGTTTAGATCTGGAAGTTTTACCTTATTTTTAGTTTAATGGTTTTGGACATGTGGTAACCATCCTCGGGTTCATACCGAGTCAAAGACCGAACCAAACCGAACGCTCGTTTAAGCACTTTAAATAACTTTTAAGTGACCATGTTACATCAAACACTTTAGATCTAATTTTTTCTTGATATTTTAGTTATTATATGGTTGATATGGAGGTGTAGAACAAATCTTGACTTGAACCCAAGTTTCGGGTAAAAACCGAGTAAAACCGAACACCCGTTTTAACGAGTTAGTCAATGTTCAAACCACCAAAAGTTCAACCTATCTTTTTAGTTATGTTTTAATTTATATTAATCATATTACTTAAGATTTTGAAAGTGTTAAAACAAATATTAGCTCAAACCAAGTTTCGGGTAAGAATAAACCCGAGTAAAAGTAGAACTTATCGTCTTAACGAGCTAGTCACCGTTCAAAACGCCAAAAGAAAAATCTTTCCTAATTTTTTTAACTTATGTTTCGCTTTATGTTATTTGTATGAATAATATTATGGTATGACGGAACCAACTTGGTTTTATACTAATATCGGGTTTAAGCGAATTTCTTTATTAATTAAAGTCTCAAACTCGGGTTTAAGAGAGTGTAAGTCAGACCTTGATGCTTACATTAATGGGATCGTGCATACTAGCACTAAACCAACTCCCATATGTAAAACTTAACAATGGTTGAGTAAAACTAAACATCAAGGACCCGTTTTTTTGTAAAACTCATTTTATACTTACGTTATTTAAACACACTTTGTAAAATATAACTAAAACTTCCGAAAACCCAAGCCTTATTTTTATGAACTTTTATACCATTTATTTCATCTTCAATACTCAATACTTACTCAAGATCTTTCAATCTAGGACACGCACGTTAAAACCGTCGGACTCGCTTACTTGAGGATTTTATTCAAAATTTATTCATCAACGTCATTTTATTCCATGTGAGTAATTTCATCCCCGTTTTCTCTTCTATACTTTGGGGGTAGCAATCATACTTACTCAACCAAAAAAATGATATAACATCTAGATCCTCAACCCACAACCACTAGGTTATGTGTTGCTTAGAATAATTGTCCAATTGTATGTTATATACCTCATGTGATTAATTGCTACATGTTTATTGCTTTTGATCGTTTAGCCCCATCCTCATCCTCAATAAGTATGATCACACGCTCCTCCTTGTAATATGGTAGTTTTATCAATTAGAAAGGAGCATCATTTATTTATGATTGATATACCTCAATTGTCACTTTTATTTACGGTTTCACATATTTGAGTTGTGGATTTTTGCCTTATATTATATTTATAAAGTCATGGAATTGCTCACCAACATACATGTTGACAAAACATATTTTATGCAATGCTACAGGTTTGATTATTGGTTGATTGAAGATTTAAAGACGTTACTTTATTTTGGACCGTTAGGTTATTAGTTAAGAACTATTTATTTTCTTGTATTTGTAAGAACATGTTATGAAATGAATGAGTTGATTAAATATTGTCACTTTAATAGTGTCGTGTGCATTTGAACAATCTTAGTTGCGCTCCGGCATGTTCCGCCGCTTTGGTCGGGGTGTGACAAATATCGTACGAAAAAGTTATAGGCGTTTAAGAAAATTGGACTAGGTCTTACATCATTATCTCCATATACATCTATTAATTATTATGATTTTTAAATTAATAAGACATAAGTTATAGAGTTGATATCACAATTAAGTATTATTATACATTTATGGTGTATCAAAAAAGTCATCGATCTATATTTAATATATTAAAATTTCTCAACATGTTAAACATAGAAAAACATAAAAAATAGTAAACTAATTTATTTAAATTAAGTCCTTAAAATGTCTAACATGTTTGTAATTTTTATATATAATTATCTTAACAGTATCTTGTTAGCTCGTAAAAGTCTTCAAGATTGTATGAGTTTTATTTTACAAAATATTAAAATTTCTCAACATGTTAAACGTAAAAAAACATAAAAACTTAGTAAACTAATTTATTTAAATTAAGTCCTTAAAATTGTCTAACATGTATGTAATTTTTAAATATAATTATTTTAACATTATCTTGTTAGCTCGTAAAAGTTTTCAAGATTGTATAATTTTTATCTTACAAAATGGTGAAATGTTTTTTATCGAATAATAAATATTTAAGAAAATCAAAATTACAAGCAGTGGACAAATAGATGGATTTAATATATAAAATTACTTTATTGATTTTTTCATGGAATTTTTACAAGTTCAATGAATTTGATTTACCAAAATTGAGTTAGGAGGCTTTTTCGTTAAAAAATAAGAACATACATTCAACGTTTATGATGTTAATGCTAAATTACTTATGTTTTTAGCTCTTAGATAATCATGAAAATCATTATAACCATATCAAATCCGGCCTTTCTCTCTGAAGATATACTTTCAACTTTTTTTCTTGGTTCATCTTTTTAGATTATTGTTAGATTTAATATTGAATCTATTGGACTTTTACATACCTTTTTATTAATAATTATCAAATACCAATTTTTTTTCTTTTTAACGATGAACTCACACAAATATAAACCTACTCTTAAATGTGTATCATTTGCTCATCACGGGCCCGAACTGTTACTATTTGGAAGATACATCCTTTCGACATCTTGGCATCCTCAGGTTAATTACATGTCATTTTGTATAAAATGTTACTAATCTGATCACTGAAAATTATATTATGGTAATTTATTTTGTTTTAACAACGGATATCTTGTTTTCAGTTGAAGATTTTCAATTTAATCGGATATAAAATCGAACAACTGTAATTTTCACTACATCCTTAATGAACAAAAAGATATCGAGGTTTTACTAATTAATTAAATTAAAGCAGTCACAAGGAATTTCATAATATTGTAATTTTGGGACATAATTAGTTGGTCGCTCAAAAGTTGGAAGGCCACCACAAACAATACTTTCCAAGTTGTATAGATCTAAGATTCCATTATTTATGCTTTATTACACTTTAAATCACAAATAAGGTACTTATATTATATTTATTAAATAATATTAATGGCTACCACAAATATATTATCTCTACATGTTTTATGCTGATACATAAAAAATTACAGATTGGTCAGGGTCTGGTCCTGAGAGTTTTTGAAAACTTTGGGCCCTGGACGAATAGAAAAAAAAATCCCTACAATATTAAGTTAAAAATACGTATGTAAAAAAACTATACTACAACAACAATAACTGTTATACCAATATACAAAAGTATTATAGCAAACAAATCTAATTTACTTACTTAAACGAATCGTGAGACTCTCTTATTGATTTAATAAATGGTAGTGAACTAAACTAATTAAAATGTTAACGTACTCTAAGTTTCAATAGATCAAAATAATTAAATTGCTATTAGATTTGTTAATAGACTATAGCTGTTTTTAAAAATATATATACATACATATATAATCTAAAACTTTTAAAAAAAAATTTGGGCACCTAACGAGATCGGGCCCTGAGTGGTCGCCCCCTACCCCCCACCACCCCCCCCCCCCCCGGGCCCCGTCCATGAAACTAGTGTTGTTTTTATAAGTTCATAAAATAAATATAGATAACACTTAAAATTCGTATAAAATGTATAAAGTAGGAGTGGAATTATCACACAGTCCTGGTAATTTTCACGCAATAACAGATTATCACACATATAAAATGAAATTATTACACAAAAAAGTATGGAATACTCACGCAGATAATTTAAATTGCATATCATGCGTAAGAGGGGTACAAATTAATTTTTGATTCACAATTGCTTCAATCAGCCCAAGGCCCATCAATCGCAAAATAAGAGAAGAAGTTAAATTGTGAAATCGAATTATATAACCATATTAATATATTATGTAAGGAATTAATCAATTAAAAAGATTAAGGTACCAAACCTGCATATTATTCGACCGCTTGTGAATCAACCAGGAACGGTTATGAGCAACCACAAATTGAGGATGAAAGTTGCTAAATTACCAAAATGACCATATTAGTAAACAATAACTTAAAAATAATTATATAATAACATCAAAATAATGTGTGGTTGTAAATTGTTGTTTTGGTTTTTTACAAAATTTGGTTTTCAATTGAATCTCCATATATATATATATATATATAATATATATATATATATATATATATATATATATATATATTATATATATATATATATATATATATATATATATATATATATATATTAGAAAATAACAAAAATATTAAAATATTCAAATATTACATTGTGAATAGAGAAATCTATCTCACTATATACAATTGATCTCTAATGGGCTATATTTGTCCAACTAAGCTTTGTTTTACTTTACAATTAGAACTCAATAATGGCTGCCTGGCTGGTGCTGCACATGAGGGGCAAATTGATAGTCATCCTAGGTTTCATATCATCCACTACAATCGAATATTCCATTGTTTTATATCACACACTAGCATCTAAGCGCTGAATATTTTTAATAGTTAAACTACACGAGCCAATGAGTTCTAGATCAATTGGTTTAAGAGGATACATGAGTTGGAGTCTCACTAGATGTAATATGCTTCTAATGAGCCAAGGGTTTTATCAAAGTGGACCTTTAGGTGGTGGGTTTCCTTGGAATGATGGGCGAGTCTGGTCACCGGCGCTGTCTGTGTTCGCGGGCATGAATGACCTTTCGCCAATGGATTTACCCGGTGACCGGACTTAAAAATTATTGTTGGCTGTTAAAAAAAAGTTAAACTACACGAATAAATTTTTTAAAATAAAAATAGAGTTGGTTTTTAAAGAGTCACTGATGATGGAGCTTAATTTTCAGGGCCAAACAAGCATTGTAATGTTGATCATACTCTCAACAATTATTTCAAAACTTTCAATCTTAACATTGAGCTTATGATTATAAATATGAACATGTTTATCCTTATCTCAGGTCTTACCCGTGTAGCAAACCTGTATAAACTCAACAATGTTTTATGCCAATAGGATGGTAAAAATAAGCGTTGATAAACACAAAACTGTAAAAATCAAAATTTAAAAGTAATTCTATAAAAATTGTATAAATATTAAAAACATATAACTTAATCGTATAAGATACATTTGAAGTTGATAAATAATAACACAATTATAAAAATAACATTTTCTTAAACCAAGCCGTCATCAGACCTGGTCGAAATCTACAAGTTTTGTTAATTAAAAATTCATAATAGAATAATTTTGGTTATTAAAAATTTAGAAATGACCCATCTTGATAATTAAGTTAACTTTCTTACATACAATATCATTTTTAGTTATTTCTTTTGTAATTGTAGTATTTATAAATATACTATTAGAATCATTATTTTTTATTTTAGAATTATAATTGCTGTTATTTCTTTTATCTTTTAATCTGTATATTAATTGAAATTATCAGCTTCTAGACCAATGTTTTATTTTTAATTAAAATCAAGATGTTGAATTAGTCTGGAAAGTTGAATGGCTAGTGAGTGGTGACACACCACTTCTAAACACCATTTCTCCTTTGCTAGACCAAAAGTCAAAGAAATGGAAAAAGAGAAACCATTGTATTCATCATAGAAAGCTTTATATTTCACTTTTTATTGGTTGAATCAAAGGACACGATAATATTTTTGAAAGGAAAATAACATTTCACATGTTTGATAAACATATTATTCAATCCAACGGATTATATTAGGATTAACAAGTTTAATTAAACAAATCAACACGTAAAAATGTAAAAATTCTTTAAAAAAAAAAATAACAGGTCAACCTAAGAACTGTATAACTCCTTTATCATAATTCGCCTAACAACAAAATCATTTAAATATTTTAGTTTAATTTTAGCCTTGCAGCTGACTGTAAATCTATCATCTATATGAAGCTGAATTCGGGTCTCACCTAGGGATGAACAAAACAACCAGTTCGGGAACCGGTTCATCCAAAAAAACCGGAACCGGTTTAAAAGAAAACCAGTTTTGGCCCAAACCGGTCCCGAACCGACCCAAACCGCCGGTTTCTATACGGTTTGGTGGTCACGCACATAAAACCGGTATAAAAGTTAAAAACCGGTAAGAAAAACCGGTTTGGGTAAAAAAACCGGTTTGGGTAAAAAAACCGGTTTTAAACCGGTCCGAACCGGTTTGATAGGTTTGAGTTTTTGGTGTGGCAAACCGGTTTGTAACCCGAATCTGTTTGAAGAAGAACTAGTTTGACCCTACTACAAAAAAACCGGTTCGGTTTTAAACCCAAACCGATTTGGCAAAAAACCGGTTTGAACACCTCTGTTCTCACCATTCTTGGTCTCTTGGGCCCAGTGACATTAATGGGCTAGAAAGAGATGCTGGACTTAAAAAACTCAACAACATGAGAATCGGGCCTGGGCCCACTTGTTTTGTTTGTGTTGAAACAGAGACGAGAGAATATTAATTCATTACATTATTTTATTGATTCTTTTTTAAATTCCCGAAATCAACAATCTTACATTTGTTCATATTATAACTAACTAGCTTTAATAAACTCGCGTATTAAACGGGTTGAATAAATAAAATATTAATATAATAAAATTTATTTATTATAAAATGATATTCTAATATATAATAAAACAATAATATCAACTTGTTAAAATTTTGTTATTAAACTTTTCCAAAAAAATAAACAACTTTTTAAAAACCGTACAAAAATGTCTTTTAAAATTTTTTTCCTATTATAACTCTCAAATTTGATTAATTTTGATATCATAAAAATGACACTTTAAAAATACCAATTTTAAAATATTTCATATTTTTAAAAAGTTTCATGCTTTAAAAAATTATTATATTATAAAAAATTGTTTATTTAGAAATAAAATAAAAAAATGGATTTTTTTCTTCTTAATTTATAATATCCAAAGGTGTTAAAGAGTATTATTAATAATTAATGTAATCACTTAATAGGAGAGAGTCGGAAAATTTTTTATAAGAATGATTGTGATGATGTCACGGTTCATCCAAATCGATTCAATATTTCATAGTCTAAATTCCAATCTCATTTATAGGTTTTATGGCTTGTCAAGTTCTCATTTTAAAGCTTATATTAATGCAATATATGTGTCTAATTTTACGTTCGATGCTTTTTATAATTGGAATACAACAAATTTCCAATTTATAATCATTATACTTTAGTTTAATTTAACTTTATTATTATTATTATATTTTTTGACCCAATCGACCGACAATCCATTTATAATTTGAATTTTATCAAAATACGAGAACTTGAAAACAAAAATTGACCGACAATTTAGAACACAAATAAGTAGTGCACTTAAGTATTTAATCAGAAAGACAGCTTGGAAAACCACTTGGTGTCGGGTCTTAATAAGGTTCAAACTTTCCTTTTAATATACTGCTTTTTAGTTTTTAGTATTAATTTTTATTCTTCAACACCACTTCTAGAAATTGCATATTGATCTAATTCATCATTCTCTAATTTAAGCATCTACTATTATTATTTTTTGAACAGCATAACAACTTATTTGTTTCTTAAGCCAAATATCCACAGTAGTGGTTACAAGAGCATTCACAGTAGCTTTTTATTTTTATTCATATAATTATATTAAAAATAATGATATCTTTCACTTTTATTTTCAATTAAATAATATTTTTTATACTTTTATCGTTACTTTTTTTCTCTCATCCACTTATAACCACTTTAAAAAATATTAAAAAATTTATAAGGATTGAACAATGATTATTTAAATATACCAATCCACAATAACATTTTCTCTCTCATTCACTCACAACCACTCCAAATCATTTTATATAATATACCAAACACACTCACATACTTTTAAAGAATCCACTGTGAGTACTCTAATACGCTTATTTATATTAGATTTACATTTTATCTAATATTTTTATTTATATTTGAAAGACAAACTAACACTCATACAAACCCCTAATTTGCTAATTTCTATATGCTCACTTTAGTTAGATTCAAGCGGTCAAGTGTCAACCTTATGTCACAGAAACATCTTGATAGTGGAAGGAGAGCAATAATTAGAGGATCTTCTATTATTATTACAAGAATTATGAATTATTTCACAAGTGCGTTGCACGGGAAATTATACCATAGAAACGAATGTCAAAACAGGAATATAAAAACATATTATGACGACTATCACTCCGACTTGAAATTTCAAAGCATTAGGAATAAAACAAAACTAATAATGTTAACAAAACAGTAAAAAAACCTAGAAAGATTCCTGAACAAAAATAAAAAAAATGTTAAAAAATAGTCAGACTAGGTCTCAAACCCGCACAATGTAGACCTTATTTGTTAATCAAAGTCGATTCCTTTTTTTTGATCGGTAGTGAACATCGTGAGAGGAGATGAGAATATGTGGTAAAAACAAATATAATTTAACTTAAGTTTATAAAAGAAAATAAGAGGTCATTGCATAAAAAAACTAAACTCATATGGTCAAAATATTAAAACTCAAGGTTTAATGTAGTCAAAAGTTTATTTTTATATAGATAGATAATTATTATATTTTAAATATGTTAACTTGAAGTTGTGTTACTTTGGGTATTTTTCTTATATTTATACCGTAACATTCATATATCTACAGTAACATACTATCGTTAAGATAATTTACAAATGGATATTTATATTTATTTTTACTTTTGATATTATATGATGTTTTAAAATATATAAAAGATAGAATAAGTAGCTGTGTTTTTTATTATATATTCTATGTTTTAATATAAATTGGATTATATTAATAAGCCTGTTATATCTAAAATGAAATATTTTTTAGTCTTGTGATATTAAAAATACAATTTTATTTTAGATACAACTTTTTTCGTAAAACTGATACTAAAATACAGACAAATAAAATTGTGTATTTAATTTAAAATATTAGATATTGCACATTATTAGGAAAAAACTAAATTTTAAGTTAAGTGAAAATTAAGAAATAATAATAATAAAATAAGAGATACCACATATATTGACTTTAAAATTATCCCCATGATATTATCTTGTATAATGATACTAGTTTTAGTAAACCCGTGTATTACACGGGTGAATAAATAAAATATTAATATAATAAATTTATTAAATATAAAATGATATTGTATGATATGATATAACTTTTATTACATATGAGAAATGACTATAAGTAATAAAACAGTGATATCGACTTTTCAAAATATTGTTTTTAAAACAAATCGTATAAAAATACATTTTAAAAAAAATTATTATTACAACTCCCAAATTTGCTTAATTTTGTTTTTAAAAGATAATTTTTTTAAAGTGTTAATTTATTTAGATATAAACTTAATAAATAGATTAATTTTTAAATTATTAAATATTAAAAAGTATTAAAATAATATTATTAGTAATTAAAGTAATTATTTAATAAGAGAGAGATGCGAGAAAATTTTGGGAAGGAAGATTATGGTGATGACATGTGACACTTTCATTTACTTTTTTATTAGAATAAGAAGATAAGAAGATATCCCTTTTCTAACATTTGACTATATATCATATTTGGTCTTATGGTCCACTCACTTCTGAAATTAGATAACATAATGGTGTGAAGGATTAAGCAAGAGCCTAAAACCGAACCAAACCAAAGTGAACCAGCGATAGCTCGGGCCATATTCAGAATGGGTTCTAGCAGATTTAGAGACCCAAAATATCGAGCCGTTACCAACTATCAGTATACTTCAAAAATCAACCATAAAAGCAGTTGAAAAGGGAAAAAATGACAAGAATACAAAAGAGAAATGAAACAAATTGAAGAGTTATGACAAAAAGATAAGAATATCAAAGGGTTGGAGGCTAGTTAGAAGCAAACAAAATGCACGTGCAGGAACTTGGAACTTTTGATCATTTACGTCTACCTCAAAATTAAGGTAGAAGATAATAAAGAGTGGCTAAAAAACTTGCAAAACGATAACGGTGAAATGAACGAGACAAGATGAAAAAAATGAAATGCCAAACCATCACTATCAAATTTAACAAACTATACTAACCGAAATTTCAGTTAAGTAGTTGTAAAGTGAAATTTCACTTGTGGTTTTTTTATTTACAAAATGATAGTTTTGCGCAATATATCTAAATCAAGGTCTTTTAGCATTTGGGGTTATCGCCCCTAACAAAACGGTGAACTTGTGGGCTCTAACCCTTGTTTTGTTCGTTTCTATTAGAGAAAAATAAAAATAAATACAAGATTGTTTAGTTTGAAGTGGCCTTTCGTTGAGACCTAGAGCCTCTAAGGCTCTAACCCCCGCAAGGTATAATCTTTCTTGTAAACAAACGAAGAGAACCTAATATGACTGTTGTAGAAACTTATTTTGACATTGGTTTTAACTTAACAATTTTTTGACGTTTGAAAAAAAACAAATCATAGCAAGTCAATTCGAGTGGATGAACGGGTCAATGACCCTCTTTATGATAGTTCATAAACACAAAAGTACCATAGTTCTAATGGTTCATTTAAAATAGACAATATATTTGTGAAAAGAATACTAAAACTGATAGCCTGGCCAATCTAATTTTTAAATTAAAATGACTTTTTGGTTGTAATATATACTATTCAACTTAGTGCGGAGGCAAACAAAATAAATAAATAAAAGTATAAATACAAGTTGACTCGTATCCCTTAACATGTAGCAATGAATATTTTAGTTTGCTCAATGCCATTTGAACTTGATTTTCTATTTATGTTCTCTTTCATATAAAGCAAGATGGTCTATACCATCAATCGTAACCCTTCACATGTAGCAAGGAATATTGATCATTATGTGTCGTTGTGACTTGTGAGTGGCAACATCTCTACTAGTGACACACACCATGGTTAACATGTTCTTTTTTAGGTTTACTGCCTTGTTGAACGCTCATACTCATCAGCATTTCAAAGTATCATGTTCTTATTGAATCTTAATGTACGGTGTCCCACCTGTGTAAATTTAAAGAAAACCCACAAAAGTAAATAAATGAATATGAAGTGACATTGACATAAAAAACGATTAATTGAAATTTGTAAGGAAGTGCGTTTATGATGTTGTATTGTTGTCTTCGTATTTAGAACAAGGACAACCTTCACTTAATGCAATTGGTCTTTTAATAACCATGTGGTTGCCCACTAGCCTCCAACTTCTTGGCTCATAGCTAGTGTACACATGAAGGTCATAAATGTTTATACCAATGAACATGAACGTACCTTTTATTGTTTGTTAAACTTCATGTGTTAGGAGTCTACATTTTTAACGATTACTTTTAACATTTTCAAGTTGATTTATATAATAATGTATTGGCTAGTAAACTATCATGAATATATTCCAAAAAAATATAAGTTTTGTCTCATCTAATGTATATTTATGGACATCTATCAATCTATCATTTTATGAGTTTGCAAATGGTGAATTTTAGAGAGAGAAACACACACAAAAGTATGAGAGCTCATTTGATTGACTCTCAAAAAGTCAAATTGATTAATAAAAGTGATTCCTATTCACTTAGCAAACTTGCACCAACTTTCAACAAATGCTATCCAACATTTAATTGATACAATGAATGCATAGGGTATCCTTTGAAACTTTACAATAGTTGTGCATTAGAATTTTAGTGTCACGGTGTTTTGATTTTGATTGATAGAGGATTATCATTGTTTGTGTCAAATTGAGGTTGAAATATGTTACAAACAAAGAATACAAAAAATCTGATGTCGATAGGAAAAATAGAACATGTAAATTTAGGATATGTAGAGTTCAAGTCGGTTGAGCTTGTGAAGAGTCAGTCTCAAAGTAGTAAACGAACGGATTAACTTTATTACTCCCTAATCTAGTTAAACAATCTTCACTGAAGGTAAACCTTTTATGATCCTATTAATTATAAAAACACCTATAACCATTTTCCCATTACTAATTTCACTCTATACATTCATTTTAAAACATCTTCTATGCGACAAGGGATCCAACTAAAATAGTAAAGAAGAACCACAAATACTTTTAACAAAAATTCTTATTTTCTTTGATAATAACAACCTCTTTTTTATCACCTCATCATTAATCTCTCATAACTACTTCTCACACCAAACAGTGGTTTGTATGTTATTTCAATCAATTATAAAGACATGGGTGATTTGACATAACATGCAAATATTCTTTTGACAAAAATATAAAAAGTAGTTTTGTAAAAGATAAAGCGATTGTTTGCCGGTGGTGTGAGATCAGATTGCAGCGTGATGTTGGTATAACAACCCTCTAGATCAAACTTCTATTAATTTAGTCGTCTAATTAAATTCGATTATCTCCAACCAAATCAACCAAAACTAACCGTCCAGATTCATCATATTCAAACCGATTCAAGCCACAACCAAACTTAGGGGCTTTTTGATTATAATGACTCAGTAAGATCTGATTTGACCTAGTTAGAAATTATGGCTGGGTATGCATCTGATTGAAACTTGACTGTTTGATTCAGTATCTGACTAGAACCAAATCGATTTAGTATTTAAGTAACAAAACTCACTGGAGTCACACCACCGATCGGAACCACCACAACAACCACTCTCACCGTACACATTCCGACCACCACCGCAATCCACCATACATAAAGGCGGTGCCGAAGGCAGTGCCTGCGGATCGCGAGGCCGAAGGTGAAGGCAAAGGCGGTGCCTGCGGGTCGTGAGGGGGCGGCGGGTTGCGGATCGCGAGGGGATGGCGGGCTGTTGGTCGCGAGGGGGTGGCGGGCTGCGGGTCGCGAGGGGGCGCGAGTCAGCTGGTCAGCAACTTTTTTTTTCAAGGTTTAAGTCAGCAATAAAAATCCTGTCAGCCAAGCCCGAAACCAAATTCAAACGAGCTGACCCGCTTACCGGGTCAGTCCAAAAACAAACAACCGTTTAGATTTCAAATTAGTTATTCATTTATTAAAAAAAGAAATCCCCCGAAAATTTAGGTATAATGTCAAAGTCGTTACATCTCCACTGATCCACATCCACCATGAAATTTTGAAATTATTAGTCGTTGATTTTGCAGTGGAATGAATACCCACAGTCACAGGTCCACACTTCCTATACGACAAACAGCATAGCTGTCTATCTATACTCTATACACCTTCATCTTCATTTTTGTTTTCAATTTTCATTTTTCATTTTTCACCTTTAATGTCTCTCTCAATCACGAGCTTAACAGAACAAAGCATCTACAGTTTTGTTTCCTTCACATGACCTATTTTCCTGCATAAATCTCCACTTTCTATAATTGTATCATCATCAGTAGCAGCAGATGCTTGTAGTATAAGCATACTGTTTGTTTCACTGTCTCTCTGTGTTTAACATGATGATGGAGGTGAATTTGTTCTCGTGTTTCGCGGTGGTGATGTGTGTCGTCACGATGGCGCGTGTGTCTTACGGAAATGAGTTTGAGGTTGTAAAGCATTTGAATCGTCTAAATAAACCTTCAATGAAATCCATTAAGGTATGTGTTACCTTTTATATCTCGCTGTTGTAATTTGTTATTCTATGTGTGATTTGTGAACTCTAATTTGTTGTGAATGCATTGAGCAGAGTCCTGATGGTGACATAATTGATTGTGTTCATATCTCTCATCAAACGGCTTTTGATCATCCTTCTCTTAAAAATCATAAAATTCAGGTATGTAGGTTTTGAGAGAATTTGAGCTCAAATTTGTGTTATTAATAACTTATTTCGTATTTTTTTTGTAAGTATAGATGAGGCCAAATTATCATCCTGAAGGGATGAACTATGAGAGCATGAAAGTAGCATCATCAAACCGCGAAACGATTACTCAATTATGGCATTCAAAGGGGAAATGTCCAAAAGGAACAATTCCGATTAGGCGAACGAAAAAAGAAGACATTATAAGAGCTAGTTCTATCAAGAATTATGGCAGAAAAAGCAGTGTCTCCACAGTTGCAAAACCAACTTCTATTGATCTTGATCTCATCAATCAAAGTGGTCATCAGGTGAGTTGTATGGTACAAGTCACAAATCAATTGACTCAGTTGACTTTTGCGAAGTCACTCTTTGACTTTTACAGAATCTTGATTGTGTTACCTTTGATTTTTGGAGTTCATTTAGCATGCAATTGCATATGTGGAAGGAGAGTTTTATGGAGCAAAAGCAACTATGAATGTTTGGGAGCCTCAAATACAACAGTCTAATGAATTCAGCTTATCTCAAATATGGTTATTAGGAGGCTCATTTGCCTCAGATCTCAACAGCATTGAAGCGGGTTGGCAGGTAGATAAACTCTTTTTCCACATTAGTTGTCAATCGTATACGTAATAACAAGATGTTTTTACATGTTCTTGAATCACAATCAGGTCAGCCCGGATCTTTACGGAGATAATAACACCAGATTCTTTACTTATTGGACTGTAAGTTCACCTAGTTTCTTGTATGCTTGCTACGCGTTTAAAACTTTAAAGATACTTAATTCATTATAGATCTTATTGGGCATTTTTCATTTGCATTTTGTCTAATGATGACTCTATCAAGAATGTACAATGCATAATGTGTCAATGGGAACTATTATGAGTCACTTTACATAATAATTTCCCTTTTTGACATAGAACTTGTCCAATGGTAATTGATTCAATGTTTTACTTGATAACCATTTGAGTCAAGTGTTCGGCTGTTAGTTAGTGTCTCTTAATGGGTGTTTGGATGTGAGTATCAAGACATTATTATAACTTGAGGTCACAATAATAGAATAAATTATAGTTGTGGTGTTCTAATTATTAATGGGTCAAAGTAATGTAAAAGGTTATTATAAGGAAATTCACTGTTGATATGAATGTGATAATATCTAACTTTCTTACACTATAATCAACTGAGTAGTTTTTCATTCAGTGAGTCACATTTAAACACCCTTTTTAACACCCCTTTGGAATGTAATATTGATTCATAAATCAAAAAAAGAGTTTACTATTTTAATTGGAGATAAATTTGCATAGGATTCTGATGAAATTGTACAACTGTGGGTCCTAATTTTTTTTAAAAATATCTGCAGAGTGATGCATATCAAGCCACAGGCTGTTACAACCTTCTGTGTTCTGGATTTGTTCAAATTAACAGTGAGATAGCATTGGGGGCCAGCATTTCTCCTATTTCTAAATATCATGGTTCCCAATATGATATCAGTATACTTATCTGGAAGGTATGTTTTTACACTGCTTTTAATAGTTAAAAATCCTCATCATATAATGTGCATAGTGCATAAATACAAGATTTGATTTGAAGACCCAATATTTAAATTTAGAATATAATTATTGCAAACCAATAGTCTTACATTATTCATCCATGATGAAAGAGAAGGAATATAATAATTGAAGTTGCATAGGGAATCTTTTAGCATGGTCCTTCATTACAATAATTTTATTTTTCTGTGTTCTGCATGTGTGTCACTATATATAGTCAACATTTCAAGTTTAATATGACTTTTTCTATATTTTAAGAAGTAGTTTTCATCATCTATCTTGCATAGTTGCATTTTATGTATATTGTGTAGCTAAACCTGGTAACAATTTTGTATAAAAAACCAATGAAATTCTATCAAGTTGAAGAGGATACCAAGAGTTGGCAAATCTCATTAAGTTATAAGATTAGAAGTTTAGAACAGGTTTAGGTCAACGAGTCGGGTTAGGTTATGTTGACTAACTGACAATTTTTTTAATTTTTTTATTTTAGTTTCATAAATAACCCGTACATTAGATGTAACTGTAAACATCTATTTTTCAAGTTAATAAAGGTTATCTTTTTAATATAACAATTTAGAAGACTGTAAACACTTGAGTATGTTTTATGTTAGAAAGTAATTCTTTTGATACTTAAAAGTTATATGGTATTTGGTAATGTGTATGATGCTAACATAAATAAGAATGCACAAGCTTTACAATAAACATGTAATCCATAAATAAGGCTACTTTTCAAACAAAATGACAGAATTGCTCATAGTGAGATTTAAATGCGATCAGTAATATTTATTTACTTATAAACGGGTCGATTTAGATAAAATTTGATTTTAAAAGAGGCAAACGGGTTTAAAGTCACTTGGTGCCCATTTTTGTGCATACAACTTCCAAATCACACACTAGTCAATTATTATTGTTTTTATTTTATTACAATAGTTTTTTCAATCACATTTAATGCATTAATATTATCTAAAAAATATCCAAAAACATCAAATGGGTCAAACGGGTTAAAAGTCACCCAATGCCCATTTTTTAGTTTATACTACCCATCCATTTTTTCACCTCTAACGAGCTTTGAACCTTACGTGAAACTCTTTTAACACACATTTACGGGGAATTTTATATGATTATTTTGTTACAATCTATTAGGACCCCGAACAAGGAAACTGGTGGATGCAATTCGGCAAAGGAAATGTACTCGGATACTGGCCCGCGTCACTCTTTTCTTACTTAAGCGACAGCGCTTCAATGATCCAATGGGGTGGTGAGGTGGTGAACTCAGCCTCCGACGGGCAGCATACCACCACACAAATGGGCAGCGGTCATTTCCCCGAAGAAGGCTTCGGTAAGTCCAGTTACTTCAGAAACGTTCAAGTAGTAGACGGATCAAACAGCCTTAGAACTCCAAAAGATATAGACACGTTTACCGAAGAGCCCAATTGCTACGATGTTCAAACGGGCAAGAATGACGGTTGGGGCAGCTACATTTACTACGGTGGGCCGGGCAGAAACCCAAACTGCCCGTAGAAGCGAAGCGAATACTTATGCAAGTTCATTAGAAGATGAACTGGCGTATTCACTATATGTATTATTGTAGGTGTAATTAAATCACGTACGAGTTTATTCGTTCAGTTTACTTCATGATACAGGTATGTTAGAAACACTAAGATTGTTATGGATTTTTTAGAGGGTTTGTGTTTGGAATATTTGATTATGACGACTCTAAAAAACTGTGAAGTGTAAGTATTTGGGTTCGTCTCGTTGTGAAAATGTGACATTTGTATTGTATTGAAAAGGGTCGGATTAATAATATGACATTCTGATTTATTTATTTCTTGTTCCTTATTTGTTGATGTATTAATATTATGACATCAATAAATAATAAGTGTGAACTCTAGATGTAAGGGTTTGACCATGGGTTTATCGACAACGTTGATTGTGGATGTTTGATGGCACTTGCAACCTTCACCTGCGTGAGGATCTTCTTAAACAGAAACTGAACGATTAATGACAATAAATAGATTAGTTAGGGAAACCGTTATCAATCATTCGAGCCTGAACTCTCTTGATGAGAAAATTCTATGATCTGTCGGTATAAAAGATTTCTTACTTGATTTTTATACATATTTTCTCTATAGTTGACTTTGACATTCTGTTGTCTCTGGTTAAATCTTATTCTCATGTCGTTATTTAAATAACTAGGTTTTAACTGGTATTCTTTGTTGCTTTGTGTTCTGATTATGAGACTGTTTGGTAGTATGTGAATCAGCCTTGTTAAAAATATAATTCAACATTCTCTCTTTATCTCGATTGGGCCCCCCCTCTCTCTTTTGTTTTTATGTTTTGCAGGTTACTGTTTGTGGGCTTTCTAGTTGCGGTTTGGCTGCTTGTTCGTGGGCTATTGATGCTGTGCTTTAGGTTTTGAGGTGTGCGGTTGTGGTGTTCATATAAACGAGCCTTAGGGCTCATTCTCAAGAAGAAGACGCTCCTCTCTCATTGTCTCTAGTTCGCAGCTCCTGATGATTTCTTGTTCTTGATGGTATAATAGTTCTGATAAGCCTCTGGTTCATTAGGTCATCACTTTGATGATCTGAGTTTAGTTGGTGTTTCGGTTTCGTACGTTGTAATCCGGGTTCTTGTATTTCGAAGTTCTGTTTATCTGATTGTGAGTTTATAACATGGTATCAGAGCTTAGGCTCTGATCGATTGTTGTTTCTTTCGCTGGGATTATCTCGATTTCCGCTGCATCTGTCGATTGAGGGTTTCTTGATCTGAGATCTAGGGTTCTACTATTAAACCCTAGGTTGTTATTTCGATTAAGCCGACCGATCCTATCGGTCTTAGTCGTTTCTGCTGGTATTCTGGGCTTTTCGGTGCATCGTGGTGGTTATGTTGTTCAAGAAGTTCAGAAACGCAAAGGAAGAGAGCTTTTCGAAGGATCCGGTCTTCTTCCTCGAATATTCTTGACGGACCTGCTCTGCTGAAGTTTTCTCTTCTTTCTTCTAAGGTTGTAACCCTAAGTAAAGGTTACACACCTTAGTTACTCACTTCTCCTTATTCTAAAGGCCCGTTGTGAGGATTTCTTGTTCCCTGTCTTTTTTTATTATTAGTTGTTATATCATCTGCATTGGTGTGTCTAGGCATTCTTGTCCGGGTTAGGAGTACCGGAGCTGTTCTGGTTACAGGGAGAGCCATCCCCTGTCTGTTTGTTGCATTTATTCTATCTGTGCATCACTTGTGTGTGAGTCTTGTGTGTTTTTTGCTTAACAACCTTGGTTAATCCTTGATCTGCCAACGTGATTGGTGTGAAAACCTGGCTCTGACCTTGGTTGTTCTTTCCTGCGCTTGCTTGTGTGCCCTTCATTCTCTTGCTGTTTTTTCTTTAATATTAATCTAAAATGGCTGATGAATCTGAAAAAACTGGTAACACTCTTGTTGGGAAAGTCGATCCCGGTAATCCTCTATATCTTCATCCAAGTGACTCATGTGTTCTTACAATTGTTAACATAAAACTTAAAGGAACAGAGAATTATACTGTTTGGGCTAATGCTATGAAACTTGTTTTACAAGTTAAAAATAAAATTGGCTTTATAGACGGTAAATGTGAAAAACCCAAAATGATGAGATATTAGTGGGTCAGTGGGAAAGATGTAACTCAATTGTTCTTACATGGATCTTAAACTCCGTATCCGAGGAGTTATATGTGGGGCAAGTTTTCTCAAAACTTGCTTCTGATGTCTGGACTGAATTAAAAGAAACCTATGACAGAATTAAAATTAACTCACTTCAACAAAATGGGTCATCCGTATCTGAATATTATCATAAACTTAATACAATGTGGAAACAAATGGATAACATACTTCAATTACCTTCTTGTACATGTAATGCAGCTAAAGAATTTAATGATTTTAACCAATTAATAAATTTAATGCAGTTTCTTATGGGCTTAGATGATGTTTACCAACCTGTAAGAACAAACCTCTTGACCCAAGATCCTTTACCTACTATCAAAACTGCCTTTTCTATTATCTCTAGAGAAGAATCACACCGAAACTCAAACACTTCCTCAAAACAATCTGGTCTAAATGTTGGGTTTGTGTCAAAAACTAATCAATCTTTTGAAAGTAAAAAGAAAAATATAAGAGGTCCAAACCCTAACCTTAAGTGCACTCACTGTAATAAAATCGGCCATACAATAGAGAGGTGTTTTGAAATTTTCGGTTATCCCCAAGGAAACAAACAGAAGGGAGGTTCAGGATCTAGTCAAGGACCTAAAGCAAATCAAAACTCTTCTGCTAATAAAACAAATTCTGTCTCTGCTCCCACCATGACAGCTTTAACAGCTGATCAAATTAGCCAACTTCTAGGTCTCCTAAGTAATAAACAGGCTGACTCGGCCAATACCTCCAACATAGGAGGTACTTGTCCATTCTCGTTCTCCTCTGGAGATTCTTTTACTTTTACTTCCTGTCTAAACTCTGGCTATCTCACACAATGGATTATTGATTTAGGGGCTAATCAACATATGGTCACGAGTGACAAAAATCTTTTAAATCCTATTGATGTTACTGAATTTAAAATAAAAGTCCATCACCCAAATGGAACAAGTGCTATTGTGACTAAAATTGGTAATATTAAAATCAATGACAAGGTTACTCTAACTGATGTCTTTCTTGTTCCCGAATATAATGTTAATCTAATTTCTGTGTTTAAACTTGCTCGTGATAACAAAATGTGTGTCACGTTTGACGAACATTACTGTCATATCCAGGATTTACTCATAAAGAGAACCCTGGTGACTGGTAGTCAAATGGATGGGCTGTATGTCTTTGGTGACTTAACACAAGCTGCAAAGGTTTGTTTTCTTAGTGTTGAGGCCCCTGATTTATGGCACACCAGAATTGGTCATCCATCTGACCAAGTTTTAAACATCTTAAAACAAAACCTAAAACTTAAGAACTCTATTTCATCAAAACATTGTGATGTGTGTCATAAGGCCAAACAACATCGTGAACCCTTTCCCTTGAGTAATAACAAATCTCATCATATAGGTGACTTAGTGCACCTAGATGTTTGGGGCCCATATAAAATTCAAAGCAAAGAGGGTTTTCGATATTTCTTAACTGTTGTTGATGATTTCTCTAGGGCTGTTTGGGTTTTCCTAATGAAACATAAAGATGAAGTATTTACTAATATTGAGAGTTTTACATATCTCCTCCACACTCAATTCAATTCTAAGATAAAAATGTTTAGAAGCGATAATGGTACCGAATTTGTGAACACCAAATTTCCTGAATTTAATCGGGTAAATGGAATAATTCATCAAACCTCTTTCCCATATACTCCCCAACAAAATGGGGTGGTCGAGAGAAAACATAGGCATCTTCTCAATGTGGCTCGGTCACTTCTTTTTCAAAGTGGTGTTCCCTTATCTTTTTGGTCTGAATGTGTGCTAACTGCCTCTTACCTAATTAACAGGACCCCTTCATCTGTGTTAAATGGTAAATCTCCTTACGAGCTGTTATTTGGCTTTGCCCCCTCTCTTGTTCATTTGAAATCTTTCGGGTGTTTGTGTTTCTGTACTATACTTAATAATAACAACAAATTTGAAAGTCACGCTCAAAAATGTGTTTTCATTGGATACTCAACTGAGAAAAAAGGTTATAAGGTCTGGAGTCTAGAACAGAAACATGGTCTGTTTTCTCGAGACATCAAATTTTATGAAAACATCTTTCCCTTCAAAAGTTCAAAATTTTCAAATGACCTGAATCCTTTCCCATCTTCACAATTAAATAACCCAAATGGTTTTGATTTTTTTGGTCAAAACACACCCGAGAGTATTTCTTCGGCAACTGATCCCAATGATGAAAGGGGCAATTCTTGTGATACACCTGATGTGGAACAGCAGCCACATAGCAGTCCTAGTCCTGAAGGCGAGGCTAATCCTCAGCAGCCCTCAGATGGCAGTTCTGCCACAGAGGGCGGGGCTGTGCCACAGCAGCCCTTCAGTACTAGTGGAGGTCCTGGCGTGGCTGGTCCATCATCAGATGTTAATGATCACAGTCATACCTCTGAGGGAATCAACCTACCTTCCGAAATTACTGCTCCTAGGAGATCTACCAGACATAGCTCTGTCCCAAAGAAACTTGATGATTTCATTATTGAAGGAAAAGTTAAATATGGCATTGAAAAAACCATAAACTATTCTAACCTTTCTTTTGAAAACCGATGCTTTGCATCTAGTCTTAACAAAAGCATCGAACCTCGGTCATATAAAGAGGCCTGTCATGATACAAACTGGCTTAATGCCATGAACGATGAAATGAACGCCTTACATAGAAATCATACTTGGGACCTTGTAAATCTTCCTCCCGATAGGAAAGCTATTGGTTGTAAATGGATATATAAAATTAAATACAAATCCACAGGTGAGATAGATCGCTATAAAGCAAGACTTGTAGCCAAAGGTTATAGTCAACGGGAGGGCATAGATTTCGATGAAACTTTCTCTCCCGTCGTTAAAATGGTTACTATTCGTTGCATTATCTCTATTGCTGTTCAACGTAACTGGCCCCTTTATCAACTTGACATTAATAATGCGTTCTTATATGGTTCCCTCAATGAGGATGTCTACATGACTCTCCCTGAGGGATTCTTCTCCTCCACTGATACTAGGGTGTGCAAATTAAATAAATCTCTATATGGCTTAAAACAAGCTCCTCGCATGTGGAATGAAAAACTTGTTGGAGTTCTAACTAAAAGTGGTTTTCAACAGAGTAAAACTGACTATTCTATGTTTATCAAATCCACTCCATCTGCTTTAGTTATTTTGCTTGTGTATGTTGGTGATATCATCATCACTGGAAGTGATGAATCTGAAATTATATTTTTAAAACAAAGTTTGCAATATGCGTTTTTAATTAAGGACTTAGGTCCCCTCAAATATTTCTTAGGACTTGAAGTTGTGTCCACTCAACATGGTCTTTGCTTGTCTCAACGTAAGTATTGTTTGGAGTTGCTCGCTGAGTTTGGTATGACAGGCTGTAAGCCTGTCAACACTCCGCTTGAGCCGCACCATCTTATTGCCACTCCCTCTGATTCTGATTCATCTCCGCTTCAAAATATTTCTGAATATCAGAAACTTATTAGGAAACTTATCTACTTGTCACACACCAGACCTGATATATCCTATTCCGTTCAATTCCTCAGTCAATACATGCATAAACCTACTGATTTTCATTTAAAGTTGGCCTTACGATTGCTAAGGTACTTAAAAAAGGCCCCTGGTCATGGTCTGCTGTTTTCAAAATCTAAGTCCCTTTCGTTGACTGCCTTTGCAGACTCTGATTGGGGCAAATGTCTGGAATCTAGAAAGTTTGTAACTGGTTTTTGTATTTTTCTGGGTAACTCTCTTGTTTCATGGAAGAGTAAAAAACAGAACACAATTTCGCGGTCCTCGGCGGAAGCCGAGTATCGTGCCATGTGTTCTGCCACGTGTGAAGTCATGTGGATTATAAATATGCTTAAAGAACTCTCTATTTCTATTCCGCTACCTGTTCCTTTGCATTGTGACAATAGTGCAACTTTATCTATTGCTGCGAATCCTGTCTTTCATGACCGGACTAAACACTTTGAACTTGACTTATTTTTCTTACGTGAGAAAATCTCATCGGGGGTTGTTCATACTGTTCCGACGGTATCTGAACAGCAGCCTGCTGATATTTTCACTAAGGGTCTTCTTCCAAAGTCTCATGATTTTTTAATGTCCAAGCTACACGTTTAACATTTTCGGATATTGAATTATGGGGGGGTGTTAAAAATATAATTCAACATCCTCTCTTTATCTCGATTGCCCCCCCCTCTCTCTTTTGTTTTTATGTTTTGCAGGTTACTGTTTGTGGGTTTTCTAGTTGCGGTTTGGGCTGCTTGTTCGTGGGCTATTGATGCTGGGCTTTAGGTTTTGAGGTGTGCGGTTGTGGTGTTCATATAAACGAGCCTTAGGGCTCATTCTCAAGAAGAAGACGCTCCTCTCTCATTGTCTCTAGTTCGCAGCTCCTAATGATTTCTTGTTCTTGATGGTATAATAGTTCTGATAAGCCTCTGGTTCATTAGGTCATCACTTTGATGATCTGAGTTTAGTTGGTGTTTCGGTTTCGTACGTTGTAATCCGGGTTCTTGTATTTCGAAGTTCTGTTTATCTGATTGTGAGTTTATAACAAGCCTTTTAATAGTTCAGATGTCTGAATGGTTTAGTATTTAATGGTTCAGACTGTCTGTTTCACAAGCAAATGTTTGAATGGTTCAGACATTTGCCTCTGAATGGTTAAGTATTATACTAATGTTGAATGATTAAGACTATTTCTCTGAATTGATTAGACATTTGTTTTTAAATTGTTAAACGATATATTAGTTTTTAATGGTTCACATATTTTAATGGTTCAATACTTCATTGCTCAGACATCTTATTGGTTCATCTTTTAATCATTCAAAAATTACCAAACAACTATTATATTCAGCTTCAACCAATGAGTATCATCTATTGAAATTTCTAATTATAGAATGTGAATTCTATATACTAAGTTGCTGTTTGGGGTTGTACCCATATGTGTTAGTTGTGGCCAAGAGTACACCTGCCTTGTTCTTTGTAATTCTATACTTAACTTTACACATCGGTAGGATTGTAGGAAAAACTCATTGTTTATGAAGCCAAGTCGGAAGGTACCCTGCTTTTAGCTTATGATCTCATGGTGTCGCGACAACCTTTTCACGAGTGACTTTGAGGATTGGTCAGGGACAGTTGTGAGCCACGGCTAAAGATACACCCTCTGAGGTCGTGGTTATGGTTCTTCCAATCTACTTGGTGCTGTTATTCTAGTATGATTTCTATGCAATGTTTAATCTTTTTAATAATGTATTGTATTGTAATGTTTCATCATTTGTCGTTATAAAGCTTTGAGATAAATATATGTTATGATAATAGGGTACATGATGGGACGACCCACGGCAAAATGATACGATCAAAAGTATGTTAGTAAGATATATATAGATTTTTTGAATTTTCTACGCAAGATATATAATACGATATTATGATATTATTGTGAAATTGAATTTTAAGCTACAACTTTAGTTCTTTTCTTTTTATAAATAAACAGAGAAACTTCATGGAATAAAGTAGGCATTTTCTTTTCTTCTTTTAGTGACAACCAACAGTAAAAAGAAAAAAAAGATAGAAGTTGATTGCGACTCGGCAAATAATTGAAAAAAAAAACATTAATCAATTTAAATAGATAACACAAATTATTCAATCATAATTGTTACAGAGAATAATTTATAAAACTGACTATCAATAACTAAAAAAATTGAGATGATCATTGTACTTTATTTGAAGATTGATAAATATTTAGACTCGCTATACAAAATTACAAACATAAAAACTTAGCATGTTCTAAGAGTGTTTTGAACTATATCTACATTGGATTCCTTAAGCTATTCTTGCGGATCACAAAAGGTATCTTCATTCATTTATTTTTTTTAAAATACACTACGGTTACGTTTGGTCATCAATTTTACGTTTAGCGAAAAGTAACTAAATTCAAAGAATTATAAGATTAAAAGTAATCCTAATTTTGGGGTATGAAATTCAAATGTTACAAGTATTTTCTAAGCAAATAATTACTTATTTACAATCTATATCTATACTAATAAAACAGAATGTCTAAAAGCTACATGAAATCTTTCAATATTTTCTATCTAAGTTCCAAGTAGGATTTAGATACATGTTGTTACTACCATTAAAGTTAACCACATAATAATACATTCAATACTAATAATTATATAATATTTTTCAAATTAGAGAACATATTTTTTTGATAAATTAAAGCATGTTTCTTTTTGTTAAAAATTTTTTAAAAACAAGATTGTATGAAATATAAAGTTTTTTCAATACAAAAAACTTTAAAAAATGAAATTGTTTTAAAAAAAATATTTTTAGAAATTTTGTAGTGTTAAAAAAGATTTTTCTTAAAGACGAAAGTTTGGAAAACTATTGTTGTTACTTTATTACCTAAAATAGTTAATTATACATACTTTCAATCATATTTTATCTCAAAAAAACTATTTTATAATTACTAAATATTAATAAATAACTATTAATTTAATTTTTTTATTCAACCTGTGTAATACAAGAGTTTTTAAACTAATAAACTACTGAAATACTAAATATTATGACATTTTAACAATATGAATTTGTCACCAAAGGCTATTCGCAAATGAAAGCGAATATCCTAAAATTAGAACCAAATTGGATTTTGATAACTTTATCTATGATCAATTTGTTGATAGCAATCCATAACTGTAACTTGACCAATACCATTCATAACTTTCACTTTTCTTATAAGAAAACAATCTCATTTGTATAATCATAATAGCTTCACACTTGATTTTTGCTAGATTTCTCATAGCGAGCGAAATGAAAAATGCAATTTCCTTGTAAACGGAGTTAACTATAAATCTGTTATAAATCTACGATAATAATGCAAGTCTGATTATCGATGACAATTAAAATAAAAGCTATCATATAAATTATCATTGGTTGCATGGTTATAGTTTTGTATTATTAAATAGAACTTATTAGGAAAAAGCCAAGGGATAATATATATTTTAGAAATGACTTTTACATTCAAACAATAATATTTCAGTCACTAATCATAAACCATTCAGAACTATTTATTTGTTACTATTTCAAACACACAATACACTACCTTTTCTCACTCCGAAAGAAAGCTAATTTTTAAATTTTGTTTTAGGTTAATAAAATTGCATCACATCACAACAAGAAAATATATATCGTTAAAAGTATAAGCTAGATTTCATCAATCAAAATATCATAAGCTTAATTATTTATATCAAAAATTGAAAATTAAAAGTTTCTAAACTTAGAAAATATTATGTTACCTCATATAGACAGCACGAATTTAATGTAAATTTCATTTAAAAGAAAACATATTCCAGTATAAAAATAAATCTGTTTGTAAGGTCACCTTAATTGGTTAGTGTTTATGGAAACATTGCAACCAATATGAAGGATCGCTGTCTGACTATTCAAGTAGGGGTGTAATTTCTATTTTGTGCATCTTTTAAATATGTTTTAGGTCATAGTATTAATTAAATATATATATATATATATATATATATATATATATATATATATATATATATAATATATATATATATAATATATATATATATTGATGATATTTAACTGAGAATTTATTTAAATCCATTTTAATAACAGTTTTTACATTCGGTTATCTAACAAATAAAAATATGTGAATGTTGATTTATGCACTAAATGACGAGGTTATGAAAATAATCGAAACATAAGTTTTATAAGGATTTTTATTAGCTGATAAAAAGATAGTTGGTTTGTCCACCACGATGTCCACTAGTAAAAAATATATGTTTACGATGTCCAAGTACATCACGAAAAGTTAAAGCAAATGAAACAAAAAAAGACACATAACAAAGACATCTTCTTCAACAATTTTACTAATTAATCCACGAGGTAAACAAATTTTGTTAACTATAACATAATTTATAAATTAATAAAACGATCATAAATTATTTTATTACTTCACTCTAGTTTATATTTTTCTGTTTAATCTTGTAGACATTCATTTACCAAAGATTAAAATATCACATTGACCCTTAACCTTTTTCTGTCAATATATTACTTAATGAACATATAGTTGTTAAATAAATGTATTAAATAAAAGAAACATATAGAACATAACAGAAACTGCCACCTTCTTAAGTTTTGTCAAAGCTAAAAATAATTAAGAAATAAAACGTAAAAGAAGTAAATAACACCAAAAAATATATATTTTTTAAAGGAAAAAAGTAAACCACTTTATTTAATTTAATAAATTAATATATTATACATTAAAGTAATAAATTAAATAAATGAAAGCCCATACACCTTTTTATATTTGGCCTCTGTTTCTTCTAATAACTTATGACTGACAAATACACCATTTCTTGTTCACCAAATCTGTTTCCTTTCAAAAGATGCATTTCTCTATATTCAACACTACGATCCTCTTCTCTCTCTTTTTCTTCATCCTCTGCTCCAATGGACCAACATTGGCATATTCACAAGACTCCTTCAAGCTTCCTTCACCTCTACCCAAATGGCCTCCAGGTAACACTTTTTTCTAAACACCCTAAACAAATCTCACATCGATATATTATGTCATATTCTGTCATAGGATAGATACTAGACCATAAGAAATATTCTGTCACAAATACCATCAACGCGTTTTAAACATAGTGGTTGTAGACGAGAGCTCTGATGTTATAGTTTGCCTTAATAATATTATTGATTGGTGTTATACGTGCATTTTTTTATTTTTAGGTGGTGGATTTGCTAGTGGAACTATAGATTTGGGAGGATTACAAGTGAGACAAATAACAAACTTGAGCAAAATATGGGCTACAAATGAAGGAGGACCCGATAATCTCGGGGCAACATTTTATGACCCGAATGCAATACCACCAGGGTTCACAAGTTTAGGATCTTACGCACAACCAAACGATATCCCACTTTCTGGGCATGTTCTTGTGGCTAAAGATGTATCAAACGACCCTTTAAACTCCACTCTCGTGTCACCAATTGATTACATTCTTGTGTGGAGTAGTGAGTCTTTAAATGTTGAAAAAGATGGTGAAGGTTATGTTTGGCTACCTATTGGACCCGACGGATATACAGCCGTCGGGTACATAATCACTAACTCGTCTGTCAAGCCAACGCTTGATAAGGCTGGGTGTGTCCATGCAGATCTTACGGACACACCCAACACAACAGTTGGCTTGGGGAACGAAAAGGGTATTGATCTTGATGGGTTGAGTGTTTACGGTTCCCTAGGTGGTTTTCGGGTTTGGAATCAAAGTGTGGGGAATTTGAAGGGTAATAATGTATCGAATTCTATGCCGAATTTGGACCAAATTAACGCGTTAATCCAAGCTTATGCTCCGGTTATTTATTTTCATCCTGATGAACAGTACCTCCCCTCGTCGGTTGATTGGTTTTTCCAAAATGGCGCGTTGGTGTACCACAAAGGGAACGAGTCCAAACCGAATCTAGTTGAAAGAAACGGCTCGAACCTCCCGCAAGGTGGTTCGAACGATGACGCATATTGGCTAGACCTTCCTATTAATGGTTCAAGCAAAGATAGAGTCAAGAAAGGGGATTTACAAGATGCTTGTGCTTATTTCCATGTTAAACCCGTCTTCGGGGGACTATTTACCGATATTGCCATTTGGGTTTTCTACCCTTTTAACGGCGGAGCGAGGGCAAAAGTGGAATTTATAAATATCTCATTAGGAAAGTTGGGTGAACATGTAGGTGATTGGGAACATGTTACTTTAAGAATTAGTAACTTTAACGGGGAGTTGCATAGTGTCTTTTTTTCACAACATGCTTGGGGTAAATGGGTCAGCGCTTCGAGTCTCGAGTACCACACGGGCAACAAGCCCGTGGTGTACGCGTCATTGCACGGGCACGCGTCGTACCCGAAGCCCGGGTGTGTTATGCTTGGCTCGGGAGGAGTGGATATTGGTGTTAGGGACGACACGGACAAGAGTGATAAGATGATGGATACGGGTGTCAGGGCGGTGGTTGTCGCGGCGGAGTATTTGTCCGCCGCGGTGGTGGAACCGCCGTGGTTGAACTATGAGAGAAAATGGGGTCCCAAGATTGATTATGATGTTGAAAAAGAAATAAAGAAAATGAAGAGGGTGATGATAGGGAATTAAAGAAAGCATTTGAGAGATTTGTGGAGAGTCTACCAAATGAAATGTTGGGTGAAGATGGGCCAACAGGACCAAAAGTAAAAGATAGTTGGAGTGGAGATGAGTGTGTTGATTAATTATATGATTTGAAAGTGGTTGATCAAACCTTAAAGGTACATCCATTTTCTAGAATGTTTTTTTAATAATATTTATAGAAGTAATAATTTAGTGAATTTGTTTGGTTCCTACTTTTTCCTTGTATAATATTGGGTGGTGTTTCTAAAAAAAACTTGTGCATTCTTTTTCTTGATTTAGTTCTAAATATTAAATCTTTTAAAATCCTTTTGAACTGAATTATATCTTCTTATAAGATCATGTTACCTTGTTTAGTCTTCAAAGATTGCAAGTATCTTCTGTTATGGTCCCTATAAGAACAATGATTTCTTTCTATATTTCACATTTTATTACTTTTGATATTTTAGTATATAATGAAAAACATATGATGCTAAATAATGAGCTAAGGGGATATTATGTGATATTGTGAATATGTGATCTATGAAACGTATAACTAATATATAACCTAAAGGATCTTTGGTCCGTATCTTAATCTTGATGTGCAAAATGATACACCACCTCTTGAGTTTGATTGTTTAAATATCACAACAAACAATGTTGTAATATTAAAAATAGATTATAGATCACTGTTAAAAAATCTAATTATAAAAACAATGAAATTAATGGAAATATTGCTGTTTGATATCCATGTATTTTAATTTTACATCGTTTGATAACCCCTTGATGCTACAAAACATTATTAAAGTATGAAATGACATGTAAAACCTATTATAACAATCTAAACAAATATATAACATTAACAGAAGGGTATGTTAGAAACTTGCCAACAAATTATTGAGGAAAACCACCAAAATCTTTTTTTTTAATTTTCCATTGGCACAATAAAGTTAAATGTTTGTATGTTCAGACTTTTTTAAAACGATTACCAACATGTATTTTCTATATTTTCACATCTCCTACCGATGTGCACCCTTTAAGCTCAGAAACTTTATCTTCACAACGATTACAATTTCCCTAATCATTTCCGTTATACCAATAACAACAATTCTGTTTCAATTGATAATAGTGATTTAGTATTTTTTTTTTCTAATTTGTGATCTGTAACATTTTCCAAATGTTTTTAACAAAGAAAATAACACGAGTTATTATATTATTTTTACACATAAGATTTTTTGCGTTTTTCACTACAAGAAATGTAGCAAAATTTGGTACATCTTTTAATGGTGTTTTGTTGGTATTGTAGTCTAGATTTGCTCACTCTTTTTATCCCCCGAGTGTTAAGACTAAAACTTAAGCAAAAATTATAAATAAACGAATTTGAATCTACGTATCATGTAGTTTAGACGCATCATATGTAGTTATATACACGTAGATCAAAACTCGTTACCACATCAATTTACATGTACAAAGTTGGACACATCATTGTGATGCATTAGGTGCATTTTTTATAGGTATGTGTTCCAAAACTACAAGATGTAAACATAAGACTCATGTTCCTCAAAACTAATTACAATAGTGAAAGAAAACGTCAAAAGTTGGATGCACCAATTTAATCGGAGCACTTACATATTTCCTCTTCTTTGTATCATTAATCACATATTTCCTCAAGTAAGAAAATCTACTATATATTTCCTCTTCTTAAAACATACATATTATATATTTATTTATTTAATTAAAACATACATATCACATATTTATTCATTTTTAATTAAAATTAACTTACTGAAATATGCAAAAATCCCAATTTAATTAGTTTAGCACACCTAAACACACCATTCTAGATAGTTGGATGCAGCGTAAGCAATCAACAACACGTAAAATGTAAATACTTCTAGAAAAAATATATAGCAGCTAGAATTCATATAAATTTAAGAACAGAAAGTTCTAGATTTAATAGTACTTTTATATAAACATGTCCAAAGTTAAAAAGCCGTTTGAAATTATTTTTCACTGAAAGTTAAAGGATACAACTATCTTTGAATTCCCCTCCTTTGCTTTTCGATATAACCCTCTATGGCTCTATCAATTACAAATTGGCCACAAACCATTATCCTTGCTATTTATCAATCATTGGCTAGATGCTCTTATATTCCTATAAAAATAAAAATGTTCAACTTACAAAAACCAACCTATATATTGATATGTATACTTCCGCCACGATACAAAATCAATATTAAGTAGAAAATTACGAGAACAATATAAAAACCTATACATAATACTCACACAATATAGCCCGAGAGAGTGTTAAACCACAACATACATGCCATATAAATCAATGAAAACGCAGAAATATGCACATAACCAACCTAATAATAAGCAAAGTTTGAAGACACATGATCATGCGTACTAAAAAATAAGGAACAGATAACTTCACAAACAATCTGCAGTGTGCACACAAGCAAGTTCATGAAATTGTGAACATAATAAGCATATAAGAACACACACAACTGAGACACTTCAGTCAATTATGAAATGATATGTAAAATCAACAGAGACAACCCAATTATAAAAGGCATACCCGGTGCTTGATTTAGCTCCCACTTTGCATAGTATCTAAGGAGGGGCGGATCACTTCACAATCTGAGTTCACAAGATCCGCTAACCCAGGATACTCAAATTTGAAAAACCCTTCCTTATGAGAAAGTGAAATATATAGCAGCACACAATGGATCCAAAATAATAGTATCTCGAACCCCACCTGGCGAAATCAACCCAAACTAATATTGTCTAGTGCTTGCGTTTGATAGGCAGCATGTTATAGTGGCTTATTAATTCCAAACTTTTTCCTGCCTTGATCACATCATCTGTACATTTAAGAGCATACCTACTCATTTCTTCAATAGTCACTGACAACTCATCCATTTTCTTCACAGCAGTATCAATGACATCCATCACGACCTCTTTACCAACTAATGTAGGATCTTCTGTTATGACCTTCACTTCCCATAGAAGATAATCAATGTCAGAAAACTCTTTTATAATCAACGATACGTGCTTCCCTAAATGCTTATTCCATGAAAAGCTTGGGACTAAATGTAACCACACAGAAGTACAAAGCGTCTCTTTCATCAATTGGAAGAATCTGAGATCAACCATATTAGCAGCCATCACACTGAAAATGCCTGCAATAAGTCCACTTGATACTTTGGCCAATACCTTCACTGACTTCAACTCTTCGATCTCTTGTTTGAATTGTCTTGTAAAAGCAGCTGTTTGCTCACATATATACGCTAACGATTTCTTGAAATCACCAGAAGGTGTAAATCGTCCATCTATCATATCTTCTTCATAGATCTGGTAATTATCACATTTTCCTGAATTTACCATGATTTCCTTCCATCTCAAGATTACACTCAACCGGCTGTCATGCTGGCCTTTCAACAACCTTAGAAAGTCATTGTAAAGTTGAGATGTTTGTAGGCAGATTTTTTGGTAATCATTGACTAAATGAAACAACTGTGGATGATGCCTCCATTCTTCCTTGTATTCACTTAAGACCATGAAACCTTCTTGGTTGATTGCATGTAGATGTGTAATTACTTTGTGGATGCCATCCAGGGAATTTCCTGTGAGATTGGGGTCACAGACTACTTTTATCATACTTCTGGTGTTGTCATGGATGGTGGAATGAAGGGGGAGGAGGCTTGAAACATCAGCTTCTTCTTCACAAGCACGTATATACCCTTGTAAATCAGAAAGGGTTAGAGATGAAACAGCTTGACGAAGAACGGTCATCGCCTCACTCACAGGATTTTCATATTGTTCTTCAATGATCGGCACTGACTGAATTCCAGTATCAGACAGCTGTAAATTACTGTCTACAGTAAATTGATGCAAAGCAATTCCAGCCTCCCTTATGTCAAGGCTATATAGACGAGCATGCCAACACATATCTTCAAAGGTCACTGAGATTTTATCCATCATTTTCTCAAGCTTATTTACTGCAATAATCATCTCCTCCTCATTCTGACGAGTAAAAGCAGACTGAATCAACTTCATCTTCAATTCGTGTACTACAGCTGCAATAACTACAAAATCCCAGATACGCATCTCCCTTCCATAGCTTCCCATGGCACCAAACCACTCATCACGATTGTTTGAAAAAACATTGATCACATTTAACCACACAAAAAGTGAACCTGCCTCTTTAATCTCTTGCAATTGCTCGTCAGTACACATAAACGTAGCCAAAATACTTAATATGCATGCAATTGTCATACTTGATGCTTTCACCAATTTTATCATTGACTGGCATATTTTGATGTCATGAATCATGATATTTAAGTGTTTTAAAAAAGTAACACTTTGCATACAGATAAATGCAAATGACGTTCTAAGATTATAACAATATCTGATACCTTCAACAGCTTCAAGATCAATGAGTTGTTCTAGCATCTCTCTATAACTGTAATCGTTATTTGTTCTTTTTTTTGCCATAATTTGCTCCATTGCCAACTTTACACTCAACCACCTGTCAATTGCATCTTTCAGCAACCTCAAAAACTCATTGTAAAGTTCAGAAGTTCCATGGATGATTGCATAGTAGTCATAAACCAAAGGATATATCTTTCTCTGACTCCATTCTTCTTTGCATTCACTTAAAACTTCTTGGTTGATTTCAATAAAGCGTTTCACAACTTCATGCATGTCATCCAAGGTGTATTGTTGTTTTCCATAGTCACAAATGAATGCTATACTCCTAGTAAAGTCAAGGTTGATAGAAGAGTCACAGGAATTGTGTAAAGGTAGACCTCCCCAAAGATACATACACGATACCAGTTCAGAAGGTAGAAATAAAGTTTCTTTATACAAAACGTGCTCCAAGCTAGTTGTTGAATCCTGAAGTTTTTTCAGCTTCATAATGTCCTCCTCATGGATAGAACGTACTCCAAATTTAGTCACTTGTAACATACAATCTGCAATGAACTTATTCAATCTTTTAGTATTATGTCTATTATGCATCTTAAACATTCAATGTACAATAATATGTTCAGTCTCTTAGTACTATGTATATTATACATCTTATGTTTAGACTTTATATATCATGTAATTATTTAGTAATTCTAAATTTCCAGCAAGAATACATGTTTTATTATGCTGCATATACTCAAAGAGGCCAAAGGTCAATCATTCTTCTTTGAGTCAAATCCATTACACTAAATATTTCTAATAGGTTTTTCATGGACTTGGTAAGTCTGATAGGTGTCTCATTTGTTGTGGATCTACTTAATTCCAAATCGGATTAATTGTGTTTTAGGGCTTGATAAGAGTCCTTATATTGTGGCATCACAATCAAGAGAAATTTAAGAGACGTTAAAAGAAACACACACAAAAAGTTCCGTGAAGATGGCAAAGAACAAGAAATCTGTGCATTCTTATTTATGGAGGTAACAATTATTTTCAGCAACTTTTTCCTGATCGACACGTGGTTTCATGAGGCACATTATCCTTTTCTTTAGTTGTCCTTGTGTCTCCATCATCCACATCCACTCCTGATCCATACTTCTCATTCTATCAATCTTCTGTACCACACAACACACCAAACTCACCACCTACTACACCAGATCAATCCACCAGCCAATCCATTAACCCAAACAACCCGAACAGCCCAATCCACCATTCATCCAGCCCACCAGATTCACCAGCCAACAGCTCCAGCAGCTCCACGAGCCCAACAAACTCCCTAGACAATCCACCAATCAAACCACCAGCCCACCAACCATCCCAAATCAAACCACCAGCACACCAACCAACCCAAAACAAACCAACAGCACACCAAGCAGTCCAATTCATTATCAACAGCCTAATGAACCATCATCCAACTCTTCCCCAGCCCACAACATACCTCAACCACCTCTCCAACAAACCTACAGTCAAAGACAACCAACCTAACAACCTCCTCAAGAAACCACAAAAATGAAAATCCACCACGTCCATGACCTGAAAATCTTCGACAAAATCCTAAACAAAGAACTCCCTACAATGCCACCATCTTTCACACCTCCACACAACCTTCCTTAACCGAATCACCCTCTTTTGTTGTTGCCAACAAAAGTCCTCAATGGCATGCTGCAATGGACGAGGAGTTCAAAGCCTTAACAAAAAACGACACATGGACTTTAGTACCACTTGTTCCTAATGCTAATGTTGTTGATTGTAAGTGGGTGTACAGGTTGAAACGTGACAAACAAGGTAATATTACACGCTACAAAACTCGTTTGGTAGCAAAAGGATTCAATCAACAACCGGGAATTGATTACCATGAGACATTCAGTGTGGTTCTATCCACCATCGGGATTCATTCACTCCGGTCGTAAAATCCACCGCCATTCATGTGTTTCTATTTCTTGCCGTGACAAGGCAATGGCCACTTAGACAACGGGATGTGCAAATGCAATTTTACATGGTGATCTCAAGGAAACTATTTATTTACCCCAACCACCGGGCTTTATTAAATCACAAAAACCAAATCATGTGTTTGCTTCGCAAGTCCCTATATGGGCTCAAACAAGCTCCAAGGGCTTGGTTCAACCATCTTTCTAAGGTTTTATTGCAACTTGGATTTTATGGATCTAAAACTGACCGATCTCTCTATATTTACTCACACAACAATTCCTTGATGTAAGTGCTTGTTTATGTGGATCACATCATTCTAACCGGCAATGATTCTCGGTTGATTAATCAAACCATTTAGACAGCGTTGTAAAAGTAGAACTAGTCGGCTGATTATTCAGCGACTAGTCGGCTGATTATTCAGCAACTAGTCGGCAATCGTGGGTCACCGATTCGATTCCCCTAATCGGAGGGGATAATTGCTAGTCGGTGAAATTGGTCCAAATCGGGAAAAAATCGGAACTAATCAGCCCTAGTCGGCTATTAATCGGCCTTTATTCTGCATTTTTTCAGATTCCGGCGAGATTCCGGCGAAGTTCAAAAATTCCGGCGAAAATTTTAAAATTTCGGCCAGATTTGTTTATATATATAAAAATAAACATATTTATAAAAATTACATATAAAAATGGGTATTTATATATATAAAAATGAAAATTATATATAAAAATTCCAAACCGATTAATCCCGATTAATCCCTAGTTCCCACCTCGCCGCCTGACTAGCGCCTAGCGATTTTACAACACTGCATTTAAAAGATCAGTAGCACATTTACGATCCAAGACACGGGTCAATTGTCATATTTTCTAAGCATCGATGTTCTTCACAAGGATAATGATTTGATTCTTTCACAACAAAACTACATTCAAGACATCATTCAAAAACCAGGTCTCTCTTAATCGAAACCAATTGAATCACCAATGAACACCAACTCAAATGCAACTCTTGGTGATAGTTCACAGTTTGATAATCTGGTCAAATTTAGACAAACAGTGAAGCTCTGTAGCACCTAACTCTTACCAGACCTGACATTACTTTTGCAGTCAACAAAGTTTGTCAATTTATGCACTCTCCAACAAAGAATCATTGGTCTACGATGAAAAGAATTCTTCGTATCTACAAGGAACCTCCAGTGCGGCTTGTTGATTAGATAAAAATCAACCTCGGTGACTCATGCCTACACAGATGCCCACGACCACTCTCTCACAACCTTTTCTGATTTAGAGTGGGCTGGATCTCTCGATCCATCGATTCACCGGAGGATATGCTATCTTCCTTGGATCTAATCTCATTTCATGGTGCGTTCGTAAACAACATATTGTCTCTTGGTCATCAACAACGACAGAATATAAAGCCTTATCTGACACTGTTGCTGAGTTAACATGGCTTGAAGCGTTTCTAAAAGAACTTCACACATTTATGACATCAGCTCCAGTCTTATGGTATGACAATCTAGGGGCCACCTATCCCTCAGCCAATCCAATTTTTCATGCTCAAACAAAACATGTGAAGATAAACTTTATTTAGTCAAAGAAAAAGTTGCTCAAAGAAAGCTCTTCATACAATTTATTAAGACAAATGATCATGATCAACTTGCGGATGTGTTTACAAAGCCTTTATCCTCTCAACGATTGCAACTTATCAGATCCAAGCTACAGGTCGCTCCCCTGCCTTAGTGTGAGGGGAATATTAGACAGTAATTTATGTGTTTATATATGTCAAGGATTGTGATTAGGCTAGATTACAGTTTACTATATTTAGCTGATTGTATTCTATTAAATGACAACCTCAAATGGTTTATTTACCCTACGTGGCATGCATATTAACATGTGCAAATTAGTGGCTTTTGTTTTTTTGTTTACGTTTGAAGAATAAGTCTTTCATTTGAATTAGTCATGTTAGTTGGCAGTATGTTCCTGATTTGTTGGGATATTTTTCTTGATTCCAGGTTAGTAGACGTTAGTGGTATTTCTTCTATTTAAGCTTGTACTCAGTTGGTGTTTTTTTTATCATTCACACTCAATTGAATAGCAACAAAAAGCTTTTGGGCATTCGAAGTGTTATTCTGTGGCTTTGTTTATCTGCTTAATTCACCACTTGTGATAGTCTCAAAAATCAACAAGTGGTATCAGAGCCAATTCCGTTGATGAAGATGTCCGAGTTCCAGGCGATTGGAGGTCTCAAGAAGAGCTAGGCAACAACAATTACAATACATGGTCTACGTGCATGAGTTCTTACCTTCTTGGTCAAGACTTATGGGAAGTAGTTGCGGGAGATGATACTAGAGAACCCAGGATTGATGCCAACGAAGCCATACACAAGTGGAGGGTGAAGACCGGGAAGGCGTTGTTTATCATTAAAACAACAATAGAAGAGGAGCTGCTTGATCACGTTCGGGACGCTGCTACACCCAAAGAGGCATGGGATGCCTTGAAAACCTTATTCTCCAAGAAGAACGATACAAAGTTGCAGTTGCTTGAAAATGAACTGCTGTCTGTATCGCAACGGGATTTAACCATCCCTCAGTATTTCCACAAAGTTAAAACATTGTGTAGGGAGATCGGAGAATTGGATACCTCGGCAAAGATAGAAGAACCTCGTATGAAAAGGATCATAATTCATGGCTTAAAACCTGAATTCAGGTCCTTTGTAGCCGCCATCCAAGGGTGGCCAACTCAACCATCACTGGTAGAGTTTGAGAATCTGTTAGCCAGTCAAGAATCTCTGGCAAAACAATTCGGTGGTGTTACGATTAAAAACGAAGACGAGGCCTTGTATGTTGAAAGAAGTCACTCCAAGTATCGGAGTAAGCAGTCCCGTAACAAACCAACAAAGCAGCAACCTGTCCATGAGAAGAAGTCAAAGTCACCAGAAAAAGGAGGAGAGCCTAGTGATCGAAGAACTCGACAGAAAGGTAAAAGATTTCCCTATAGTTGCTATCAATGTGGTCGGAGAGGCCACATGGCCAAAGATTGCAGGTCAAAACAACAGGAGGAAGGAAATGTCGCGGCTGTGCAAGATGAACAGGAGTGGGATGTTAAAGCTCATTATGCCAGTCAAGAACAGATCACAGCGTACACTGCCACAACTGAGACAACTGAGCCAGTGGATAGTCGACTCGGGCTGCTCAAACCACATGACCGGTGAGAAAGAGAGGTTGTCCAACCTGGTTAAGTATGGGGGTAGTCGTGTGGTGGTAATAGCTGACAACTCAAGACATTCAATAGCACACCTGGGAAGTGTAAAGTTTTCAACAGGCTCGAACAAAGAAAGCTTCGTTCTTGAAGATGTGTATCACGTCCCAGGTATGAAGAAAAACCTCTTATCTGTACCACAACTAACAGAAAAAGGGAATTATGTTTTGTTTGGACCAGATGACGTGAAAGTATTTGAACACCTGGAAACCAAGTCAGTTCCAATACTACAAGGTCATAGGAAGGAAGCAGTGTATGTTTTGTCCGCAGAAGCTGCCTATATAGAAAAGACAAGACAGACTCAGAACGTAGACTTGTGGCATATGAGGCCAGGCCATATCAACTATGATAAGTTGGGGAAGATGATGAAGAAAGGAACCGCAAATAGGCTTCCCACGCTTGAAGTGAAGCCTGACTCGGTGTGCGCAGGCTGCCAATTCGGAAAGGCCCATCAGTTGCCTTACTCGACCTCTGAAACCCGATTAACAATGCCCTTAGAACTGGTTCATACTGACGTTTTTGGGCCTGTAAATCAGAAATCAATTGGAGGTATGAGTTATATGATTACATTTATTGATGATTTCTCACGTTACTTGTGGGTGTTTTTCATGAAAGAAAAAGGGGAAGCCTTATCAAAGTTCAAAGAGTTTAAAGAACTTGTTGAGCGTGATACAAGTAGCAAAGTGAGAACCCTTAGATCAGATAACGGAGGAGAGTACTTGTCAAAAGAGTTCGATCAGTTTCTTCGTGAATCAAAAATCAAGAGACAGCTCACATGTCGCTATACACCTAAGCAAAATGGTGTTTCAGAAAGAAAAAATAGGCATCTGGCAGAGATCTGTCGAAGCATGTGTCACGGGAAGAACGTTCCAAAACGCTTCTGGGCAGAAGCTATGAAGACTGGAGCCTACCTAATCAACCGGTTACCACAAGAAGGGATTGGTTTTCAATCACCTCATGAGAAACTGTTCAAGACCAGACCAACTGTAAGTCACTTAAAGGTGTTTGGTAGTGTTTGTTATGTATTTGTACCTAACCATCTCAGACACAAACTCGAGAAGAAAGCTACAAGGTGTATTTTTATGGGATATGATCCACAAAAGAAAGGTTGGAAGTGTTGTGACCCCACAACAAACAAATGCTATGTTTCTCGAGATGTGGTATTCGATGAAGCGAGCTCATGGTGGTCTAGTGAGCAAGAAATCATGCCCGACACTCAACAGTTAAAAGATGATCTGGAATCCAAGATAATCAGTCTTGGGTTTGATGAAGAAGTCAAAGAAAGTGAAGGTCAGCCAGAGAGCATTGACGAAGAACCACAAGTTCAGTTGCCAAGCCTTAGGCGTTCAACTCGTGTTCGAACTCAAAACCCAAAATATGCAAATACAGCTCATGTTGCTACTGTTGAAGAAGAACCTACTGAACCAGAATCCTTTGAGAGTACAAGCCAAAGTGAAGGTTGGATGGAAGCCATGAAAAGTGAAGTAGCTGCACTAATTGGAAATGAAACATGGGAGCTAGTTCCACTTCCTGTTGATGCAAAACCCATTTCATGTAAATGGGTGTACAAAGTGAAACGCGGTCCTGATGGTTCAGTAAATAGGTTGAAGGCTCGTCTAGTTGCTCGTGGTTTCTCACAACAACCAGGACTCGACTATGAGGAGACCTTCAGTCCTGTAGCAAAATTGACAACCGTACGTGTGATTCTAGCTCTTTCAGTAAATAAAGGGTGGTCTTTGAGTCAAATGGATGTTGACAATGTGTTCCTCTACGGAGATATAGATCGAACCATATATATGCAGCAGCCAACAGGTTTTGAAAGTACTAAATTCCCGAGGTATGTCTGCAAGTTAAAGAAAGCTATTTATGGTTTAAAGCAATCACCACGTGCGTGGTTTGGAAAAATAGCCGAGTTTCTTGAACATAACGGGTTTACAAGCACACCTGTTGATGCTAGTTTGTTCGTAAGAAGTGTTGGTACAAAAGTGGCAGTTGTTCTGGTATATGTTGATGATCTGATCATAACGGGTGATTTAGAAGAAGTACTAATTCAACTCAAGAACAATTTGAAGACACGTTTCAAGATGAAAGACATGGGTAAGTTACAACACTTCCTCGGACTCGAAATTAAATATGAGGAAGATGGATTGGTTTTGCATCAAAAACAGTACACTACAAAGTTGATCAAGAAGTTTGGATTTGAGAATGCAAAGATGGCATCAACACCAATTGAACCAAATAGCAAGCTGCGAGCAGAAGAAGGCAAGGAAGTCGATGATGCCACTGAATATCGTGAGATAGTAGGTAGCCTAATCTATTTAACGCTAACTCGACCGGATATCGCTTTCGCAGTGGGCGTATTGAGCAGGTTTATGCAAGATCCTCGAAGGCCACACTTGTTTGCAGTTCGTCGGACACTTAGATACTTGAAAGACACCACCACAGTTGGTGTTAAATTTACCAAGTCATGTACTTCTAATCTGGTGGGATATTGCGATTCGGATTTTGCAGGTGACCCGGATACAAGGAGGTCTACCACCGGTTATGTATTCATGATCGGATCTAGTCCAGTGTCGTGGAGTAGTAAAAGACAGCCTACAGTTGCGTTGTCTACCGCCGAAGCTGAGTACCGAGCAGCTGCTATGGCAGCTCAAGAACTAGTGTGGTTGGTTCAAATGTTAAAAGATTTAATCAGGAAGTGAAGCAGCCAGTCAAGTTGTTGTGTGATAATCAACCGGCGATTCAAATGGCGAATAATCCGAAGTTCCATGGTCGTGCCAAACATATCGAGACTCACTATCATTTTGTCCGTGAGAAGGTTTTGCGAGGAGACATCGATCTTAAATACATCGACACGAGTGATCAATTAGCCGATGTGCTTACCAAGGGGCTTCCGCTTCCCAAGTTGAAGAAGCTGTGTACTCAATTAAGCTTGAAGGATGTTGAGGTTGAGGGGAAGTATTAAATGACAACCTCAAGTGGGTTATTTACTCTACGTGGCATGCATATTAACATGTGCAAATTAGTGGCTTTTGTTTTTTGTTTACGTTTGAAGAATAAGTCTTTCATTTGAATTAGTCATGTTAGTTGGCAGTATGTTCCTGATTTGTTGGGATATTTTTCTTGATTCCAGGTTAGTAGACGTTAGTGGTATTTCTTCTATTTAAGCTTGTACTCAGTTGGTGTTTTTTTTATCATTCACACTCAATTGAATAACAACAAAAAGCTTTTGGGCATTCGAAGTGTTATTCTGTGGCTTTGTTTATCTGCTTAATTCACCACTTGTGATAGTCTCAAAAATCAACATATTCTAGATAAGGACTCTCTTGTACATCTTTGAATCATACTATACAATAGACAATCTCTAATACCAAGTTTAATTTAAATAAAAAGGTCTTGGTGACACAATGAGCTTAAGCTCTTCTTCAAGAGCTTGGTGTTTGGTGCAGCTTTAGATCCTGCCTTGTGGTGTGACAATCTCAACTTGACCTACTTCTTAGCTAATCCTATATTCATCTGCAATCTATCTTGACAACTAATCAAATTGTACATAGTTCACATGTGAATATAACATGAATATATGTAAGAGCCGGATTACCTTGTTAATGCTTGTATATTTTTGGAGTTATACTCAATAATTAGTAATTACATGATAATACAACATGAATTTCTTTCCTCTTTTAGTTTCATAAAATATCATATAACCAATTTCAGCCTCAAATGGTTTTTATGTTATAAATACAATACTATTGGTTACTGACCTCGTGGCTCCACGCTAAATGAAAACTTAAGGTCATTCTCTTGACTTGAATCTAGAGTTCTTTGAAGATCACCTGCTCTTGTCCAATAGAAAACTAGTTGGTTCTCCAACCCTGCTGCCAAGAGGTTTACAGGGACGGGTATACTCCAATGTTTTTCACCAACATGAATAAGAGCTGTTACAACGTATTTAGTTTCCATAGCAGCATCAATGTGATGTAAAGCAACAACAGCACATATAGCAACTCCGATCCACGGCCCTTGAAGATTCAATCTTTCATCAGATCTTAGCAACTTAAAACCGAATGGAATTTCACTTCCAGCACCAATTATCTCAAATACAGCTTCTGGTGTGATCCAACATCTTGTGCGTAACTGACAAATTTTAATAAAATGGAAAGAGTAAACTAGATGGAGGCAAATGGTGATTCCACAGTACACTACCCACGTCATCTTACACTTTCGCAGTTCAAGATACCAGAACTAAAGATGACCCAATATCATATTTACCATATTGTTGTTACACACATTCGTGTGTGTGTGTGTGAGAGAGAGAGAGAGAAAGAGAGACCTGAAGATAATTATTTAATATTCTTTCTGCCAGATGATTGCTGCTTTCGTTCCCTGCCACTTTAGGGCAGTTCAAACAGGACACCATGGGACTAGTGTTGTTGCTTGTGGCATGAAATTTAGACACATCTACCCTTTTTACTGAGATAATGTAACTGAATCTCATCAGAACTCCATAAAGTGTGTCTTCATTTACTACCGAAAGTTTTGGTAGTGACTGAAGTCTTTTGCAGTCATTCAAACAAAGCATTCTCAGATTCGAAAGGAGACCAATGTTTTCTGGCAGAGTAGAAAAATTATTTCCAGAAAGATTCAGATTTGCTAAGTGATGTAATAAACCAATATCATCAGGAACCATAGATAGATTGCAATAACTTAGATCGAGTTCCCGTAAACCAGATGATAACGTATCCATCTTTGTGAAAAGAAAACCTCTACTTTGGGATGATAGATGACATCTATGAACACGTATGAGTCTTAATCTTTTCAGGTAATGAATGGACAAAGGGATCTCTCGAATAGAAGTTTCACTTGCATCAAGCTTCCTCAAATTAGACAATTTCCCCAAGCTTTCTGGTAATTTCTTGATGTTAGTTCCATCAACATACAGATACTCTAAACACTTCATGTTGTGTCCAAAATCAGGAATATATTCAAGTTTTGAGCAGCCGGAAAGAAGAAGTGTAACAAGAGCTTCCATATCCATGTTGCTTCTGCCAAGGCTCAGAAGTTGTGTACACCCACTAAGAGTTAGGTATTGTAGCCTTTTGTGAATAAGAACTGATTGGTGTAACTCTTCCAATTTTGTGCAGCCTTGAAGATTAAGTTTCACAAGATTTGGTGTTGATGCCAAGTTAGGGATTTTGGACAAGTCCTTTGAAAAGCTAAGATCAATAGATCTCAAATTAGGCAGATCCTGTTAAGTGAGAAGGAAGATTTCAGATTCTAGCTTTCATTTACTTCAAATCATGACTACATAAACAATACTTACAAGATTTTTTTCCCAAAGTGTTTCAAGTTGACTATAACACATTTCAAGTTGATATATGTGTTTAGGTTCAAACATTGAAGGCAAGGATTTTAATGAACAACCATACCATTCCAGAATTCGAAGATCATTGGAAAGATAATTAAGACCTTGAGGAAAGCGTATATTACTAATTCTGAGAAACTTTAGCTTCCTCATCTTTGAAAAACAGGATGGATCATCAATGCAATCATCCACTTCAACCTTATAGGGCTCCTGGTTAATGATTTCAATGGTTCTTGATCCCTGGTATAGACAAACACCACAACAGAATGTGTAATCTAATTCTTTCACTCTCTGTTCTGAAATATATGTTTTGATAACTTATGGGTATTTAATAAGGTATCTGTTTTGACTATTAAAAGAATATTTCTATATTTAAACTTGTACTAAATCCTAATTGTCGAATTAGTTACCCATATTTTAGAGCAAAAACCATAAAGAGAGCCATGCCAACTTTAAGTTTGAAAATTACTATAAGCTTCAGTTATTTTTGAAGGAGTATAAACTGTAGAGAATTCAAAATAAGTTAAAAAGTTTCTTACTGAAATGATTAAAGTTATATGGATTTGGGGGAAAGCCATTAAGCAAACCTTTGGTTTGGATGAGAGAATATCCAAAACTTCTAGACGGTACTTGATTGCAATTTGTTTTCCATTGTATTGTAGTGATTCCTTATGAAGAATGTCCCAGCACATTTGTTGGAGCAGATCATGCATCCACACACAATCGACTATGTTAATAGTTATGAGAAACTTGTTTATAAGATCAGTAATTCCACACTCAGGGTACAAACCAATATCGGTTAGTATATCTTTTACCAAATCTATGTCTCTCCCTTTCAAGAAACATGCAATATACATGAAGGTTTGCTGCTGAAGTCTATCTAGTCTAACATAACCAACTTCAAGCCTTCCAAGAACCTCTTTATGCGGATAGTCTTGGACTTTTTTTAACATTTCTTTCCAATAATTTTCATCTTTTCCACATAACAAAGAACCATAAACAGTAAGAGCTATTGGAAGACCGCCAGCATACTTCACAATATCATCGGACAATTTTTCATAACCATGTATAGGACGTCTATCGACAAATGCTGACTGGCAAAAGAGCCTAAGAGCTTCTTCATCTTTCAGTTCTTCACACATATATATTTCATTGACTCTATATGCATTCAGTAAGTCTGCATTTGTTGTTGTTACTATGATTTTGGTGCCAGGCCCAAACCATTCACGCCCACCAGCCAAATACATAAACTGGTCTGCATGGTTTACATCATCCAAAACAATTATAACCTTCAAATCACGTAGCTTTGTCATTAACAGAGTTTGTCCATGTTTAACACTTCTTACGGGTATGCTTTCATCCTTTAAAACATCATCGAGGATTTTTTGTTGTAACCTGCATAAATCACTATCATGTTCCTTGGAGATGTCCTTGATGTTTCCAATAAAGCTACTTCCTTGGAATGTATTTCGAATGTGCTCAAAGACAACTTCAGCCAAAGTAGTCTTCCCAATCCCGCTCATACCACAAATCCCTATGAAACGAATATTATTGGACTCTAAGTTTAAAATTCTAATCACCTCATGTACTCGAGATTCAATTCCCACAAGACCTTTGGTAAGATGACTAAGATCTACTGGTGATGCATCTTGCATGTGCTGCAAGATTCTTCTTATGATTTCACTTACAATTTCTGATTCATTCCTGCATGTAGTTGAAAGAATCATGTCAATTGCCATAGGGTACTTTAGTTATACCACTTTTGGAAAAGACGGTTATTTCTGTGGCATACAAAAGATGATTTTCTCAAATTTGGATCATTCATTCATCAGAAGAATAAAGTTCTAATAAGGAAAGATGGAGGTCAAACAATATCCGCTTTTGTTAATCTGATACTTCTTCTTACTTAGCTATCATATGGCCTTTGAACAACGATTAAGATAAGTAAAATTTATGTAGTCCGGCTATTACTACATTCAAAAAAGTTGATATTACAAGACTTATAGATTAACTTGAGGACGATTGAAAATCATTGATGTACTTATTATCAAAATGTAAATTGCATAATTGAATAGATGATAAAGCTCATTTATAGCACCTAAAAATATAACCTTGGGAGAATAATATATAAAATATTTATGTTAATAAGAAAGCCTACCAGTGTGGTGTGACATGCAGTCCTTTAATAGCCCCGAGTTTTGCCAAAGCAGATCTCCATGTTGCTACCTTTTCTGGTGTGATTCCAGGATCTACTTCATGATTGGCAAAGGCTTGTTCGAAACAGTTGCTTTGATGACGTACATCAGAGGGAGACACATGGTAAAAAACAGGAACAACAGTCAGCTTCCCTCGCTCCATACAATCAACAATCTTGGTGATTTCCTCCAAACACCATTTCGATGTTGCAAAATTGCTCGATAAGATTACTACAGCAAACCTTGATGCTTCTATAGCCTCTAAGAGATCAGGAGCAATGAAATTCCCAATCTCAAGAGACTTATCATCTTTGTAGGTTCTGATGCGTTTTCGAACCAAGGCTTCATATAAATGGCTGGTGAAACCAGTGCGAGTGTCCTCCCCTCTGAAGCTCAAGAAAACATCATAACCCTGTGATGGTCTTGTTGTTGTTGATGATGATGATGATGATGATGATGCATATGACATCATCTCTACAGCTAACTGTGATCAAGTACCATAGATGAACTATTATATACAGAATGAATAACAGAAAATACTAGATTGTGTACACCAAGTCAGATACATTGCAGAGCTTTCGAAATTAGATGACAGAAAGTTAAGAATAAGATGTTTGAAAGCACATAACTGATAATATAAGAAACATCGGTTGTTAATTGCAGTAATCTGGCATTTCACCTAACATAAAACCCTAAATTCGACCACTGAAATGATGAAACTCTAATGAATTTTGATCGGATATTCGAATTACCTTAACATAGGGGCAAACTCTGACGATGAATGCTGCTGCTATTGTCACCGGTGCAATTCAATAACTGAGTGTGATTCGACAAATAAGGGTATAGGTTTCGAACTGCGAAAATAGCTCCCGTTGTAGTTGACCTCATGATTTACTTGGACCAAAGTCGTCGTAATCCTTTGATTAGTGCGATATGCGGAATCTGGAATGTTTTAGGTGTAATGGGATTATTCGGTGCGGGTGCGGGTGCGGGTGCGGGTGCGGGTGCGGGTGCGGGTGCGGGTGCGGGTGCGGGTGCGAATGCTTATTTTTATTAATTTTTAATTTTTTAATTTTAAAAAGTTATAAAGTTATTTTATAGTGTTTGGTAATGTGATTGTTGTGAGTGAATAAGTTAATAAGTCACTTCATACTAACTTATTAACTTATTGAAAAAATCAATAAGTCTTTGCTTTTTAAAAACGATCCCAAACATGCCCTTGGTTCTAGTTAGGGTTATCGGGTAAACAAGGAACCGAATTAGTGGTTCTTTCGGGCTGTTTGCATCATACGGCCCGAACTGTGAACCGAATTTGTTACATACGGCCCGAAAGTAATCATTTTAAAAAGTAAAATCTATTTAATTTTTTTATAAAAATAATGAAAAACCTCTCGTATTTCATTTTTCAAATCTACTTTTATTTTACTTAAATAAATAATATATTTTCTTAAATTAATTTTCTTTTTCTCTTTTATTCTCTCGCATACAATAACAAAATAACATTGAAAATATAAAGGGATTGTATAGTATATCTTTTTATTTAGGTAATGATTTTTTTTTCTTCAAAGTTTAAAGAAGTAAAGAAGTATGGAGTTTGGAGATGGGAAAATTGATGTAGAAAAAAATAACGCAATATCATGTGTATTTTTTAGATTTTTAATATGTGGGTTTTGGATAGAGATTTTAAAAGTATTCATACTCTGATTCTTATTTTTATATAAATGGTTGTGAGTGAAGGAGAAATAAAATTTATAGTGGTTGTATCGTGTTTTCTTATATTTGAGGAAACACTGTACAATCTCATGAATTTTTTAATATTTTTTAAAGTGCTTGTGAGGGAATGAGAGAGAAAATATATTTAGTAAGGTATAAATGTAACATCCGTCATTTTTTCATAATTTATAAACCCAAACCCGAACCCATATTAAAGTTTCATACGAAGAAAAATTTGTTATTTAAAATTATTCTGTTTATTTTGATGAGTCAAATGCTTTATAAGTATAGTTTAAACAATATTGTGAATTTATTTTCTTATTTTAAATTCTTAATTTGGTAAATCATCTAAAATCTTATAACAAGTCATTAATTTATGAATAATTTCTTTCTTTATAAAATTATAAGCTTTATTTATTATTTGAAAATAAATAAGTAAATAAAGAAGTCTTATTAAAAAAATATTAAGGTTGATAAATATTTTATAAAATAAATGGAATTATCATTTAAATTAAGTTTAGGGTGAAAAGTGTAATTTATAAAACTTAAATTATAAGTTTTTCACATAAAATGTTAAACTTTAAAATTAAAGGGACCATATGTGTAACTTCAATTAATAACCCAAACCACCCAAATCCCCATCCCCGTCGACACCTCCTCGTCACCGGCCACCGTCTCCGGCGACCACCAAATCAACCGAAACGCTTAATTGAATCGTGATTAAATCGAACATTAACTATGGCTTATCAGTTTCGAACTTGAATACAAAGTTAATTGGATTAATTCGGTCGTTTAGGTTGTGCACACGAAACCGAAACACCAAATTCAAAACCTTAACTCGTTCGTGGTGAAACCGACTAAATCAATACCTCATACCAAGGGCTAATGTCCTAATCGGCCCCCTCGATCATTCTAAACCATCAATTATCACTAAAACACTTCGACATATCATAATCAATCACCGCGTTTGGTTTGCACCTGCAACCTAGTCGAACTCAACCTTCGGGGCAACTATAATCGAAATTTCTTGAGGGCTTTTCCTTACCATCGACCTTAGAATCTACCTGTAAATTTAATTTGATTATGAGTAACGTTTGCATCACGAATCAGACTGAATATTGCCGCGGTTGTATCTGTTCTTGTTATCATCGGGTTCGACTTCAAATCAGGTAATTAAGCAAACAATCATATTCGTATATTCTTAACAAACGAAAGCCCTAACCTTTCGATCGATTACAATGTTCATATGGGGTTCAATTTGATCAAATATGGTTCTAGGGTTGATGTTGATTTGGGGGTTTATTTGAAAGATAATTTTTATTAATTTATTTGTAATTTAAAACAAGTTTTGGGCTTAGCCCAACTGGTTATCACTCAACACTCTTGAATTGGAGGTCATGGGTTCGAACCCAGCCTCCGGCATCTATTTTTTTTAAGCCAATTTAGATACTTTGTACTTCAAAATTATACTAATATGTTATTAAATCAAAGTAAAAGTTATTGTAATAACTAAAATATTTCAGAAATTATTAGATTAATTTAAAAAGTATTAAAAACTTATGAATGTAGAATTTATTTATTTTTTTAGAATAACATAGGTTATAAACATTATTATTATTATTTCTAAATGCTATAAATCTATTATGTATCAAACTTAGGTTATTTTAAAACATTATAGATTTATATGTTAAATAATTATTCAAATAGTTATTTAAATAATTATTTAAATAATTAATTTTTCATCTAATCATTTGAGCATGTTATATCATAATTATTTAATAAATTTATTTGTTAACTTTTATTTAAATTCTTGAAATTTATAAAACAATATAATTTGCTTTATTTTTTTAAGGTTTTTGTATTATAAAACCTTTATAATAAATCATTTTAAAAGCTTAAAACTTTATGATTTTAAATAATTTCAATGTCATTTAAATATGTATTAATTATCTTTATCAATTTTTAAATAATTAATTATTAAATTAATTATTTCTTTTCACATATTATACTTAAATTCTATTAAATCTATAAGTTAAATTGTTGAGATATTTTTATTCTTAGACTTAATTGATTTATATTATCTTTATTAAACCAAAACATAAACGATTTATTATTTTATTTAATTATTTAAACCCTCAAATCCCAATTGAAACCCTAGTTCATGTCCAATTGATAATTTTATTATCGAACTTAATCTTGGAATCTATACGTTTAGGTAACTTGTAAAAGAAATCGTTGGAGCCTCGTTTAATCTCTTATCATCATTCTTATACTTATTTTTATGTGAGTTTTTCATGTGAGTTTTCTTTGCCCCCTTTTTACTTTATTTCACACTATTTTGGGGTGAAACATGATATTTATACATCATACACTTATAAACGTTTGAGACTTGTAAAGCACTTGCAATTCATATTTTTTCATGGTTATTTGTGTGTTAATGTAAGTGATTATATGAGATACATAGTTTGTTTACAATCATTAACTATTGCTAGCCTGACGACGTCTTAGATCTTTGGGCCTGACAAACCTATTTGGTGCTAAAGTCGATGTATTGCCGACTCCTGATGACGTATGCTTGTTCATCATGGGAACCAAATATACTTAGCCAATCTTATATACTTGTAATCAAGTCGAGGTTTGGTTGTAACGATATATGTTCTATAACCTTACTAACTTATAATCTATGACATGAATTGCTACTTGTAACCCTTTTATATATATACATATATGTGTGTGTTTAAACCAAGGAAACTCACCAACTATTTTTAGTTGATCTTTTATTTTCATCATGTTTTAGGTTTGATGCTTGAAGATCTTCTTGTGCTCAATTAGGACTTGGACCTAGATTAAATAAAAGTCTTATGTTAATTGTTGTATCTTGATTGTTTTGTAAATACCTATTTGTCTTGTAACGTTTGATGAATGACATTTAATATTACTACTACTTAATTAGTTCCATGTGCTATGAGCAATCGTCTCCCATTCGTCCGCCCCGATGATTTCGCCGTCGGTCGGGGTGTGACAATAAACAATATTATTTAATTAAAAAGAAAAGAAAAAAATAATGATTTTTAATGTAATTATAAAGATGAGAATGAGGGATGGATTTTGAATATTTTAATTTGAGTGCTCTACATCATATATTTTTAAGTTCGAGATCAAACTTTTCTTACATGATAGTTCTATAATATAAGCCTTGAAAGCTTATTTTAGGAACTTCTACGGATCATGAAGGTTAAAGAATTTGACGGAAAGTTCGAGAATCCCGAGCATTTCTTCATGAATTTCAACGGGCCCTTCCCTAGTAATCATGTTGGAAAAGTTTTCTACCATCTATCGTTACCGTCCAAGATAAAAGTTTATTCGGTCTTCCATTTAAGTTTTCTTAAGCCTTATCACGTAGATACGTAAAGACAATTAGAAATTTAAAGTGTCCAAACATGTAGCAACTTGTGACATAACTGCCATCCTTTGATCGAGAGGTTGATTGAATTTTATCAAATTGAAGAAATGCCAAATTATAAGAGCATATGATCAAGTAGAATAATCTGTCTAATAGCATAGCTAGTTGGGAATTAAGACAAAGATACACCATAGTGCTTCCAAGAAGAGATCAAGAATATATCACAAAAAAGCCATGTAGGACATCACGAGTTTAAGTGGAGAGAATGTTATGTCATGATTAAATTTAAAAAGAAATACTTGAGATTCTTGAGATTTTCGTAACATTTTCAAAGCTTTATGATCCATGAAGGTTTCTAGAGAAAATTATAAATCCAACACTTCCTTGGATTATCCTAGAATTATCTTGTAAACATCTTTTAATATTTTATATTTATAATGATCTTTATAGAAGAATTTAGGCTAGGAGGAAGTATAAATAGATGGAGTTGGTTCATTTGCAAACCACATCCTAAAATTGCAATCAATTCTTTCGTGTAAAAGTCCTCTTGTAAAACATTCATGTGTTTAAGCCTTACATCTTATACAAGTTGTTTGAAATAGTTGCTCACCATTAGTGTAAAAGGGATTTTTTGGCAAGATACTAAGGGGTTATTTGATTTGCTTCTTATCAGGTCAGGCATTTTGGCCAATCAGCATGTTTGATTTTCATTCTTTCGCGTCTGATCCAATTTAACACCACTGACCCATGCATATTTTTCCTCTTATCTAGTCAGTTTTGGAACAACCCCTTACTCGTTTAACCCCTTCCGACCAAAAGTTGAATTTCGGACAACCCCTAAAAGTTGTACATGAGTTGGAACAATCATGAGCAAATTATATCTAGGTTTTTTCCTCACATTATGCAAAGATTCAAGCCATAAAATGTGGCACAAGTTTTGACTCTTATTGCCTTAGCTTGTCAAAAACCATACAAGTGAACGCTCAACCGGTTCCAACAAAATGTGAGTCTTAATGCTACTTTAGTAAGTTACAAATTAGCCCCTTATATGTGAAATATATTTCAAATAAATAGAAAACTTAACGTATGTTATTATTAATAACTAAACTTCTTACAAAAATGAAAGCATGCGAGCGTCAAAATACACTTCAATTAAAAAGAAAGCTTAACGTGTAATGGTGTCAGTATCAAAAGTAGTTACAAAAATTAAACCCAAGAACTAATTATATTTTTATTTAGTACCCAAACAAGTTATTAATTCAAACCACATGGAGCATCCATATAATTCACTTTAATAACATCGTATATTTCAGAAAAGAAATTATAAAATGAATAATTTTGCAAGTAGGGTTTCAAGCATCGATCGTTTAACGGGACTACGGCACCACAACATAACATAACAATTGCTAACACCCTGAGCTCCATCTGCAGGCTTCTTTGATATCTTTCATTAAATTGTTGTGTGTTACTGTATCGGATCATGTGCTAAATGCAATTATGCAAGTGATTGTTTGATTCTAAATAATTTGAACATGATAATCAGTTGTAAAATACAAGTCGTAAAAGTTGATTTTTTGATATGATTTCACTATATGTTTGAAGTTTCAACAACGAGTAGAAATCAATGTCGACTCTAGTTTCTATTCATATCTAAACGATCAGAAACGAGTAGAATGATGAAAATAAGCAAGAATTAATCGAAGAAAAGGAAATCTTACCATGATTCAAGAACTTTTGGCGGAAAAATGACAGTAGCTGATGAAGTAAGCGAGAACGTTATAACGATATTCTGTTGAAGTAAAAGAGCATTTAAAACCTTCGACTCGGGTAAACTTTCTACAGCACCACCATGGGTTAGCTTGGGTTCGATCCCACATTCTGACTCTCTCATTGCTCCTCTAACTTCGCCAACCCAAGTACACAAAAGGATAGATGGGTTAAATAGATGATTATGAATGCAAATTAAATAGAATATAATATAATAATAATAAGGCAATAAGATAATTACGAGCTGTGCCTTGAAACTACAAAAATGAAATAATCAACAAATTACTAAATAAATGCCTTGTATTATGAATTATTACCATGGCAAGTGGATGAACTCTTTGTCAAACTTATAGATAAGTTTACTATGCTACTTATCTACCAAAATAGTTTACCTTGTCTATCAAGTTGATTGATCTTTGTAGTATAAATACCACCTCAATATAGAGGAGAAGATGTACCTCTTGTATACACTTTCATAAGTTATACATTTTTCTTCTCCTTGTTCTTGCAATTCTCTCTAAAAATCTTAAGGTTATAACACTAAATTTATGTTAAGCATTGTGATATTATAATACGTTATCAGCACGAGAGCTCTTAAACTCTAATCAAGAAGACTAATTGAGCATAAAGTCATCTACTAATCAAGGTAAGACCTTCATTAAGTAATAATATATAATATCTTATATTGAAAAGATAACTAATATAAATAAAATAAGCATAAAGGAGATCTTATTTTGGACATTTTGATAACCATGGGACTACTAACAAACTAACTTTTATTATGCATCTAACTTTTGATTATGCAACTAACATTTTATCTTATGTCAACTAACATTTACTTATGCATCTAACCTTTACTTAATCTTTATTTATACAACTAACATTTCCTTTTATGTCAACTAACATTTTGATTATATTGCTAACATTTATTCGTACTAACGTCTTATTTTTATCCTAATTTGTCGTTCTTATTCTATTTTGTTTTTATAAACTAAATTCATGTTTTTATAACATAATCTTATACTTATTGTTGATATATACATAGACGATGGTTATATAGCCGTTATGAATGGTTATATAGCCGTTGTAAACAATCACATAACCGTTACAAACGGTTATGATTTTAAACTATAAATTAACCATTATCAATTTATTTTCGTTTACAATAAACAAATCATCTCTCAAGTTTATCCAAGAAAATATTTCAAAGATGATACACCCGGTTTTAATACTAGCAATCATAATGCTTATTTTAATTCTTATCCCCATTGCCGAACTACCACCCGAAGAATTTAAACTTTTCTTATTTTTGTATTTGTTCATAGCTCTACCACTTTATTTTATCGCAATGTTTATTGATATATATGGATTCTAATAATCATCTTACTATTTGCTTAATTCTTATTTAGAAATCAGAATGTCGAATATTGCAAAAATTGAATTCCCGGCTCTTAGTATCACTAGAGAAAACTATATGCCTTGGACGGCCCATGTGAGAAGACATCTTAAATCAATGGGTGTTTTAGAAACAATACAAGAGGGGAATGCTTGTTCAGAACAAGACAAGGCGCAAGCCATGTCTTTTTACATAAACATATTGATGAAATGTTGCAATTTGAATATTCAAATTGTGAGGATACGTATGTTTTATGGAAAGACTTACAAAGAAGATTTGATCATCAAAGGGAAGTTCTACTTCCTACTGCTAGAGATGAATGGAACAATCTCAGGTTCCAAGATTTTAAAAAAGTAATGAGTACACATCTGATTTGTTCAAAACATGCTCGACCCTTAGATTTTGTGGGCAAACTATAACCGAGGAAGATATGTTGGAGAAAACTTTCTCCGCATTTCATGCATCAAATATAAACTTGCAACAACAATATAGGTTGCAAAAATTTAAAAGATATTCTGAGTTGAATTCATTTCTCCTCATAGCAGAAAAAAACAATGAGCTTTTGATGAAAAATCATCAAGCTCGCCCCACAGGATCATTAGCAATTCTAGAGATAAATATTGCTACTAAAAACTCTGGAAGAAAGTAGGGACGAGGTCGTGGCTGAGGTTCTTTTGATAAAAGTTACTTTAATAACCGAAACCATTCTTTTAAAAGTAATAATAATTACCGAGGTAACTTTTTATAACCGTGGACGTGGTCGTGGCCGTGGATATGGTCGTGGTAGAAATCAAAGAACAGTAAATTACCACGCCCCACAAAACAATTCCAACCAGTACAAGGGGAATGAAGCTGGTAGGTCCGAAAACAATGACACTTCCTGTTTTAGATGTGGTAGCACAAACCACTGGTCGAAGGCTTGTCGCACAGCTCCACATTTGTGTGAACTATACCAAGCCTCTCTTAAAAGAAAAGAGAAGGAAGTGAACCATGTTGATAATTTTAATGATCTCAATGTTGAGTTGAATACTGCAGACTTTGACATAGACCTTTGAAACACCTATTGTTTTACCACGATAGTTATATGCAACAATTAAGTGTTTTTCTATCTTTAATCATGTATTTTTCTTCATGTAATGTTTTCTTTCGATTAAATAAAGTTTTTATTAAAATATAACAATGTCATCGTTATTCACTTATTATTTTTCTTTATACTTTCAAGATTAAAATGAACATCACTGGAGCACAAGATCAAACAAATGAAGCAGATATATGTATAGCGGATAGTGGAGCCACACACACTATACTTAGATCTAAAAAATATTTTTATGAACTTAAACCAACAAAAGGAATCGTTAATACAATATCAGGCCCTACAGACCTGATAGAAGGAGTGGGAAAAGCTAATTTAGCATTACCAAATGGTACAAAGCTTATTATAAAAAATGCTTTATTTTCCCCAAAATCAACAGGAAATCTGTTGAGTTTCAAAAACATATATCATAACGGATATGATACTCAGTCAAGGACTGTTGATAATGAAAAATATTTGCATATCATAAGCAAAGATCAGATATTAGAAAAACTACCAATGCTTCAGTCTGGTTTACATTATACACACATTAATGTGCCTCAGGCATATATGACAGTTAAAGAAAAATTTTGTGATCCTGAAACACTTAGCTTGTGGCATGATAGATTGGGTCATCCAGGATCTACAATGATGAAAAGGATAAATGAAAACACTCATGGGCATCGAGTAAAATATCAAAAGATCCTGCAATTGAATAAAATTCCTTTGTGTACATCTTGTTCTCTTGGGAAATTAATCACAAGACCTTCGCCTGTGAAAATTAAAAAAGAATCACCTTTGTTTCTTGAAAGAATTCAAGGAGATATATGTGGGCTATTTCATCCACCATGTGGACCATTTAGATACTTTATGGTTTTGATAGAAGCATCAAGTAGATGGTCTCATGTCTCTTTGTTATCAACTCGTAACGTAGCATTTGCAAAATTTCTTGCACAAATTATCAAATTACGAGCACATTTTCCTGATTATACTATTAAAAGGGTGAGACTTGATAATGCTGGTGAATTCACATCATATGCTTTTAATGATTATTGCATGTCTGTGGAAATTATTGTTGAACACCCTGTTGCTCATGTACACACACAAAATGGCTTAGCTGAGTCGTTAATCAAACGTCTACAACTAATAGCTAGACCATTAATAATGAGGGCAAAACTCCATGTGTCTATATGGGGTCATGCAATTCTTCATGCTGGATCACTAATTCATATGAGACCAAGTGCAAATCTTAAATACTCTCCGTTACAACTTGTTTCTGGAAATGAGCCAAACATTTCACACCTTAGAATTTTTGAGTGTGCTGTCTATATCCCTATTGCACCACCACAACGCATAAAAATGGGTCCTCAAAGAAGGTTGTGAATATATGTTGGATATGAATCAGCTTCCATCATAAGATATCTTGAACCTTTAATGGGTGATGTATTTACAGCACGTTTTGCTGATTGTCATTTTAACGAGTTAGTTTTCCCCGCATTAGGGGGAGAAAAGAAAAAACAAGAAAATGATATCTCATGGTATGTTCCTTCATTATTGTATCTTGATCCAGTAACTAAACAACATGAGACAAAGGTTCAAAAGATAATACACCTGCAATAATTGCAAATCAATTACCTGACGCATTTACTGATACAAACAGAGTTACTAAATCTCATATACCAACTGCTAATGCTCTAGCTCGAGTTGAGATTCCAAATAATCAAATAGAAAACACAATGGCTCATGAATCTCAAAAACGTTTGAAACGAGGAAGACCAATTGGTTCCAAAGATAAAAATCCTCGAAAAAGAAAAACTCATGAAAAGGAAGTTGACCATAAAGTGAATGATCTTGATGCAACGCTAAACACCAAAACCTCTCATGAGGAGGATTTGGATAAAAATAACAAAGAAATATTATTAACTATGGTTACACACATACCTTATGGAATCAAGATGAAATGGAAATTATTGATGAAATATTTTCATATTCTATAGCAAGTGATATCATGAGTGGAGATGATGATCCTGAACCACAGTCAGTTAGTGACTGTAAAAATAAACATGATTGGGATAAATGGAAAGGAGCCATGCAAGCTGAATTAGATTCACTTAACAAACGAAAGGTCTTTGGATCTATTGTTATTACTCCAGAGGCCATAAAGCCTGTAGGGTATAAATGGGTTTTTGTATGAAAACGAAATGAGAAAAATGAAGTTACAAGGTATAAAGCTAGACTTGTAGCTCAGGGTTTTTCACAAACGCCAGGGATTAATTATATGGAAACATACTCCCTGTTATGGATGCAATAACCTTTAGATACTTAATCAGTTTAGCAGTCTCTAAAAATTTAAAGATGCGTCTTATGGATGTTGTCACAGCTTACTTGTATGGATCACTAGATACTGACATCTATATGAAAATTCCTGAAGGTTTTAAATTCCCCGAAGCATTAAGCTCAAGGCCTAAGGAAATGTATTCTATCAAATTACAAAGATCTTTATATGGAATCAAACAATCTGGAAGGATGTGATATAATCATTTGAGTGATTATTTGACAAGTAAAGGATACACAAGTAATCTTATTTGTCCATGCGTCTTCATTAAGAAAACAACATCAGGATTTGTGATCATAGCTGTGTATGTTGATGATCTAAATATAATTGGGACGCAAAAGGAAATAAATGAAGCAATTGTTCTTTTAAAGAAAGAATTTGAAATGAAAGACCTTGGAAAAACCAAATATTGTCTTGGTTTACAGATTGAGCATATGCATAATGGAATACTTGTGCATATGCATAATGGAATACTTGTGCATTAGTCAACTTATACTGAGAAACTCTTAAAGTGTTTCAATATGGACAAAGCAAATCCTTTAAGCACACCGATGGTTGTTAGATCACTCAATGTTGATAATGATCCATTCCGTCCTTGTGAAGATAATGAGGAGGTCCTTGGTCCAGAGATACCATATCTCAGTGCAATTGGAGCTCTTATGTATCTTACTAACTGTACGAGACCTGATATTTCTTTTGCAGTTAATTTATTAGCAAGATTTAGTTCGGCTCCTACTAAAAGGCACTGGAATAGGATTAAACATATTTTTAGATATCTTCGAGGTACTATTAATTTAGGGTTGTTTTATCCTAATAATTCAAAAGAAGGGTTGGTTGGTTATGCAGATGCAGGTTATTTGTCAGATCCCCATAAAGTAAAATCTCAAACTGGATACATATTTAAAAATGGAGGAACTGCAATTTCATGGAGTTCTCAGAAACAAACACTCGTTGTGACATCCTCAAATTATGCTGAAATCATTGGACTACATGAAGCTTCAAGAGAATGTGTATGGTTAAGATCTATGACACAACTTATATCAACTTCTTGTGGATTGGAAAGGGATGAAAATGCAACACTAATCTATGAAGATAATGCAGCTTGTGTCTCACAAATGAAAGAAGGGTATATCAAAAGTGACAGAACAAAACATATACCACCAAGATTCTTTTCATACACTCAAAATCTTATTAAAGATAAACAAGTTGAAATGAGATACGATCAATCTAGTAACAATTCAGCTGATCTTTTCACAAAGGCACTTCCTAAAACAACTTTTAGAAAACATGTTTATGATATTGGCATGCGGCATGTACACGCAATGTGATGATCTACAGAAGACAATTTGAGGGGGAGTTATGTAACATCCTGTATTTTTACGTTAATTAAAAGTTATCATTGTTTAATCTTGCAAGACTATTGTTGCCTAATATGAAACTCATGAATGTCTTATGTGCTTGCAATTAAGTTTCTTTGTAAATTTATAGTTTCATTAAATAAAACTTAATGATTAATAATAAAAACATACAATAATGAAAAGAAAATTAATAAAAATTAGTAACAATAATAATAAGTCTTAGTAATAATAATGCTAATGTTTAAAAAACTTAAAATAATTAACTTGGGGGGGGGGGTTAATTGTCATTTTTTTTAAACTTTAAATGAAAGTTTTGCATAAAATAATAACACTTATAACTTGAGGGACCATTTGTGTAATTTTTTGAAAACCCAAACCATTCCCCCTTCAATCCCCGCTTTTCCGGCCGATCACCGGGCGGCCGCCCCTAAAACCATCAAAACTTGATGTTTTCTTGATCTAAAACCGTCCCCTAACCGTCTTGAACTTGTTTCGAACACCATTATGAACCTTAATTGCACTTAAACATCGGTTACTATCCCTAAGTTCAATTTGGTTAAGAACATCGAATTGATGTTCAATTTGATCCAATTTAACTCTAGGGTTCTTGAGATTGGGTGAGGTTTTTGCGTTAGTATTTTTAAGGGTTGGAAACCCAAATAAACCGCGGCTGAGGCTTGGTTTACTGGTTAAGACGTTGCACTTTGGACATGAGGTCCCAGGTTCGAATCCGGGCACCCTCATGTTTTGTTTTTAAAGGCTTTTTAGCCTAAAATTAATTTCATAAAACTTTTAATATGTATAAAAATTATTTTTAAAAACTTCCAAAGATTTTCTATAATTTTATCTAAATCTAAACAAAGATATTTTTATTGATAAAACATTTTAGCAAAATTTGTTTGAATAATTTTTAATAACATGGAATGAAAATAATAATTAGTAGATTATTATTGGTTCAAAAATCCCTTTTTAATTAATTTGGTTAGTTTATATGTAACCTTGTTAATCATTATAATATATATATATATATATATATATTATATATATATATATATATATATATATTATATATATATATATATATTTCAAGAAAATACAAATTTATCCCATTTGTTAGATATGATTATTTGACAAGCCCCAAATTCGACTTAGAACCCTAGTCCATGATAATTTGCTAAACTCTGTCCAATTAAACTTTAATCTTTAAATATACATTTATTTTAGGTGCATTGTGAAGGTTTACGTTAGAGCGTCGATTATTATATCTTCCAATTAATCATCACTTATATACATTTGATCATGTGAGTATTTTCATACCCCTTTTTTCTTATTCTCACACTTTGGGGTGAAACATATTAACTTATTATCATTTGCACTTGTAAACTTATTTGAGACTTGTAATCTTTATGGCAAATTCATCATGCAAAGTTGTGGTTAGTTGAACTTTTGTGGTTACCATGTTATGGCGTTATATGTACAATCATTAACTATTGCTAGCCCAGCGAAGTCATAGATCTATGGGCAAGACAAGCCTGCTTTGGTTGATCCAAGTACACTTAGCTGATCGTATAATCTTGTAACGTTTGAGACTTGTAAAACTTTGTCGAGGTTTGATTGTTGCATTGTTCATAACATCCCTAATCACTTTATTCACTAACTTATGACTTGAATTGTCATCTTTTATATAATCTATGTATTTAAAACTATGGAATGCTCACCAACATTGTTGTTGACCCCCTTTTATTTTTAACATGTTTCAGGAAACGCCCAAGTTTAATTCCTACACTTTGAAGCTTACACATCTAGGAATGGACCTAGATAAATAAGTGAATTAAAATGACTTGTTATCTTTTATGTTATGGTTTTATTTCTTTGAGGCTTAAGCTTGTAATGATACAATTGAATTTTATGATTAAATTATATTTTGGTTAATAATAGCGTTATGTGGCTGTGAACGATCTTAACTCTCACTCCTCGACGTTTCCGCCGTCAAGGTTGGGGTGTGACAAGTTATAAGCTGCACTCTTTTTCCCTTAGCTAAAGTTTTTTCCCACTGGGTTTTTTTAGCAAGGTTTTTAACGAGACAGTACTTAAACTCTTGAAGTTTGAAAAGTGTCATCCAAGGGGGAGTATTATGAATTATTACCATGGCAAGTGGATGAACTCTTTGTTAACCTTGTAGATAAGTTTACTATGCTACTTATCTACCAAAATAGTTTACCTTGTCTACCAAGTTGATTGATCTTTGTAGTATAAATACCACCTCAATGTAGAAGAGAAGATGTTTGTGCTTTCGTTTATTAGTTGTTGTGCATTTAAGGTGAGTTCATGCCCCACTCTTTACTTAACCTTTTTTAGGGGAGATAGCATACTGGTAATTTACAAACGTTATATATATATATTTAAGTTGTGGATGATATTAATATAGTGTTGTTTACCTTGGAAAAGTCCTAACACTTTCGAATTGTTAATATTGAATAGCGGGAAAACTTGGCTAGTACTACTGGGTCTGACGAGCCCCACCTGTGTGTCTCGAGGTCAACCGGGTGCAATTTGTCCTAATGAACATTGTCACGACCTGGTAAGTTGTGACAGGAGCCAACAACCTATCACAGTCAGCTTCAATTGTGAAATCACTATGAATTAATATTTATTATTAATAGACTAGCTATCTGTTACAATACACTACTTATATATCACAAGTGTTAAATTGTTTATGATAATTTTCGTTCAAGAAAATTTATGGAAAATTAAAGATATCATTAGTGATGTGTACCCTTTCAATACCCTAACTACTAGGCAGGTCTATCAAAAATTAGAGAAGTTATTAAGTCTTAATAATTGTTGTATCAAAAATTGGAGATTATAATAATTTTTGTTTATAGCTTTTAGAGTAAATTACATGAACGGTTCCTATGATTTATTATAAATTTTGAAATTGATCCCTAAAATTTTTTATGGATTTGAACTTTAAATGCAAACTTTACTTGCGAAGTTGATCCCCATGGACCGCTTTATGAAAGAGGAGAAGAAAGAGGCAAAATGACTAAAAAGTCCTTGATGCAGTGGTGTGCACCTCACACGACCTATTTAACGGGATACATTATTTTTTTAAACGGCCAACTAATTAAAGTCCGGCTACTCGGGGTACCGCAATGTCGAAAAGTCACTCTATATGCCTACGAGCCCAGACAACGTTAGGTAGTCTAAGCTCACCAACCACCAATTCTAGTGAAAACCCACCACCCGAAGGCTCCAACCCACCAACAACATTTTTCCGTCGGTAGGACTCGAACTCACAACCTCCCTTTGAGAAAGTCACGAGGCTACGATAGTTGTGAGTAAAGTTTGTATTTAAGAACCAATCCATGAAAAAAAGAGTTTTAGGATTAGTTCCAAATTTTACAATAAACCACACGAACCATTTGTGTAATTTACTCTGGTTTTTAAGTGACCGTTTCCTACAAGTAAAGAACCAAGTCACAAGGCGTTTGATTCACATCATTTCTTTTAAAAATTGAAACCGCTCAAATAAATTAGAAATTAAAAGATTTAGGTCTCAGACTAATTGAAATTTAAACCATCAAAATAATATTACCTGCCATAAGTATAATGAACCAAGGTTATTTTACATTACCTCCCATTAGTACAATGAATCACCAACAGAAATTCTTTTTTGAATAACACCATAAGCACATGAATGCAAAAAAGATAATAGCCATTTGCCACCACCTATGCAGCCTGTGTTCATGAATCATAAACTTTCATATAGCATGCTTCATTAGAATAAAGAAAAGAAGAACATAAAAATTAAAAATAATTAATTAATTAATTACTTAAACAGTAATTGGAAAATACACAAATGCTGATGAAGTTTAGAGTCAACAACCTGAATAAATTTGTTAAATTGCATTGTTGTGACTCCACAGTCACAGAGCTCCCTACACATTTGCAATTCCTATCGCTCAACCCATAATGATATCACATTTAACTAACTGAAAACCAACAAAAAAGATATAACTTATTTAAAGCACTGGAGTTCAAACATAACCCAAATTAACTCTTAAACACAACAAATATACAAAAGCTTAGTAGTGGTGATATCATCTCAACTCCAAAATGAATCATACAGTTTATTGTTGCAAAAGAAATGTATAAAAATGTAGATGTCAATCACCAACACATAAAAGCACTCAATTCTTTTTAGAATGGCTATTACCTATAACTCTTAATCACCAAGTGAGCATAAGTATCACACCTCAACTTGCTTGTTTCAAGAAGAAAGCTCTCAATTCTTTCTAAAAATCCAGATCAAGCAACAATCAAGTCATAATCTTAGCATTACATGTTGGTCTAACCTTGACTAATTGATATAATAATTTCCAAAATAAAAAAACCAAAAAATCAGCAAATTAAAGCATATATTAAGCAGTGCTTGATTTATGCAATCAGTCATAATTATCTTTTCTAAATTAGAAGTTGTTTTTCCCTTTAAATAGATAGGTAGAATAAGTTGCAAGATGTACCAATTTCCTTTATATTGAATAATAGAAAAGAGTCTGGGAGTTTCCCTAAATTTATGATTGTTCTTGTTTTTCTTTGATCCAATTATCTACAATTGGTATTAAAGCCACAAGAATCAGTGTCTGTAGAAAAGAAGGAAGAACGTGTTGATTTTCAAGAATCGCAGAAGAGGAAGAAGCTTGTTGTCTGATTATCACAGAAGGAAGAAACATCATAAAAGAAGACCAACGATCGGAAGTTGCTGAAGAAAGGCTGCTGAAAAGTGACCAGAATCTGATCACAAGTACTGTAACTATTTTGGTGCGAGGAAGTTGTTGGAAGATTATCAATGGCAGGAGGGAATGAAGAAAATGTGATGGTACCGGCTGCCAAAGAGACAAACAACATCTCTTTGCAGTGTCCTAAACTCACGACGACCAACTACACAGTGTGGTCAATTATGATGAAGACGATTCTTGTTGCTAATGGCTTGAAAGACACCATTACGGCAAATACAATAGAAGAGAAGAAGAAATACACAGCTTTGGCATTGATTTTTCAATCAATACCGGAAGAAATCCTTCTCCAAGTTGCTAAATACACTGAACCAACGAACGTGTGGGAGGCCTTGCGAGTTCGGTACTTAGGGGCTGAACGGGTCCATAAAGCTCGGCTACAAACTTTGAGAAGTGAACTTGAAGCTTTAAATATGGATGAGACAGAGACTATAGATAATTTTGTTGCCAAGTTAGGGGGTGTACAATCTAAATACAAGAGTTTAGGAGCATCGCTTGAAGACGAGATTTTAGTAAGAAAGTTTCTGAATTCTATGTTTGATAAGTATCTACCTATTGTATCCACTATTGAGCAGTTTGCTGAAATCGAGGAAATCTCATTCGAAGAGATAGTTGGGCGGTTGAAGGCATATGAAGAAAGGAACAAGTTCAAGGGTGTGAGTGGAGATTCATCTCAAGAGAAACTATTACTCACCCAATCTGATTGCTATAAAAATCAAAGAATTGATAACTACCGAAGTCGAGGTAGAGGAAGGCTTAATGAAAAAGGAAGAAGGAATAGAAATTCCTGGAATAGTGATAGAGAACCTGGTCAAGACGGACAAAATGAAGACAAAATAAAGAATTTTGATGAACAATATGAAAGACAAGACAGAAGGAAGAACTTGAGGTGCTACAATTGTGATAAAATTGGGCATTACTCAAGTGAAGGTAGAGCTCCAAGAAAAGAGAATGAAAAAGCAAACCTAGTAAGGCATGAAGATCATGATGATGATCAAACCTTACTAATGGCAACTTGTTCGTTAAAGAAGGTAATTATGGAAGAGAACAGAGTCTTTCCTGCTGTGTACAAGAAAGACATGTGTGATGATCAAACATGGTTCTTGGATAATGGAGCAAGTAATCACATGACTGGTTATAGGAGTTATTTCTCTAAACTGGATGAAAAGGTAACTTGTCAAGTAAAATTTGGAGACGGTTCTACAGTTGAAATAAAAGGAAAAGGATGTATAGCAGTGAAGTGCAAGAATAATGAGAAAAGGGTATTTTCTAATGTGTTTTATATACCTGAATTGTAAAATAATATTCTAAGTTTAGGGCAATTGGATGAGAAGGGCTATAAAATAACTTTGGGAGATGGAATCCTGAAGTTATATGATCGAATAGGAAGTTTGCTGATGAAAATTCAAAGAAGTCAGAACAGGTTGTATAAGGTAAATCTTCAAGTATGTTTTTTTAACTCTAAGAACCTTGAAGATGAAGAAGGAAAAGCAATTAAATTCTGTGAGCAATAGCAAAGACCAGGATCAAATGTGAAGAGTACTTAAGCTATTGAATTTGCAAGTTTAGTAATGAATGAAAAACAAGATGTGAAGGCCAACAATCAATCATCTATTGAAAGCTTATTTCAGTTTGGGACAATTCCAGCAACCCAGACTAGTAGCGGCCCAGAACAAAGTGTGAAAAGCCCAACAAACTTGGTTGAAAGACCAGTCCAAGAAGGAAAATCCAGCTCATCAATAAAATGCTATGGGTTAAAATCTGAAAGTGTTGATGAAGAAAAACTTTTGGAAGAAAGTATTCAATGAGAGAAAGTGAAGACAAGCAAAGCAACAAAACAAAACATGGATGGGTTGAAAGCGAAATTTGCTGATCCTATTAAGCAAGTTTGTTATGGTCAATTGAAAAGTAGGAATAAAGGCAAAATGATGAAGAGCCCCAATTCAAAATTAAGGGGGGTGAATGTGGTCTAATCTTGACTAATTGATATAATAATTTCCAAAATAAAAAAACCAAAAATCAAAAAATTAAAGTATATATTAAGCAGTGCTTGATTTATGCAATAAGTCATAATTATCTTTTCTAAATTAGAAGTTGTTTTTCCCTTAAATAGATAGGTAGAATAAATACAAGATGTACCAATTTCCTTTATCTTGAATAATAGAAAAGAGTCTGGGAGTTCCTCTAAATTTATGATTGTTTTTTTTCTTTGATCCAATTATCTAACATTACATCAATATATTGTATAAAAAAAACTACTAAAAATGTTAACATGACCATACGAACTATAAGGGATGAGACTTGACTCCGTATCTCTAATTTCTGGAGTTCAAAAAAAAGTACAACAAATAAATCCCAGTCGGTACAATTTAATTTTAATATATAGCCTGATTAAAGGTCCAACTCCATCTTATTATCCTCATAACTACAATCAGAATAATAAAACCATGGATCATCACCATGAAGAGTTGAAGTGTCATGTAGTTTAGTTTTAGCCAAGGGTTGGAATGGTAATAGGTAAAGACAACTGTGCATAAAAAAGAAAAGAATGTCCACTGAAGACGTTGATGAAACAAAATGTTCAAAGACCAAAATAGACTATTTGAATTGCTTCGTTGAAAAGATAGATGTTTTATGTTGCTGGATTAGCAATCCTAAATTTGTGTATCCTTCGATTTGTGTTTAGGATTGCACTCAAAAAAATTAAGCCTGGAGAATCTAAAGCTAAAACAACATGATCACCCTTTTCAATACAATGCCAATCGTATTATTAACAGAAGCTAAAAGCACCATCTTTTTATTTACATTTAACAGAAGCTAAAAATATAAGCTTTTTATGAGAAAGTTCAACTCCTTTTAATATGGTAATGGTATTGATCACCTGCCATATCTTCAGCTATGTTAGCTAACTTATGCATCTGTTCCTAACATTAACTAATCATGTTTTTCATACAATTAAGGTATGTACTAAATTAAAGTACAGATCAAATCATGTATGTGATCACTGATCTTATTATTGGTACTTAATTGGTTGTTAATTTTTAAATTTAATTGTTATGCAGTAGCATGTTTTTTTGTTTCTTTTGATTTTAGAATCAAGAAACGTATTTCGTCAAACGAATGATCACAAAGACTGATTATTCTTCATAAGCAGTCTTAAACTCTCAATAGCTAGAGGAGAGCAATAGCTAGTAGAAATTCCATGTTCTTAGGCTTAGAAGCTAACCATCTGTCATCAAAAGTTGTGTACTCAGTAAATGTTCCAAACTCTCTAGCCTTCTCGTCAGCGGTCTAAATTGTGACTAGAGATAGAGAAGCACAAATGTAAGTTCTTACGAATTTTACAGGTTCAATTCTACACAAAAAACAAATCTCAATCTCAAATTTCAACCACATACTAACCTAAGACTCACATAAACATGCCAAAACAAAAAAAACAAACCAACCTAAAAGTTGCATAAAATGCCTAAACAAAAAGAGACAGACCCACCAAAAACTCATATAAAGGTGTCATGTATCTAAAATGCCTATACTCTTGGACAAACTCAAGAACATAAAATTCAATAAAAGTTACAAACACTCAGAAAGTAAATTAATGAACCAAACTATCAGAATCGAGGAGCAACCAGTTTCAAAAGAAATTGGTCCTGACCTGCGCATAGAAAGATATCAAACAGTGGACCGATGGCCGATTTAACAACCGCTGAGACCAATTGGGTAGCCTTGATGGCCGATTATCCACTCCATGTTTAATTTTAACATGGTAATCATTTATGAGTTCTCCAACACTCAATACCCATTAAAATTCATGATTTAAAGACAATAATATAGAGAATTTGGAGATAGATGATGGCCTTGAAAGTTTCATTATCAGTTCTGACGTGGACTCCAGGAACATACTTCAGCCAAACAGGAAAACCCCTTCAAAATCATCATTATAAAACAATATAATTATTACAAAACTCACCAAGATAAGCATACAAATGCATATTTATAAGTGTTACCAATATCAAATTACTCAAAGTTCCACTCTTCACATATAAATCTTCCAATACAAATTTTCGGTACCAGATAGGTACCGGTATCGGTACGGTACGCGTACTATTATTCCAACTAATTTAGTTCTATGTGCTATGAGCAATCGTCTCCCATTCGTCCGCCCCGATGATTCCGCCGTCGATCGGGGTGTGACAGTTATCATAGACTCCTCACACCCGTGTTGAACTACCATTTCAATGCATTGCCTTTGTGTTAGTGAAATAGTAGTGTCGTCAAAAAAGTTGAGCTAGCGGGACCGATGTCATGTTGTTAGCTATGAGATAACATTATAGAAGATTCTTCATAGGTTGATCTGTACAGACAAGTGTGTTGCTGTTTTGTGCAACACCAAGAAAAAGAACATCGAATGTCATTTTATTAGATGGTTATGTTAGACGGTTACGCCTTTTGTCCTATAAAATATTCAAGCAAAAATCTCATGTCATTTTACTATGTTTGTTGAATGTTATTGAGTTATAATCCATCTAAGTTTTTTCCTTGTATCTCTTAATCTATACTACTATATAATACATCTCTTTGGATAAAAATGTAATTTTTTCAAAAATACAAGTTTTAAAGCAACATGTACAAATGAGTGCATCACATTTAAGAGGGGTGGAATAGGGATTTGATTAAAATTTTAAGACACTTTAGGGGTAATATGGTAAATTTATCTATTAAATTTTATAAAATTTGACATTTTTGTCCTTGTCTCTTTCATGTATTTAATAAACATTATTAATATATTATTTAATAATATAATATTATTTAATTCACTTCATTAAATTTTATTTTATTTATGATACTATAAATTGACATTTAAATTTATATTTACTAATTAATTTTTATAACTAAATAATAATTTAATTAAGTATATTATTTTATTTGAATATTTAAGTATATAACTTATATAAATCTTCATATTTATAATAACTATAATATTAATATTTTTCTAGAGGCATATTATTATAAGTTTAATAATTTTAATTTTATCTATATCTTTTATAATAAAAGTGAAAGGAGGATAGAATGATAATTTTACATATGGATTAAGACACCCATATGAAAAGTAATGCTTAAGTTTCAAAAAATTAATTATTTTATTTTATTTATGCCCTTACAATAAAGTATAATATATGATTGTTTATAATACAAATGCTAAAACATATATACGTGGTCAAATAAAATCGTCATTTACTTTTATTGTCGTTTATATATTGTGATTGAGCACTAATCCCTCTTCCCATTTCCTTTATCAGTTGTTAAAAACTCAATAACAATCAAAATAGTAATTTGTGGTGATAATTTCTCCATAACTTTCTTTGGTATATGTAAATCATCATAAAAAACTGACTCCAATGATCATAAAACTCTAACCTACATTCATAAAATAAACCCCAGTAAAATCTAGGTAATAAATGATTTCCGACCATAAATACCACCCATGCTTTTACTATTCTTGTTGGGATAATATAATTGTCTTAAAGACTTTTGTAATATATGTAATTGTTTTCTTTTATTCAATTTTTTCAATAATTATATTTTGATTTTTTAATTTACGTCATAACACACCGAGCCGATACCGACTAAAATCGAATTTTCAAAAAATCGTGCAACAACCGTACCGCCGCAACGCGCGAGCATTTCCAACTAGTGTTTGTATATAACAATCTAGCTGTGTGTGTGTTATATACCTATGTATGTGCATAGTTATAGATGTGCATATGTTTAGCCTACAATTGGATTGTATATGTTTACAATACACCAAGAAAAAGAACAACATTGAATCTAAAAGTGAACAACATAAATTTTGAAATTTAAGAAAAAAAGGGGCACTAAATAAAATGTACATTTTTAAAAACATTTTGATAGCTTGACCTGTTGATTTATCTAAATTATTTCAAAAACAATCACACATGTAAATGTTTGGGCTTAAATAGACTTACTAACCCATATAGGTTACATTTTGACCAAATTTCTTAAAGTATGCTTCATACTCTCACTTCAAATCTCTGTTGATCTTGGGTTTAGGATGCTCCCCAACCTTAGTAGATTGAATGACAACGAAAATGATATCTCGTATTGAACTCCAGCCTTGCACTTAAATCTTGCCTAAAAGACAAAAGTATAACCGGTCAACGCAACACAAATGAACCTTTTTTATGGCCATTTGGCACAACGCAACTACCCGTTACCCAACCCGTCCAAGTTCAACCTTCACATTTTCTACCTGCTGAAAGTTTTCCCTAATATCACCAAAAGTTACATATTTAATAGGTTAATCTTGGTTATGGTTTGACTCTTACAGGTAAAATAGAATTCATACCCTTCAATTAGGTAATTCTGAGTTAATATAACTTCTGTTGAGATGTAAAGAATATGAGTAATAGAAACCAGATATTCTTTTAATTCATATGTTTATCATTGTTTAGGTTATAATTAACCAACTTGAGTTAAATATTTACAATGTTCTTTGATGCTTAATTACATGAGACGTGGACTTTGCTATGAATAAGAATGACAATGACTAATGAATCAAACAAAACTTCTTCTGATGTTTAGATAGATGAACCAAAACCAAAGATTGAGGCATGCCAGTAGTCAAATGATGATATGATAAACACCCAGATTATAAATCGTTGAAGGCTACTGACATGAACAGACTATGAACTTCTTGAACTCCTTGCTAGTCGCAAATAATGGATTCATTAATTACTTAATTCGTAATTCATTTTGAGCAGAAAATCGTCTTTGGTCGGTTGTTGTGGCATGACTATAGTGTTTGTGTGGCCTACTTTAAACTGTTGATGTTTTGTAATAAAAAATAAGTCAAAATCACAAAAGTCAAAACTGTTAATTAGGCGGGAATTAAAGGGTTAGTTAAAATGTTACTTTTAGTAGTTTGTAACCGCCTTTGTATGGGTATAAATGCCCTATCTGTATGTCGAATTATGTGTGGAATAATAGAAGTATTGTGTGTTTAATTTTGTTCTTGTTTGACCCCGTTATTCCACCGGGTTCCCTGCACAAATCTGTGCAGTGCCCATCGATTGTTCATCCAAACTCAATCATCTATCAGGGCCTCAACATAAACTGGATAATTTTTACGGATAACTATTTATTTATGCCTTAAAGACATGTGCATATAATAAAACCCACAAAAATCAAATTTCTTACAGTTAATTCTTTAGTTGATTTATACAACACGGAACTTGCCTGAAGAAGTGAAGTGGCTTGTGACTTAATGCAAAGTTTTAACAAGATTTAGTGGTCAATGGCTGTTACAGTAGATTTGCAAGATGGAAACAAAATGCGTTTATAATAGAATGTCTTGCAATTAAGAACATATTAAGTAATTGTTGTTGATTTAATGATTTTGATCATCATCATCATCACTTACATGTGCACCAAATAATTGCATTATATGTTATAGGTGCAAGACCACAAGGGATATGTTGAACACATTTACATATTCTTCTCCATTTATTTTTATTTTTATACTTCTCATAGTTTGTTTATGGATTCTCAAGAAGAGCATCCTGATACAAGATGTTGGAAAGAACCATATGGATGATATTACAACAAAGGTTCAATCTTTCCAGGGAAATCTAGCATTTCAAGATCATTAGAGGTAGTGAAATGCGTGATAGAGGCAGTTTGTTGTCATATTGCACTAAATATGATTTCAAATATTTATAGCTTGCCGAAAATTTAACTTCTTATGAATAATATGAGTTTGGCGATTTATGGTCTTGAGTAACTTCTAGATGCCATTTTTATCCTTTTTGTTTTCATATCTGATGAAATTTGATCATTTATTAGAACAACCACGCGAGAGTGGTAAAATCTGGTGTTTACCCACGACCACTTACAACCATAGCTCACTCATTGATTTTGAAACCTTGAGCTTAGACTTGAAAAAGCCTATGTGCACAAGGTTAATGTTGATTTAGTTGGTTAGTATGTTGCTTTAACTATTGACCAATACGATGTTTAAACCTTAATCAATTTTGAGAACGATTGGTTGTGCATCATACTTCTTTACAAGTTTTTGTTACATTGGAATTTTGACGGCTATGATGTTTAGAAAGTATTCAAGTTGAAAATATTATAATCAATTTTGATAACCTTTTATTATTTAGACCGTTCTATTTACTATTTTAACTCAGTTTTCATAAGTCTATATGCATTAAAAGTTTGATTTTTACAAAATCACTATTTCAAGTCAAGCCTGAAATTTTTATCAAAAGTAAAATAACTGAATTCATGAAGTAAATTCCATTGATTCCAACTAATCATATTCAAACCCTTTATTTCTAGAACCAATAACTTTTAACTAAAATCTTGAAAAAATAAAACAATTTTATCACGTTGCAACATTTGCATTGTAACAACTTTGATGAGTTCTAGTAGATACCGAATATTTTGTATGAATACTTTAAACCATTAGACATCATAAAAATCATAAAAATCAACATTTCCATACAATTGAGTAGTTTGTATATATACGTGAATGTTTGACTTATATGATGCTCGAGAATATATTGTTTGGAATAATGATCTAATCTATAATGTCGTAATCATCTAATGTGTTGTTTGTTTTTTTCTACAGCAAAATGTTTGCAGTCTGCGAATCACATATGCAGACATTTGCGAAGAAAATGTGGACCAAACCTCTGCAGTCTGCAACAAGAAGAGTGTTTGTTTTTTAACGTCCACAGACTGATAAAATTAACCGCTGGTGATATACGGCGGTGCTGGACGATGGTGGTGATGGCGGACGGTGGGTGGTGGCGGACGGTGGGTGGAGGCGGACGGTGGTGGTGGAGGCGGATGGTGGTGGTGGAGGCGGACGGTGGTGGTGGAGGCGGATGGTGGTGGTGGAGGCGGACGGTGTGGTGGAGGCGGATGGTGGTGGTGGAGGCGGACGGTGGTGGTGGAGGCGGATGGTGGTGGTGGAGGCGGACGGTGGTGGTGGAGGCGGACGGTGGTGGTGGAGGCGGACGGTGGTGGTGGAGGCGGACGGTGGTGGTGGAGGCGGACGGTGGTGGTGGACATGGGTGGTGGTGTTTAATTCTCTGCGGACTTTAGAAGTGATTGTGTCAAGTCTGCACATATAGACCTTGTGCAAATCTTTTCTAATGAAAAGTTTTCCAAAAAATCAAACACTTTACAGACCTCAACGTTTACGTGGCACAGACAAAAAGATGTTAGAAAGAGTTTTTCTGAAAAAAACAAACACCTCTTAAATTATATAATGGATATGCAATATTATTATCTTGAAGAAAACAAATGGTAAAAAGACCTAAGTTGAAATTGGGTTGGAATGCTTAGCAGTCAAGCTTCTTCACCAGTTCTCATAAAAAGTATAGGTGAAAAGAATAATTGATAGCACAAAATGATTTATCTCAAAGATTTGATGAAAACAAGGTGATTATTATATCCAAATAAGAAATAATTGTTAATAAAACAGATCAGATACGATATGTAAGTGCCACAGACAGATTTGTCGAAAGAAATATATGTAACTTCAAATGAATTATAACCTGTTTAGTGGCTGTTCTGGCATGGATGTTCCTAATATTGTATATTATTTTACATCCCTATTGGATCCATCAAGGGATCTATATGCAATATGATAAGCTTAAATAAGAATTACTCATTTCGACCCAACAAACATCGAAAACACATGTTAAGAAATTCCGAGATGATCTTATTTAAAGCTTCTCTATGAAGAAATTCGAAGATACGAGAAAGGAGTCATGTTCGATGGAAGGCAATGGTTCCTGTTTTCGGTTTCTCTAAAACGCCAATGTCCGCTTTCTTCATGGTATAGCATAATCACTTTACAAACTAGCATGAAAATTCAGGTGACAAAAAGCCCTAAACTGCCAAATTGTAAATAAATGGTATATATTTTACGATTAATGTTAGCTGAAGAAACATACTAAAGATTTAAGTAAACCTAGGGCACCATATGACAACACATAAACAAGCGTTCGCTTTTTTGTCTCACTCTCAAACCTACTATAACCTTGTAATCATCTGTAGACGTGTCATAACTAAAACCCAAGAAGCATACCGCTTGCCTGATCATTGCAAGACTTTTCGTGTCCGAAGGCTGATATGGAGGCGTTTGTAGTTTCTTGATCTCTCTAGTCGAAGGATTGGTCACGACAAATTCAAGATCTCGAGGAGAGACGCATACTAGGCCATTACAAGAACCGACCATATGAATAAAGTTGCACCACAAAGAACCCTCATAATTAGAAGACATGTAATCAACAATAATCCTTCTGTGTCCACCATCATTCTTGCATGCATGCTTCAAGTGAGCTGTAACAAATCCACGACTTGATATAAAAGATTGCCATGACTTACACACGCTCTTGCATCGGATTATATCCTTCACATGATCTACTCGTATCAGTATCTGCTCAAGCACATCAAACGCAACCTCCGCCGCCATTACACTCTCTAATCTGTCGAACCACAAATTGATAGGAAAAACAGCACGGATAATATCGATTCAAACGTAACGATCAAATAAACGGATAGATCTAAGGCTCGTTTCGGATACAGATTCACCACCGAAACAAACGATAGGGCTGCGATGTCAACCGAAGATACAGATACACCACTTCAATTAAGCAATCGTGTCTAAGAACACCGCTCAATTTACCAAGGTTGAACTAGCAAAGACAAATTAATTTAACTCTTGCACTCAAGAGATAAATCAACACAAAACTTTCATATTCAAAAACTCATTCCTTTTCATTGCATCATAAAGATTACATATATAAAAAAAAGAAACAAACTGACACCCCATGTTCCTAAATTAGAGCTAGACATTTTCAAATATAATAAATAAAAAAACACCAAACTGCAACAAATTATAAATACTAAAATACTAAAGCTTGAAACTAAACATGGGAACGTGGCCCATGCAAAACGTGCACATGCAGGTGCATGGAGTGCTTACTGCTTCATGGGTCTTCAACCTTCATCGTGGGGCTTCATACGACTCAATTCAGGTGTCACACCCCGACCGACGGTAGAATCATCAGGGCGGACGAATGTGGAACGATTGTTCATAGCACATGGAACTAAATAAATTGTAATAATATTAAATATTATTTTTATTGAACATTACAAGACAATAAAGTAAATACAACACAAACATGATATACACAACAACATAAAACTTTTAATTAACTAAGTTCAAATCCTATATGAGCATGAAGAGATCTTCAAGTATCAATCTTGAAACATGTTAAAAATAAAGAGTCAACTTTGAAAGTTTGTGAGATCTTCATAGTTTTCAACACATAAGTATATAAAAGATGATTATTCATGTTATAAGTTAGAGAACAAAATAACTAGGGATGTAAGATAGAATGCACAATCAAACCTTGATAGTTTTACAAGTCTCAACGTTTACAAGTTTATACGATTAGCTAAGTGTACTTGGATTAACCAAGCAGGCTTGTCACGCCCATAGATCTATGACATCGCCATGCTAGCAATAGTTAATGATTGTACATATAATCATCAATACATGGTAACCACAACATATAAGTGAATTGCCATAAGTTTACAAGAATCAAACCATTTACAAGTGCAACAGTTATAAGGTAACATGTTTCACTTCAAAGTGTGAAAATATGAAAAAAGGGGTATAGAAATACTCACATGGAAAACTCACAAGTATAGTGATGGTTGTAAAGTATATAAAAAAACTTAAATGTCAAGAGTCAAAGATGAAGTCCTAAATGATAAAAAGAACAATAACTTGAGGTTGGAATTCATTACAAGAAATTAGGACGTTTAGAGAATGCTAAAAAACGAAAGGTAGATTGAAAAAGGATTATTGCATCAATTTTAGATTTTGGATAGAATGTTTGGTATGTGTTTGAACATGTTTTAAAAATAGAAAACGGTTTCATAAAATTATAAAAATTTATACTTGATTAGTTCAAAGTCTTCCGGACAATTTTCATTCAGAAATTTTTTTATGAAAAGATCTTTAAATAGGTCAAACAAGCAGCACAAGACAGAAGATGCTGAAATGCGCACTTATCTTGTGAAGACTATTGTTGAGTCGTCCGATTGAGTTTGAAGACGTATAAATTGTCGTTGAAAATGTAATTCAAAGAACTTAACATTGGAGTCTGAGTTTACTCAAATTTATTTTTTTATGATCAAGTTATGGTTGGTTGAAGTAACATTATATTCTGTCAGAATTGTAATAAGACACTTATGTGCACTTTTAAAATCGTTAAAGCATGAAACGGGTTAGAACATTTTATTATGTCAATATATGGTATATTAGTCTTCATTTGAGTTAATAAAAATATTCTAAGACTTCGGCATAGCCATCACTTATGGAAATAATCTTGTGGAATAACCGAATGCGACGGCATAGCCGTCCATATGCAAACGGGATTCTTTGTTTATGTTAGTGTGTTGTTAGCTTAATTTAGGAATGTTAGTGATTGTTATAAGGTTAGTGATTATTAAAATGTTAATGATCAAATGATAATGATTAAAATAAAAAGAGATTTGGTAGAAGAAAGAATAATAGTAAGAACATAAAATAATGAGAACAATTGGATGTTAGGATGATTAAAATGTATAATATAAAAGCAATAAAAGATTACTTTAGTAATAAGAATTTTTGAAATTTCTTGTAAAATAAATTCTTCAAATTGATCATAATCAATGGATGAAAGAAAAGATATGAGAGTGAGATTTTTAGAGAATGAGCAAATAAAAAGTGAGGCCTAAGCCTTGCTTTTATACTTGAGGTTAGGAAGAGGTTATGAATATTGTTAATGGTGATTTATAAGTCTTTTAAAAGGGGGTTATGATTGGAATTTGAAATAAATATAAAATTAAATAATTTAAATTAATAAAAAAATAATTATAATTTAAAATTAAAATTTATGAAGACTCTAATTTTAACAATTTTTTTTATAAAATCTTATACACTTTATAAAACCAATTGAATAATCAATCAAATTATTTATTTGTTAATCTTTATAACTTTTATAAAACTTATAAACTTTATAATTAACTATTTATTTTCAGTATTTAAGATTCATAATTACTAATAAAACTTATAAGTTTATTAAAGTTCATTTTATAACTTTATAAGTTTTAATACGTTTTTTTATTTAGTTATTTGTTGTAACATGATAATAAACTTTATAATTTGAAAAAAGATTATTTATAAATCAACGAGTTATTATAAGTTGTTTAAATGATAAATGAATAAATCAATTCACGATATTGTTTAAACTACACGTTTAATCTATATAATTCATTAAAATAGTTTGAATAAAGAAATTCATATCGTAAGAAAGTTCGATTTTAGTTTAGGTTCGAGTTTATAACTTGAAAATGACGGATGTTACATCATGACCCGGAAACACCGACCCATTTGACGCCTCTGACCCGTATCCGTGTGTTGTCTCAAACCCGCAAGAAACAATGGCTAACTTGTTCGAAAGTCCAACGACTATTTCTCCGGTTATAAGCTTACCTCTATCACAAATCCTTGAAACAATTCATATATATCGCACAAAACATTCATATATATCACACAAGACAATTCATATATATCGCACAATACGAGAAAGAAGTCATGTTCGATCGAAGGCAATGGTTTCTGTTTTCGGTTTCTCTAAACGCCAATGTCCGCTTTCTTCATCCTATAACATAATCACTTTACAAACTAGTATGAAAGTTCAGGCGACAAAAAGCTCTAAACTGTCAAATTGTAAATAAATGGTATATATTTTACGATTAATGTTAGCTGAAGAACATACTAAAGATTTAAGCAAACCTAGGGCACCATATGACAAGTACTGTTAGTTACAGTAATTTGTCTCACACCACCGACAGTGATGTTTAATATATATATATATATATATATATATAATGAGCGGGGAATCCATAAGAAATAATTTACATAAATATATAGGAAATCATGAAAAAACACATGATCCGTATTTGGAATTATTAGTTTAATAGTTTCCAAATGTACGTACGCTCTCAAAATGTTCCAGCGATGTTAACGAACAAGCCGACCACTCTTCCTACGAATAGTCTAGAACTTAAAGAGAGAAAATTTAAGTATATGATTTTGTGTAAATTTTAATATTTAATTTATTATTAATATAATTTGTGCAAATTTTATTATTATTATTTTGGATGCTAGAGGTAAATAAATGTGGTTTGCGCCTCTAAAAAATGCACATCCGCTATTCGTTAGTTATGTTACAGCTCCTTCGACTCGTTAGCTTGTGTGATAAGTACTTGAATATAACGGAGGCAACTTCACAAATATGTATTAACAAGTTTTGTAAACGTATCAATCGTGTGTATGTGAATAAGTATCTGAGAAACCTACATCAAGTGACGTGTGGTCAAATTGTCCTACTACGTGGAGAGGTCTATGCATGCAATTAAGGTGATCATTCACACTCGAAAATAATATTCGAAGTAATGGAGCCATGTGGTCTATGGATATAGCCTTCTTTCTTTGGTGGCGCGGGTTTTAGTAATGACATCAATGTTGTTGATCGATTGTTGTTTCCCAATGACCTCTTACCGCACCCGTCTTTGTTTCAAGTTAATGGGTTAAAGTACAATCACTTGTATTACATAACTGAAGAAATATATTTGCATTTGTGAAAGCTTTTCTCAACTCCTATTGGTCCAAAACCAAAATTTTCACAAAAGTTCAATATAACCGGCAAGAAAGAACATAGAATAATTATTTGGTTTTCATAGAATAAACATTTGGTGTTCTTTAAAGAAAGGTTTCACATAATATCAAACCCACCATGAGCATTGTCATCGAAAACAATAAGAGTCAAAACGTATATGTGCGTTATCTTACATAATATGATCTTAGAAAATGATTGTCAGATATTTTGTCGATATGAAAAACCCGATATTCAATCATATGCTATTGAAATCAAAATGGAACAAAGAGAAGTTAATATTTTTTAATTACATAACCAAAATATATATACACGTGATCAGTTTCGAAATGATTTGATGGAAAATGTATTCAATTCGGCAATTGAAAGATATTACAATTGAAAATACTCAAACTTGTTTGATTTTTTAAGCTAAAAAATAAATTATTTAATAAAATGCGTATGCTAAAACACATGGAATTTAAATGTACGGCTAATTCAAATTCTGAAGGTTAAGCAATTTGTTTATGCTTGTAAATGTAATTTTAACCCCCTACCCTACATTTAATATTAATTGTGAGGATCAGTGATTTGTTGTAATTTTTTATTATGATTAAATAAAGCTTGTGAGGTAAAACAAGATGTTTTTAACATCATGTAATGATCACTTATGACTAAAAACAATATTAACTAAATTCTTACAACATAATATTAAATATGTTTACAAGAAATGTTCTTTCTTCTAGAACCAATAAACAACCTTATTGGGAGAAAGAAAACTCTCACCACTAGAATAATAAACAAATAAAAAGATTTCAAAGACTTGAAATATTCAAACTGCCCTTTAATCACGCCAATAATTGTCCCCATTATTCTCACTTTGGGATTACATAAACTGTTAGATACACATCATACAAAAACACTAGTGATCACAACATAAAAAGAAATAAAAAAATAAACTTTTGTGTTCTTTAAGGTCACTTAATTTGGTCAAAAGCTGAACATATATGTAACAAAACTATATCACGGGAATTCAGATAAAACTTCTCGGGGAGTCACACACCTAGCTCCATTTCTGTTCCCTTTCCCATTTTTTGAGCTCAAAACCATGTGAAATTACACTTATACCCCTCTTTCGTTCTCTACGTTAATCCGTTCGTGACACATTCGTTGTTCTCTTTCATGATCAGTGTCAAGATGATCAAGTTAATCGCGTTGTTGATGACTGTTTTGAGTTCAGGTAATCGCGATCCACAATGATTCTGTTGAATATTTCCATAAAAGTTTATGATTTGTATATCCCAATAGTATAAAATTAACCACAGAAAATTATCTGTTTAATGGGAGGCCTGCAGTATACCCATATTATATGCATGTATGTTTTCTTGGTGTTGTTGTATAGTGCATATATATAGAATTAAAAATTTATAAAATAAAGACATTCTTGTTGTCTTTTGTCCTTTAGTAGAGCATGCAGGCCGGCTAAAGACAAAGATTTGGTCTTTTGGTTTAATTATATTATTCTTGAATATTAATATTGTTTACTTTCAGTTGGATGAAGTAGATAGATAGTTAAAGACTTAAAGGGTTATCTGTCATTAGTAGTATTTGCATAAAAAGAACAACTTTTTGTTTGCCTATTAGCTTGTCTTCCATTTTTCTTTCAGAAAACTAATGGAGGACAAAGGTGGTAGCGGTGTTGGTGGTGGTGGCGGCGGCGGCGGTGGTGGTGGTCAAGTGAGGAAAGTTCACATAGTTTATTTTCTAGTCATAAAGGACTTATAGAGCATCCACATCTCATTCGCGTGCATCATGTGTCGCGAGCAGGGGTTCATCTTAGAGGTTAGTATGCATAAATGTAGAATTAACCTCATGAAACTGTTATATCTTTGTTTTTGTGCAATTCTTGATGTTTGGAACTTGACTGATGAAGATGTGAAGAGATGGCTATCGGAACTAAGGGGGAAAGACATGCCGGAGAGTTATGCTTGGTCGTACAAGAGGTTTAATTCTTCTCTTTCCCCTGTCGTTTTCCTTTTCTATGATCACATTAAGATGGTTACATATGTTGGTTTTTATGAGTGTGTTCGTGTTAGTTTGATGCATGATGGAATATTAACTGTTGTTTATAGTACAGATTGTTGAGAGTTTATGTGATTGTTGCAGAAGGTACAAGACTGGATATGTATGGCAAGATCTACTAGATGAAGATCTTATCACTCCAATTTCTGATAATGAATATGTTCTCAAAGGTTCAGAGATTTCCTCCATTACCTTCAACAATGGTAATTTTCAGTTTCCTTTTCAGGGTGTTTGATTATTATTCTTAACAATGAAGTCAAAACAGTTGGTTGAGTAACGGATCAAAACATGTTTACATCAAATATAGGTACATTTTTTTTACTGTGAGAACCCATTAACAGTAAACTCATAAGACCCATCAATACTCTGGGTTAAAGACAGAATACCAGCGGAACGAACATGTGACACTTGAGGGTTAAAATTGGTTGAAATTACCGGATCTAATATCTGAACTAGAATTGGTTTTAATCCATTCAAGCTTTTATAGCACTTAAAACTTATGAATTTAACTGTTTAATGTCTTCATGCAGATCTAAGTTCATATTGTGAGAAAGATGACTCCAAAACAAAAACCTCTCCCCCATTGATCAAGGTTGGTATCAAAGATCCGATTAAGATCCCTTTGACAAAAGAATGTCAAGATCATTCAATCAACTCATCAACGAAAACATCATTTGAAGTCGAAGAACTGCCTTCGTTTGGGTCCGAGACCTCTGAAGACACCACAAAGCAACAGGAAGATTACCAGTTTGTTGACACACCTAAACATGAAGAAGTACAAAGCCAAAAGAAAACTGATCAAGTTAATCCCTTGTTGGAATCTTACTTTAACAAATACAAGAATGACGATAAGATCAAGAAGGGTGGAAGCCAGAAAGAATCAAATAGTTCAAAGGCGTCGCGCTCTTCACATTATTCGTTCGAAAAAAGCAGTAGTTACTCAGGCACAGGAGCAACTCACACGTTTCTGAACTTGATCACGTGTGGGATCGTGGACACCAATGACTCAGCTGTCACAGTAATCAAAAGAAAAGATTGTGCAGCTTCTATGATGAATGCATCTTCTGCTAATGAAAAAGTTGGGCAACTTGTAAAGGGAGATAAGTTAGGGGGGTCTGCAAGGGTTTCTAGATCAGTTCATTGGGCTACATTAGAGAAACAAAGAGAGAACAGGTAAAACAATATAAAATTTGAATATTTTTTATCACCTTTTTTCTTTAACCTTATTTTGGGTGATTTTGCGTTCTTCTGATCTCGAACGATTTAGAAACATATGATCAGTTGTATATCTCGTGACAGGAAGGAGGGATCAAAGATGAGTCATAACCTTAGTGACTCCAATAACAAAAAGACAACCCGAGCTGCTTATAAGTTTGTCAATGGCCCGTATTGCTCGTAAGTTTAATTCCCTTAACTTTTCCAACAGTGAATGTTTGAAATTACTGAGGTGGCACATGAAAACCATCAAGAGATTATTATTTCAAATAAAAAATCTTGAAGTTTTTTGTCTCAAATGACCGATTTTTTGATGATTCTTGAACTATTTTAACATTGTCAAAAATGTAATATTATTTCTGCAGGCAGTGTGGCAGGCAGTTCAATCCTGAGAAACTTCACAGCCACATGAAATCATGTAGAAGACTGAAGGCTTTAACCAAGGCTGCGAAATCCATATCCGAAAGGGTGATCGCTTAAACCAAAAGGATCAACCACATATTCACCTTTTTAAACAGTTAACTTGATAAATAGATACATATTTGTTTCTTGTAAGAGTTAGAAATTAGATACCGTTTACTCTTTCAGATCATTCTGTATCTAGTAGTCTTTTCTTACAATCGCGGATCACTTCAATGTAAAAGCTCAGTTGAAGTAATGCATAGCAGTTAACTTAGGAACTTGAGGGTCATATTCATATAGATCTAGATTAAATTCCATTTATTTTCATATTTTCCTCTGGTTTTTGATTAAACTAAAGCAGTTTAACTTCTAACAAACTGTTAATGACAAACAACCATATTCAAATAACAAATAATACACACGTTTGTACATAAAATTTACATATAATGTAATGCTAACAAATCCATCATCAAATGCCTTCGTCTTTGTTCCTTCTGTTGTGTTTCTGGTACGACTTGGGGGATCTTGATTGATCTTCTTGTATCGTTGACAGATATCAGTATCGATTGATGTTCTGGTCGTGTTTAAAGCTATTGCTTCACATGGATTTCACATGTGTGTCTTAGCATCAAGATGAACTTAACTGTGTGCTACCTTGGTTGCAACTATGTGAGATACATGCGAACTGTCATTTATAGATGAGTTTATACATTTCAAATTCTTATAGTTATTAGCAAGAATTTGCAAAAACAAGAGAGTGATACCCTTGTGACTATTGTATTTGATATTTTGTATCAAAACAATCATTGTAAATGAGGCTTTTATAAATGTTAGGTGCTCAAACAAACATACCCAATAAAAGCTCTAATAGCAATATGCTACCGGTTGTATTTTGGAAAATATATAAAGTTTTAATTTAAATTTAAGAACAATGTTGATGTTTATGTAAGTACTGTTTTATTAGGGATTTTCTACAAGTACGATGATTGTTTTCATACACAGGATCAAATACGATGGCTACGTAACCAAACTAGAACCTGAAATCTCCTTGATAACGAGGTTTCTTGCTCGATTGATGGTCATGAACACAAGTACAAATGCTCCTCTAACTCATCGAGTTGTTCGCGAAAACTCATATCGTTTTGCTTCAGCTGTCGACCAAATTCTTCAACACTTTGAACCCGTTTATGTCCTCGTTTGAGCCAAAACTTGGTTGATGCTTGCATGTGCTCAAGTTCATCGCTTAATCGAGCCACTAATCGACTTACGGTATCCAGATCGCGATTCAAAATATATGTTCCCTTAGCTGCGACATCGAGTTGAGCATATAACTTAGCTAGCTTACTACTCGAACCCAACTCCATGGTTGCAACTATAATTCCAGGAGCAGCCACAAGAGCCGCGAGAGCATGAGTCACGATGATCACGGTTAAAGAAACGGTCAAAACCACTATGGTGATGGCTGAGCCATGTTTAATCTTGTTGATCCTTTTGAGCTTAGCATGGGCCTTGTCACGGGTGAGTTCTAGCCTTTTAAGTAAGTTGAAGCATGCAACTTGAACCGATTGAACTCGATGAGGAGATGATGTGCGGATCATGAACGGGTTAAACGCGTCAGAGAAGTCAGCTAGCCGGGCTGCTATGATTGGACAGTTACCTGCAATGGATGCATCTGTAGTTTCCATCGACTTTAGTGCGGTTTTAAGAGATCGATATTTGGACCTCAAACGGTCGATATCTTGTAAAAGAGACCCGCAAACAACAAAAGCGTTGGCGGTTTCAGAGAAGTAATCGGACAAGAGGGAGTGGTTTTCGGTGTTGTGGTTAGCCAATGTGAGATTTGGGTGACCGTGGGTTGATCAGGATCAAGTAGATTTTCAGCAAATAGTCGATACGATGGGAGTCGGGCTGCAGCAACTGAACTCACGGTTTGGTTTATGGTCGAACCACCATGGGCCAAGTCAAGAACTCGAGTCCAAAAGTCAATGTATGATTGTGTTCTAAACGCGTTGGCATATTCTTCACGAACATCTATTTCAAGTGAGTTCGACGGGCTTTGTTTGGCAGCTACAGAATAATATGAAATAGTTGAATGTAAATGTTAAGATCAAAAGTTCAAAAACAAATACTAGCAAAAAAACTAAACAAATAACATTACATACCATAACAAGACGCCTTTAACGTTGAAATACCTAGCTTAAATTTCATCATAAAACCGGAGAAGAATACGAAAATGAAACTGAGGTTTTTGTAAATGAAGGAAGTTGAGGACATAAGTTTGGGTCTTTATACTTTTATAAGTTGAAGGAGTCTTTGGTATATTGGTTTGAAATTGCTTGGAAGCATTAAATTGGATAGTTCTTCAGAAAGCTTATGGTGAAAGTGAAGAAGCCCTATGCATTTACATTTCACATCATTCATTTTGTGTAATAACTTTCACGTTTTTCTAGAAAATAGTGTGGGTGAATTTGCTGATTATTAAAAAATATATTGTCACGACTTTTATTACTTGAAAGAAGATGCAGACTGAGATGAATAAGTAACGTCTGAGGCAACTTGAAAGCAACGTATTCAATCCAATGACTTCATTATCAAGCATGTACATATATATTTTTGTAGCTGATCTTACTGCCATATTATACGTAAACAGGGTGCGGTCCATCATAGTCGATCTTATACCATTATACGTAAACAGGTAACTGCTCATTTTGGCTGAAACCGGTCTCCACCCAGATCAGGTCTCGACTGGTTTTCACTTTTGACCATTCATAACTTAACCTAGCGACTAGCAGGACTCATGGTCCTTTGGTCCAGTCTTTGAGAATTGAAGTGCACATAATAAATTATACATCATAAAAAGAAAACGCTGATAAATTAATCATATTTGAAAGCTGCCTTAAGTTGTTAGAAATTAACTTTGAATTCCAAAAATAAAAAATAAAAACTAGAGACCAGAATTTCACGACCTCTTAAGCCCGTCCTCCCAATGAAGAACTTTAGTGGATATCTGTTGGATCACGTCACCAATTCAACCACTGTCACAGATATTACTCAACTTCACAGGAAATAATCAGGTGTTCTTCTCGTTACATCAGGTTCGCCTCTTCTAGGTGCTGGGTCAAACTGCATGGCACATAAAACTATTTTTTACCATGTGCACCTCGATAAATATTTATTTCAATAATAATATAAGCTTATGAAACCTGGATGAATGTGTGGCCTTTGCAGTCATCGACCTCCAGTATAGAAGCCATGTTCCCACATCGGTAACAATAATTGGGTGCACTAAAGATCGTCACAACTTTTTGGTCCTGTTATGGATAAACACCAACATTAAAATGAATATCCCACCAACAAAGATATGAATCGATAGTGACCACGAGATCTAATAAAGTTTTAGGCTTCAGTACTTACATGGCCCCAGTTAAATCCCTCCATCACCAGTTGGTGAGCTCTAGCAATGAGCTTTAAGTTGTTAGTGTGGTTAAATTGCTCAGATATGTCCTGTAATCAAACTTACGATATTTAGATGTAGCAAATTCAACCAGTTTACAACCAAAAGAGTCAATTTCGATCATTTTTTCACAAGCATAAAAAAAGAGTTAAGACAAGGACCACAAAGTGAAGGAAGATGACATACCTGGCCAAAGGTGTAACCAGCTCCACGAGTGAAATGCCCCAACCACAACGGTCATCTGGATCAGACCACAAAAGATCACACATTGGACCCTCGTGTGGGACCTCTTGAACACGATCAAAACTTCTTATACTATCAAGTGTTTCAATGGAAGGCGACAACCCACCATGAAGGCAAAATATTTCTGATTCAACCTAGAAACAAAAATGTATGTAATTAATATTATTTCCAAAATGCATAAACATCAGCAAAATGTTTTCTTAAGCCTTAAAGATTCAGGTTGACATCACAAAACATTTGTCATACAAATATATGATTACATAAAAAAGTGAAAATTTTGCAAGATCTTTATATTATATAATCACCTGTGAAGTACTGAAATTAGAAGCAATAATCAGCTAAAATCTAAAGTAGCAGTAAAACACACAGAATACGCCTAATTGTTGTCACATGAATAGATGAAAACAAGAGAGCACACTTACTAATGCAGTCAACGGGAAATAATCAAAAAGATCTGTAAACATCTTCCAAACATTGGCAGTGCCATACCTGTACATCAATGAATATCAGCAAAATGATACGTAAAATATATAATGAACAGCTCCAAATCAAAATATGCTTCAGCTATCAAAAGTTCAAAACCAAAATGTGTGTTGATGTGAGACTGTTTTGCATATCTTTAATATTTTAGGGCATTCCATTATTAACTAACCTAAAAGGGTGAAAAATTAGAGAAAGATACTTTAGATAAATATTTATTATGGATATGGTTAACGATAGATGCCATGTTCGAAGGTGAATATTCAATATCATTTTTGTAAATAAGCTAGCACAGTGTGATGGTCAGTGAAGGAACAATAATGTCTTTTTAAACTAAAAGTTATTGTTGTCACTTATAAAAAGCTATGTTTACTAGGCACTAACCTCTGTTCCAAGCAATTACCTTTTATACGTCTTTAAAATTATTTTATCAAAAGTTCCACAAGTAAAATATAGTATACAAATTATAAGGTTCCAAGGCACTCACTTCCGGAGACATTCATCATAAAACCCATAGACTTGTGTGATCTGTGAACAAATATATTAGATTATTAGTCCGTATGCATATACACAGGTTAATAGAATAAATAACTAAAAAGAAACAAATCAAATGGGTCAAAAGACCAAAAGTCACCCAAAGTGTACTGTTAATGCATAAAACCTCCCAACCAACTATTTCTAGATAATTTAAATTTTGAAACAAGAAGAGTTTCAGGTGAACACAATCTGAACCGAGCAGTTTTGACCCATACCAAAAACTTACTTTGCACTCATTAAATAACTCAGCTTACCCACCCAGTATTTCATGTCTAACTAATATCAATACAAAACACTCAACTAGAAAATTCTCAACAAATGAAGCAGCAATATACCTGGCGACTTTCATGATTTCCTCTTAAAATAGTGATCCTTTGAGGATATCTCACTTTCAGAGCGACCAAAAGCTGAACAAAATAAATGGCATGTAAACAATGTTAGCTCCACTCCCAAAAGAACAAAGCCAAATTTTTAGCACAGTTCATAAGTCAACAACAATATAGATGTGAAAAGGATGGTAGATACATGAGAAATGCATGATCAATATTATTACTTACCGTAACTGTTTCAACAGAATAATACCCTCGATCCACATAATCGCCCATAAACAAGTAATTTGTATCTGGACACTGCCAGTAAAAACAAAGTAAATAACAATATATTTATGGAGTTAACTAATAGTTGTATAATAAATAACAGAATCCACAGCAAAAAACAGCTACTATCCAAATAAATACCTTTCCTCCAATGCGAAAAAGTTCAGCAAGATCATGAAATTGCCCATGAATATCACCACAAATAGTCACAGGACTCTTTACAGGCTGCAGAAGGAGCAAAAATCACACATTTTATTAGTGTAATTTCCATTTGACGACCCATTTGACTTGCAATTAATTGTTACATAAGCCCATAAGTACTTTACAGCCCAACTTGTAGGACTAACAACTGAAATGAGTCAATTTGTCACATATGTATGAAAAATTGGAGGTTGCAGCTTATAAATTAGTGAAGACTATTAGCATCTGAGAAACAAAATAATCTTCTAAATACACCAATTAAGTGCCTGCAATATTTAACTAAACCAAATAAAGAAATCTTATATGGTCATACCTGGACATTGCTTTCATCCATCAATGTCTCTTTTGCCTTCTGACATAATCCCTTAACCTAAATCCATAAAAGAACATGCAGACAACAATGAGCATACATCCATAGTATCATCAAATATATCGCATTTTATACAAGACATGTCAATAAAATAAGGATCTAATGTTGATCTCTTTCAGTCCTACACTCCTACTTATATGAAAAGAAGCAATGTCATTTTCATCCAATTTTATATAGGCTGTAACTCCCCCTCTCTTCACAAAGTCAACCTCCTGTTCAAACTCAAGTAGTCAAGTCACAGCAGAATATAAAGTGATCCACATTCCAAATAATACAGATAAATTCTACACAATGCTACTAAAACACCAATTTCCACAATTCCACCTAACAATAAACAAAATCCTCCAACCAAAAGAACCATCACACTTTCAAAAACGAGCCATTACATTGAAACATTTTTGTTAAACTTGCTTGTTATGACGATCACATGCCTCAGTTCTTTCAGTATGAAATCAAGAAATCATTACAGTTTCCTCTCTACATCTTGATTTTAATGTCAGTCTGGCCTAACTAACGAAAAACGATATACTTGCATCAAAAATTCATTAAGAATTCTATCTGCATCACCTCTTACAAAGTTTCATGCAGCTGAAAATCACTCACAACATGATTCAAATACACATCACTTCTGAACTTAAAAGGGGGTAAAAGCGAACCAAATCAAGAAAACACAACTAACAATCAACCCGTTCACAAAACGCATTTGAAATCGACCAAACCCTAGTGCCCAAATAAGATCAATTTCAGATCCGTCAAAAACGCCCAATCTAAGATCCAAAGTTCGAAAGATCGGCACACATGTAATCGAAACTAACCAGAAACCCTAAAATTAAAAACTAAAGTAAAATAAACGACAATGCGATGAAACCTCAGGTTCGGATAAGGGTTTGCACTGCATGAGCTGTGAAATCTGTTCGTCAAGGTTCCCATGGCTGTTGGAAGCTAGATCTACACTCATTTCGCTATGTGAATGTATAATGTTGTGTGTATGTATCTACAGATGGATTGTAAGAAACAAATATGTAAATCAATCAAAAATATTAGAGGAAATTAGAACGAAAAGTGAAGAAATTAGAGGGATGATGATGAGCGCCAAGAAGAAAAGAAACCCTCTAAAGATCGGTTTGTTGATTATTGTGTATTTCCATTGATTAAAAGGTATGTTAGATTGACAACATGAACCTTTTAGATTTTATGTTGATCATAACACCCCTTGTATATCCTCTTTTTTAAAAAGCACCCACACATTTATCTACTGCTAAATCTAAACGACATCATATCAGAATTTGAATAATAATTTTGTTAAAGAGTGTCTAATTTTTACCATTGGATTATCATCCCTTTTATATCCTTAAGATGTCATTTAGGTCTGATGATGCATATAATCCTAACTTACTTTCATTAAGCTCTTGAAATTTTATATGTTTGAATCTGTATAAAATTATATACAGAGAGTAGTAACTATGATCGTTATATAAAAAATCCAAAATCAACAAGATGTAGGCTTGAACAGTGGAAATATCAATACATGGAATTTTACGTTGTTATGTTTTGTCTACATGAGATATGTCGTTCACAAGGGATGCATTGTTTAATATCATCAATATGTTTTGGGTGTATTGCTTGTGAGAGATAAACTCTAAAACTAAATTACGCGTTGGCTTTTCAGACAATATTGCTTAACATAAGAGGCTAGATGTTATATAATGTCTCATTTTCATATTAATTAAACACCATATATAAATTTTTTTCACTCCGTTAAATATTCCTTTTGATTTTACCAAGTTAGATGTATTAGCTAACAAGATGATTAGGATTACATAAGTTTACCCTTATAGCAATTTCTCAACAAAATTTTCAAGTCTTTTCTTTATGATAATTTCTTAAACATGTTATAGCAATTTCTCAACAAAATTTTCAAATCTTTTCTTTGTGATAATTTCTTAAACATGTTATCAACAACTTTACACTAGTAATAAAAAGATATCATATATTAAGAATTAACTACTTATGTTTATGTTCTTCTAAAGACATGACTCAAGGAGATGAGGATCCCATAAATCTACTTGGTAGTTGTACTTAAAAGTTAAAAGGTTCCAAAGTTGTGCCTTTAGTTGCACTTTTACCCTTGATACTGAGAGATTCTTTAGGTCCACTAGTCCACTCCTGACACTTGAACCTTAATCAAGGGTTCAACCAGCCAACTTTGTAAGAAATACATACATCAAAAGAACAAATCAAATCACTATAAATAATTAAATATCATAGTTTTGTCTATGAAATCATATGATCTATATTTCATTGTCCAATACGTTCATAGCTTACACTTCGTTTTCAATCAAGTTTGTCAAATGTCGAAAGACAAATATTCATAACTTGAATTGGTTTCAAATCAAAGAACCAAATATATGTGGTTTAAGCGGGTAAGAACAATGTTCGCTATTCCAAGAGGGGAACCTTCAAAGGTGTTAAACGGGGTTTCTCGAGTTTCATGGTACATGTCACCACCACTCCTGCAAGTGCACAAACCGCAGGCACAAGACCAAACCCGTATCTTGAAACAGAAAAACACGAACATATCGGGTTGCAATCCTTCAGGGCTGTAGAGGTATCTGCAAAATGAACACAATAAGTTGGGCATAACCATAAGTGGATCATTTTTCGTTTTGTATGCCAACTAGTTGAGTTGTATTTAAAATACAAGCGTGACGAGGGATTTACTTTGATATGACTCGAGTACCCATAAAGCAAGCCCACATGACACCTTGTCAAGAAAACTCAACGATCCATACACAAACGCACAGCCTTTGACATCTTCACCGACTAGATAGCTTTGCATGCTTACTCCAGTGACCTATGGTGTTATATACTACATTACTAATGTTTAAAAGAGAACAACATGAAATAGTTGTGCATAAAGAGTTTGTACCGATATGAGAGCATTAGCAATGCCGATGACAAATGAAAGAAAGTACATGATATTCTTCATGTTGCTTGGCATAAAGAAAATCGCCGAGCCACAAAGCATCCACAAAATACCTCCAACAGAGAAGAAAACTTTTAAACGTTGGCCGGTCCATGTGAGCTCCTACAAATCAGAACATTACATGTTTAGATAAAGAATATTTGACTTTATAGAGTCAAATAAAGAACGTTCAAAATGTAAAATAAATACGAGAGAACATGTTTATGAATTAGCGTCAAGATCGTTCTAAGAATATTGTTTGTTATGTATCTAATGTGTGTGTGAAGAATTTCTCTGTAACTAGACTTGGTGACTCAAATTCAAATCTAAAGCCTGATTGCTTTGACTCTCAAAAGTCAACATGCATTATATGTAATATCAGGTTACTGAGTTTTGAAAGGGGACCTGCAGCAGGATGGAGACGATAAAGCTGCAAATGTAGATCATGGCTGGAATCTACCAAAAAAATCCACAAATAACACTACAAATGAGCTACAAATCTAAAGTCAACTAAACAAAGTGTATTTCATGGTCAAAAAGAAATAGAAAGAAACGGAAATGTCTTTATCTATAATGAGGGTCGTATAGGTACATACCAATGCTTTAGAAGATTGGGCCATTCGTAGATCGTTGACGACATAGAATGCGAGAAATGACTACATTCCACAATGATAAATGAAAGTTATGCCTTTTGTGATTTTTGAGAAGTTCATATGAACCTCGAACACACATGGTTTTATTATGATTTCAAGTTCATGTTTACTTGGTTAAATTGTTGTGATACATGAAAACAACAGGTTTAGGAGACGAAACCTGAGAAACGTTGGTAATTAGACGGGTGAAGACATAGACAAGAGCAACTTGATAGTATAGAACTTTCTTAAACCAATAAGTCCATGATATTTTTTGATAACCATGCCCTCTAGAGTCTTCCCTCAATCTGCAAACAAGAAAAATGTCAACAATCTTATAGCCTTTAGTGTGCTGATTTGCTGACTGATATAAACAAATGAAAATTGAGAATGCTTAGATCACATTCTTGACTGTTCGAATCACAATGGCTCTAAATTTTGTATAGAATGTAAAACCAACATATATATCTTGAAAATTAGAGTATGCATTGATCTTTTAGTATCTAGACATTTAATATTCTTGTTATATTGAAGTTCAAATTTGTCCCTTCACAATCTAAATACCTTGGTTCTTTTGTCCCGATGTTAAACACGACCACAAAGCAACACCCAACAAATATTGATGAATATGCAATCCAGCGATACTGTTCATTAACAGAGAGTTAATACAATGAAAAGCAAATAAAAAGACAAGTGAAAACATATCTTCATCTCAGTACCTGATTTTCAATGTCGTCTGTCGTTTTTGAAGGGTGAATATGGAAGACCACAAAGGCAATGGCGTATAAGCTAAGGTTAGCAACCTTCAATGCATTTTCAAGAGAAAAAAATAAGATACCGGTCATTCTTGGAATATCATATCTCCCTGACATCTAAGTGGTCTAACTCCACAAGTGAGTTTAGTTGCTTACCATCGAAAATGCATTCGACAGCTAGTCATAACTACCCTGCTTGTTGAATTAAGGGTGATGCAATTCACCATAGACCTACAATGATCAACCAAGGTTCAAGATGAGGAAAATCAAGACCCACGGAGGGGGGGTTAATCGTATAAACAAACGATTACATGTGTGAGACTTGTGTAGCAGCCCATCCCACATTGAAGACAGCTGCGAAAAAACTGTAACCAATTGTTTGCAACGTTGTAGATTCGTTGCCGAAAATAATACAAGGAACACAGCTTCCAAATACAGAAGAAAATGAAACGGCTACCAGAATCGACCTGCTCCATGCCATATTTTAAAATATCCAAACCTGTCTATCTACAACATCCACCAAACAACACATGTTGATGTTCAATCTTTCACCAACTGGTAACATACAACACTAAATACCACAAATCAAAATATATAATCATCCAACATGTTGAACCTTAAACTCACAGAAGTCATAAAAGACACAACAGAAACAAAGGACAACTGAATGAAAACTGCAACAACATAGTTTTTGGTGGAGTTTCAATCTTAATTTACCCATCTGTTACTTTTATTAACAGCAATACCTAGATTTTTTTGGATAAAATCTTCACATCCCGCTTACTCTGCATGTTAGAACAGACAACTATTTGGTTGGTGATACACCATTTACCATTAGAATGTCTCATCTGGGGCCCATCTGTCATATGACTAAAAAGAGTATTTAGGGGTATAGGGATGCTTGAACCACACAAGTCATTTAAATAACTAAAGAAGTTTAAACACTTAAGTTTCAATCCAAGTATGGTAATTTAAAGCGTGTTATGTTGGAAAAAACAGCATTAAGTTGACTTCAACACACAATGTATAATTACGTAACCATCCCCAACTTTTATCAACACGAATTAACGAACAATTATGATGATACAATAGAATTTTTTACCAGTTCACCAGCAAAAATGGTTGTGAATCCATCAGCAATCTGACCAGAAAGCATAACAGTAGCAGCATCCCTTGAAAAACAAAACGATCAAAACAATATTACATCTTCAAATCACCAAACTTTAATCAATCTTCAACTACAGAAACACAAAACTCAACAAAATCAAGATTCTTGTTCTTGAGTATACCTAGGGGATAATCCAATATCTGTCATGAACACCAACAGATAAGTAAACCAACAAGCAGCTGTTATGTCATTGAGCACATGACCCACACCATAAGAGAAGACGGAGACCTTGCTAAGAGCCACCTCCGCCTCCGGCGACTCTTTTCCGGCGACCCCATCATCCATGATGCAATCAAGATCCAAAAAGCAAGTAACTTTACAGCACCCTTGATCAAACTTCAAGATTCTTTAACCTAATTGTGGTTCAAAGGTAGTACTAGTGTAGGTTAAACTTCAAAAAGATCATAAAGATAAATCGATCAAGAAGAATACAGGTCGAATTGCGTGGTATTTAAGGAAGATTGTTGGAAAGTAAGTTAAAAGCATGGTGGGTTTGAATGTAGACGCTATCTTTGATCACTTTTGTAGTTTATTCACCATTGATGTGATGGTGAATCGGTGGTGTGTGTGGGATTATTGGGGGAGTATGGTGCGTCAAAAACCACCGCCCATGAGCACCAATGTAATCTGGTCATCCTATGACGACAGTCGAATAAATGTAATATTTATAACATGCGGTTGTGTTACGTGCTTGAAGGAGGTGAGTTTGAGGGTGTTTTCTATTTTGGGATGTTGTGAATCTAAGCCCTTAAGTTTATGGTATTGACAGTTTTGTGGATAAGAATATGATTTTGGTATGATGGTTGATCAAGAGTTGGACTATGTTCAATGTATATTTTTACTATAGCTTTGTAAAACGATTTGGTACGAAATAATGTGATTTTGTGTAACTTTGAACGACAGAATAACATATGTCAAGGCTTGAAAGTGGTATTGATTATATATATGTTTTTATCAGTAAAATGACTTGTTATAACTTAATGTGGTTTTATGTAATCTTAAAAACACAATAGCATGTGTCAAGGCCTATTAATATATAAAAGTTGATCGATTATCATATAAACATGTTTTAACATGCTAGCGTCTGACCACCAGTCATTCTGGTCACGGGGAATGAGCTCCTTTTAAATTTCATTCGTACCATTCTACTTCTTTACTATGGATCATGTCTTCAGTAATGGTTCTTTGGTGATCCACCATATATATTTAGTGCATCCCCTTTTATAGATGTGTACGTTGGTTTAAAGCATTTTAATATTGAAATTTTAACTTTTACATGTGTGTGAATTGATTATCTGTTACTGTTGTTATAGAAATTTACTATATTAATAGTGCTAAAAATGTCAGATGTATACAAATGGAATATATGTCCTAGCCCCGAATATTGTTGATGTAGTGAGTGTCTTCTTTGAATTTGTTATTTCCAAACGGAATATATGTTGAAAGCAAAATGAAACTACTTACGAGCACAATTTCCACCGTTAGGTGCCATTGTTTCAGATGTTCAAATGTAAAACACATGGAAAGGGAAGATATGAAGCTTCACTTGTACGATGTGTATAGTGTAGGACCATAGGCACTCTATGACTTGCAGTCTTATATAAGCTTCTAATCCAATAAAAATTGACGTTGAAAAATGCACTTAAACGGTAACATGGATATATTAAATGTTGACAAATGCACTCAAACAATAATATGGTATATACAAGACAAGGTTAGAAGAACCTAATCCATTAACAAAGGATATATTAAATGTTACAAGATGGTGATAAGCTTTTACAGAATGAGCTAAAAATTACTCAAAACTAAGATGCTGTTAGATTTAAGATATCATGCATTACGTGCATCGTGGTTGATGTTATTTTATCTATTGTTTGTTCCGCCCGACTCTTTCAGAAATCGCTCGGAAAACATGTGTATTAATGTTGTGTCAATTTTGTCAGCTGGTGTATTCGTGTGATACTTACACAAGTAATGTAAGCATTTAGTGTACAATGATCCTGTACGAAAATAACAACATTAATCTAGAGACCAGTGTATCGGTCCTCTATGATTTGAAGTATAATACAACACTCAATCCCTCCGATTACGTACTCCACATATCCAACTTAATATTTATTAGTCTACAATCACAACTGTACAAAATATATAATCTTAACACAGTTCTTCAGTTTTCCATGGTCTTTTGAGTACATCTCCCGCAATCTGTGTATATAGAGTTCTGACTGCAATTGAATCAATATATCACTAAAACTTAACAGTACAATTTGACCCTTCACATACGCACGAGTCAATTTGGGTCGGCAGTCCAATGTAAAAGTTTAACTAAAAAGGAATAGTCAAATTCGTTATAGACTTATAGGTTGATAGTTTTTCATTGTCTATCTTAGATGTATTAGAGTATACAACTTCTTAAATACAATTTACTTGGATATGTGTGCTCATAATGTATTAGTTATCTATAAAACAATTGGAAATGATGATATTAAAAAAAGTTTGTGGGTCATCCCAGCCTATATTGACCCGTTAACCGTCCTGCTAATATTTCCACCCCAATTGACAAGGCAACTAACCTTTAAAGTGCCATTTCTGCTTGCAATGCAGCAAGTTCATCTTCCTCAGCAGTGTTTTTCTGAGGAGCTGGACGTGTTGGTTGTTTGCCAGCTGGCACGTGCACTGGAGCAGCAGGGGCGGTTGTAGCAGGCTGAAGAAGCTGTTCCTCCAACTCAGCTCCTTCTAGTTCTTCAAGTTCAGCTTCCAGTTCATCCTATGAATTTAAAGAACTTCAGTTACAATTTGAAATATTGTTCTTTCTCAATTGCACCTAATTAGAAGTTCAAAAGACCTTTGAAAGTGATAATATGATTTTAATAAATGGTCAGCTACAATAAAACTGGTTGCAGAAGATAGTGTCAAGATGTGCTTTTGCTGCTTGAAAATAGTATTAATCATATTGGTGTCTTGAATTTGGTAATCAATAGATAAAGTGACCAAATAGGATTTTAGGTCAAAGAACAGGTAAATAGGTAATTATGTTTTACCTTACCATTTCAATATGTTTGGGACCTAGTGATAGAAAGGTAAGAATAGTACCTCATCAAAATCAGCAGCAGCACCCATTGGTGTTGCCAATGCCTCCTGAATTAGCTTCATATTTTCAGTTTGTTCATTTATCTCATCCATAGTCTTGTCAACATCATCAATATTTCTGCAGCACGATAACTTTTAAATCAGGTACATTTCAAAGATGAAAAGTAAATAGTGTAAATGGAATCTAATCTGTGTTACTAATGAAATAATCAAGCATGTTACTGATATATATTGCAACATAAGCTGCTATACTGTTATGGAGCATAATCTCTCATTATTACACTTGAATGTTACAGCTAATTACATCTAACTCCATGCTCAAGTAAAGGTGGCAGTTTCGACCCATTTACCTATGAATGGGTAGAGATTTGTTTTTTTTAATCTCTGATTGACCACACAGGTCAAGCTAAAGGATGTAACTAAAAAGAAGACGGGCATAACGGGTTGAAACCATCTTAAGTGTATGAAAACATGAAAACCTCCTAAATTCTTTAGTAGAAAAAGTAATATTATTTCTGCAACGAGTAAACATGTCTGGGTTAAAACAGGACAAGTTGATCCTCAAAGTAATATTAACTATTTACAATAAACTCACTTAGGAAATTGCAAGCATTTGAATAAACTTAGGGTGATTTCAACTTGTTTGACTCATTCAACCAAATGACTGATTCATTTTTGGATAGGTATTTAATCTTTACTCAGTTGACCTGTTGGAGATATAGTATAACCCATATCAACCCATCTTTAGGTTAACGGATTGAAATCGCCTCAACCCAGAGTTATCAGCTTTTTAACTTCATAGTATGATTGTTAATGCTTAATTTTAAGATAAACAAAGTGTACAACTTACGTTGCCTTCTGCATGGCCTTCATTGCTGCTGCACCAGTTCTCAAAGCATCAACAGTCTCTGTAGTAGCTTTGGCCCCTTCTAGCATAATCATCTGATATATTTTTAACATTGTTAATATTACAATTGTTGTACATGCACAATCCTTAAAATGAATATTACTTTGACAACAAAACTAAAAAACTAAATGTCACCTGGTCATGAATACGTAACTGGAAGTTCCCAAGCTGTTCAATTTGTTGTTCATAGAGTTTCTTTCTCTTTAAGCATTGTATTGCCGCTGAATAACATCCGAAAAATAGACAAAAAGATCAAAAACCAACATTTCCATAGTCCATACACAACAAAATAAAATAAAAGATGCATATGTTAGTTTTTTTATTACACATTACACCAGTAAAATCAGTAAAACAAGATATTATTCAAAAATAGTCTTATCTGCATCAAAATAAACGAAAATACACAAACAGGTCGCATGTATCATTCATCTTTGAAAACAAATTATGTGACAATCATTGTGCAAAAAAAGACTAATAAAGCAACATATTGCTTTGTGTATAAAGCAGTGAGTGCGGGCCCAACTATAATCCTATGAACAAAAATGTACAAGGGTGAAGAGATCCAATGAATTTCTGACTATACCCCTTTTGTTCTTTGCTTTAGTATAGTCCTTGGCCTTCTCCACCTCTGCAGAAGCCTTCTTCAAAAGTACTTTCTCTTTCTTTTCCAGCATTTCAAGTGTCTGCAAAAGAACAAGATGAGGCACAAGTCTATTCCATCAAGAAAGAAGAATGATTATCAAAATCTTCTCTTTTCATTGATGATTAAATATATGGGCACTTGGTTAATTGAATCTCAAAGGTTACATGCTGCTACTAATATCAATTGATGATTTAGTTGACGTTTTGATTTCAATAGTTTACGAACCGATATTCAAACTCATGCTTGCCACACTTGTATTGTGTTGATTTTTAAACCAGCAAATTTATAATACTTCCACTCAGTTCAGAACCACCACTTAACAACTATGTGCATGACTATATTTGTTAACAAAGGTACTGGACAATAACACTTCAAAAGAAATTACCCTAAAGGCTAAAACAGGTAACAAAATACTACAAAGTAATCAATATAGTTTAAAATCAAGAAAGAATATAACCCTAAGTCAAAAATACATAAATATTACAGAAGGATCCTAAGTCATCACTGGTCAATGGAAATAGATCCAGGTTAATTTAGACGTTATGCCCAAACCACAATGAATTAAGGAATTCGATCATAAAAAAAACTTCAGGTTAACAAATACTATAAACTAATCGATATAGTTTAAATCTTGAAAAGAATATCATCTACATCACCAAATCAGCAACAAAGGATTACATATGCATCTACTTAATCTATGAAGAAACAACTTTGACCTCGTTTAATTTGTCTAGTGTTGTTACGGCATTAGCTTCTTGCTTAGGTTTTCCAAAAACTCGCGAAAACATGGTTGTTTCTATAGAAGGCTTCCTTCGATTGAATCAACAGAGGGACAATCTTCAACGCCTGTGAATGTAATTTAGGGATTCAGATCTACGATCAGAGAGACGAATCCTGATTAAAAAGAAAAAAACGCCCAAATTTGATCTTTGCATATGCACATACATGTAAATCCAGTGGTTGGAATCTAAATTGAAAGATTACAAAAAGCTTACCTCAAATCTTTTAAGAATTGCAGTTGAGTTAATTGATATGATCAGAGGAAAAAAGAAGCGATGGAAATCGATAAATTTGACGTGGGTTTAAAGTTGAATGTTGGAATAAAGAAAGGGGTGTGGAACGATGCACAGTCATGAACGCACCCGACCCGAAATATATTTATTCTATTTTATTTGATAAAAGGGTGTGTAATATACCTTCCTTGCACATAAATATATTTTACTTATTCAATCCGTATAATACATAATAAATATATTTTTCTTATTCAATCCGTATAATACATGAAATTTCACCTAATCAGTTAATACACAAAAATACCATTCTTCCACATAAAAAACGACATCCGAAGTAGATGTGTTATTCGGGTTTTCTAATCAGGTTTCGGGTTATTTGGTTCGGGTTCCTCGGTTTTTTAGATGTAGGAATTAACCCAACGACCAAACCAAATAAGCAACATTTAGTCGGTTTTCGGGTTTCAATATTCGGATTTATTCGAGTCGGGTTAATTGGTAATCGGGTTAGACTAAATCAATAAACTTTAAATTATTTGCTATCTCAAATGTTTGTTTAAACAAATATATATATGATCAAAATGCATGTATGAGATTTAACATGTGATATCAATATAGAATTTTGTTTATTATCTTGATCAGAAAGTTTTTGAATATTTACATTCACTTTATTATGCGTATTTAAATATTTAATGATATTATATAATACTATCCTCAAAGTTTATGTATAAATTTGAACCACAACAATATAATATAAAGTTTGGAAAATCATGTTTACAAATCTTGTAAATGATAGCATAATACACGCATATATATAAATATTGAAATTTTTAAAAAACTAATATTCGTGTTAATCGGGTTGACCCAAATTTTACAAACTCAACCCAAAGACCAAAACATTTATAAAAATCGGGTTCGGGTTAATGTAATAATCGGGGTGTGTTGCTCGGGTTAGTTGTTAATTGAGTTCGGGTTGATTTTGTTCGGGTTTGATATTCAGGTTCGGGTAAAAACACACCTCTAATCCGAACCGATCCGATATATGTTTCTGAACTGATTAGATTTGTAACAATAGGTACTTGGTACTAGTTTTATAAATAAATTGGTCTTGGTTTGGTAGTCAGGAAAGGGGTGAAAGGAAACAAAAAACCCGATTAGATATTCTTGGACCGATAATTAAATTAGAAACCTAATTTCTTTGAAGATTCCTTGAATTTGTGATGGGCTGTTGTTGGGCTGAAGGCTAGAAGGAAAAAACCTAACCCTTAATTGAATTACTTAACATATATAATAACTATGTAGTATCTACCATCGCTCCGCGGCAGGGTTACGTAACGATATATTTTCGTATTAAAAAGTTTAGAAACAGAGAGTTGTCGTGGTTACAAACACTTGTATATCCCATTAAAAAAATTGTTAGCGGCTGCAGACAGTCATTTGCTATGAGGGACGACATTTTTATTCAACGTTATTGTCTGTCAATGGTTGATGTCAACTATCACTACTAACACAACTTGCATAAATGAGGGGCGACCACCTACACCCGGCAAAACCCTCACAAACCCCGAGTCTCATTTCTTATAAACTTGATAAAGAGTAAAAATGAAAAATATAAAAACTTTATAAAGAAAATAAAAACATGACAGCTATTCATTTCTCTTACAAAATTAATATTATGTAATCAAAACATATACACATAATCTACTTTACTTGAATAATTGATTGAGGAGTTGTTGCTTGTTGCGTACCATCTGCTGCCGAGAAGTCAACCTCTTCAAAAGGTAATTTTTTCAAAATTCTTAATTTAATTTAATAACATATTTCTTATTACTTGATAGGCACTAAGTTAAATATTTCATGAGAAACCTTAATACTTGATTAATGTAAAAACTTTTACTTCACTTCATTGTTAAATAGCCACAACCATAATTCACAATTTGATTCAAAACTTTATTTCCATTGAGAACCCGATTTGAGATATAAGCAGGGGCGAAGCTATTAGGGGGGGCTATTTTTTCGTTCGTAGTGTTAAATTTTAGCCCGATAGTGTAAATTTTTTGCCCCGGTAGTGTAAATTTTTATATAAATATCGAGTTCGCCCCCTTGAAAAAAAGTCATTTCGCCCCCGCCCCCGCCCCCGCCCCTACTATAAAGTTGGTTAAGCTCCGCCACTGGATATAAGATTAAATGATCGAGTTCGCAATGTTGAATCAAATCGAGAATTGAAACAATTTTAGTCTTGATGATCTACTAGTGTGATTCGTCCAAATGTCAGTCTACACAACTTTTTTTCATGTTGACATTCTTACATTTACGTTGTTCGGTCTTTTTGTATTTATTGATTATTTGTTTTATGTTTGTTTTAGTTTGGTGACCGAAAATGTTACAAAGGATTGTTATTCAAAATTATAAATATTGAATAATTTGTTCTATGTTTGTTATATGGCTCAAACATGCTCTTTTAATCATAAATCTATATCCTTATGCATTATGGGATTTGGAATCTCAACCTCATAGATAAACATCACTATATACAAAGCAAGTACGGTTCATTTTACACGAAATATATATAACCAAAATTTTATGAAGAGAGAAAGAAGTAGACCGAATCATGATATGGTCCTATTTTGGTATTCATGTTCACTTCAGATTCTTTAACGAATGTGGGTCAAGTAAGTAGTTTTTTATAATAACCAAAAGTTACAATTAATTATTTTTTTAATATTTCTAATAAACATTCAATCACTAACACTATCATAAAAGATTTTTTTTGCTTTTTTTAACATATGATAAATAAATAGTTGATATTTTCATAACTAAATTAGTTATGGGTTATGACTGATGATCAAAGGTACGTAAATCAGTTCCAAACCTTATGAGATTAGAACCTATCCGGTATAGTTAATGAAAAGTCAAAACCTATTTGAGCCTCAATCTGGTTCGGCTTAAAGCTAGTATCCTAACCGAGTATTGTTCGGTTTGGGGTAGCTTTGGTCTCTTACCTACAATTTTATCAGTTCCAAACCACTTTTAGCTAGTACCGGTTCCAAATCGTCTAGGTCCTGGTTCTAGTCGGGTTTGGTTCGCGAACCGCTTTGATTGTGCACCTCCATCTCTTTACTTATGAATCATTACCATGAGAAATTTAGCTGGGTCAGTTTTGGAGATCCATGTGCTGGGCCCAAGTGTTTATATTATCTCTTATAGTTATAGATCAGTGAGTTATTGGGCTTCTGGGCCTGGTCTTATCTGTCGACGACATCACTCAGAGAGGCCGAGATCATTGGCATCTGGGCCTAGTATTTATTCTCACTGGGCCATGGCTTCACGCCAAGATTATTATTGGCCCATGTTTTAGGCCCAAGTTTTGGTTTATATATTATAGACCATTAACCATCTCACCTGACAGGCCAAAGCCCACACTCGTTTGACTTTTAACTTTTCAAGTTTCTACAATTTTGTTGACTCTTTCTTTAGTTCAATTCTCCAAAGTGCGAACCTAATTCTCACTCCAAAAGCTTCCTTATATCCTCTTCATTATTCGATAAAATACAAAAACATACAAATGTGACCTGACAATTACAAAATTACACAAGGAAAGCTGAAGTAAATATGCACGACACAATTCCCATAAGAACGGCTTCTAGTTTTAACCATGTCGTTCCACTGCTACTCGCGCTCCCACTTGGTCGTTTAGTGCTTGTTCCAAGGCCACCAGCACTTGTCGCATTAGCACTAGCCGTTGGGCTACTAGCCGGAGCATTAGCACCGGCACTAGAAGAGTGCCCGTATTGATAGAAAACTTGTGCATCCGTTGAATTGGGAGCCAAATGGAGAAGTTCTGCATAAAATAATGAATTTGATATGAAAAGCTACTACTAAATCTATATTATTGTCCACAATTATAATAAAACTTTCAACCACTCGGAGTCACATATTTGCTACAAACATTGATACCGCTAAACAACAAGTTCCGTAAACATTACAGTTATAACATGTCAAATACTTAATAAATATAAAAAATTATGGTTTCAAATCACAAGAAAACAATTTTTTTTGTTTAAAAGATAATAAGATTCTGGCCAAACTACACTTAAAAAATCATGTTCATGGAAACTTGTATTGACCACATGTTTATTGTGTCAACTCTAGATGCACGTGTTAAACAACTTTTTTTAACGACAACTCACACATTCATTTATTCTTACTCTAAACTACACCAATTGACAACACATAGATAATTCAGGATAAACAATCATCTGTAAAACTTGAATCTACAACCTTTAGTTAAGATGTGAACACTATTTACCAGTACACCCAACCTACAGCTCACGTGTTAAATAACCAATAATTGTACTTACATACCTGGACATTTAGTAACATTGGCTGGGGCATGACACACCGTAGGCAGGCCTAATGCTAGAGTAACATTAATTGTAAGTCCTAAATCCGGATCATTTCGATCTTTGATCACAACACACAAACACTTCTTGTTCGTGTTCAACACTTGTTTCAAGCCCGTACAACAATCGGGCGTAGGCGACTTAGCATTGCCGCCTACGTACGGCAAACATGTGGCTAGTCCCACCAACTGCTCAGTACACTCCTCCTTGTCCTTCTCATTTGCACCCGATGTCGCGTGACCGATCAACACAAGGGTTAGAACCATGAACCCGAACCATAACCGAACACCGATTGTTTGTGAACCCATTGGCATTGAATGAGAGTATGTGATGGTCAGGGGAAATATGGGGTGAGTTGAAACACTTGCTAGTGAATTTTGTTGAAGATAAAGTTGTGACCTTAAATAGAAGTTGTTTGCATACAAGTCTAGACATTATTATATCCAGAACTATCTTCAGCATGTAATTAAAAAATATGGTCGGTTGGTTTAAATGATTTCTTGTTTAAATGCAACATATCTCTGTCTCTAGCTTTTTCTACAATAATATTGTCATAGTATTATTTATCCATTAATTTTACGCACGGTGAATGTGGTGGCGAACGAACCCAAACCTGTTTGAAAAATAAAACATCTGAAACCTGTGAGACATGTAACGAGATCCTATACAGGTACAAGATTAGTTATAAGAAATTTCATGAGTTTTGGACAGGTATGATATTCATCCAATTAACTGAACCCTCTTCCTGTGAACTGAATATATTAATATTTTATTTATATAACAAATTTAAATTTATTTTTTAAGTTGGTTTTTAAAGTGAGATTAAGATAATGGATATCCAAATATGTAAGTTTTAACCATATAAGATCACGATAAATCTAATAGTATCAGTTCTGAATGTATAATGGTTATGAGTTTGTTAGACAATATATGGAAAAAGCTTTTTTGTAATAATAAGATATGAAACTGAAATTATCGAAACTCTTATCGTGTCGGGGGCCATTGTCATCTAGTGCTAAATTTGGTGAGACGATGGTAGTGCGTATTATGAAAAGGTGGAAAGTGAAAGTGGGCATGAGTTGAAGCACTTCACCAACCCACTAAGGTTTGTGGTAGGACATCACATGACTACTTTTCATGAGCTTTTAGATACTAGAGTACTAGATGTTTTTTATTAACATTTATATTCATGTTATAAACGATGTCATGCTTTGTTGGACGACCACATCACAAAATGAAGATTATCTTATAGATTTCTTCAAACAAGTTGAAGTCTATAATATGTATAATTTTATACGTCTGTTTAAATATGATAACATGATAATTCTGAAGTTTTAAGAGGCGTTTGATTGGTTGGAATTTAATAAAATAATAATTTGAATTTCAAGCCATATAATTGTTAGAGAATAAATATAAGTTTAATAACTTACACTTGTGCCTCATACTTTGTTTCTGCTTTTGTTGTTTGCACATTTTCTTGACCTCCAGTTTTACTAGTTTCAATTTATTTGACATATTCCACTTAATTTAAAAATACATACATACATAACATAAGGTTTCTTCTCTTCTTTTACATCGATATCTAATGTAACAAACATAAAAATAAAATATATATTATGCTAGAAGAAATAAACTTAGGATATATGTAATATCTTTGTGAGAGGAGACGTGATTGCTCTCATGCGACTTCCCTTCACATCCTTTCACTCCCGTTGGCATGGTATGATTACACCCTCATATCGTCACATCAGAGCTCAACCTCCCCTCCCCCCTCTCTCACAATGGTGTTACGGTTGTCTTTATCTTTAAGGGTTGGTGCAGTCCCAAGTGTGGAGCACTAAGTTATTTTGTTTTTGGAGGATCATAATCGCTTGTCTAAAGACGTTTCACTAAAATAATCATAACATGGGGTAGAGGTTTTTGTTTTGAGTCTGCGATCAGTCAAAACAATTGTTGTATGAAGGAGTACGTTTCCACAAACACCGTAGGCGGTTTGGGTCATCGTTTGGCCAAAAACAACTCTTGTTTTTGGCCCATTTATGTTTTGAGGACCATTTGACTTTTGATATTTCTTTATATTCATGTAATCATTGGGAGAACAACACTTTTTAAGAATTTACAAAAATCAGTTATCTCTCATCACAAAGTGTGTGTTAGTGTGTAATTAAGCTGATCGTCGGTAATTAAAAGAGTTGTTTTATTTATTCTTTGTGAATCAACAATTTCAATTGGTTATCTTTTGTCTCCGCCTACGTCAATGGCTAATCTGTCATCCCTTACCTTATATGTATTATTTGCCAGTAATAAGTAAACCAATAATGATAGTATGATAGATGGTGGTGACATATCGATATTAAATCATCTCCACGCCTGTATCTTGGAGGGCTCAATTGAGGATGAGTAGTGAATGGTGAGTGAAAATGCCACATCTTGTAGCGCTCAATTTATTACCACCTAAAATTATCCATCTAGCGATTTGATGAACAATTACGTATATGATATGATTTTAGAGCCTTAAAAATCACATTCAATAAGTATGAGAATATTAAAAGTAATAGGTTTACACAATTGGTTCCTCATCCTCATACATCTATTTTATGGATTTGGTTGTCTAAGTGTGAAAAATTACAATATTGAAAACATTTTGTCCAGTAACGAAGCTTCAACATTTTATGAGATGGGGCGAAAGTAAATATTTTAAGGCGGCGAACTTAATACATATATAAAGAAACGACTAGACCGAAGTTAATACTACTAACGCAAAAACAAGGGTGTGGCGAGTGTGTCATTAGCCCGCCTGCCCCCTACCAAACTTCACCATTGATCTGATCTTTTATCTTGTCTATTGTTACTATTCTCTCACACTAGTGTTTCAATCGAAGGGTTGCAATGCAAGAAAAGGTAATGGTGGTATGAAGACCGAGAGTATTCGTTTTTGAATAAGATAATCCAGCTTCAAATAGTCAAACCTAAATAACCCAGTCCAAATACTAAATGACCTAAACCCGATTCAATTATAACCCTTAATCAAGACTCTAAAGATCGATTGGTTTATAAGGAAGGTGTTATTATGGTTTTTTATATTATATTTAATAGTAAGGATAAAATAGTCTTTTTACATATACATAATAAAATGTCACACGTCAGTTAGCGTGAAGGACCGAACAAATTATTTGTTTATGAATAAACGAGGACGAAGTTGTAAGTTCGTACTTGGCAATAAAATTCGTAAAACAAATATACCATAAAGACCATATATGTAATAAACTCTTAATAGTTTTCGGTGTGAGTTACTAATATCCTCATATATTGGTTTTTAGTTTTTTGCTTCAAATCATCTCATGTTGGCTGATATGATTGTCATAGATGAAGTTCTTGGTATCAATTGCTTTGTTTCTTTTGTCAAACTTTCCAATGTTAGCGGCTATCTTTGGCACCTTCGACCTTATTGTATTTAATGCCTTTTCTAAAATTCTTGGATCATTAACCCTTACGTCTTACAAGACGTACTAAAAAAACAAACGTCGCCTGAGAGATTCGAACTCTCGCGGGGAAACCCCATGTACTTAGCAGGCACACGCCTTAACCACTCGGCCAAAGCGACGCTATATTTTTCCTTAAAATATTTTAACCTACATAACTTAACAACTATTACAACAAAACAAACCACCCATGGGCCATTGTAACTAACGTTCTTACAAAACAACACTAACCAAACTGCAACGCCAAATGGCTTCTTCAACCTCCATCACCACCACCACCACCGCAACCACCGCCGTGATGAACCCTCCGACCCACCGCTGCACCTCCTGCAACACCGATCTCACCACCACCACCGAACCCCTATGCCCCCACTGCAACTCTCCCCTTCCCCCCAACAACAACCCTAACCCTCACCATCATGATCACACCCCCTCCGCCGCCGATCCATTTCCATCATCAACCACCACCACTCCTCCCTTCTCCACCGTCACCGCCTCCGACGACAACTTCCTCCTCGACAGCCCCTACCTCCACCGCCTAATTCACCATCTCACACACTCAAACGACTCCTCACCATCCACCACCACCACCACCACCACAACAACAACATCAACAACAACAGCAACAACAACAGCAACGGCATCTCGATATCACTCACCTACGTCAAAATCCGCTATCGAGGCGATTCCTCTGGTAACGATCAGTTCTGAATTGCTTGAAATAGATCCGATCGTTCTATGTGCTGTTTGTAAGGATCAGTTTGTGATTGACGATGAGGCGAAACAGTTACCGTGTAAGCATATGTACCATCCTGATTGTATCCTTCCGTGGCTCTCGAAGCACAACTCCTGTCCCGTGTGTCGGTTCGAGATGCCTCGAGAGGCCGTTGGCAGTGGCGTGAAGGTGCGGAGGCGGTCGAGGTCTAGGGTTTTGAGATTGGGGGATTTGATGGAGGATGTTGATGATGAGGCTATGTTGGGGATTGGGTTTAGGAACTTGCATCATCACTACCTGCAGTCGGAGATTAGTCGTGAGAGTGTGATTCCCTTTAGTCGTATTGGGCAGACCGTTGAGGTCGATGTGTTGCCTGATTCGGGTCAGGTTAGTGGTCTAGAGGATGTGTCTGGGTGGCCGAATTGGCCAGTGAATGAGGGCGTTGGCGGTGGTGGTGGAGAGAATGTGTCTGGTTGGGCAAACTGGCCTGTGAATCGTGGAGGTGTTGATGGCAGTGAGAATGGTGTAAATGCTGATGTTCTGATGCCCTGAACTCTGCGGATTTGGGTATGTCTTGAATCTTGATCAAGCTTTAGCTATTGTAAAGTGTTTTCAATGTGCTATAGAATGACTGTAATTGATAATGATATGTTACATTGTTGTTGAAAATTGAAGCTTAATGATTAATCAGACTTGCCCATTGTTGTTGAAAACAAAAAAGAATCCCTATTGTAAGCTTAGGTCTTGATTCTTGGGTGATTTGTAGATTATATGATCTAACATAACTCTTAATGTGTAAGCTTAGGTCTTGATTCTTGGGTGATTTGTAGGTTATACATCGTCAATAACTTAAATGTGTGTATGTTGGTCAGTTGGTGTATGTAGGCAGGGTTATGAAAACTCATGGCATCTGCAGATATGGGTAGCGGTTCGTTGGTTTGATTTGATTTACTCCCTCATGAAGCTGTTTTAGTTTCTTATTTAGGACGTCACATGTTAGTTTTACTATGATTCATTTGTTGTTGGTAAAGATTTCAAGTTAAAAGCTTTCTTTATGACCACTGTCATTCTTGAGAAATTCTTCTACCATTGAACATCGCATGCAACATTATAGATTTACTATCCAATTATGATGTTTCAAGTCGATCTTAATTAACACATTATTGATCTTGATTTTACCATGCACGTGTAGGTTAATCAAAGCAGCTCACCGTCATGTACAATTTGATGAAATTAATCTGCTACATATGGCATCACCAAAATTATGTAATTGTATGATCTATCCTCAAGACGGGCCGTGACACCATGCGAACGAGCAATTGCTATCCTTATTATTACTTTGCGTAAACATTTCTAGCATAGGTTTTTGTTGATAAAGATTACCATATGATATAATGATATATGCTTTATTGTTATGTTTCTTCTCCGCTATAAGCGTGACTGTGAATACATAGCTTCTTTCTAGTTTAATTTTGCCAGGGGACAAGGACAATCTTTAAGGGATGTATAGGTAGTGTAGATATCCCGGTAATTTCTCTCATGTCGATATCATCGGGTTTTACTCCATCTGGAAGCTTCCAATCGTAACAAAACAACAAATTAGCAACGATGTATTCAACCGTACTCATTCCAAAGTTCATACCGGGGCATATTCTCCGGCCAGCTCCGAATGGAATGAACTCGAAGTCTGCAGCCAAATAGCCAATTGAAGTGTTTTCAAATCTCTCAGGTATGAAGCTCTCAGGATCTTCCCAAGTGCCGGGATCTGTTGCACAGGCCCAAGCATTAACAAGGATCCTCGTCTTGGCTGGAATATCGTATCCACTCACAATGCAATCCTCCCGGTTCTTTCTAGGAAGCAAAATAGGCACACCATGTAACCTTAACGTTTCCTTTAATACTAGCTTCATGTAATCCAAGTTCAATATGTCTGCCTCTGCGACTCTATTTCCCCTCACCACCGCTCGCACTTCTGCTTGTGCTTTCTTCATTATCGTCGGGTTCCTCATCATTTCAGTAATTCCCCATTCGATTGTCATTGAAGATGAACTTGTCCCGGCAGTCAACATTTCCTGAATCAATACATAATAAGTGTACAGGTTAATATCAAAACCATATTTTTTTTGGTTAGCGGGTAAACTTTAAAACTCAAAGGAATCGTACATTGGCCGTGGTTTATAAAAGATGTTTTAACTTCAAATGCCATCAACGTGGTTTGGGCACTATGGTTGTGGATGAGAGGAGTCCTCTCACACAATTAAACAGTATGAGCAGTTAGGTCAAAATCTTGTTCGAATAAAGATATTGTGTTCAAGTTACACAAATCGATAGAATTAAAATGTACTCACAAGAATAATTGCTTTGATATTGTCATCAGTGATGGGCAAATCTAGATCACCACTCTGTTGCAACCTTAATAGAACATCAACCAGATCTTCATGATCCTCGCTCCTACGCGGTTTGTTTCTGTGTTCCTCCAAGATGTTTTGCAATATCACATCTACTTCCTTATGCATCTTCAACCATTGAGCTTTCTTCCCAGAAATGACATTTGGAAAACTTAGGCTCGGATAATAATTAAACAAATTAAAATGATTGAATGATTTCAACATGGCGTATGTGGAATCTAAAATGAACTGTCGTTCTTGGCAGATATCTCCTAACGTAGCCCTGCTAACCATGTTATTAACCATCTGTTGGATTGTATCCCTTATAACGATAGGTGTTCCACATGAAGATTCAAAAGACTTGAAAACAAGAGAAAGCTCCTCTTCTCGAATATAGAAGAAAGATCGGATTTTTTTCATGCTTAGGAGCTCTAAAGTACAAATCTTCTTCATCTGTCTCCAGTAATTCCCATAACAAGCCCATGCAATGTTTGAAGCTTTATAGTAAAAAATCTGAGATGTTGTTGCCGTGGGTCTGTCTGCAAAACTAAGATCCTGGGTCTTCATGATCTCGTGAGCTAATCGAGGCGAGGATATGACGACAGTAGGCACTTGCCCAAGCTGTAAGTGCATGATGGGACCATATTTCCGAGCCAAGTCTCTAAGATTTCGGTGGGGTTCTATCTTATCGAGTAGGTGTATATTTCCGATGATTGGGAGCTTCAGAGGCCCTGGTGGGAGGCTTCTTGCAGTCTTGGCGGTTTTGATCAGTGCCCAATAAGAGAAGAGAATAAGTGAAGAAGCAATGAAGAAGAAGATTATGAAAGGTTCCATGACTTGAGTTTTAGTGGTTGTATACTTGTGTTGTTGAAAGGCACCTAAGTTTGTATTATAGAGGGTGTTCTACCATGCAAAGTTGAAAATATTTACTGATGTCAATTCATTATTAATAGTGGATGGTAAGTACAAATCACAATGATGCATCTCTGACAATGGATGAGCAAAACTATCAGATGCATATTTTGACAAACTATACATGTAATTCAGTTCTATTACTTCAAAGTTATACATGATGATTCCATGCACCTCGACAACACACACAGACAAATATTAACAGTGAAGATGATCGAGGAGCGAGACAAAAGCTCACTCCTTGTTGCGGGAGGATTTGTCTTTCTTTTGGCCCCCACCAAGAATACGATAGATCTGTAGACCTCTACTAAATGCTTGGTTGAACAGCATTCGTGTTTGGAACTCTGAGACGAAAGGGAACCAAGCCAAAAATGCAACCGGGGTGAATAGAAGCAAGCCCATGATCATTTCATAATACTGCGCTAGCGTTCTAACCGATGACCAGAATCCAGATTGTCTCAGAAATGGCTTCAGAGCTTGTGCAATCTAATACATCAAAGGCAAAATGTTACAAGTGAGAATAAATTTAGATTATATATGTGATACAGAAGGTGGAGCTTACAGCCCATTTATTTTACAGGGTCGATTTGAGTTGTGTTCTATCTTAAGCAAGTCAATAAGTAAAAAGGAAATGGGTCAGCTAATTTGAGTAAAAAGCACGTCAATATTCTTTTTCTGATGCTCGAATTATATTTAAAAGTAATTAATTGAAAGTAAACAAAAAAGCGTCTTTGTTGTCAACTTAACTTAACCCTGTTTGTTTCAATTTGTATAAAAGAAAAACCAGGTTGACCCGTTACACAACTTGTTAACCCGCCATCTTGCCACCTCTGTTATAAACAGTTAGCTACAAACTGATGAATGATATAGGGCTTGCTCACCAGAAGCATTCCCCAACCGGTAGGCATTAAAGCAAGGATGCATACTAGTACATCCTTCACTGTCATATGAGGTTGCGCGATTATGGTAATCAGGATAGAAAGAAATGTGAGGAAGACTAATCCTTTGATCAATCGGAACGCAAGCTGATAGTCATTACTAAGAGATTTTTTACAGTATGACACCCCCTGAAAAACAAATGGAAACATGCAAATAAATTTAGTATCCAAATCAAAGTTACTATAAGAAAGCGGTTTAATTGTTAATCAACCTTCATTACAAGAAGTCCTGCAAAGATCACAAGCCATGATATTCCATAAACCTGCAAGTAAGAAGCAAATCAATGATGGTTTATGTAAACTTAATTCTGTTTTATGTCTATGACATTTTATTGTAGGAATACCAGAAAACTTTTGCTGTTGGTGATGTTGAGATGATATACGAGTCCAAATTGATAGATAAAGAATCGAAGTGCCAACAAAATCTCTATAATGATGCCCCTTATCCCAGAAGAAAGAAGATGTTCTTGATTTTTTTCCCACCATGATTCCCAGCTCTTTTCAACAGAGACACCGATCCCGCCTTGGTTGCTTATCCACTTACTCCAATCTGTCCAATCATCGACAATTTTCTGCCACTCGAATCCTGATGGGTTAAAAAGAAATGGAGCGAAAAGCCATGTTCCCACCATGAACCACATTGATATAGTAATCAAAACATATGCCACTGAACTTCTATAAGATTCACCAAATATCTCATACACAACAAGTAAGATCAGAAGTTCAATTCCCTTGACAAAGTGACTGCGAGAATAGAGCCTGTAATTCTCAGCAAATTTGGCGTGAAATACAACAAACCCACGGCCCGTAGCTCTGTACTGTGCACCTCCATGAAGCAAAGTTCTACCATAATAATGAGTTTTGGTACCAAGAGAAAATGTGAAAAACACAGAAGCTAACTGTAGTTGCATCAGAACAAAATCAGTAAGCGCGCTTCTGAATCCTCTTTCCAGTCCTATTTCCATTATCATTGGAAGCGCCATAATAAAGCCAATTTGGACAAAAGACTGTGAAGCAAGAGCTACTTGGAGTGGATTATTTCTCATGACTGCTTTATTCGTACTTAACTCTCTTTCAAGTCCACTTAGTACAAGATATAGGCGACCGTATAGGAACACATATACTATAAGCACAGTCAGCTGCCACATAAAACAACTTTCTGGTATCAGATAGTGCAGAATTTGAATTATTAGGTAAAGATTAACATATTTCATGAGCTGTTAAGTACCAGTGTATTGAAGTAGAATCCTACAGTAGTGAAATAGCATGAGAGCATACGGAAGAAATCAAAACGGTGTCCAAGCCTATATACATCGCGACTCATTGTCTGCTCTCCATTTCCGTTGGCTATCTTCGCCTCAAACAATGATATCTGGTTGAGTCCCACATCTCTTCCTTTACCAACTTGTATGTATTCATGATGAGTAACATTTCCTCCGCGTAGTGTAGAATTAAAACCTGAAACACATTTGGGAATTGTGAGCTATTAAAGTGGATAAAAACACAGAAAATTAAAAACACAGAAAATTAAAGAAGCTTCAATGCAAAATTATGCCTGCAAATATGTCTTCACTCAGGTTAACGAATTCGAAGCCTTGCTGATACCCCCTCGGGTCAAGTGAAATAGTCTATCGAAAACATCAGGATGCCCATAGTGAAATCTGACCCTGAATGATTAGAAACACATGAACTATTTACGAAGACCATAATTTATATATGAAATCTGATATTAAATCCGTATTATATATCTAAACAATAAAATGCCAGTCTTGAAACTTACTTTAATGGGTTAGCCAACAATCTTTGTCCAATTGTTACAAAACTAGTCTCCTGGTTAGACATGAACCACGCGAGAGAAGAAACACTGATCGAAAAGCACAAATTAATGATATAAAAAGTCATCGTTCAAGAAATAGAGCAATGCATACGATACATAAGAAAAACATATTCACCTGCCAGTGAATATATGCTCCCTAAGTCCAAGTATGGTTGGAGTTCGCACACCATGTTTGATAAGGAACTCTTGAAGCAAATTCCTCATTTTTAAGGCTTCTTCCATGTAGTTGTCCTGTTGACCATATAACAGAAAAAACTATATTCCTTGCTACAAGAAAATAGTCATAATATATTTTAGGCAGAAAGAGTACCTGGTTCATGTCTATTGTTTGCAGCCCTTCTCCGCGTGTGAATATTATGGCATGATTTTGGTTCTCTGGTTTTCCCTCACCCAACATGGCAGGTCCTGGAAGTTTTATACGATATATAACCTGAACAACGAAAAGTTCGCATTTGCTTCAATTCATTCGTAGCATGCTTTATATGATATACTCATGTTTCAAACAGTAGCTTTAACTTTTTTTTGTACTAGTGTCATTGTTTAATGCATAAATATAATGTATAACAAAACTAACCGATGAAAGCCTATAGCCAAACTTTTTATGCCCCATTGCAATATATATAGGCTCCAACCGATATTTTAATGCTATAAATATTGAAACTTGTACCTGGTCAAAGATTTGATCTTGGTCTGATGCATCTGCAGACTTTGGTACAGCTTTCACAAGAACCGAATAGTAAGAAAAATTATCAATCACATTTTCTGATTCGTTATAGCTAGGTTCTTCCACCTCGTCAATATAGGCAACACGAAGAGATGGATACCTGCCACATAAACATATGGATGGTTATAAGATAGAACTAATACATAACACATCATACTTAAGGTAAAAAATTTCAAATGTTACGTTGCCATAAGCTTCAAAATGTTATGAGCACGAGCATCTTTTGATCTTTTCTGAATGCCATATTGTTGACATGAGACAACATAATTGAACTTCATATCTGCAATTGCTTGGCATTGCGCCAGTAGTGATTTTTCATTCCTCAAATATTCTTCTGTGTTAGAATCAGCAGTCTTGTAACCTTCCATTAACTCTGAAACAATGATCAAAAGTATATAACATGCGTTAAATTGCAAATTTCATGATAAATATTGCTATTGGAATAATGATAGTAATGCTAGTATGTACCATCATCCTTTGCCATGTCAAGGAAAGCCTGAAGTTCCAATGCTTGCCGATAGTACATCATGCCTCGTACTAATTTATGTTCAAAAAAGAGTCAAATTGTTATCAGAATACAGGAATCAATAATAAAAGGTTGCCATTAATTTTATGATTAGTCATTCTCTACCATCTTTTAACTAGTTCATGTGTCTTCAATCATGATTATTTGTAGAACAAGAAAATCATTTACAACTACAGAGTTTATGAAACAACTCTGTTACGTTAAGATAATACTTGAATCATAAATCAGTCAGTTACCAGTCTTGGTAAGCGTTTGGCCTCTGTATGATGCCCAAAGGTGAAGTTCTTTTTCTTTTGCCGGATCTTCTTTCAGTTCTTCTTCATTGCTACAGTTTACTCTCTCTAGGAAGTTGTTCCATTCATCTAAAAAATATTTACTTCGTTTCATGAACGTGTATAGATTGTAATATCGAAGAGGAACTAAAAAAGCATGAACACGAACTGACCCGGGAAGATTTTCTTCAAGTAGTAGAGGATGGAAACATCATCTTCATTTGCCTTTTCTAAGGCATCCGTTGAAAATAACACTTCCTCATTGTAGTAAGGAGTCAGGACCCTAAATGAAAAAATTAGCATGTAGTAAAAAGGAATCTGTGACTATTGTTATAGAACTGATGGCGAAACTTACGAGAATGATATCATATTTCTAACTTTGGGTGCCACAGGCATGTCCATAAACAATGAATTTGCGAAGAAAGTGATACGCCTTCTGGCTTCTAAGTTTGATGGTACATCCATGGCAGATTCTTTTACAGTAAGCAAGAGATGAAGCCTTTTAATCTAGAAGCAATGACAAGATAACAAGGTTTTATAAACTTACACAATCTGGTACATTCTTGCTGTTAGTTCTCAAATATTATTGGTTTTTATATGAATGCTCCTCTATGCTTTTGTGCAAATATAAATAATGATGAAACAAATGTTGGTAGACGATTAGAAGCTTTTGTTAGATCAGAACTTACTTTCTTTTCCCAAGCTTCTGTCTCAACAGTTACAGGAAAATTAAGATCTGAAAAAGGCTTCTGATAATCATGTGGTGCTATAGCTTCATGAACTCCATAAGTTCCACCATGACTGACTCCAGGATGCTATATTACAAAAAACAAAAGAAATTTGGTCAAGTAATGTGATGTTAAGTAACTCGATGATCAATACGCTGAAACCATTTCATTTTACCTAGAATCTGTCTCATCTAATATATCTCTTTTCACCACCTCTAGCATGTCAATTAACACTATCACAATTTTTTCCTTGTCACTTGCTTCATTCCTTTTCTGAAAGCAAAGATTTCTATTAAGTTTTAGTATCGGCCTCGTAAGAGACAATAACGAAAAGCAAAGATGTTTTATTTGACCAAAAACTCGATAAGCTGAATGAAATGATCAGTGAGGCTAGGCAGGGCACTCATATCCAACACACTTATGAGATCTCCCTCCTGTATGTGATGGTCAACTTTTTCAAAAATCTTGGTAATGTCACTGCATATACAGAAACCATGTCAAAAACAAACCCACATCATAATTATTAATATATTTACTTGGAGAGGCTGGACAGGGGAGTTAACGGACGGGTCAAACTTGTTGAGATTATTACAAATATATAGTTAATCCGTCAAATATGAATGCAAAAGTTATATTATTACAATATTAGTTAAGGTCTTCTTCTACTGAAGTGAATTATGAGTTTTATGCAATTGAATGACGTGTGACCCTTTTGACATGCTTTCTTTTTAGTTGAATCGTTTAGCTTAACTCATTTAATCCGTTAGAGACAAAACATGACCCAAAATTGGTTGAGATTAAAATCATTAACATATTCTATGAAATGAATCAGGTGGTGGTTTACATACGCCTTTTCGTGTGGCTGTTGAACTAGAAAATTTAGAATATTTTTGCATGAAGCATAGCATTCCTTTACAGCACAGAGCATATAACTGTCTGCATTTAGCCTCTTTTGCAGTTCTCGTTGGCGGTCTCGGTCTTTTCCATTGCTGTCTTTTGCCATGTCCAATGCTATCGGAAGCTGCAAATTGCTTATTAAAAAGTCAGCACATATACATTCTCAATGTTCATGAAAGAAAGTCATTCAGTAAGTAGTAAACCTTGCCAGCAAGTAAAAACGGAGGCCACTGAATAAGATTCAAGTCAAAATCAGCCCAGTATGGCATGAGTAAAAGGTCCATTTCCCTGATAATATAAAAACTTATGTCCAAATAAATATCAAGTAAGAAAAGTTTAAAGTTACAAGCATGTAATAATGTCTAAAGTACCTATCGCTTATCAAATCTTCCTCCCTGAAACATGTAATAATCTTATTCCACATCTGAGCAAACCTTGCTGTCTCCTCTTTATTGGTTGGTTCCTGAAATAATCCCCAAATTAAACATTAAACTCTGTTGTGAACATTTTCATAATAACAACAATAAATGTGTAATCTTTGGGTTGAGTCTAAAACTAACAAAGTCCATATATTGTAGAAATTGTTAATATTATAAAAGTATCCAAAGATCATGAAGACTACACCTTGTCCAATCTACGGGTTAGAATATCGTTGATTCCCTTCTTAGTCAATTCACTATTTTCTGCTGGAATTAAGCAGTCTTTAAATGCGCCTGGCAGTGACTGGAATCGGCTTCTCAACATACTTAAAGTTCGAATCTAGAGAAATGAACATTAGATGGACATATTGTGAAAAAACTGAAACGTAAAAACATAATTGTAAATATTATTTACTAAATAATGCTAGCAGGATCATTCACCTCTCCAAGACGCCGAAATGCACCATAAATTCCACCAAATATCGTGGAAAATATGGCATACCATATCTGAGTATCCATGAAATAGACCTGTAAAGAACAGAATATCACATTAAAATCAAATTTTGGCAAAAATAAAAAAAGAAAAAAAATAGTAGGACAGAACTAAGATAACTTTAACATACTAGAATGATAGGAGACCAGAGTGCAATCACAACACCAATATTGCTGCTAGCTGGAAAAAAAGGACAGTTAATTTGTAACATCTTTACTTTGGAACTATATGATTAAAACTATATGCATAAACATATATCATATATGCAGTGACGGAATCAAAGCTTCTTGGTCGGTTGTCTTAATAAGATTATCTCCTCTACCAGCTATAATTAAGGGGTCCAAGTAGGTTTTTTATTTTCAAGAAAAAGTTCAGTCTTTCAACAAATTCTCGTGACCGAGGGTCAACGGGCCCTCTTGACCCTCCCTGGTTCCGCCCCTGCATATATAGGTTCTAGAACTTGATTACCTTGAGGGAAGAACTCATGCCATTCATAACGCCTAATGTGAAGTCGCATAATTGCTTTTGTTGGATCCACTAGAGGCTTTATCTGTAATATGCAACTCTCAGTGAAATCATAAGTAGTATTGATTATTTTCCGCACGCAAATGATAAAGACCAAGAGAGGCACCTCTAAGTAGTAACTGAAAGCTAACTTTGCTGCTATGAGAAGTACCCAGAATATAGTATACCTAGAAAGGGAAATTACACAACATAAAGCAAGGGACACGTATATCAAACAATGTAAACAACATTGTTAATACTTAATATGGAAGTCATACTTGATAAGGGATAGTGGATCTTCATGCATTCCCCTCCCAACATAGAGCGGAAGCTGCAAAATTTAATGAAATTATGATTGATTGTATAGAGTAACAAAAAGAAATTAATCACATAAGTTGTTAAAAGGTTATTGTACCTGAGACCACCACATCATGAACCTCACAATTTTGTAGTCTGATTTCTCTAGATTGCGACGTATGAATGGTAGGAGAAACAATAATCCAGAAAGGATATTTGGAGATAAGTAGATAACAACTGCTATAATAAAAAGAGAAGGTGAACTTGACCCGTTACCGAACCAGCTCTTAATGGTCTCTCCTAAACCAGATGGATTATTCCAACTATATGAATATGTTATTGGTAAAACTACTACCCAAGCTGCTGCAGTAAGAACCTTAAGAACATATCGAAGCTTCACGTTAAATGACATGCTGAACCTTGCTTTCCACATCATCACTACATCAAGGACAGCTGAAAAATGCAGAGGAAAGAATCTGATTAGAACTTCATCGAAGCAACAAGTATAAATATGAATGTTTTCATATGTGAGTACACAATATGCATAAATGAATTTGAGTTTAGACCGAGTTTGTCACTGGTTACCTTGTGCAAGTTTTAGAACTGCTGCTGTTATGAAGATGCTCAACACTTTCTTGAATACAACACCATCAAAGATTGAGCTAAGTTCACCCGATCCGTTCCATGCTATAATAATCATCGCCTTAAGCATGAAAGGATCAAGTTAACAAAACAAAGTCTAAGCCATGCAATATATATATGACAGCAGAGAAACAGGATATTTACCTGTAAACACAGAATGAAAAAGCTCCACATCCTATCAAAGCTCCTAAAGACATGCCAGTATGAATCTAATTCAACAAAGTTGATTTTTCCAACTGAATGATTATTTGTTGCACGATTTTCGCTAGTAGAAGATTGTTTATCCTGAAATAAAATTATTTGATATATCTAGTCACTGAATAGTAACACACATGTGGCTGATTTTTTTGTATGCTGAGATGTGTATATGAATCTTGATGTAGCAAGTACAATATGTGGAGCTAAAGTGGTAATTCAACACTTACAAATGGGGTTTGATTAGTTACCTGAGTTCTATCTTGTTCTTCATTGTTCTTTGAGCGAGCATTTGTTCTTTCACTAACAACATCATCAGACGCACAAAAGAAAGAAGAATCTTTACGCATTGGCCAACCCAGGCGAAAACAGTCAGGTGACCTGCAAAAGTTGTAACAATAAATATATTTGATTCATTTACCACCAAACGATACATAAACAGAGAGCATGATACCAGAAGAATTCATTTAAGTCATCATAGTTTCTCCATTGAGAGTGTTTTGTCTTCCCCCCTTTGCTCTTTGTAGCCTCCTGAACACAAGAACAATGAAAATACGTGCATTTAAAATATAAGACAAATATGTACATATGCTGCACACATTCTCAAGATTTACATCATACCTTAGCTATTGTTCTATAGATAGGATCCACAACATGCTTCAAGAATGCCTCTTCTGCTCCTCCATATGCAGGATCAACACTACCAGCCAAAATGCCGTATACTTCAAATGCCATCTATGGAACAAGGAAACATTAGAACCATTTCAACACATGCGTGAACGTAAAAATGATTAGATATTCTAATGAAACATACGTGATGATAGATGTAGCAAAGACATTCTGGCATAAATCTCAAGTTTGCAGCTTCACCCCATATGAGAAGATATAGACCCATGTACAACAACTTTCTTTGTTGCAATTCTTGTTGAATATTTGGCAACCTGTAAAATGCAGGAGATGGGAACATATTGAGAGGTGGATAAATTTTCATAACTTCATGACAGAGCGGCGACTACATATCCAAAAACTAATGTTTATGAAAAATCACCAAGATAGTAGCTGTTATCAGATACTAATCATATTATGCCTAAAAGATATATAAATGATTAATGTATAATTTTAATATGCTATGTAGTTATCAGGAGATGTTAATGTATATATGATATGTTTCCAATGTAGTTATCTGTTTGTACCCCATAAATAGTGATCAACATTATTCTATAAACCATTACAGCAGTGGTTATTATGATATATCTGGTAGTTAATAAACAGATAGATAGAGAATAAGTACTAGATACTTGTGAAGTTTTAGAAGGTAAAATTCATAATGACCACTTTAAAAACACAATAGTATTTTTCCTGATTCTGTATATAACTTGAATTAGAAAGCAGTAAAAATCCTCCAAGGAAAGCTTTACTTACCAAAGACTACTTTTGCGACCCAAATATTTGCACCACTTCTTGTAATTTTTAAAAAGTTTCTTCATAACTTCAGTAACTGCACTATCATCCAGCTTTTTGAAAGAACGATATAACGAGGGATGGGTTAACCAATGAGAATTGAGGTATATTATAATCTTAGGCCACATGTAAAGTATAATACCTTAGATAACTGGTTAGGCTTCGGGAACTGGCGAATGTAAACATTTGCAAGCAACAAGATTAAATGCTCTCTCTGATTTGAGACATTATCTTTCTGTGAGATTAAACAAGTCACATTAAGATTCATCATCATATATTAGATATTGCTAATAAACCATCTACAGCAAACCTGGAAACCGAATATAGCCTGTAGCCAGTCAAGGATGTCATCATGTCCTTTCTTCTTGTAGCCGTTGGGCCATGGGAGTCCCCTGGTATTACGGAGTGCAGAAACCGAAGCTTGAATCTACAAGTTAAACAATTGTGGTATGAATATACCATTATAAAAAAACTAAGATTGGAAAATGGACAGGCGGGTTGAATAACGGGTCAAAACACCTTGGAATACCTTTTGTCCAAGAACTTTAACTTTATGAATAAATAGTGTCGTATATATGATCAAACCTTTTGACCCGTTTCTCTTTTAGTTAATCTGTTTAACTCTACCCGTTTGACCCGTTACAGATAACACACACCTGAATCAACTCGTTTATTACTAATTGACACTTTCAATAAAAGATATGCTAAGAGTTCTCTATAAGAAATCTGGAACTTACCTCTGGAAATCTCATTATAGCTTGATTTGAACTATCAGGGTCAAGTGGAAGTATATTATAAGGAACATACATCCCTGCCTTCTCAGTAACCTTAGTGTGAGCATCCAAAATCTATGCATCGAAGAATTAATGATTCATTAGAAGTTCTTGTAATGTAAGAGAAATCTCTAGTATTTACCTCATCAGACAACTCTACAGATTCGGTCAAGTTAACAGCCTTCAAAACATCAAACAGAACAGCTGCCGTCTGATAAGCTTTTGTAAGCCGAGTGCTAATGCAATAAGTAAATTTCAGCAGTTAGAAAATACATAATGCAAGTCTGAAGAAAGAAACAAATCATGTAGAGATATTATTACCGGTCAGTTTTATCAGCCTTTAGTAAGGCTTGAATGTACTTCCTGTAGAAATGTCGATAAAAACTCTGCATTTCACGGGCATCACTCTTTGTTCGATTTTCTAACGTTGTTATATCATCCTGAAAAGTTCTAACACATCAGACCTTCTTAAGGAATTCATAAACAGTATGCATGTGGTGTGTGTATACATAACACACACAAGCATACAAACATACATACATACCCTCTCTAAGCGTTGAAGTAGGGCAGTCTTAAATTGGCGAACACCACGTCCACTTGATTTTGGATCTATTCTGTGTGCTTTCTCAAAAGCATAGCACCGACCTGAGTGCATACTCAATAAAGTTTTCTACTGTTATTAAGCATGTAAAGCAAGTTATTGTACAATTAAAAGGAAGTAATAAACAATAACATGCATCCTACTAAGATGAAAAACATAATAAAAGTCATACAGAAGCAAAAAGAATCACAAAACCATTAGCTCCTAATATTGGAATGAAATTAACAGATATTAACACAAAGTGGGACTTACAAAGGTATGCGACTCTTGGATTTGTAGGTTCAACTTCATTAGCGACTCGAAGAATAGGCGCAATTTCAACAAGTGATGAAGGCACCACTTCACTGTCCATCATAGACTCCATACCCAAACTACCAGCTGTTTGAGTCCGCATCAGCCGTCCAGGTGGCTGCTCGTTAGACCCTCTTCGGTTGTGAGCCATTGTTTCAAAAAATCCTCTTGCAAAATAGCTTAGGCTCCTGTTTCGAAAACTCTGTTATGATAATAAAAATCAGCACCAAAAGAGCAGAAGACCTAAAACATATGCTGTATGCACTTCTAATCAAATATGTTTTCATTAAACTGAATTAGATCAAATCAACAGTTTAGCTTACCTTGGAGATTAAGATAAATTAACTTTTTACACTTTAGTTAGTCTCATCCTTTTTGGTGGATCAAAAGCAAAAGATCAGCTTTCTATAATTGAATCACTTTCTTGATAATTTCTCATGACAAATGAGCATCGGCCCTGTTTGATTTGTGAACCGCTGAAAATAGTTAAATAAACAGAAAAAAATCAGCACCAGACACATATTAAAACTACAGAGTTTTGATCAGTTGAAGTAGTCAAGAAAACTGAATTCCAAGTTAATCGATCAAAAACCAAAGGTTTTGAACATATTAAACTCATAAAAACTCCAAAGATTCATTCAAAATTTATAAAACTTCTTAACTATTTAAAGAACAATTTACAGGTTTACAAGCAGCTACAGTATGCTGTTGTAACAGTAGACATCAAACAACTTAACTACAACATCATTCAAGAATATATGATAATGATTATGATGATGATGAACTCACTCAAAATCTTATAGTGAAGTAGCTTTGATCATTGTGGTGGAAGATTTGCTACTTTTGAAAGAGATTTATGATGAAGATGAATGCTTTCTGCTAAAAGAAAGTGTGTGTGCAAGAAAGACACACATATAGAAAGATAGTAAAGAGGGAGGGAAAAAGCAGAAGCATTACCTAACTGACCTTAATCAACAAGAAAACGCGGGCAACTACACAAATAATTCAACACTAAAATATGAATTTTTTATTTTATTTTAAAGGGTTCATAGTTTCATGATTTTCAATATTAGTACTCATGGTTTTGCACAGTGATAATGGACATTTTTATGACCCTTTGCTTGTAATCATGATTTTTATTTTACTCTATTAGTTGTTGTTAGTTTTATAGTATTTTTTATTAGTTTATAGCCCATTGGGCTGATATGGGCTTCTCTAGGGCTTATTAGTGATTTTAAAAAATAAAATAAAAAATGAGACATTCTCGAGGAGTGCTTTGTCGTGCTAGTATGTCTTTTTAGGTAAGAAGGGTTTCCCTCCGTTATAATTCATTTAAACTAGTTTGAAATGCCCGCGTGTTGCGGCGGTACGGTTGTTGCATGAGTTTTTGGGAATTAGATTTTAGTCAGTATCGATTTGGTACGTTATGATGTAAATTAAAAAAACAAAATATAATTATTGAAAAAATTGAATAAAAGAAAACAATTACGTATATTACAAAAGTCTTTAAGACATTATATTATCCCAACAAGAATAGTGAAAGCATGGGTGATATTTATGGTCGGAAATCACTAATTACTTAGATTTTACAGGGGTTTATTTTATGAATGTAGGTTAGAGTTTTATGATCATCGGAGTCAGCTTTTGGTGATGATTTGCGTATACCGAAGAAAGTTTATGGAGAAATTATCACCACAATTACCATTTTGATTGTTATTGAGTTTTTAACAACTGATAAAGGAAAGGGGGAGAGGGATTAGTGCTCAATCACAATATATAAATGACATTGAAAGTAAATGACGATTTTGTTTGACCACGTGTATATGTTTTAGCATTTGTATTATAAGCAATCATATATTATACTTTATTGTAAGGGCATAAGTAAAATAAAATAATTAACTTTTTGAAATTTAAGCATTACTTTTCATATGGGTGTCTTAATCTATATGTCAAAATTATCATTTTATCATCCTTTTACTTTTATTATAAAAGATATAGATAAATATTAAAATTATTAACTTATAATAATATGTCTCTAGAAAAATATTAGTATTATAGTTATTATAAATATAAAGATTTATATAAATTATATACTTAAATAATTAAATAAAATAATATACTTAATTAAAATATTATTTAGTTATAAAAATATAATTAGTAAATATAAATTTAAATGTCAATTTATAGTATCATAAATAAAATAAAATTTAATGAAATGAATTAAATAATATCATATTATTAAATAATATCATATTATTAAATAATATATTATTAATGTTTATTAAATACATGAAAGAGACAAGGGCAAAAATGTCAAGTTTTATAAAATTTAATGAATAAATTTACCATATTACCCCTAAAGTGTCTTAAAATTTTAATCAAATTCCTATTCTACCCCTCTTAAATGTGATGCACTTATTTGTACATGTTGTTTTAAAACTTGTATTTTTTGTAAAATTACATATATATCCAAAGAGATGTATTATATAGTAGTATAGATCAAATTCCTATTCTACCCCTCTTAAATGTGATGCACTTATTTGTACATGTTGTTTTAAAACTTGTATTTTTTGTAAATTACATATATATCCAAAGAGATGTATTATATAGTAGTATAGATAATTTCATTTTAGTTTACTTTGTAATTTTGATAAAGATAAGACTTTCAACACAAATCCTAGCCGTTGTTGCTTATAAGACGTGAATCATAATTTCTGTTTTTGTAATTTTGTATCAAACTCTTCTTGTAGTTGCCAATTTCCTAAAACACTAGCCCTAATTGCCACTCTTGTTCGTGTTCGTATTCCACAACCAAGGTTACTCACAAAATCCTTACAAGGGTGACATAAAGAAGAACACTTACATAATCAAATGAAATGTGATAAAAAATCTTACAGATACTTGTCTTCTAGTCACCTGTTGTTAGTTCGAATGAGTGTGGTTTCAACTCATTTCTAAAACATTTTTTGAATAGCATTCTCTAACACATTTAGAAGTATATAGGTTCTTTAAAAAACAAGAAAAAATATAATGATTGAAAACCATACTTGTTTTATAAACAATTTTTTCAATCACACCCATACGATAAATATATTTTAAAACAACTATTTCGTAAATAGATTTTTCAATCACTCATTTATCAAATAACTCCATCACAAAACCATGCCAAAGTTAAACCACAACACACATATATTTAAGCTTAGAAATTAAACTAAGTGGTCACTTTCAAAATTTAAGCACAATTGAACAACTTTTAAAAGATTGGACCCCGAATAGCAATATCACTATAGTTACTAATGTCACTGTCCACCAATACAAAAGCTTACTTATATAGCCGTACATCCCTCGTTATTACATATAATTAATGTATTTTTAAATGTTTTTAGAGTTTTTTTATTTGTTTTAAAGCAATTCAACTTAGACACGTCACCTTTTCGTTTCTTAATTTACGAGTTTTCTGAGATAAGCATTACTTCCAACATGCACTGGAGTATGATCATATTTTCCATTTTAAGAGTATCTATAGATTTAATAAGTTTAAGCACATAGTTATTTTTGTTTTTCCATAAGTCCTGTAAATTTTATGTGATCCAAAAGTATTTTATCATTCAACAGGTCATAAAACTTGTCATGGTTAATGATTGGTGACTATTGCATCATTCCAAATAGTCTGAGTCATATATATATATATATATGTACTCATTTTTTCAGAAATAGATGTTTTTTCTCTAATGTAACGTTAGTTTTTAAACTGGCCTATGCCCCTATTTTTTACATTTACTTTTATCACCATATTATTTTGTATAGTATCTATCTTTTAATTTTTTTATTAAATTAAATAAGATATTAAAATTTTATATTTTATTTAAAAAAGATAAAAAAATACATAAACTTAATTAAAAATTATTACACTTAAAATTAACTATTACAACACATATATAATTACTCTTAAAAGGCCGTATGTATTGCACTAATCTTTGAATACATGTAATATAATATGAACCATTACATGACCCTGTGTTATTAGAACTACACGAAATTACTAGTCGGATCGGAAATCGTCTACATAACTGGTCCCATTTACTACCCTTGATCGGCTTTCATCAAGCCGACTGTTTATGTGCTTGCAATGGATTGAGAATTCAATTCTCATTTACTATATCATGCTCCATTTACTATTTATTCAATTTCAAATAAATATTTATTTTAAATTAGTTATGTGTATGGGTGTGTATGTGCACGCACCGGCCACTTTCAGTATTATTTGTATGTTTAATAAAAATGAATTCCTAATTTAGCCTAGTTTTCTTTTTCTACTTTTCTCTCTCTTTTTTTTTTCTTTTTCTCACATATACATAATAAATACCTATTGCATTCACTTTCACACGTCACTTTTTTCACTTTTATCGATTGATTTTAGATATCACATGTCATTTTTATTTTTCCTATCAACTTATTTTAGATATCACAGGTCCATTCTATAGAATTCATAAATTTAACCACGAAAGAGTTTATACATGCATGATTGGAGTTTAACCACGCAAACAAAAAAAAAACAATCAACTTCAATTTTCGAAAATTTTAAAAAGCTAAAGATTTAATATAGTAAAGAGTTATTGAATAATAATAAGAATAACAGCCACGACCACGACCACCAAAAACATTATTTTAAAATAAGAGATCAAACATGCAAATAACAATCGGTGCAAATTAATGGGTACCCATATGGTGATGGTGGTTTGCTGCAAATGAACGAGGCCAAAAAATTGCATAGCAAATAGAGCATCAGATCTTGTTTAATATGTAATAGTGTCTATGATTCTTGTTACAAATGCTTCATTACAATAGTAACCAACAATATTGTTAGTTGTTACAAGCTAAGGAAACACAATATTAAAACATATGTAGTGCCAAACCATGCATTATAATAAAACGATTACCCACGACACACACGATCGATTCTTCTAGGTGTTACTAAACGTACGTTTCTTCTCACAAAAGGGGTACGTCAAGCCACTCCCATAGTTTGGCTTTGACATGGAGACGGGACAATTCGTAAGGGTCGTATGGGCAACGTAGATATCGCAGTTAATTCAGTCATATCGAGATCATCAGGTTTTACTCCATCCGGAAGCTTCCAATCAAAACAACACAACAAACTGGCGATAACATATTCAACCGTACCAAGCCCAAAGTTCATACCAGGACACATTCTCCTACCAGCTCCAAACGGAAGGTACTCGAAGTCATCACCCGAAAAACCGATTGAGCTGTTTTCAAATCTCTCGGGTATGAAGCTGTAAGGATTTTCCCAAGAGTCGGGATCTGTGGCACACGCCCAAGCATTTACGAGTATCCTAGTCTTGGCGGGGATATTGTATCCACAAACGATGCAGTCGTTGCGATTCTCTCTAGGGAGCAAAATTGGTACACAATGTAGCCTCATTGTTTCTTTTACTATAAGCTTGATGTAATTCAAACTTTGAATATCGGCCTCTGTGATCTTATTTCCCTTCATAATTGCTCTCACTTCTGATTGTGCTTTCTTCATTATCTTGGGGTTCTTCATCATTTCACAAAATGCCCATTCAATTGTCATTGAAGATGAACTTGTTCCAGCAGTCAAAAGTTCCTAAATTAATGTGTGGTAATAATTGTAAAGATATTAGACTTTATTCGATTTATAAATGGGTTAGAAAAAGAAAAAAAAAATGGTTTCTAGGTGGATTTTGAAGTCGTTTTAGTTGCTAAGCAATTCGTTACGAGTTATAAGGAACTCAACAACTTATAGAATCAATGAACTCAAAATTCTAATTTTATGTTTTTTTTTCTTTTCTTATTCTGTTGATTCATTTCTAGTATTTCACTTAAGTTATAATTTAATTAACTCTAACAACTTATAATATTTAATTTATTCCGAATTTTTTTTATATAAAGTTGTTGAAATTTAATTTGTTTTAAAACTATAGCATTTTTAATCTCGTAAATTTTAAAATATTATAATATCGCTGTACAATCATTTTTTTGTCATGTTTTATTAATTAAATATTAAAATATCACCGTAACATTTGCGTTTTTTTAAATCTTTTGCTAGATTCTATGGGGTGCTTCAAAGTTCAAACGAACATCAACGTACAATTTTTTTGCTTTATTTTTCTTGTAAATTATTAAAATGTTTATCTATACTTTTATTAAATCAAGATATTTACTATTTTATTACATAGCTAGATAGCAATTCTTTAAATAAGTCATTTGAACCTTAAATCATTGAGTCTCATAATAAAATGTGATACTTTAAAAAAAAAACCAACCCCATCTTGATGCATCACTTTTTGTTAAGACTCGTTCTGACCCAAACCAATATTATATTTATATAGAATATCTGTTGTATCCTGAACCCATTCGTATAACGCGACACACGCAGTTTCCCAATAAAGTAAAAAGGTATGCAGCTAACAGAATTTCATTGCACTTACAAGAATAATGCTTTAACATGATCATTAGTCATGAGAGGAACATCGTGATCACCAGTTTCTTTCATTCTTAACAGAACATCAACCATATCTTCATGACCGTCGTTGCTAAGCGGTTTATTTCTATGTTCTTCCAAGATCTTTTCCAAGATCACATCAACTTCCTTGTGCGTCTTCAACCATTGAGCTTTCTTCCCCGAAATGACATTAAGAAAACTTAGACTCGGGTAATAATTGAACAAATTAAACGAGTTGAATGATTTCAACATTGCATACGTCGAATCTATAATGAATTGTCTATCTTGACAAATATCCCCTAACGTAGCCCTACTAACTATGTTATTCACTATCTCTCTCGCGATATCCCTAAAGTTTATGGGCACACCACAAGAAGATTCAAGAAACTTAAACACGCGATTAATCTCATCCTCACGAATATAGGAAAATGACCTGACTTTTTTGACACTAAAAAGTTCTAAAGTAGTGAGTTTTTTAATCTGTTTTAAATAATTCCCATAAGGAGCCCATCCTATGCTTAAACCTTTATAAAAAAATATTTGAGAGGTTGTGGTTATGGGCCTATCGGCGAAGTTGATATCCTGAATCTTCAGGATCTCACGGGCTAATCGGGGTGAGGATATGACGACGGTAGAAAATTTCCCGAGTTGTAGATGCATGATGGGACCATATTTCCGGGCCAAGTGTGTAAGTTTTCTGTGTGGTGTTTTATTATCGAGTTGGTGTATGTTTCCGATAATCGGGAGCTTTGGAGGCCCGGGTGGTAGGTTATTAGCGGTTTTAGTGGTTTTAATCAGTGTTCGACGAGCGAAGAAAAGTAGGAAAAAAGCAAGGATGGAGAAGATGATGAAAGGGTCCATTGGTGAGGTTTTATTTGTTGTATAGTTGTGTGAATGTTGAAAGGGCCTTATTTATAGTACATTCAGCATGTGTTAAGGAAATGTTTTTAGTGTTTGCGTATAAAAAAGTGATCCAAAAGGATCAAATTATTAAATTTTGTTGAAATAATTGGGCCTACGGATATAAAGACTACTTATAGAAGGTATGGAGTGATTGTGAATTGTGATACGTGTCTTGTAGAGCCCACTTTCACAATCTGTTGTATTTATTGGTTAGTCTACTGTCTACATGATTGTTAGTGTTAAGTTATTACTTTCTTTTGGTTTGTTATTTAATGTTAACTTTGCATAAATGAAAAGAGGAGAAATTTTTACATTTACTTTCGAGTTTACGTTTTTATCCAAGGGATTGAGAATCTTGAATCGGTCTTTTTAGATGGATCTTACTAGAAACTAAAAATATATATAAAGAAATATTAAATATAAGGGAAAATGTTACAGAATAGTAACCAAGTTTCAAAAGTGTTTTAATTTAGTCACTCGTGCATATTTTTCTTTAATTGGACCTCCAAAACGATCAAATCGAGTCATTACCAAATTTTATTATGACAAGAAAGTAACGATGGAAAAGACATTGGAGTTAGAATTTTCAATATATAAAATTATATTAAAAAATAAAAAAAAACATGTTAATTATGAAAAAAATAAAAAAAAAAGTGCCTAAAATTTACGTCAACGTTCTATATCAGCATCAAAAGATAGAAAAAAATATTTTCTAACTGAATCCAAAAGTATAACATGCTAAAAAATATGTTATGATTTTTAATTTGTATAAAATATAAAAATAAGTGATCTAATTGGAACACTTTTAAAACTTAAGTTACTTAATTGGAACACTTTGAAAGTTGGTTATTATTTTATAAAGTTACCCCTAAATATAAAAACTCCCATGGGTGATATTTTGGTAATTTACAATCTGATTAATGACGAATGGCCTAAACAAAAAAGAAGAAGAAGAAGACACTATCAATGGATTATCACTACCCTATTAGTGGGGCGTTGAATTGCTGATGTATCACAACATTGTTTAGTAAGACGTTTATCGCGAAGATAATTTTTGTAGATACCAAAGAGTGAATGTAAGATGGGTTTGTTAACATATACCCGAACTACTATAAAATTTGGTGTTTATGTTTGAAATCGTCTTCTACTTTTAACCATCCGATCTTTACATCTATGTTCAGCAAGAACTTTTAAGAAATATTAGATTAAATTAGAAAAAAATTTACAAGCATTGGTTAGTATTTTAAGAAGAATTAGTTATAAGAATGGCCCTATGTTTGCCATATAATGGTTTTGATGCTTAACTTTCAAGAATAACATATTTAGATCAAGAGTTCGTACGGTACAAACGTAACAAATACGGTCTGTTAAAAGTTCTAGTTAATTGAAAAAAAAACACCAAATAATCATTTTCGTTAAAGAAATATACTTTAGATATACCTAAAGATCCCAACTCAATAGTAAATATATCATCTTTTATACGAGGCTCACTTGAAAAATATAAATCCTCCATTTTATCTTCTTCTCCTTCCAACGATCCAACTCCAGCAACAATCGTTTTCCGACGACTCATCCCACCCAAAACTGACACGACCACCGAATATCTCCGCCCCATTGTCATATTATACATATCATTTATAGAAAATATCATATTATTATATATGGTAATTTATATTAACATTAGCTAGTAGTTGAAGCATGTATTTAGCAACGTTTATGTCCGTTACTTGTGACATCATAGGTTCAAATGTTGCTAGGTGTCATTTAAATTAGTTTCAGCACACTTGTATTTTTCTAGTTGGTACTTGGTCTCCATTAGCTTCATTCGGTCATCTTCATTTTAAAGAGCTTATTATGTCTAACGCGCTAACTACATACAAATTTGAAACTAGTAATGTAGCCATGTATGTATGTGGTCAATTCGGATTGATATCGTATATGTAAGCCCAGTGATATATGCATCTTTGACAACAGAAATTATGAAAATATAGATTAGAGTGGTAGGGTGACTAATCTAATAAATAATTATATTAGAGTACTAATTTGACAAGCAAAGTTGTTATTTATTTTCTATTGGATGTATGAAGATGGCGTATAAACTTAGGGAAAATATATTTTGTTCACTCTTAAGAATAAGTAGGTGTTTTTATAACTCATTTGCAACACATGTGTTTCATAAACTCCCTACAAACTCCTTACATAAATCCCTTATCCCCTAATCCAAAACCAAAATGATAAAAGTAGATGCATCTACACTTTTCTCTTATTTTGTTGTTGTTGATGTTCTAGTATTTGCAAAGCAGTAAGAATGCTTTAAGTGGATCAGCAGCTTAAAATAACCGTCATAAAACTTATTATGAACACAAAACAACATTAAGGAATAAAAATATATCCAAAGGTAATGAACATATCAATTATATGAATAACATTCATGTTAAAACTTATATCTATGACCCGTTTATAAATAGATAAAAATTAAAATCTACTAATAGGTCTAAAATACTAAACTAAAAACAAATTAAATTAAGTGGAAATAAGGACCACTCCTATGTGCAAATTAACTTAAGTGGAAATAAGGACCACTCCTACTAAACTAAAAACAAATTAAATTAAGTGGAAATAAGGACCACTCCTATGTGCAAATTAACTTAAGTGGAAATAAGGACCACTCCTACGTGCAAATTAACTTAAGTGGTTCAGAGCAGATCATGTCGTCAGTGTAAGTTAGAGTTACAGTGGTAAAACCAGTGGTACATAACGAATCTTAAATTTTTTTTAATATAGCAAGACCATACTCGGATTAAATATATTAAAACGATCTATTTAATTGTGTAACTTGTATAAAAAACTAACATCATATAAAAAGTTTAAAAGATTTTAGAAAAAAGGATGGAGTTTTTTTTTAATGAAGAAAATTTTAGAAATGGGAGAAAACTATTACATTGGTGGCGTAACACTATGTAAAAGCTAGTTACATCGTATAATTATGATGTAAGTGTTCGTTACATTGAGGTTAACGGGTTATCACAATAAACAATTGTTAACAAATAAACTTTACCCTATGTAATTATATAACATATGTTTTTGTAACTATTTACATAAGATTTATAATTTATAAACACAAAAATGATTAGAACTTGAAAATTATTAAGCTGAATACAACGAAGTGACATCCTAGATGATATGTACGGTACATATGCACACACGTACTCATACACATGCTCTTATCTTCCAATAATCTGAGGGGAGATTCAAACAGAAAAAAGATAAACAAAAAGACATTTTCTAATAAGCTTGGTAAAAATGCAATTCTTTGAAGCAATAATACAACGTACGTCACATACATGGAAATCAACCTAATGGAAGTTGATGAGATTTTTACAGAGAAAATAATTATTAATTTTGATTTTTTTTAATTATAGGAGGAAATATTAGCTTTTTTAATAGAATTTATAATTATGTTTTCCGATTTATATATTCTTACAAACTTTATTTTTGGCACAACTAATTGAATCACTGTCGAACTCCTAGCTTACCTCATCATCTCCATTACTCGAATACGAAACCTAGTTTAGCTACGTTAGTGGTCTGGCTTGTTACTCGAGATTCTCAATTATTCCATTTCTTGACGTTAGGAGTGTATAGTGGTCAAATTTGATCATTTCTTCTCGGGACCTTTGACTTTTTTAAATCCAATTTATATTATACTAAATACTAACTTAGATGTGCAATGTGATTTGTACCTCATGCTTTGTAGGTTGTATTTTTGTTTTTTCTTTACTTTTTTACTTTTAACCATATAGTTTTAATCTTTTACATTTAACCCTTACATTTGTTTTCACTTTTAACTTTAATCCCATATACTTTTAACATTTTACAGATCTTGTGTTTTACATATCGGTCTTAAGTTTTCAAGTTAACGTACCGTAACATGCGTCTGTGGTTCAATATTTTTACCTCTTTTTTTCCGTTTAATGGCCATGTTGTGTTTACATTTCGATCTAATTTATACATATTAAAGTTCCGCAACACATGTGCATGGTTTAACGTTTTTATATCTACTTTTCATTAAGTTTTATTTTTTATATTTTTTATTTCTTTTACGAGCTTTCTGGTATTGGTGGCGGTGTGACATTGATCCTACTTAACATAGTTTTATGCTTCCGCCGCAATACGAGAAGCTTAATACTAGTTTTCCCTAAATGATAGTTTTAGGTGTCGATTTATATGATTCTAATAAACCCACATTAAATTTTCAAGCATCTGTTAATCAATCATGTCATGTAGTTTTAGAAATCATATTCTATATTGGAATTTTTTTATTCCTTTTGCTATCCGATTGTCACTTCTACCCATACATGGTTACTAGATACCTATAACGACAAACATTACAGTACTTGTATGTTTGTAGGCGTGGTTAAATAGACACCCCAATATTTTAAATCATCACCTCAAAATTTCTATACTTGTCATATAGCCTCATACGCGTCGTATAGAGGGGGGTCGTATAGGGCTGTATGTGTCGTATAGGGTTATATGTGTCGTATAGGAAGGCCGTATAGGGCTATATGGGGCGTATAGCTCTTTGACAGCCCCCCTGAATTTTTCCTTGTAGTCAGTGTAGAAATTCGATATACGCGTCGTATAGCCCTATATGCGTCGTATAGGGGATCGTATAGGGATATATGGGGGGCGTATAGCTCTCTGATAGCCCCCCTGAATTTTTCTCGTTTTTAGTGTATTCGACCCTATACGTCACGTATGAACCCATACGCGACGTATAGGTGGGTGTCGATTTATAAAATCGGATGTCCCTAGGTTCCAATTTTTATCGAAAAAATCAGAGCGTGTGAATTAATTAATCCGCCCCCGAAGAATTTAGAGACGCATGACCCGGCCGAAATCTCAAATTAATAGCTAGCTATAATATAATTGAAGATGCCGCAACATTTGACCTGTATTCCAATTTCTAACCAACTAATTAATGAATCACAAACAATCATGTGTATAAAAAATTTAATATAATTTTCTCTTCTTTAATTTTTTTGTTTTAAATTCAATACTTTTACAAATTTAACAATTTAACCCCTACGCTTTTTTCATTTTCAACTTTAGTTCGTTACATTTCTCATCTTTTTTTGATTTTGCGGTATAAATTTTGAGAGTTAACACGGCGTAACGTGCATATGTTGTTCAACATTGTTACGTTTATATTTTCCGTTTAACATCTCCGTCGCAATGTGTGAGTCCTAGATTGACTTACTTATGTTATTAATGTTATACGTTTCACGTGTGTGGTTCTACTTTCCGTTTAGTTTATATTTTTTCATTATTATTTATTTTAAATAAGAGTTTTTTCGATGTTGATGGTCACTGACTGTGACGTGATATTGGTGCTACCTGATATGATTTTACGTCTTTAATCGTAACGCAGGAGTCTTAATACTAGTTTTTTTTTAATATTATCGGTGGATTTATTATTGTTACAGTTACGGAGCTAACATAGGATAAGAGATGTCCACCCTCATTAAATGAAAATCCAACACATAATCCTCATGTGTGAATTCTCTTTAATTCTCCATTACAAAATACATACATCTTCTATATCCTTCTCATAATAAATGTGAGTGAGAAATAATACAAATTAGAAATAAGTTTGAATGTTTCTATATTAGTTTTTGCACATGTTTCTGAATCACCTTAATGTTATTATTGTTTCTATATGCTTAATGTAATACTAGTTTATTTGGTAAAGGTTTTTTTGTTTTAGAATGAAAGTTTTGGGTTTAAACTCATGTATAATGTAAAATAAATTGAAGTAGTTTTAAAGTGATAGTAGGAGTATGATACATTAATCGATAAAAAATATCTAAGGTTTCAAAAGTGTCAAGTGCCAACAACACCCTTTTTGACAATATAAACAATATAAAAGTACTGTAATCAAAAGACTAATCATATACGAAGGACTCTCAAAACAAAATTCTCATCCCTGATCTCGACTTAGACCAGCCAGTATCAATGAATGCTGCGAAAGTGGTTGTAACTAACCCAAATCCATATCAAACGCATCGTTGACAGGATCATCGAGGTTCATCATATCTAAGGTTTTATTGTAAGATATCTTTTTTGTTTTATTAAAATGTCTCTTATAATTAATTTGATTACGCTAATGTCATTATTGTTTTAGAATCATTGTTCAAATTATCTAAGGTTTCAAAAGTGTCAGCACATTTCCTTTTAATAATCTAAAAGTTTTGTTATCAAAAAGACTAATTGTATGCGATAGGCTATCTCAACAAAGTTCCTAATGCTAGTTCCAACTTAAACTGGTCAGGCACAATACGTGATTCAAAAATAGTCTAAAGTCACGCAAATCCATATCAACTAGCAGAGAGGGAGGGGTCAACCGACCCCGCTTATTCTTTTCTATTAATGTGTAATTTGTATTAACCGCTCTCGATCAAACCCGAGATTTTTTTTAATCCCTCGCCCCTATGAAAAAGCTTACAACCCTAAACCTAAATAAATTTTACAAAAAACTTACTAGAAAGTTAATTAAGAGTTTGTTTTTAATAAAAAGAAATAAGCCCAAAATCTAATCCCCGGTTTGGTTTATTATATACAAAGCTCATATACTCAATATAAAAATTATTGGTCATTGTGTGCACGTCGTTGCAGTTGTATTACGGGTCACTGTATTACGGGTTGAATAAATAAAATATTAAATATTTTTTAATAAATAAATTAAATATTTTGTTTAAAATAAACCATTTTAAATTATTAAGAATTTCCTTACTATAACTTCAAATATTAATTATTTTTGATTTATATTAATTATTTTTGATTTATATTAATTATTTTTGGTTTATAAAAGTTTTACTTTTAAAAAACCACTTTTAAAGTATTTAGTGTTTTGGAAATGAAGTTTGCTGTTTTAGAAAAAAATCTTTTTTGTACAAATTTGTTTCTTTAAAAATAAAAATAATAAAAGATCTATTTTTAATTTATTAAAAACTATTTTGAATCTAAAAAAATTAAAGAATATTATTAGTAATTAATGTAGTTATTTGATAGAAGAGAAAAGAAAATTTTTTAATAAGATTAAATGAGTGTTGTTATTTGTCACATGTAGTTACCTTTTTATTAAAGTACTGAAATTTATGTTTGCATTAAAAGACTTAATCTTTTATGCTTTATTACGACTGCTCACGATTTTTCTTTTTCTTCTTTTAGTATACCAATCGTCACCCAGTATCCTGCCTAAAATTTTCTAGTTAAACAAAAGTAGTACCACCATATAAAATCTTAATAACTACGAGAGGTGCAAGCTGTTCGAATATCAATTCAAAGATATCTACATCAATAGTAAAAGTAGGGAATATAATATTAGAAACCTCAACACCTTTGATGTGTACGATGATATAACGTTTTGGACTTTTGCTGATCTGATCGTCAAGCTCGGGCGCCTTTGAATCTAAAAAGAACCGTACGTAACATATCTTACATAAAATTTTTACAATAATTCGAACCATCTTGGATGTATGAAAATGCTATCACACAGACATGATAATAATAAAGATATGTAGGTATTATGAGAGAAGAACAAAGAAAACACACCTTACTAAACAAAAATTCAAAACGATCACTTTGAAGTTAGAAAACCATAGGGTTTTATGCAAACCATCACCGTTCCATGATCCGACTTAAGTGCTACTGTAATTATTTAACTAGTGGGTGACCACTCATGCTTTACAATGAGTTGATTTTTATATAAAAATATACATACTGTAAGTGTGTTTGAAATTAAAAAAAAATTACGCACTGTTATATTAGTGTTTACGACATGAAAATAATTAAGTTAAAAATATATATGTTCGTAAAGTATGTTATACACTAAGCGTAAATCAAATATAAAGCAACAAAAAAAATTAAATTAAATTAAAAATTAATAAAAGAATTAAATTTAGAGCAAAAAAGTAAAGTGTAGCATCGCTTTTATGTTTCTTAGTAACCCACGTCACTTTTACGAATTTCGTTATTCACCTTTCATGGTTCTTATAAAAAAACTAAATATTATAAAAAAAGGTCAAAACAGGTAACAAAATTAAGCTTTACACCACTCATCTTCAATACTTCAACATTATTTTGAATATAAAAAATCTAAAATTTATAAAAAAAAGTCAAAAACTGGTAATAATAATTCAGCATACACTATTCACCTTCAGTGTTTTATAAAAAACAAATGCCTTTGAATCTAAAAAGAACCGGACATCATATATCTTATCACACAAAGACATGATGATAACAAAGATATGTTGGTGTTACGAGAAAAGAACAAAAAAATAACACACTTCACTGAACAAAAATTCCAAACGATCACTTACAAGATAGAAAAACATAGGATTTTAACAAACCATCACCATGATCACCGTTAAGCGATACTATAATTATTTAACTAGTGGGTGACTACCCATGCTTTACGACGAGTCGATTTATATAAATTTTAAACATATCGTATGTGTTTAAAATCAAAAAGAATTGGACGCTGTTGTATTAGTGTTGATGACATGAAACTTAAGTTAAAAATATATGTTCTTAAAGTATTTTATACACCAAGAAACCTAAGAGTAAATCAAATATAAAGTAACAAAAAAACATAAAATAAAATAAAAACGCTAATAAAAGAATTAAACTGAAAACAAAAAGTGAAGCGTTTTTCATGTTTTTTAGTAAACCACGTCACTTTTACGAATTTCATTATTCACCTTTTATGGTTCTTATAAAAAGGACTAAGAATTTTAAAAAAGTCAAAAACAAGTAACAAAAATTAACACTCATCTTCAGTACTTTAATATATTTTATAATATATTATTGAATAAAATTTATTAAAAAAAGTCAAAAACAGGTAAAAAATAATTCAGCTTACACGTGCTTCAATATAATTTATAATATAATACAATATATGCCACAATTAAGTTGTGGTTTACAAAAATAGATTGTTTGGTTGATGGTTGAATATATCCAATGGTGGAGGCATTGGGCAACTACTCTTCACCAAAACAAGTATACATCATATTAAACTCCCTCTATTATTCCAAAAATAGAAATTATTTTAAAAAAAGGATATCCCAAATCTTCAACAGCCAATTGCAGAGCACCTAACAGGCTAACCCGATCCTCCAGCAGCAGCCTGCTTCTCATCCTCACAAGTTTCTTCTTTAGAAAACTCCTCAATCAACTCACGCTGTTTTTCTGTTAATTTCCTGAATATCATTTTTTTTTAAATTTAACTGGAATCAATCTACCAAATAAATATTAGAAGTTGCAAACCAAAATACTTCAACCCGTTAGTTAGAGGTGGAAAACCTACGTCGGGATGCTAACATTGAAGTGAACGTATTGATCGCCGTATGAATAAGAGGTCCGGGCTTTAATTCCTGAGATTTAAAGACAGAAAAAAGTGATTTGCTTAAGCACATTAACAATTAGAATATGCAATCAATTAATCGGAAAGAGAATAAATAAGGATCGAAACCCACCTTTTCCCTTTAGGACTACTTTTGAACCTGGTTGGGTCCCCGCCCGAACCTGCATATCAGAGATAAGGAAATTGTGAAACACTTGTTATAAGCAAAACATTATTTTGAAAGATTTGAAAATAAACCTTAAGAAGAACATCTCCTGTTAATGTTGGAACCGGAATGTTTGCTCCCAAAATTGCCTGCAGGAGAATAAACTCAAGCAACCGTCAAGTGGATGAAGATGAATTGAATAAACTTAAATCTGTTATAGATAAACAGAACCTAATTTAGTCAAAATGCATAACATCTTTAACATGATGGCATTAACAGAGCCTAATTACAGAAATCTATATATAAAGCATGTAACTACCTGACTCATACTCAGGTTGGCATTAACATGTATGTGGGCCCCTTCTCGCCGAAAAATGGGGTCCTCTCGCACCTGTAAAGATTGCGATGAAGAACGTAAAGCACGTATCAGATGTTTTCTTATATATCAACTTAAATTTGGCCTAACATACACAAAATAGGCAATGGTCTTTGAATTAGTTTTCGTATTAGTTCAAACTACCTTAATATGAACATAAAGATCACCCGGTTGGTTGCCATCTGGATCCGCTCCACCACTTCTGGACACCCTCAGTTCTTCATTTGTATCTACTCCTGCATATTATAAAGCCCAAATAGTTTAGAAGTCCATATATGATGACTTTTATAATAACCAGGTTTATAGAGAGTTATCCGAGACATAATTTGATCAAGAATCAGATATCACTTTAACATACCTGAAATGATGTTTAATTTAATGGTTTTTAGTCCTCTCACCACTCTCTTCCCATTGCATGACTTGCAAAAGTTCTGTAAGTCAACCAGCCTCATAACTCAAATTCTGTTATAAACATTTAATCAATCTATATACAAATAATTTTGTTATTTTATAGAAAACAATGTACCTTGACATGTTTTCCCGTTCCGCCACAATTATCACAAGTGGACTGCATTCTAAACGGACCATTTTGACTGGTTATCTGTGGATAGAAACCACAATTTAGAAAACTAGCTAAAATAATATGATCTAATCACAATAATTAGGTGTTGAAATTTTATAAATAATTAAATACTAACCATGCCTGCTCCTTTGCATCGCCTACAGGTTTCTGGTTTTGTTCCAGGAGGAACACCAGATCCACCTGCAATTAGCCACAATATTAAACATCATGCTCACAATGTTTATTTCTCTCCCAAATAAAATTAAAATGAGCAGAACAACACATCATACAATGAGTCTAAAGTATTCTCATACCACAAGCTTCACAAAGCAACTCAGTATAGAAAACCACATTTTTGGTACATCCTTGCACGGCTTCCATAAAAGAAAGCTCAACAGAAGCCTATTGAAAAGGTAAAAAACAAGTCACTCACATATAAACGAGTCAAATGCATAAACAGCACCAGCAACATAAAAAATAGATAAAAACCTTAGCATCCTGGCCCCCGTAGTTTTGAGCAAATGGGCTAAAATTGTTGAATATCTGCTCCACAAAGTCAAGTGAGAAAGTTACATGAATTTCATGTCAAAAATAAGTTTGCAGTCAGAACAGAAACTTACATTTAATAGAAAATTATCCTCTACTAACACCAATTATTCTGCAAACATGTCTATGGCGATGAATAAAATAACATGTTCACCAAATAGGCAGATATGAAGTATAAAAAAAGTGTTTACGTAATTACGTGTTGGTATATGGATCTTTTTACTTTCATCTGTAATGCAATCTAATGAAGAGAAAGTAACTCGGCTTTTATATTATTGTTCAGAAAATCAAGCATGACAGATTGTGATCAACTAAACTTATTGTGTTAGACTATTTCCAGTACCCGCCTTGTTTGGTTTCAAGCAATGCTTTGAAACCAAACTGGCGCCTCCGCTGTTTAACTAGTTCACCTGGTGAACCCAGTCTCAAATGCCAGTCGACCGAAAAAAGCAGAGACAGGCATTGTATCCTGTTTCATTAGTTCGACAGTTCTGTTTGATTAGCTTAAGACTGGCTGGTCCATTGTAACCTAGTCCATTTGTTCGAAATCAGACCGAGGGCACCAGCTTTCCCACTCAACCAGTCAGACCAACCAGTCCAGACTGGTTTTCACAGCACAGTTTCAAGTCACGTGCATCAATGCATCGTTATAGAATTAAGATATAAAAAAATCACAATTGCAGAGGTGAAATTGTAAATAGATTGGCCACATATCACTAATAGAATGGGCGTTGCTATGTTGCAAGTCAACAAATTGGCCACAGATCACTAATAGAATGAGTGTTGCTATGTTGCAAGTCAATGAGATTAGACAAAAAGATTAGGTTATATATTTGAGCCAAAACATTTGGGTAAGTCTTACATCCTCAAAATTTTGGAAAGGATTCCATGAACCAGCATCTGGACCAGCTCCACCATTAACACTTGCTTCATAAGCTGCATGGCCAACCTATAGAAGCATTAATCCAGCAGAGAACATGTAAATACAACAGCAAGAATCAATAATCCAAAGGTATATTGTAAGAGAAAAAATGCATATCTGAACCTGGTCATAATCTGCTCGTTTATTCTCGTCTTTCAGAACCTGCAAAAACAAAGGAGGGAATAATTTAATAGAAGTGTTAACTTAATTTAATATACTAGTTTCTGCTTCTGATAAAAACTTAAATTGTATGGTTTCATTAAACATTAAACAATCCTAATACCTCATATGCCTTTGAAATTTCTTGAAATCTAGTTTCTGCTTCTGGGTCATCTTTGTTTGCATCTGGATGCCATTTCTTTGCTAGCTAGAAATGCCAAATATAAAAAAAAATTCATCACTCGGTAATTATAAGTTGACAACAACTTTATAAGACAAACAAAAGAGCACAAAATCAATGCACATGAATAGTTCCATTCATGTGAAACCAAATTACAGCTGAAGAAAGATCAAGAAATCATAGTTTAAAGAAAAATACAAACCCCGTAGTATGCTTTCTTGATTTCTGAAGCAGTTGCATTCTTACGCACTCCAAGAGTGTCATAATAATCTTTCGAAGCCATAGTTGCTGGTAATAACAAGGAAAAACAATAAATGCTATTCAAACCAGATCTTTATTCTGATATGTAAACGTACAACAAAAAGCTTTTGACTGGAAACCCCCTCCCAACCCCAACACCCCATCTTCTTACTTATCATTCAAGCCACATCATTAATCCCTTTCTAGGGTTTATAATCCTCATTATGAACAAGTAAGAAAAACAACCACAAACTCTAAACATTATGCATAGGAAGCAGTAACAGATCAGAGTAACTTGTAATGGGGCTCTTTAACATGATATAATCAACCGTTAAAAGTTCAATATGCAAAAAACCAAGTGAATAACACTTGATAGAATCAAATGAATTACGGATTACCAGTGCCATGAATGGATCTAGTGGAGCCCCAATGCGCGTTAATTGCTCCAAAACTCTGTCGATATCTTAAACCGCCCACTGCAATACAGCAAAAAAAAGACAAGAAAAAAAAAAGTAGTTCATCAACTAATAATAAAAAATAACGATTACAAAAAGATCAAACTTCTAATTCTCCCTTCATCGATATACCATTTCTATAACTAGGAGCATTGAAGATTCCAATCTGCCTCGACGAACAAAATCTTCGGTATCCTCCTCTAAACGTCGATTCATACACCTGTAAACGAACAATTAATACAAATAGAACCACAGATCCTTGCGATGAAGTTAGGGTATGTAAAGAAAGAAGAAGAAAGGGACATACTGGATGATTGTGAGAAAGGGATCTACGAGCAAGATATGAGATGAGTTTAGTGGCGTTAGAACGACCCATTCAATGACTGCAAGTATTAAAAATTGGATTGAACTGAAGAACGTTAAACCCTAGAGAAACCCTGAAGGAATCTCACAAGGTTTTAGGGCTCGCTTTCGTTCGTCTTCCTCCTCACGATACCGACTTCCCTGTTTATTTATTATATTTTTTTCAAATAATAAAAATATAAAACTTTTACCCTTAAATGATAATGTAAGTAAACCACTAATTATATCCGCGCGTTGCGGCGGCGGCGTACGCGACGTAATAATGTAAAGATTACTATTGTGTCGATTTGTTCTCGAACTTAATTTACGTCGAAGCGTTGAGTTACTCGAATATATATTGGTGAATGAAAACATATTATATTTGACATCACTTGTTTTCAAGTAAATTTTATGTCAAAACATAAATAACTCAAAGCATACATAAAAATTAGCACGAAACGTTTTATATTAAACCTAGCTCGTTTCAACAAAATTTACGTCATAACGTTGGCGAACTCGAATATACACCGACACGTATATAAAAATATGGACATTAGAAGTTAGATATTTATAAGTAAATTATACATAGGGTATGTAAAAACTAAAGGTCTAAAAACTCGAGGAAATCAAAATGATGTTTCTCAAAATCTTATATAAGCCTTAAGAGGTTAAACGTGATAATTTAAGAAACTTTGAGGTGGGTTAAATAAATATAAAACTTTGAGTAATACATAGAAGTTAGAACTAAAAAGACCCCCATGATTTGAGTAAATAACCATCATTTTGATGTGGATTAAGTATTTGTACTCAATGCATTAAGAGTCTCCACTATAGTTTTTAAAGTATTAATAATTTGAATGGAACGTAACGAGAAGTCACTGTTAATATGTGTATCCGGGAAATCAATGTTCAATTCCTAAAATTTATTTAATACTTTTGAAAATAATTATAAGTGAAGAAAGATAATGACAAAAGCATTAAAAAATTATTATTTAATTAAGAATAGAGAAAGAGTAACGATATATAATATAATTATATGGATAAAGATAGTAAATCTGGTATGAATATGCCATTGAATCAGGTGTGGTTGTAATGATATGAACTTACATCTATACTAATCAGGTGCTTGGGTACCTATGGGTCCACGGGTACACTTTCTTATGGGCGTCAGATAGCTTGATATGAACCCGATGAGTAACTTGGATGGTGGTTTTGTTTTAGTAATTAAATATAGAAGTTATACTCCTTTCCTTTAGGATGGTTTTAAAAGGGTCCTAATAAGCAGACACCTCCAAATTTAAATCGACACCCACCTATACGTCGCGTATGGGTCCATACGCGCCGTATAGATCTCCCTCATAAATGACAAGAATTCCACGTCACATTAGTGAGCATACGCGGCGTATAGGCTTTTCAGAAGACAAAACTGGCGATGTCAAATCAGTCATTCCGCGGGTCTATACGCGGCGTATAGGTGTCGGTGGAGATGCGTCCCACACCCATACGACCCAGGCCTATACGCCGCGTATGGACCCATACGCGGCGTATAGACCCGCTGAATGACTGATTTGACTTTGCCAGTTTTGTCTTCTGAAAAGCCTATACGTCGCGTATGGGTCCATACACGGCGCATAGGCTTTATTTCGAATTATACTGACGCGACTTAAGATTCTTTCGATGATATATAAACGCATCGAATATCAAACGAATGCGTTCATGTTTCGTTTGTTACGAAGGAAACGTTTGATCTTAATTGAAGGAAATTAGCGTTATGTGGTTCAACATTTTCTCCTGTCACATAATTACTTGGTAAACATTTGATTCTTATTTCATTAAGTATTTGCATACATATATACATATATTTGAATTGCATACTTAAAAAATCGTTTCAACTAACTCGGGTTCCATCGATGCTAGTCGGTTACGGTTATGTGGTTCAACATTTTCTCTTGTCACATAATTACTTGGTAAACATTTGATTCTTATTTCATTAAGTATTTGCATACATATATACATATATTTGAATTGCATACTTAAAAAATCGTTTCAACTAACTCGGGTTCCATCGATGCTAGTCGGTTACGGTAAACTTAATTAATTTTCAAATTTTTTTATCATAACTGACTAGTATCGTGGAACCCGAGTTAGTTGAAATGATTATTAAGTAATCAAGACATTTATGTGTACGTAAGTATGTATATAAAAGAAATAAGAGTTATAGTTTTAGAGAAAAATTATTATTTTGAAGAAATAGTTGAACCACAAAACTATATTTTTTTTTTAAATCTCATTTGTCTTATAGGTAGGGGTGTTCAAAATCGGATATCCGGATTTTCGGATATCCGAATTTCGGATATCCGAAATTTCGGATAGTGGATACTACTATCCGAATCCGTATCCGAAATTTCGGATATCCGAAATTCGGATATCCGAATTTCGGATACGGATTCGGATAGTTAAACGGATATCCGATTTTCAGTGAACCAAAAACTTTGTCATTATCATTTAAATTCATATTACAATCCATGAGTAGTCAAATGCCTAAATAGTCAACAACTGAATACAACCAACCAAAATACCAACTAAAATCCTAAAAAATTCAAAACAGTTTTATAAGCAAAATAGAATAGTTAATCATTTTCAAAAAGTCCAATCTTGAGTTCTCGAGCATATTTGGAAACTACCAATCTTGATATCTTCCATCATCAGTTCATCACCACATGATCCACACATCCACAGCCTACAACCAAAGAAACAATAAGATAGAACTCATGATATTTTTTAAAACTATTCTAATCAAGTTGGCTTGTGGCTGTATTGTTATAATAATACTAAGAAAAGAGTATTATCACCTTGGAATATTTATGTATAAGCATGAAAGTTTCTTTTTACTTTTTGTGGTTGCACTTGTATGCCAATTCAACTGTTATTAAAACTTTTTGTGGCTGCACTTGGCTGCACTGTTAATAAAGATACCTTAAAACCATTCCGGTGATTCATCACTTGTTTCATCAATGATAATTGTTGGTTGTTCCATGATTAAATCCTTCAAGCCTATGATACAATAAAAAAAACATTAAAAATATATATGTAACAGAAAATCAATAAAAATGAAAAATGGTAATTTGCTACTAACCTTCTCCTTCCATTTTCTCGATCTCGAGTAAAGTGTCTTCAATCATAATTGTATTATTAGAAGCACGCAACCAATCTTGTGCACAAACCAATGCTTCTACCATTCTTGGGGTTAAGGAAGTTCGGAAACAATCAAGCACCCGTCCCCCGGTGCTAAAAGCGGACTCGGAGGCAACGGTAGAAACAGGAATAGCAAGAATATCTCGAGCCATTTTGGCAAGAACGGGATATCGACACTGTTGTACTTTCCACCAATTTAATATGTCAAAACGTGCGTCCATAGGTTCACGATCCTCCCCGAGATATTTGTCTAACTCATTTTTTTTCAATGATGTTTCCGAATTTCCCATGGCCATTTCAAATCGCTTCGTCATAAGTTCCTCAATGTCCATTACAACCTGTTCATCGCCATCTACACGTCTAGAACTAGAAGCCGACGCAGATGATGACACCTCAAATTCGTTTTCTTTTCGAGGCATAGATCTCATATAAGATTCAAACAAAGTAATCATGTTTAATTCTACACTTTTCATGACATTTTCAGTTATAAAATTCTCTTTAACAAGAAACTCCATGTAATGCCACTTTCGTCTCGGGTCAAGAACCACAGCAATATACAAAAATTGATTAATCTTAGCAAATTCACCCCAATACTTTTGATACTTTTCTTTTATTTTATGTGCCATTTGACTAATTGAGATATCAGCATGCTTAACCAAACCTCAATCACAGTGCCAATTCCAAAAATCTCATGCAAATAAGCATTAGAAGTCACATAGCGGGAACCTGAAAATCTTAACGTAGCATCAAAAAAAATCTTCAAAAAAGGCAACAAGCTTTTAACATCGGTCCAATCATCCTCATGTATTAAACCACCTTCACACCTCTTAATCTCTTTCTCACAGTTAGAATCCCTTAATAATAAATTAGAAAATGCTTTTTTGAATTTAATAGCAGATTCTAGCATTAAAAAAGTGGAGTTCCAACGGTTTCAACATCCATACACACTAAACTCTTGCTCTCTATTTTCTCTTCTTCAACACAAGCTTTAAATTTTTGAAGTCTAGCAGGAGAAGACCTCACGTATTTAACAAGGGCACGTACTTTTTTGATTGATTTCTTCAAATTACTAAGGCCATCTCTAACAACTAAGTTCAAAATATGAGCCGCACATCTCATATGTAAAAAATCTCCCTTCATAACTCCAGAATCCCAATGATTAAAAACCTTTTTCAAATGTTGAATAGCTATATCATTAGAGCTAGCATTGTCTACTGTGACAGTCAAAATGTTTTTTAAACCCCATTCAAGTAAACACTTTTCAACCGCTCTCCCGATTAATACCCCCGAGTGACCAACAATTGGGCAAAAATTTATGATTCTCTTATGCAAATGCCAATCGTCATCTATAAAATGTGCAGTTAAACACATATAAGATAAATTCTGTCCTGAAGTCCAAGTGTCTGTGGTTAAACATATTCTAGACAACATATTGTTAAAAATATTCACTAATTTCCTCCTTTCCTCAATAAAATATCCATAGCAATCTCTTGTTGCAGTCGAACGTGAAGGCACATTAAAATGGGGATTAATAACCTTACAAAAAGCACGAAAACCCTCTCCCTCCACAAAAGAAAAGGGTAATTCATCAACTATCAACATTTTTGCTAAGGCTTTCCTAATTACTTCTTGGTTAAACTCCCATAACCGAGGAACTGTTATGTTTTCAATGGAACCATCATCACTAACACGTGTCTTAGACTCAAGATCAAGCAGCTTTTGTCTTTTATCTATGTTTGGAGGGTATTGTTTACACGTGTTGATGTGATTTTTCAAAGGGGTAGTCCCACTTTTTGTTGAACAACCAATTCTTCTATGACAATATATACACTCAGCCAAATCAAGTACATCACACTCAATATAATGATCCCACCAAATAGATCTTTTTTTGTTCGTACGTGTGGAACAAGGTTCACTTACATTTGAGGGTGCGCTTGGAGGTTTTCCATCTTTTTTTTGCTTCTGGTTCTTCTTTTGTTTGGCCTTTGACATCACCTCGTTTTCAGACACTAGTTCACAATCTGAGTTTTTTGTGTTGGTATCGGGGATGTCCATTGAAGCATGAAACAATCTAATTTGAATAATGAAAAAAATAAGAAGTGAGACTAACAGGGAGAGTGTGAGAACATAATCAATAATTATGATTCTTATTAACCTTTTATAGCATATCACTAAAATTCCAACATATAGTTGTTAAGTTACTATTACAGAACGTCAAAACTCAAAACTCCATTTAGAAAAAAGAAAGGTTTTTAAAGAGCTCCATTGTTTCCAAAACTCCAGAAGGCAGAAGGTATAAACTTAATCTTCAAATAATCTTTGAAATAATCTTTGTAATAAAATACCCATGAAGAATCTAAGCTATGATCAAACATAAGCAAATGAATGAAAACAGAGCCACCGAGCGTCCGAGCCTGTGAAATAATCGGCTAACCTTTGTTGACGAAGGTCGTTTAGGGTAGAACCAACACACCGCAGCTGTCAAATGGCGATTAGAGTAGCCACCGAGCCACCGAGCCTGAACGAAGGACGATTACTCGATTAGGGATGAACCGACTCACTTTGAATGAGTCTATGAGAGTAGAATCGCATACAACATACCTGATTACTCGATGATTCGAAGTCGACGATGAATCTTGAAGGAGATCTGGAGTCGAAGAGATGGAGCCTGGAGGGTGGAGGCGGATGTTTTGAGATTAGGGTTATTGTGTTTGTGAACTTGTGAATGAAATATTAAAATGTGGTTTTATACTTTTATAAATAATTAAAAATTAAAGAATATATTTTATATTTCGGATATTTCGGATATCCGAATTATCCGAAATTTTCCAATATTACTATCCGAATCCGAATCCGAAATTTCGGATATCCGAATTTCGGATATCCGAAATTTCGGATATCCGAACTTTCGGATACTTCGGATTCAGAAATTCGGATAAATCGGATTCGGTTTCGGATTCGGATCTTTCTGCACACCCCTACTTATAGGGCTGCCACGGAACGTATAGCACGGTTGAATTTGAAGTGATCCAAGATTCTTCGTTTGTTATGTCGTTTTGGGATGGTAATTATTTGTTTGTTGAATATTCAAGCGTTTAGTACGTGCCAGATAGTAATCAATATGATTTGTACGTTCAATCTGCTTACGAATTGCCAGATTTAAACCAACCTTATGTTCCCGATGATGAGTTCGAGTTTTGCCGAGAATTAAGTTATGACCCGCAACAAAGTAATATAAACTATCTCTCGAGTGCTGAAAATCAAAACATGAAAATATCGTTTGAAACATGTCAAGAATTTTTATCACTCGATGAGCTAGTCTGTTGGGTTGTTAATAGGGGACATGATAATGGTTACGTTATTATTACACGAAGATTGAAGAAAAAGGAAGGCCAGGTCGTAAAGGTGTGGCTTATTTGTGATCGTAGTGGTGAACACAAAAGTAAAGCAACAATTAGACGATCTGGTAGCAAAAAAATCAGATGTCCTTTTAAATTAGTGGGGATACACGACAACAAACGTCGTTCGTGGAAATTAGAGGTGAGAAACGACGAACATAACCATGATCCCGCTCAACATATGGAGGGGCACTCATTAGTAAGAAGGTTTTCTCAAAACGAATTCAATTTGGTGGAACAACTTACCGATCATAACATGGAGCCTCGTAACATCTTATCAGCTTTGGAAAAGCAAAATCCAAAGAACGCATCCATAACCAGAGATGTATACAACACTCAATATAAGATAAGAAGTGAGAAGAAAGTCGGTGAAACACCAATGCAAGTTTTAGAAAACTTTTTATCTTCTAAAAGGTATGTTTATTACAACCGAGAAGATCCCGATACAAATACCGTAGAAGATATATTTTTTTGTCATCCAAAATCATACGACACTTGGCGTGCATTCCCGCACATGCTGATGATAGACTCGACGTTTAAAACAAACATGTACAAACTTCCATTTGTTCAGATTGTTGGTGTGACCTCGACACACAAGATATTTTGTGTTGCTCATGCATTATTAGTAAAGAACTCGTTCATAATTTTGAGTGGGTGCTAAATAGATTGAAAGATACGTTAAACAGGTGTATAGAGCCACGAGTCATAATAACAGACAGAGATCTTGCTTTAATGAACGCATGTGTTAAAGTATTTCCGAATGCTTCAAAGTATTCATGCAGGTGACATATTAATGAGAATAGCGCGAAACACTATAAAGCAAGTTTTACGAAAGATGACTAACAAAAGTTTAAATATGCATGGGCACGTTTGTGTGAGTCTCCCACGCCAGATATTTACGAGTATAACTATAACATTATGTACGAACAACTAGTTGAAGCGAAGCGAGAAAGTAAGTTTTTCATTACATACATACATACAATACTCTTATATAACACTTAATTTGATTTTTTTTAATATATTTTCAGGAGTATTGTCATATATAAACAAAAACTGGTTAGAGAATTACAAGAAAATGTTTGTATCAGCCTAGACTAACTCAAACCATAATTTTGGCCAACACACAACAAACAGAGTGAGAGTCAACAAGAAAATTTAAAAAGATATCTTAAATCAACAAATAGCTCACTGGATAGACTTGTGGAGTTTGTTGATCAATTGGTAAACGCACAAGATGTAAATTTAAAAGAAAATTTTGAGACAAGCAAAATTAAAATTATGAATCATCATAATCTCCCGTTGTTTGATTACCTACGAGGCAAAGTGTCACACAAAGCTCTTGATTTATTAGTTGCTGAAAACACTAAATTGCATGTGATGCACTCAGGAAATGTAACGTGTGGTTGTCAACTTTTCACTAGTTGTGGGTTGCCTTGTGCTTGTCGGCTGGAAAAATATGAACATTCCGGTAATAGTCGTTCCATATTTATCATTTTTTTGTTACAGTAATGCTTTTATATAGATTTATAATTTATAATGCAGGCACTAAAATCCCATTGGATGCAATTGACGTATTTTGGACGAAGCTTGATACAATTAAACCATCATATATGGAGCATGAAGAAGTCGATGTTGAAGAAGAGATGGAATGGGTGAAACAACAAATAATGACACAACCCACCCCTGTAAAATTTAGTTTGGTGAAAAAAATAAAAAAAATTGTGTATCCATGAAAAAATAACAAAAAAACGCCTGTTATTCAAACAGATATGGTTGTCCAACGTTAAAGGTTCAATAGCAGAAGCTAGACACTCAACATAGTACGTGTGACATACCAAGACATAGCTCATTTACCGGAATAACAACTTTAGCAGTAAAGTCTCAGAAGCCTGTCAAACAACGTAGTCGTTCCACATCGTCTAAGGTGTCACAAAGTACCAATGACTTTTCATCGATTGTCGGAGATTGCACGAGCCAATGCTGCTGGTATTGATCCTCCAGACTTGCCACCGCCTCGATATTACCCAAATTCACCGTAGTTTTATTTTGAAAATTATACTATTATTTTGTTATGTATTTAAAAACTTCGTTATTTATTTATATTATCATTTAATGTTTTTTTTGTTTTATATGTTTTATTTGTTAACTAAGATTTAAAATTATCGATTAATATGTTACAAAATATAACTTATACGCAAAGTGTCAACCTTAATGTACAAAATAAATCCGACAAAAAATTGTATACGTACTAACCCATACGCGGCGTATACTCCCTTCACAATACATAGAAATATTGCAGAAAAAATTTGGGAAAATTATACGTCGCGTATGGACCCATACGCGGCGTATAGCCTCATCGACACGCGTGTGACACGGGTCTTGTCAGGGTCTTGTCAGAATATACCTTATACGCCGCGTATGGGTCCATATGTGGCGTATAGGGAATATTTTCGCGAACCTCTACGCCGCGTATGGACCCATACGCGGCGTATAGGGTCAAAGGGGTGTTGATTTAAAATTGGTGGGTGTCAAAATAAAACCACCTTTTTAAAATTCTTTTAGATGAAATGACATGACAATTTTTATTTATGTTTAAAAGGTTAAATCATGGACGATAGACGTAAAAACATACAGAGTTAAGTTTCATATTACTTTTTTAGGTTTGTTAAAAATAACTATTTTTCTTCAAAAAATTAAAAAAATCAATTTACTTTTAAAAGTTTCATAATTTGTTTCAATTTCAGTTCAAATTTTCACTAGTTGTTTCAACTTAATCCAAAATAATTAAACCTTTGGAGTGAAATAACATATAAAACTTTTGGAGGTATCAAAATTCATATTTTTAATCTTGTGAAGGAAAATAATTATTTTTGTCAAACCTTAAAGAACAAAATTGAAATTAACTCAAACATATAAAACTAACAAATTAAGAAAAGGAAAATTAAATGCCTACCGTAAAGAAAATTTTATATTTGAATATGGGAATTATCGTATACAATTTATAAAGGCATGCTATAAACTAAGCCTTGTGCTTAAAAGAAACTTTGAGGCTTTAAGAAATTAAGGCCCAAAACATCAACTTTTATGTATTTATGTAGAAGTTGCCTTTGCCCCAAAACATAAACTCCTATGTACAAATTTAAATTGCGCCTATATTTTTAACATTACGTGTTGCCTATTTTCTTTTAAAAGAAGCCATCACTTATTATCACAACATTTATAATTTCTCACACCATTAACATTAAAAAATACAAATGAGAAATATTTAAATAAGAAAAAAAGAATGGTAAGTATGTATTTCAGTTTTTCCTTATATTTACTTGTATGCTACTTGTATTGATACTAAATAACTAGTTATGTGACACCGATTTACTTTATCTAAACAAAACACTAAAAACTTCAAAACGCTAAAAACTTGTGTTCATCTCACGTCCAAAGTCCAAACACCCTTTAATATATCCTTCATGATTGAAAACAAACAAACAAACAAACATAACACATACGACCTACACATACAACCCATTTCTTGAGATATATGATCAAGCCCTATGGTTTACACTTGGCATACGGCTCGAACCCAGCAACAGGCCTAGAAGGACCGGCATTAGCCGAGTCCTTCACGAATCCAGCAATGGTAGCAGGGCCAAAGAGACGATGCCCCATTTGATAAACATCATCAATACCAATCGCCTTGGCTTGTGGCTCGGCCTTCACGGGCCCACGTTCACCACCATCAATCTCCCTGTATCGATGGAGGTACATGGTCAAGGGCTCGATGTAGTCATCGAATCCAAGTTTGTTCATTGCCCAAAGGATGTCTTCGGCCGTGATAGTCTTCCTCTGCTCACACTGGCACCTGTCGTTGGCTTCGCTAGTGACAAAGCTAATGAACTCGGATACACATTCTTGGACCGTCTCTTTGGAGTCATCTGAGATCTTGGCATGAGGCGGGAGGATCTTTCGCATGATACGAATCACGTTTGCTATTGGCATCAACCGGTCTTGTTCACGAACAAGACATTCGTTGTTGCCTTAGGCCGATAACACGAGTTAGCGATCAATGAAAATGGTATCTTTGAACTTAAGCTAACTCATACACATGAAAATGTTTATCAAGAAGTATAGAAATATGTTGGTGTGTATTATTGGCAACCTAAATTAAATACCCTTCCTTTGAAAACGTGTCTTTGTTATTTTGCCTTTTTATATGATTATATATATATATATATATATATATATATAGAGAGAGAGAGAGAGAGAGAGAGAGAATAAAAGGAACATAACAATTTTGTTTTATAAAATAAATAATTTTAAATTAGTTATGATATTATATGATTTTTGAATTAATTAACTAATTATAAAACAACCTATCACAATATGAGTAGACTTTTCATAACATATACTAAAAAAGCCTAAAAAGCCTTAAATTATTGTACCAAATTGTTCTTTCAAAGTTTTTAAGACTTCAATTCTTTTTTTGACCCAAGATGTTAAAATGTTCTTCTTACATTATTTAAAGTTCAAGTCTTATTTTAGATAAATTATATCTATTCAAGAGTATATTCAAAAAGTATATGTGTTTAAAATGTTTTTTTTAAAAAAATATTTTTATTGAAACACTACAATTAAAAAGGGCTATGTTTAAATGCATTTCCAAACCCAAAAGCTAGTGCTTAGTTGTCACGAATATTTAATAAATTTACTTAAATTAGAAATAAGAGGTGTGTGGGGTCAGAAAGAAAGCATGAACGCCACTTGTTTCATCGCATTTCTTTTCATTCTCCCAATCAAAACAATAACATGAAAAGCATCCCTCATTCATCACCTATTCTTTTCTACTTTTAAGAAAAAAGTATAACATTTTGCATATACATGCTCTTAAAACTAATCTATACATCACAAATACATGTTTTTATAATTTTATCTTCGTACTAATTAAAAAAGATGCTCGTGATATACAAATAAAAACCAGTATCTCCTTGTTCTCTTTCAAAAATTTAAGTGCATCAACATGCATACAATTTTCTAATAGAAAGATAACCCATTCAGATCGTTGAACTAAAACGTGTTTCTTGAAATTGATAGAATCAAACAATTAAACTTCTTAAGTAGTCAGGGGCGGAACCACGATTCGTTAGACATAGTTTTGTTATAAATCTAATATGTTCTTTAAACTAATGAGTTACACCCTTTAGTTATATGGTAAGTAGATAAAAAAACTTATAATGAGTTCTATATCAAAAAGCTCTTTCTTCCGACACTTTAAAACCAAGAAATTACATTCATTCGATTTCATATAAAACCAATCGAAAGAAACACAAACCATTTCATGAAGTGTTAAAAATGTCTCTAAACAAACACAAAACAATAACAAATAAGAAAGGAAATGCAATTTATATAAAGATTCAATCATGCAATTAAAAAGGGTTTGTATAATTACCAGATACAGGTGGTGGAGGGGGTGGGTGGTAGCCATGAAAACCTTGAGTGTTCTCCATTTGTAGCTTCTAATTTGAGTGTGGTTTAGAAATTGAAACTGAAAAATGAAAATTAAACGAGGTTGATGACATATAGATGCTAGAGCGTGTTGATTTGGGCAACGTGGATAGTTATAGTGAGGGCACGTGGCATTGAGCACGCGGTGAACAACAACTGAATATCACCCCAATCACACTTCTTCTATTGGCTTTGTTTGTGAATCTAACTTTGACCATAATTATATATTTTTTTAAACTAAGTTATTTATAAATATTAGCGTAAATTACACGGATGGTCCTTGTGATTTTGTTAAAATTTTGAATTTAGTTCTTAAAGTTTTAAAATTATACAGTCTTTAATGTTATAATTAATTTTCATCAATGGTCACTACTCTGTTAAGTGTTAGTTCAGTTAGTAATGTTAAATTTGTCAAAATAATTATTTTACTTTTAGGGATTATCAATGTAACTTTATTCTATTATATTTTTTATAAATATGTTTATTATTTAATACAAAAAAAATAATTTCAAAAAAATGTCTTCTTTTAAATGTTTGGTTTATCATTTTTTTTATACTAATATACGGGGTTTTTAAAACCTTTATATAAATGTCTTTTTTTAAAGATGTTTAAAACTGAGTTGTTTTTTTAAAAAAATGTTTAATTCATTAAGAACTTGTTTAAGAAAAGAAGTTTTAGAAAATGAATGGTTAAAAAAACTTTAGAAAACCAACCAATTTAAGAAATTAAAAAGTTTTAGAATGACATATAAAAAGCGAACAGTTTAAACCAAACATCTTAAAAACATGTTTATAAAAAGTATTTTATTTGTGTATTTAAAATGTATTTCATTAAATAATAATACTAATAATAATGAAATATAAAAAATAATATACAAACTAAAAAATTCTAAACAACAAAAACATAAAATTTTCTTAAATAAAAGTAATACCATAGTTTAGAAGGTAAATTAAATAGATAGATAATGCGAACAAAATGTTAATTTTTACAATCTTTAACATTCTAACTATTGACTAACAAACCTATGAACTATATATGAAAAAAATATTAGGGACTATATTCAAAGTTTTTTTATTTTAAGGACCAAATCTAAAAATTCAATATAACCACAGAGATCATCCATGTAATTTACTTTAAATATTATATAACCAAGGATTTGAACGTATATTTAGGGCGGGCTCTAAGTAGAGGCGGGGTGGGTAACCAGACTTATCGCATATAGTAGCGGAGCTTGAATCACATCATACGAGAATCAGGGGCAAACGTAAACTGTTTTAGAAGGGGGGATTCTATATATATAAAAAAATTTACATTACCGGACTGAAAATCACCCTAAAAGGGCGACATATTTTAAACTATTTATATTATCTATATATGTAATTAGAAATAAACATATATAATTTGTTAAACACTTAAACCTATTATACCATTAACAAACTCATCAACACCAATTATGTTTTCCCATTATCATTTATCCATTAGTAAAATTTCAACGCATTTTAAAACCCAAATCAAATAACTTGCGATTTCTAATGAGGGACGGTAAAAGAAAGACCGCAATACAAGAAGTCAGGGCGATCGATTGATCGACCTAAGGTCTCGTTTTTTTTCTGCTCGTTCAGTGCTAAAAAAATTCAACGCTTCACGCAGACGACTCTGTGTGTATTTATATGAAGGCATCTTTAATAAAAGGCAAATTTGATTTTAATAATCCAAAGCTATTGCTCATTGACCGATAATAATCTATACTATATAACAACCCAAAGTAAAAAATTTGGATTGTTACCTATCAAATCAGTAGTATATATTATCGGTCAATAAGTAATAGTTTAAATTATTAAAATCTCATTTGTAGTAATGAAATATGTCTTTAAAATTATTATTATTTTGTTAGTCTTATAACATCGAAAGGATGTTAAAAGGAAATTTCCTAGTGAGGGAATAGTAAATAATTTAAAGTTGCATGTTTAATAGTATCTTCGCTAAACATGTTGTATGCTACAATATTAATCAATTTATACTTGATAGTTACGTATTTAGGTATTTAATTTATATTGCTCAACCAAATAATCAAATGTAAAATGACGGAAAGGAGATTGAAAAAAGGAAAATAGAGTGTCACATGTTATACTGTTATAACATACGAGCACATCGTCAAGATGCTTAAATAATATATTTTAAGATTTCAAATAAAATCAAATATATTAGGGAGAGAAAGAGTATGTTGGTAATTTTAGTGTTATATCTACACGATTCTCTATTCTCATGTTACTCTCACATTACAAATCGTTTTTTTCATATTCACCTTTGATATCCCATCCTCGGGAAAATTGGACCTTGAGTGGTCGCCCACCCCGCCCCTATTATTGGCCGAACATGCTTGTTATGGAATTGTTGGTTAGGGCGGTGGTGTAAATCATGATGGTGACGATACAAAATATGATATTTAAAGGAGCATCAACCGTGTGAAAGGATAGACGACCACACTTTCATCAATTGGTGCAACACCGTCGTCACGTGTCGCTATTAGGAGAATGCATGTTGGAAATTTTAGTGTTATCATAACATTTCTATCGTTATTGAACAACCTATAAATCTTCCTACAAAATCTTGTATCAAAAGGTGATAAAAACAATTACAAACCAAAATCATTTAAATAATACTTACATATGCTCTTTAATTGGGTGCGAATTTGGTTTACTCAATACAGAAACCATAGTGTTAAGTAGGAAAATGTTGTATTTTGAGTATTTATATTTATATGTTTCATTAATAGTTTGCTTCTGCCAGAAATGTGCTTCCATCCTGGTAGGTAATGATGTTAAGTTACTTGGGCAAATGTCCAATTTTAACAACTTAGGATGTCATATTAAAAAGGAAACTTAACGCCTAACATTAAATTATTTATGTATAAATTCGCATTTTTATATTATAAATTAATTGATGTTTTTTAAAAGATGTATGCATTTCATCATTGTTACATAATCAATCCAAGTAATAAATTTTATCGACTGACAAAAATAAGTTACATAAACTTACAGTTATGCTAGTATCTTTGAAGATTTTGAAATATTTAGAGTTTATAATTTTGGAGTTTGAAACAATTGTGTTTCTCTTTGAAAGCAACAAACTTATCAAAATAAAGAGGGACAAATGGTTATCATCAAAGCCTCATGAATGACCTCCCCATTGCAAACATTTTCATTCCATTATTTGATCAAGCACCATGTAGAAATGTAAAACTACTACATAGGAAACGATAAATTATTTATAAATAATTTTAAATCGGTTTTCAGGAGGTAATGTAGATATAAAAAAACTAGAAAAAAAAGGTAAATTAAGTATTTTAATTTTTAACCCTCAACTAGACTAAAAAAACGTACTCGACAAATCTACAACTTGCAGTAAATCATAATGGATGAACTCTTTTAAAATATGAATTCTCAAACTTGACTACTTGAGGGCTTATGATAAGGGTGAGTAGAAAACCCAAATAACCAATTAAAATACTCATGGTTCTGTTATGATTTTTTTTGATAACCGATCTTTATGGTTTGGTTATTGTTATTTGTATATAAATAATCAAATTAACTAAACTGACACTAAAACCATTCTTTATAATTTTTTATAAATAATATGTTGTGTAAATAATGTCTTATTTTATATTTCATCTGATAACATATAGTTGTCACTTATTGTATAATATGAAAACAAACAAACGTAATAATAGGTAGTTTAATGTCACACCCCGACCAAAACGGCGGAACATGTCGGGGCGCAACTAAGATTGTTTAAATGCACACGATACTATTAAAGTGACAATATTTAATCAACTCATTCATTTCATAACATGTTCTTACAAATACAAGAAAATAAATAGTTCTTAACTAATAACCTAACGGTCCAAAATAAAGTAACGTCTTTAAATCTTCAATCAACCGATAATCAAACCTGTAGCATTGCATAAAATATGTTTTGTCAACATGTATGTTGGTGAGCAATTCCATGACTTTATAAATATAATATAAGGCAAAAATCCACAACTCAAATATGTGAAACCGTAAATAAAAGTGACAATTGAGGTATATCAATCATAAATAAACGAGGCTCATTTCTAATTGATAAAACTACCATGTTACAAGGAGGAGCGTATGATCATACTTATTGAGGATGAGGATGAGGCTAAACGATCAAAAACAATAAACATGTAGCAATTAATCACATGAGGTATATAACATACAATTGGACAATTATTCTAAGCAACACATAACCTAGTGGTTGTGGGTTGAGGATCTAGATGTTAAATCATTTTTTTGGTTGAGTAAGTATGCTTGCTACCCCCAAAGTATAGAAGAGAAAACGGGGATGAAATTACTCACATGGAATAAAATGACGTTGATGAATAAATTTTGAATAAAATCCTCAAGTAAGCGAGTTCGACGGTTTTAACGTGCGTGTCCTAGATTGAAAGATCTTGAGTAAGTATTGAGTATTGAAGATGAAATATAAATGGTATAAAAGTTCATAAAAATAAGGCTTGGGTTTTCGGGAGTTTTAGTTATATTTTACAAAATGTGTTTAAATAACGTAAGTATAAAATGAGTTTTACAAGAAAAATGGTCCTTGATGTTTAGTTTTACTCGACCATTGTTAAGTTTTACATATGGGAGTTGGTTTAGTGCTAGTATGCACGTTCCCATTAATGTAAGCATCAAGGTCTAACTTACACTCTCTTAAACCCGAGTTTGAGACTTTAATTAATAAAGAAATTCGCTTAAACCCGATATTAGTATAAAACCAAGTTTAGTTCCATCATACCATAATATTATTAATACAAATAACATAAAGCGAAACATAAGTTAAAAAAAATTAGGAAAGATTTTTCTTTTGGCGTTTTGAACGGTGACTAGCTCGTTAAGACGATAAGTTCGACTTTTACTCGGGTTATTCTTACCCGAAACTTGGTTTGAGCTAATATTTGTTCTAACACTTCCAAAATCTTAAGTAATATGAGTAATATAAATTAAAACATAACTAAAAAGATAGGTTGAACTTTTGGTGGTTTGAACATTGATTAACTCGTTAAAATGGGTGTTCGGTTTTACTCGGTTTTTACCCGAAACTTGGGTTCAAGCCAAGATTTGTTCTACATCTCCATATCAACCATATAATAACTAAAATATCAAGAAAAACTCAGATCTAAAGTGTTTGATGTAACATGGTCACTTAAAAGTTATTTAAAGTGCTTAAACGAGCGTTCGGTTTGGTTCGGTCTTTGACTCGGTATGAACCCGAGGATGGTTACCACATGTCCAAAACCATTGAACTAAAAATAAGGTAAAACTTCCAGATCTAAACTCAAACAAGAAAGTTAATCGAGTAAACTTCCCGAAAACAACCCAAACGGGTCTAAAATGCATAAATATGAGTTTGCATGCCCACAAGACTTAAATAAAGATGAAAATGGTTTTGTGAACATAAAATAACTTAGAAAAACTGAAAATAACCAAAATTACATACCCGAAATGATTTGAAATGCAAGATTCGGTTCCGTTGACCTTTTTAAAGTCAAACTTAAGCAAAACTAGCTAGAACAACTTACAAGATCAAAACTTTTGGGAGAAGAAGATGAAAATGTGCAGGTGAAATGGTTGAGAATGAGTGGTATTTATAGGGAAAGATTAGGGTTTGAGGAAATGGGTAATGCGTTTGTCCGGTGGGTAAAAGGGTGCATTTTGATTATTTTATTTGAAATAAATTTTAATTTAAATAAATTATGACCAGGTATCTACATGTTTGGAGGGTTTTAGAATAGTTATGGGTTAGGTCTTGGTTGGTTTGGATGGTTAAAATACAAGTCCGGGCCTTAAACGAACCGAAAACGTTAAAAAACTGATTTTGCTGAAACGAACTGTGGGTCACGCCACGACAAGTATGAAACATGATTACAACATAAAATCCATTATTTTATTAATATTCAAAGATCCGAAGACCAAAACGAGTCGGGTTTACAATACAAGATAACAAATACAAAGCTAGTCGAAAATGACGAATGTCACATTTAAGATTTGGTTAAATATGACCACAATAGTTGTCAACTTTTCCTTTTTTTATCATGTTTTGAGGTTTAAGCATACATAGTTTCTATTGTTTTAAAGAGGGAGAAAGATAGAGAAAAGAGCGTGTGTTGTTGTGCAATGACGGAACCAGGAATTTTTCCCAATGGGGTTACTATTTTTCGGTGATTCGTTATGTAAGATACTATATTTTTCTGGGTTGTCGGGTTGGGTCGGGTCGGGTCGGTTTGGAATAGGTTTAGGGTTTGGTTCGAGGCGAGCAGTAGTAGTGAACCAACAACGAGGGGGGGGGGGGGGGGAGGGGCAGTCCACAGTCGAGCATTAGCAGGTGCAGGGCGAATGGTCGATTATTGATGGGGGGAAAAGAATGGGGGCTAGGGTTTTATTTTGTGTTATTAGAATAAGGGTAGTTTAGTAATTTACTTAAATAAAAAAGAAAAAAAGCCTGTTGTAATCTGTAGCTTGCAGGTTTTAATCTCGTGACCTCATTTTGGAGAAGGCACACGTATACTAGCAAACCAACAATCTGTTTGTGATATATTGTTAACTTTAATATATTAATGGGTTCACTTCCTATAAACTATGGTTTCATTTAAAAATTTGACATTATACGTTACACTACGGGTTCAAAAATCAATGGGGTCACTTGACCCCATACTTGACACCCTAGTTCTGCCCATGTTGTTATGGAAGAGGATTACGGATACAGGTTGTTGGTAAAGTTGATCGCGGTTGTTGAGTTGTGGGTACTGTTTGTCGGTCACCATCACTCTGGTTGTTGAGTTGTGGGTATTGTTTGTCGGTCTGTTTGTCAGTCACCATCACTTTGGTTGTTGTTTTCATGATTGTAATATGTTGACTACAATGTGTTGTTTGTGTTGTTGTGGTTGTGATCCGGTTTTTAGTTTCCAATGATGACGAACAACTGGTTGTCCGAGCCACCCGTACGATATGCACCTAAAGGCTATGATAATGTTGATGGGTATTAACACAGTCTGGTGTGGCATTATTTTATAACTGCATTCGTAACGATTGACTTATTCTAAACCTTTTAACTATGACATTCTGTTTTGTTTTGAACTGACAACAGGTTGTCATCGGACAAAACGCGAGGTGGTATGCAACTAGTTATTCTTTATACGGAAACTAGAAGGATTCTCAATATTTATTTGATCCATAATATAATTGGATTTATTAATTAAAATAACATGAATCTACCTGATTTCAAAAGGTACCATTAACTAATGGTTAATGAATTGTTTATAACCAAAACTAACCGGTTATGAAAATCTTAAAATCAAACATCGACAGTAGCATATTAGATTCGTCATGTTTCACATCAAGTTAAACTCTTAGACTGTTATCCTCATTTCTATACTTTTCTGTAGTTTATTCTAAATAAATAACCGTACCTACATTTTGAAATGTGATAAAATCTTAATCTAACCATTTTGGACTTGTTTATACAATTGTGCTTCGTACTAAATTGTTGCTACCACTAAAATAACCTTTTCTATATAAAAATTATTTTTTGACATATTTCCAGAAAACTCGACTTTTTATACTTTTTATATTTTTAAAACTTGCGTCATATTTTCAAAAAAGTTACTACCATTGTTAACAAATATTTTGGCGAAATTATTTTTTCGACGAATTTTTATATTGTCGTTAGTTTGACGCAATGTTATCGAAAAATTCGAGGCTTTTTATTTCGTGGGCAATATAAAAGTCATGGCATAACTAACTTAATAAAACAAAAAAACTTTACCCACATGATCATTTTCACCTATTATTGTCCACGTTTTCGCACCATAATAAACTTACAAATTTTGATTATCAAATTCATTTTAATTTGAGTTTTCTTAATAAATGCTCATTTACAAGTTTGTTAATTAATTAATTTTTCTATAAATAAATCATTTCATTAAAAGTACTTCAATAAGTGTTATTTTTTTTAAATAAAGTTTAATTTCCAGACAATCATTATTAAAACTAAAATTACCTAAAAAATATACATAAAGAGGTATATATCTATTTATGAATAATAATAATTTTTTCTTTTTCTATATAATTTTTTATAACTTATACGTTTGTTATATATAATAATTCCATTGATATTTTATGTATAATATATATTAGATTATACATATTTGTAATTTATAATATAATTTTTTTTAATTTTTAAACCATGTAACATACGAGTACATAATCTATTGCGTTAAATTAATGGAATTTGACATCAATTATTTCGATTCATAGGAGATTGACGGGCGTCGTTATCCTTATTTTCTCTTTACGTATGTACTATTAAAGAAAGTGTGGTATGATCATCATATATTATATAGTCATTTTCTCTATAAATATAAAGGACTACACTACCTACTCTCACCATTTTCTCTAAATAAAAACACATTTCATATCTTTCTTCCACACACACAACTTCTTACATCAAGTACACACGTAACTCCTGATTCATTCATGTTCACTCACTGCTCAATGGCATCTTCTCTGTGTCTCTTCAGCACATGTTGCCACCATCTTAATCAACACCTAGATCCCACAACTAAACTAATATCTATAAACAAAAACTCCATATTATCTTCAAGTAGAATCAGCAAAAGGTGTACTTTGAAGGCCAAAAGAAGTAATAAGACACAAGCAAACAAAGAAACAGATGTGATCAAGGAGAAGAACGAGCGAAGGGTTCGGATACTGATAGCTGGAGGTGGGATTGGCGGTCTAGTGCTCGCGCTAGCGGCTAAACGAAGTGGGTTCGAGGTGGTGGTGTTTGAAAAGGATTTGAGCGCGGTCAAAGGTGAGGGGAGACACCGCGGGCCGATACAGCTTCTGAGCAGTGCGTTGGGGATTTTGGAAGGTATTGATAAAGATGTTGCTAATCAAATTATGGATGCGGGTTGTGTCACTGGGAATAGGGTCAATGGTCTTGCTGATGGTCTTTCTGGCGAATGGTAATTCTTTTCACTTTTCATTTCTTTTGTATCGTTATATGACCTAGAAGTTATGAATTCGAGTCGTGAAAACAAACTCTTATAAAAATGTAGGAGAATGATATAATTTAGTGTAAACTATAAGAAGTGCTTGAAATTACCGGGGTGTGAATGTTGACATAATCCAATAAAGATACGTATCATTAAGTTAGATCGACTCTTTTAATAGTTTATAGATATTTTATACAATTGTTATAAAAATATAGGAAATTAACTACGAATGGGTTGTAATATATATAAGTATTGTTAACATGAGGGATGCCATGTGCGTTGTACACCAGCTGAATAGTACACTATAATTTAATTTGTTTTCAACCTTTTTACCCCTCAATATCTTTTGCCTTTTCACACTAATATAGCCCAAACCATTCAACTTAGTGGGCTAAAAGTTGTAAGAAAAACCATTCAACTTAGTGGGCTAAAAGTTGTAAGAAACAAGTTGAGTACTTAAAGGTTATTGATTCTCTCTTCCTATAATATAAAACATAAAAAAAATCACATAAAAGTATAAAAGCATTCCCAATTCATTTCGCATTCCCAACCAAATCTCTATATTTTCACAAAATAAAATAAATATTTGCTCCATCCCATCCCCCTCTTCATACTCAATCCGTATATTTTTAGAAAAAATTCATACTTATCTCCCATATTTAGGGGGTCATTATCCATCTTTATATCCATTATTTAGTTTATTTATTTTGTGAGTGAATGTGGGTGTGAACGAGATTAAAAAATATTTACAAAATAATAATAAGGTATTATTTAATTGACTAGAGATAGATACGTGGAATGGAATGAGATATGGTAGTTTTTTATAAAATAAAAGATATATATATATATATATATATATAATATATATATATATATATAATATATATATATATATATATATATAATATATATATATATATATGGTAAATAATAGTAAAGTGGATGAGGGGTGGGGTGTGAATGCTCTAAAACATTAGTTAAAACTTAAAAGAATGAGAAAATTCCAAGGGTCTCGAAATTGAACTTTTTGTTTAATCAATTAATTTATAAGACCACTTAGATATGTTTTGTTAGTTTCAATCACCTTTTATGTTTAGATTGGATCGATCGGTTAGACTAAAAACCGGGTGCCTAGACGGTTATGCCTCTTTGAATTGTTTCTATTTAAGAGGCTGATCAAATCAGTGTACCGGATGAACGGAACCGTTGGTTGAACCGTTTTTTTATTCAAAATCTCATTCATGATTTATTTATTTCTTATTTCACTAAAAGTACAAATCCACACAAAAGATATATTATTTTCTTATTTTTGATAATACAATTGAATTTTTATACTATGCATGACGTCATATAGTTCTGAAGTGTGAGATAGTCAATATGACTAGAGATTGATAAGTTGACCAATTCACTATCCGGTTCATTCCAGAAACATTCATTTTAACTTAAACCACTTTATGCATGTATGAATATTAACAATTTGACCCCCTCAGGCTTGCCAAATATGATCTTATGGCCCCTGCAACTAAGGCAAGACTTCCTGTTACTCTAGTAATATGCAGAATGACATTACAAGAAATCCTAGTGAAAGCTGTTGGAAGTCACATTGTGTTTAACAATTCTAAAGTTGTTGATTTCACCCAAGACCCCCAAAAGGTCAATCTCTTTATTTTTGTCATGTAAAGTTTGAATTTGGTGTTTCATTTAGTTGATACAAGGACTTAAATATGTGGAAGTATGCACATACACATTGATTAGTTATGCCAAAGGAGTTGAACAACATGGAAAAGAATCATGTGTGTATCTTACTCCATATATGAATTTTTAGGTTGTGGTAACCCTTGATGATGGGCAACAATTTGAAGGGGATGTTTTAGTTGGAGCGGATGGAATTTGGTCAGAGGTAATGCCCATTTCTTGCATGCATTATTAGTGCGTTTTCACAACGTGTTAGTATCCGAGTGACGCATGTTCATCAAACATCTTTAAAGAGTGACATAGTACAGCGGGGGAAGGGCAGTGGTTCATAACCTTACGCGGTGTCATTTTTATTGTAACAAGTATATAAAAAGGCATTTTTTCATGTATCCTTTAACATTTCTATTACCAAAGAGTACACACCACATTGAGCAATTCCCATTTGATTTGTTTCATATCCTTCATAGGTGCGTAAAAAGTTATTTGGAGCACAAGAAGCAAGTTATTCAGGCTATACTTGTTATAGTGGACTAGCAGAACACGTGCCCTCGTATATAAATTCAATAGGGTACATTTATATGCTTAAGACACATATTTAACTAAGTTTGAACAATGAGTGAAATTTTCATGTTTTTCTTTCAGTTATCGAGTGTTTTTGGGATCAAATCAGTACTTTGTTGCTTCTGATGTAGGCAATGGGAATATACAATGGTATGCCTTCCATAAAGAGGCCCCAAGAAGCATAAAAACTCTTGAAGGTGAAAGATTAATATATGGATTTTTTAATCTATAAATGCACTCGAAAATTTAGTTCTCGTTTTAAACACCGGCACACTGCAGACAAAAAGGTAAGACTAATGAAACTGTTTGGGTGTTGGTGTCGCGATGTCACCACATTGATAGCCACAACAAGAGAAGAAATGATTATTCACAGGGATATCTACGATAGAGACATGATATATTCATGGGGGGTAGGTCGTGTCACTCTTTTAGGAGATGCCGCCCACCCGATGCAACCTAATCTTGGGCAAGGTGGTTGCTTGGCAATTGAGGTAAACTTATTATGTATGTATCAATAAACAAAGAAATTACATACTTCGCATTGGCATGAAGTTAATATTTCGATCTCTACGTTTGAAGGATTGTTGTGAATTGATTCATCAATTGAAAAGCATCAAGAAGCGTGAATTTGATGCAATCAAACTATATGACATATCTGCGGCGCTTAAGAGGTACCTGAAAAGATCTCTTCCATGAAATGATATATATGATCAATATGCTTAGTGCATGTATTATGATTGCTAAGAACAGTTCTAATGGTTACATAATGCAAACATGAATGTTCATGAACAGATATGAGCAGAAAAGAATATTAAGGACGCATATTGTGCACTTAGTGACTCGTATGGCATCAAAATCGCTTAGTGGTTACCAACCTTTTGTATACATGTGGACGATGCGACTACCTGTTGGTTTTTCATACCGAAATTCTTATATATTCTTTAAATTAATTATATTTATTTAATTATCTCTAATGAGTATAATATCACAGCACATTCCCTTTCAAGTTTTTGGATTTCTTTCGAGACTAGTGATGCCATATTTCATGACATGGTTGGTGATTGGTCGCTGGTTAGTAAACATCTCACTAATACAAAAATGAGTATAACAACCAAATACAAATGAATAATTTTATAGTTTTATTCTTATACAATGGAATAATGTTATAGTTTTTCTATGTTTTGATTTTCAGACTGAAGTCTTGAAGATTTTAGATTTGGTTTCGCGTGTAGTATATGAGTTAGCATAAAGGCATTTTTAAAGACTATTAATGATCATATACTTTTTGACGAACACGAAACTCTTTACTATTAGTCGGTATATCCAATGAAATGTATACTATTAGTCTGTATATCCAATGGACTTGTTATTTAACCGAATGTTGTAAGTGACAATGAAGGGAAATCTTCTATAAAGAACCGTACGAAAACCTATCTTGTTTAGGCCTATGAAGCATATACCAATATACCCTAATAAAAATATACTAATAACTATAATTTAAACTCTTTCTCGAGGTGAAGCATAGATGCTAATCTTGTTCGAATGAGTACAATAAATTTTAGAAACATCTTGAAGTGTTGTTGCATGATGACAAGAATCTGAGATTGAAACTTGCAAGTTTCGCACAACAATTAAAGGACAAGATGATAGTTAGGACATATTCTATGACAACAGTGGTGGCCAAAAGAACAAGGACTTCATAACGAAGTTTCTGGATTGCAACATGTGAACAAGAAATAGAAACTCTCGAACAATTTTTTTAATTTTTTTAGAACTGAATCGGACGTCGAACCGGATACCTTACTGGTTTGGTGGTCGGACTGGTCTCGGATTTAAGAATCGGATAACGTTATAACTATATATATATATATATATATATATATATATATATATATATATATATATATATATATATAGTTACACATATAATTCAATATAAGGAATTTATGTGTGTATTTTATAGTTATATATAAAACTTAACAATTAACAATAATCTTGTATCCAACACATCAATTTATTGTTCAGCGTTTTGTTTTACCCATTAAAATAAAAATAAAAATAAAACAAAAAACCGGTTCGACCACTGGTCCGACCACCGATTCAATATCCGGTCGCACCCCTCCAAAACGAATTGATACGAACTGGTTCAACCACACCTCCGATTTCCGATCCGATCCGATCTCCACATAATTGTTTTTTTGTGAAAAGTACTCAATAAAAATCATTAAATAATATGGTCAAATCGAATTCTGAGTTTTAGATCCAAACTAGTTTGGATTTAATGCAACTCAGATTGGGTCAAATATGGTCAAATCGTGTTTTTTCTAAATTACTAAGTTAGTACCTCTGTAATATACGGATGGAACAAATAAAATATTAAATAATTATTAATAAAATTGTATGTATTATAAAATCATGCTTTAAGATAAAATATGATTATAAGTATGTAAAAATAGTTAATTTAAGTAAATAAACAACAATGTATTTTTCTTTAACTTTTATTTTATAATAAATTGTGATTTTCAAACATATTGTTTTACGAAAAAATGATTAATTTTTTTTAAAAATTCATTGTATTTTGTATCTTATAAGATTTTTGTTTTTAAAAAGTGATTTTTAATAAAAATAGGTATTTTAATTTATTAAATTATGTATTTTTTAAATTTGAAAATGGTAAGTAATATTATTAGTATTCAATATTATTAGTAATAATATATAAAAATGAGAAAGTAAGGGGTTGTTTGATAAAACTGACTCAGTAAGGTCTGACTGAGTCAGAAGCTGACCCAGTCAAAAGTTCTGACTGAGTTTACATCTTACTGAAACTTGACTGTTTGATTCAGTATCTGACTAGTTCTGCTGAATGATAATAACTCCTATTATAAATTATTTCAACACAAAAAAAAACCATAAAGAAACAAACAACCCCTAATATTTTCCTAATATTTTCAAAAAAATAAGAAGTTTCCCACATAAATATTCCCATATCTTTTCCACAATCAAACCCTCATTCACAAGATCACTATTCATTTCAACGAATCTGAGCAACTACAGGCGGATTCACTTCAACAGATCAGAGCAACTACAGCCGGAGCAGTGGTGGTTGGAGTTACGGCAGCATCGAAGACGGTGGGTGGTGGTGGTTACCGCGGTGGGCAGAGCAATGGTGCTCGGGAGGTCGCGTAGAGAAGTGCTCGGTCGGCTCGGGCGCGGAGGTCGCGTGGGTCGGCTCGCGTAGGGAGGTCGTCGGTCGCTGCTGGATTTGGGTGGTCCGGTCGGTGCTTCGCAAATGGGGGGTGGATTTGGGTGTTGGTGGTGTGCAAATGAGGGTTGTTGCACAAATGGTTTGGGTCAGCAATTGATTTTTTAAGGTTTGGGTCAGAAGCAATGACCCGGTCAGCTGACACCACTTTCGTATCAAACGGGCTGACCCGCTGACCGAGTCAGCCCGATTAGCCGGGTCAGCCCAATCAGACATAAACAAACAACCCCTAAGTATATTGAGGTTTACTATTGTTTCATGCTTAATTTAGTTTTTTAGATTGATAGATATGCTAAACACTCATTAAATAAATGGATTAAATTTTAATGTAATATATATATATATATATATATATATATATATATATATATATTTCTAAAATAAACATGAATAGTTACAGTATAATATTTTAATGTAAAAATTTAATTAAAACGATATGTACATAATAGTTCAAGAAATAAAATAATTATATCATTTTTTAACCCTCTTAGTTTCATTTTTTGAACATTTGTTTTAAGATTTTTATAAAAAAAATATTTTTGTATAAAAATCTTGTTTTTAAAACAATATGATTTGTAGTTATTCTGGTTGTTTTAATAAGGTTGTTTTAAAAATATTTCAAATGTTTATAATTTTTTTTAAAACAAAACAATTTAATATATTTTGTTTAAAAATACTTAATGTTTTAGAAATTTCATATTATATTATTTGTATTTTAATAAAAATATGTTGTTTTAATTTCATTCATAAAATCTATTTAAAAAAAAGATAGTTTGATTTTAAAAAAAATAGATAAAAGAGAAAAACATAACACTTAATAAAATATATTTTAATAGAAGAGAAAACTATATATAAGTATTTAAATTACTATAATACTTTTAAAGGAAAATTGATGTATGGATGTTTAAAGAAAAAACAAGTGATAAATACATAGGTTAAAAGAATGTCAAATGTCAATTAAAACTTTGATTTATTAGCTGTTATAGATATAAATTATAGATTGAAAATAGTTTTCAAGGAGGAAGAATATCGAGTCTTACCGATTTATAACCAAGACTTAAATTTAAATTTAATTTGTGTCGGATTGTTTTGATCGGTTACAAACTATAATCCTACAATTTGATTCACGTTCAAATCGGTTTTAAAATTGGATCCGGTTCAAGTTCAAAACTAGGTCCGGTTCCCAACCTACTCTAATAAATCTGTGAAAATATTCATGGAATATTTTTTCATAAAAAGATTCGTGAAATCTTCACGAAAATTCGTTTATTGATTCCAACTTGTTTTCTTTACCAAATTACCACCACCACCACTCAACCACCGCAAAAGTTCCCCTACCTCCACCACTGATACAACATCAACACGATATTCATGAAAACAATCATAAAAGATCAACGTATTTTAGCAAAAACAGTTCATATGAGAATCATCGTTCGTCTTCTCTCATACTGTCTCCAGGTGTTGTTATTGAAGCTATAAGGTTTAATCATCTGCCTTCATCTATATATGCATCTATTTAGAATGTTTCTGTTTAATTTTTAGGTTTATTCTAGGTTTGGAAATTGTTGATTTCAGAAATGGTTATTTTTTGTGTGATGAGGCAATTTGCACTTTGATTTATGAGTAGCTATTTCTCTAAATTTGGCATCCTTAGTGTGTTTTGATTTCGATTTTCTATTTTGCAGAAGTTAATGGAGTAGTTCTTGCAATGCTCAGTAGATGCATGATGCATCAAGGGAAACAGATGGAGGGAATGATCATCATTTGGTGGATTTCCATATGAAGGTTTTTGTTAATAACCATGTGGTGGTGTTGTTCTCATGAATCTACAGTAAGAGCTTTTGCTGCACTACACTTTGCATCTTTTATGTTTTATGTGATAACCTGCAGAATGATTTTCAAGACTTTGGGAAGATGATTTTAGTTGTCAGAATGGCACTCTTTTGCCTCTTTTTCTACTTAACTCTGCCGGGCTTGGTTGAGAATTATTGGGATCGGGTCGATCTTTGACCCACCAACGGCTTTACCCTGTGCTTTTAACTGGGCTTTGAGCTGAGAATAGGTCTGTCGTTCCACCCTAAGACAAGGCAAATGTCTTTTTCTGATGTAGGACCAGACCCAGGTTTGCTTGTTTTATTCATATCCTATGGGTTTGTTTTATTTGTTTGACCCATTTGATAGGCTTTTTTTTCTGGCAGAATTTACTGATTTTACAAATTTGGATAGACATATATAATCCATCCATGCATCTTTGATATATCATTTTGTTTGATTCTGATTGATTCTTTTCTTACACTTACTAGTTGATTGAGATGTATGATCAAAATGATAGTTATGCTTTAAAAGAATCATAAACAGCCACAGTAACCATAAGTCATTTTATTTGCTGTAATCTTGATATGGAGTGATGAATCAGAGACAGTATGTGCTTGTAATGAAGTTAACAGAATATGATCAAGTAGTCTGAATCTCGGCATGTAAACGTACTTGTTTGGTCATCAAAAGCATAACTATAAGAAGTAGGGCAACCTTGCTTGAAATACTGCGAGTATTTGGTCGGGTGGCACGTTTCAGGATTTTGAAACTCGCCGGTACAACAGTATTCAGGTGTGTGAAAAGCAGTGCATGCACTCTTGCAAGCCACGGTCTCCCCATTCTCCCCTCTCACCACCAGATTTGGCGGGCAATGTAGGTTCAAGTCCGTGTCACACCTAACACTTGTACAAACACCCGAATCACCAAGTGGGAATATGGAGATGGGCATGTTGTAGCCGTCAACAAGGCTCACATCATAGTAGTCGAGTGGGCTGTCGAGGGTGAATTCAGCTAGGGAAGCTGGCGGTTCACCACCAGCACCTCTGCAGTAGAGACCACTTCCACAGTCTCCGGTGGTGCAGGTTCCTTCACCATTAACATCAAACGAGCATCCGGCTCTGCCCCAAAAGCGACCTGCCCATCTTTCCGGGGTGGTCACGTTCCTTGATTCTAGAGGTCTAAGCTCAAAACCGCCTTCCATGAGTACAGGCTGCCCACCGTTAGGTTGGATAGCCGGCCATATGGTATTTTGACATCTATTTTGCAATGTGAAAACTGCTGCATCAACACCTGCAACAAAAGAATTACAAGAAACATTATGTTTTAAGACAAGACAGAATCAAAGAACTAAAAAGTTATGATTTTTATACCGAAGGAAGACAGAACTAGGAGTGCAATGAAGTGTAGAAAAGTCATTAAGGAATGAGAGAATGAAGTATATAAGTTTTTAAGAGGCCTTTATATAGTGTTTCATTTTATGCGTGATGCATAGAATTAAGGGTTAGCAGGTATGCAACACAAAGATTGCAGCATGCTTGCACTTTCTTTTATCTTTATCAAACTTCCCGGTATTCACTCAATCGATATCTACACTCCAACCATAAATAACTCCTAATTACAGGACACCAATCTCCTAATTTTCTCTTAACTGAAATTAACTCATTCTCTTGACAGTGTAGTTTCATAAGCTGGTGGTTATATACTGTACATAAAATAGCAACCAACCTTTTTAAAATGTTTATAAATTATAATAGGTTAACTGATGCCATGTCACCAATATATGCCATGTCACACATATATGTCATGTCAATTGACACGCGGCTTGTGTCGGTGGCATGGTACTGATGGTTAAAAAGATCTTTTAGTAAAAAACTTTTTTATAGAATCAACTACAGTGCTATACCAAGTAAAGGAGCTTAGATAAGAAGTTATATTTACATCTCTTGCTGACCTTAAAGTCCCACATAGTGTTCACAGGTTAGATGGGCTGACCCGAAAAACTTTTTGTTCTTCTGATAAAATAGTATAGCACATCTTGTGTATCAAAATTTAAATTACATTGTGGGTGATTTCTGAGCCGTTTCTCTGAATCTCTTCAAACTCTTATTTTTTATGTTTGACCCGTTAGTGATAAAACATAAGCCTGTGAACAATAATCGGGTCAAAATGGATGTTATGTGTGAAAATTCAAATCTAAAGTCTAAACTACCTGAGTAATGAACAAAATGTTACTGGAAGTTGACACAAATTGAACAAAATGCTCTAATATCATGCTTGGCATACATATGAGGATACTTGATCGATCAGTAACATGTTAGCCATACATAGAATACTTGATTCTTGCTCTGTTCTCATTGTTGATAACAATTCACCATTGCACCAAAGGGTGTCTAAGGGGCATCCATCTTGCCCTATGTATATACTGAAACATTCTTTGCCCTTCTACATTGATGAGAAGAAACTTAATTGCAAATGCAAGTCTTTTGTCTGAACTTTTAGATTGTCCCTAATTCTTGTAGCAAATTTGGTTGCAATTCACTTGTAGTTTACTAATGATTCAAGAGTCTGCTTAGAGGATATTGTTGGTTTTCATGGAATAATTATTTAAAACAGTTTATTTCGAGTTCTAATCATATAACTATAAGCTTTATAAGGTAGCCAAGTTGGATGCTTCACGACTTCCAGTTAATCATTTTCCTTTGAGTTTTCGCTCTCAGTTTGTGTTCAAATAATTAAGCTAAATACAGTTAACGTTGGTCTGAACAGGTATAAGTAAACATATGTATGCTCCATCTAAGTTTCCTTGACCCTTTTTCCGCTTTCTATTGATAATTTGATATTGCATAACAGCTTATTGATCAAATGTGTTATAAAAATGGTTGATAGTATCTATTAGAGATAATATTGTACAATCATTAGTAGTCATAACAATCATAATGCATTTTATTCCAAGTTAACAGAATATGATCAAGTAATCTGAATCTCTGCAGGTAACAGTACTCAACGGGTCATCAAACGCGTATGTATAAGTCGAAGGGCAAGCGCGCTTAAAATACTGCGAGTACTTTGTCGGCTTGCATCTGTTAGGATTCTGAAACGGCCCCGTGCAACAATATTCTGGCGTCTGAAAAGCCGTGCACGCGCTCTTGCACGCCACAACCTCCCCCTGATCCCCCCTCACGATCAGATTTGTGGGACAATGCAGGTTCAAGTCTACATCACACCCAACACTCGGGCACACGCCCGAGTCATCATACGGGAAAACTGACACTGGCATATTGAACCCATCCAAAAGCATCACATCATAGAAGTCCACTGGGCTATCAAGGGTGAACTCCGCTACAGAAGCCGGGGGCTCGCCGCCTGCGCCATTGCAAAAGAGACCGATCCCACAGTCTCCAGTGGCGCAGGTGCCCTCACCATAAACATTAAACTTGCATCCGCTACGCCCCCAAAACCGACCTGACCACCCTTTTGGCGCGGTCAGGTTTCTTGATTGTGAAGGCTTGAGCTCGAAACCGCCTTGCACGAGTTGCGGTTGGCCACCCGCGGCTTGGATCCCGGGCCATATGGTCTTGTTGCATCTGTTTTGGAGTGTGAAAGTAATTGCATCAGCACCTGTAATTAAACATTAAAAATGTACTTAAGAATCTAAAGGTAAATTAAACTGAAGGATGATTATAAAGTAGAAAAGTTAGGATGATTAATACCTAATGAAGATAGAGTTATAAGAAGGAAGAGGTGTAGAAAGGCCATTAATGTAGGGACTAGGGATTGAATTAAGTGTTAAAGAGTCATGATTTATAGAGGGAAATTAATTAACCAAAGTATAGGAGTATGCAGGTGTGCAACACAAAGACTGTCACCCTCATTTGTATATCAATGTCTGCAATCTTTAAGCTTCTGAATTGTTTTTTTTAAGGTTGGTTAATTTGAAAGTTGATGATGACATGAGGATATTTAATTCAGGTAGTGACATATAAGTTCCGAATTTTAATTTTAATCTGCGTTAAGTGTTGAGTGGAAATTTATGATATGATTATAAAAGTGGGTGGTACAAAAGTAGAGTTTAATAATAATAATTACTATTATTTTATCTATTAAAAAGGCATTGAGATGAATAGTGCTGTTCAAGATGTAGATCCTTCATTTTGTGAACCACGGTTACGACACATTTAAGGAATTTTATATTTAGTCCTGTATTATTATATTGAAAAATAAGAAAGTTAATGTTCAAATTTTTTTATCCTTCGTAATTTTGTTATTCTTCTCATTTTATCTCTAAATGTTTTAATTTTGATATTTGGTCATTTATCTCTAAATGTTTTAAGTTTGAAATTTGAGGTCCTTAAATTTTAGGGGCTTAAAACGGTTGATTTAGTTGTTTATACCGTAAAGACGCCTCTTTTCAGTTGAACCGGATCCACATTAAAGAAGTTGGACTTTGCTTACAATGTGTTTTCAGGTGACCTCCCTGCAAACTGTCGAAAGTTGCGAACACTAGCCTTTGCGTATAATCCGTTAAATGCACTCCCTCCTGCATCTGTTGGTAACTTATCTACATCTCTACAAACATTTGAAGCATTCGGACGTGGGATCAAAGGCGTTATTCCTAGTGGAACACTAGCCTTTGCGTATAATCCATTAGTGGCTACCAGATGCTGAACAAACTGTCATTAGCTCACAACAACCTGCAAGGTTCAATTCCGGAGTCCCTTGGGAAGTTAATAAGTTTAGAGCTTTTGGATTTATCTCAGAATAATCTATCTGGCGCAATCCCTAAATCGTTAGAGACCCTTAGGCGCGCATCTTGAGTTCTTAAATCTGTCTTTCAATATGCTACAAGGAGAAATCCCAAGTAGAAGACCATTTAACAACTTCACAGCTTCATCGTTTATGCATAATAAAGATCTATGTGGTGCACCAAAACTAAAAAGTGTTGCCTTGCGGAAACAAACAACATGAATCAAGCAGTCTGTCTTCTCTAAAGTATATACTACCCGTCATTGCACCGATAACTAGACTAGTTGTAGCTGCATTTTTACTAAGAAGAAACAAAAAGCACATCAGAACAAATGTGGAGTCACCATCACTTCTTGAGTGGACGCGCGTATCGTAATATGAACTTGTAAAAGCAATAGAATCATTCGATGAAAGCAACTTTTGATCGCGTGTGGGGCTTACGGTCAGTATATAAACGGAAGCTCTCCAATGGTGTAAATGTTGCAGTTAAGGTTTTTAACATGCTCTCTGAGGTTGCAGTAAAGAGTTTCAATGTTGAATATGAAGTCCTATACGCAATATTCACCACAGGAATCTTGTTAGGATCATTAGCAGTTGCGCTTACTTGGATTTTAGATGCTTAATGAAAACAACAAACTTTTTTCATTACAATTGAGGAACAATATGAACATTCACCCATAATTTACAATGAAATTAACTCGTTTATCAACTTATCATACCCTTCCATAACACTCTTCAATATAAAATAACAAGTGTATCAAATAATTCACTTCCCAGGGACAAAGTTTGTAGCATAAGACCAAGCGTTGTTGGCAACAGGGTCCGCAAGGTGGTCAGCGAGGTTCTCCAACGGTCCCTTTCCGGTCACGATGGCTTGAACGAAGAACCCGAACATCGAGAACATGGCTAGCCTTCCGTTCTTGATCTCCTTCACCTTCAACTCAGCAAAAGCCTCTGGATCATCAGCAAGACCCAACGGGTCGAAGCTACCACCGGGGTAAAGCGGGTCAACAACCTCACCCAACGGCCCACCTGCAATTCTGTATCCCTCTACCGCACCCATCAAGATCACTTGGGTGGCCCAAATAGCCAAAATGCTCTGTGCATGGATCAAACTTGGGTTACCCAAGTAATCAAGCCCACCTTCGCTAAAGATTTGGGCTCCGGCCTTGAACCATACGGCCTCACCAAACTTCACACCGTTACGGGCCAAAAGCTCTGGGAAAACACATCCAAGAGCCCCAAGCATGGCCCATCTGCAGTGGATGACCTCAAGCTCACGGTTCTTGGCAAATGTCTCGGGGTCAGCAGAAAGCCCAGCAGTGTCCCAACCGTAGTCACCTGGGAATTCACCGGTGAGGTATGATGGGGCCTCACCGGAGAATGGGCCCAGGTACTTGACACGGTCAGGGCCGTACCATGGGCTTCCTGAGGGTGCAACCTTCTTGGGTGCCGCGGTTTTCCTCATGAAAACCCGTCCAGTTCTGAAAATTTCGGAGCTAGATGGAGCGGTTTGAACCGCTTGACCGGCAAATGGAGATGAGAGAGCCATGGTTGAAGCAGCCATTGAATGAGAAGGTGAGAGTAATGTGTAAGTTTGTAGTTTAAGGAGGTTGACAGCTTGAGTTTTACAATTTCTTTAAAGTGATATTTATAGTGTTGGTTATTATCTTCTAAATCTCTATTTTGATCTTGATTGGTGGGTGATATATTTGATGGCTAAGAACTATAACTCACTTGTACCAATTAAAAGAAGACATGTGTACAAATCTCTTCCTTCAAGATTTTCTATCCAATAAACAAATAATAAATTGTATTCTTCGATCACTACAAGAATTATGTGGATATAGCTATCCAATGCGGAAGCTATAATCGATTGCATGCTTTGCTTTTGTAATTAAGTAAATAAATGCATAATGTGTTATTTAGCACGTACAGAATTATAAACCATATTAATATAAATGAAAAATTACTAATTCTATATGTTGGAAATATGTTATTCGCATAGAAAATGAATGGAAATTCTCAAATGTCCCATTGATAATACTTTTTTCTTAAAATGTCTCTTTTATCAAGTAATTTTCAAAAATGTCCCTTGTAAAAGTGTAGCATTAGTTGATGTAATTAGTTGTATTAGTAGGTGCTATCAGTTGGTGTAGTATAGTATTAGTGATGTAGTGTTAGTTGATGTAGTGTATCCATTAGTTGGTGTCTCATGTATATATGTAACTTTTTCTTGAGAAATAAAATATCCAGTTCATATCCCACCTTTTTCATGGTATCAGAGCCACTTTGGCTCTCAGATCTGTCCTGTTCACCCGATTCCGTCCGGCCACCTTCACACCTCACCTCCACCACCATCAGCTTCCCCGTCCCCCGATCTAGGAACCCCCAAAATTCCGCCGCCTCCCGCCGCCTGACGCGCCGCCACGCGCGGCTAGAAGTTTAACCTGTTCCTCACGCGCCGGCGCGTGAGGGCGCGTGAGGCCACCTTCCGGCCACCGGGTTCTTCTCCTTGCTCGGCATCCTCTTCCCAACAACCCTATAGGGTTAGTTTCCTGTTTCTACCACTTTTCTTGTTCAGATCTGTTCCATCTAGGGTTCTTTTGTGGGTTCTTGCAAGTTCCTGTCAAATGGCTGAAGAAAATGCTAACAAGGAGAATAAGGGTGAAACCTCTATTCCCCCAAACCACATAGCTCCAGGTATAATCAACTATACTTCTGTCTTGCGTATTCCAGTTAAGCTTGACTCCAAGAATTGGAGTTCATGGTCGTTGTTTGTTGAAAGAGGTCTTATGAGTATTGATAAGAAAGACCATCTGACTGAAAACCCTCCTGATCCGATTACTAAGATTTGGCAAATTGATGATAGTGGTATCCAAATGGCTTTGTGGAATGCCATGGAACCACAGATTCTTAGTATTGCACAAAACTTTTCAACTGTGAAAGAGATGTGGAATCATCTCTCATCATCATTTTCCGCTAAACAATCCCTGTCACATGCTTTCTCTGTTGTTCAAGCTTACAATAGGATTGAACAAGGTGATTCCACCTTCACTGATTACTTTACCTGGTTCTCGAAACTTCGAGATGAGTTGCGTGTTCTATATCCTCCAACTACTGATCTGAAACTCCAAGAAGAACGCAACACTAAGATGGATATTATGACATTCATTGCTGGATTATCACCAAAGTATGCCAGTGCTCGACCACTTCTGTTGAGCAACCCTGCTGCCACTACCTCTGTTGCTTCCACATATCATCTTCTAAGGGAAATGTATAATTCTGAAACCGTATCTGGGTCAACTGACACATCCGCCATGAGGACTGTGTCCTCTTCAGTTGGGAAGACTAATGATCGCAGCTCACAAGTGCCGTTCAAGAAGGGAGTTGGACGAGGAGGCTCTATCAAATGTCATTACTGTCATCAGGATGGACATACCAAGTACAATTGTCTGAATCGTCCCCCTGGATCCTTGCCTCCTCCTCGTCCCAAAGCCAAGATAGCTGTTAATGATGAATTACCCGATGGGGCTACTTCTACAGATGGCACAACTCCTTCCTACACCCTTAGCCAGGAGGAGTATCGTAGGGTTCAACACCTACTAACTCCTCAAGCCAACTCTGCAAAATCAGGTATGACTCTTGATCATGAATCATCTTGGGTTATTGACTCTGGAGCAACACATCACATGACTGGAGACAGAGGTATCCTTTCTAGCCTTCATGAAACTTATCACCCTCCCGTCCGTGTTGCTAATGGTTCCTCATGCCCAGTTCGTGGCATTGGATCTATTGGTGAGACAAAAGACCTTAAACTTTCATCAATTTTGTTGGTTCCCAACTTTCCCGATAGCCTCTGTTCAGTGAGTCAAATTACAAAACAAAATAACTGTTCTGTAACCTTTTACCCTTCTCATTGTGTTTTTCAGGAACTGGGAACGAACCGGCTGATTGGCACCGGATTTGAATCAAAGGGTCTCTACCGCCTTTCATTACCAATAAGTCCTAAAGCTAATATATGTGACACAAGGATTCAAGAAGCCCATTGTCGTCTTGGTCATCCCTCAGTTGCTGTTCTGAAGCAAATGAGACCTGATTTTCCTTCATCTTTTGATTTTCATTGTCAGTCCTGTCAGTTGGGTAAGCATACCCGACGGTCCTATCCACCTAGGGAGTCGAATCGAGTCAAGTGTATGTTTGAACTTGTGCATTCTGATGTATGGGGTCCTTGTTCTGTAAAAACCCCTTTGGATTTCAGTATTTTGTTTCATTTATTGATGACTATTCTCGTGCAACATGGATTTATTTGCTAAAGTCTCGTAGTGAAGTTAGTGCTATATTTCGTGAATTTCATGCATATGTCAAGAATCAATTCAATACATCTATCAAAACTCTTCGCACTGACAACGCTAAGGAATATCTCTCATCCGAGTTCTCTACATACTTGAAGACTCATGGTATTGTTCATGAGACTTCATGTGTGTACACTCCCCAACAGAATGGTGTTGCTGAACGCAAAAATCGCCATCTGCTGGAAGTTACTCGCACACTAATGATTCATTCTCATGTTCCTCATCGCTTCTGGGGTGATGCTGTCCTGACTGCAGCTTACCTGATTAATCGTATGCCTTCCACTGTTCTCAAAGGTCAAACTCCGTTTTCTATTCTTCACCCAGAAGGTAACCCCTTTCCATTACCTCCCAAAGTCTTTGGGTGTGTTGCTTATGTCCACGATTACCGTCCAGGTCACATCAAACTCGAGTCTCGAGCCATCCGTTGTGTCTTTGTAGGTTACTCTCGTGTACAAAAAGGTTATCGTTGTTACAGTCCTACCCTTCGTCAGTACATCACAAGTTCTGACGTAACATTCCATGAATCATGCTCTTACTTTCAAGATCCTTCCCCTCCTGTTCCTGACTTGTTTCCTGAATCAGATCCTGTCTTTTCTGATTCACCAACCATTCCCATCATCCCGGTCACCCCTGTTCCACACACATCCCCTGCTCCTGCTTCCACCACTACCAGTTCCGATTCTCAAACTAGTCCTGCCTCTCTTGATCCCTCAAAACTTCCGCCTCATGTTCCTCCCCTTGTGTTCACATATACTCGGCAAAACAAGGATGCGGTGGTAGACCCTCATGATTCAGACTCGGACCATGACACCGGTACGTACTCAGCTCCTTCCTCTACACCTGAGCCCGAACCAGAGCCTGAGCCTGATATACCCTTACCTGAAACATCTAACCCAGATTCCAATATTGATGCACCACATCCCTATGATCCCCCTGGTGCTCCATACCCTGACATACCCATTGCATTCCGAAGGGAACCCAGACAACCCAGACAACACACTCGTTATCCCTTACATGACTATGTTGCTTATGCCCATCTATCCCCTGAATGCCATGCCTATACCACTGCCCTTGATTCTCACTCGATTCCAAAGAATGTTTCTGCAGCTCTTGCTCACCCAGGTTGGAAAAAGGCTATGGAAGAGGAGATAGGGGCCCTTCAGGCCAACCATACATGGGATCTTCAGTCACTCCCTCCTGGAAAACGTGTTGTTGGGTGTCGATGGGTGTTCACGGTTAAACTCAATCCGGATGGTTCCTTACACCGTCTTAAAGCCCGCCTAGTTGCCAAGGTTACTCACAAGCTTATGGGATTGACTATGAGGAGACATTTTCTCCGGTGGCTAAAATGCCCTCTGTCCGTATCTGTATTGCTCTGGCTGCTATAAATCACTGGCCGCTCCACCAACTAGATATCAAGAACGCCTTTCTCAATGGTGTTCTTGAGGAGGAGGTATATATGGAGCAGCCACCGGGTTTCATTGTTGAGGAGGAGGCCTCGAAAGTATGCAGATTACGCCGTTCCTTGTATGGTCTTAAACAATCCCCTAGAGCATGGTTTGGTCGTTTCTCGAGTGTTATGGATGATTTTGGAATGAAACGTAGTGCATATGATCATTCTGTATTTTATAGACATTGTCAAGGGAAGAGAATCATTGTGGTTGTCTATGTTGATGACATAATCATTACGGGTGATGATGAAATCGGAATTACAAATCTTAAGGCATTTCTTCAATCTCAGTTCAAAGTAAGTGATCTTGGCCGCCTCCGTTACTTCCTTGGCATAGAAGTATCTCGTTCCTCACAAGGGATCCTTCTCTCCCAACGGAAGTATGCTCTTGATATGTTGACGGAATGTGGGTTATTAGGATGCAAACCAGTAGATAGTCCAATGCTACCTACTGGGAAGCTTCTTTCTGAAGATGGAGACCCGTTAAAGGATCCCGAGCGGTACAGACGATTAATTGGCAAACTGAACTACCTGACGGTTACTCGCCCCGATATCTCCTTTGTTGTTAGTGTTCTAAGTCAATTCATGGCCAAACCGTACACTGGACATTGGAATGCTGCTCTCCGGGTCCTGCGATATCTCAAGGGCACCCCAGGTTTGGGGATATTGTATTCTGACCAGGGTCATTGTCGTGTGGGTGCCTTCACTGAAAAAGGAGATGGTCGGATATCGGGATTCTCTGATGCTGATTGGGCAGGTTGCCCTATATCTCGACGCTCCACGACTGGATATTGTGTGTTTGTTGGAGGAAATCTGGTATCTTGGAAAAGTAAGAAACAACACACTGTATCACGATCTAGTGCCGAATCCGAGTATAGAGCCATGGCAGATGTTACTTCGGAGATGATTTGGATTCGGCGTCTTCTCCAAGAACTTGGAGTTGTTTCCAATGACTTGATGAGACTTTATTGTGATAACCAATCGGCTATACATATAGCGAAGAATCAAGTGTTTCACGAAAGGACAAAACATATAGAGGTTGATTGTCATCTTATCAGAGATCGAGTTGTTGGCACTAAGACTAACCCTCCTTCCATTCAGCCTGTTTACATCAAGACGGAATTCCAACTTGCAGACATCTTTACAAAGCCTCTACGCAAGACCAATATAGATTTTATTTGTAACAAGTTGGGCATGATTAATATCTATGCTCCAACTTGAGGAGGAGTGTAAAAGTGTAGCATTAGTTGATGTAATTAGTTGTATTAGTAGGTGCTATCAGTTGGTGTAGTATAGTATTAGTGATGTAGTGTTAGTTGATGTAGTGTATCCATTAGTTGGTGTCTCATGTATATATGTAACTTTTTCTTGAGAAATAAAATATCCAGTTCATATCCCACCTTTTTCATCCCTCATAAGTTCGTCCAAACAAACTTACGGCCATTCGAACTTTCAGAACAAACCTATTTAGACATGTGTCTTCATTCATAACCGCTCATCGTGGGTTCAAACGAACTTGTTTTACGGTCCGGACGCACGTGTTGGGGTGAAGACAGTTTGAAGGATGAGTTGATCAAAAGGACATTTTAAAAAAGAAAATTGGTTAAAAAGACATTTTAAAAAATTTCCCTAAAATAAAAATATTTAGGTTTAGCCATGTAAAAGTAGACACCTGGGTAAAAGTCAATAACGTGGCCAAAGAGTTATAAGTATCATGGTTGATACGTGAAATTGTTCTGACGTAAGAATAAAGATATAACATATTAATAGAAATGACTACTTTCATAATTTTTTATTTTGTAGTATATATTAAAAGGCATTTATTTTTATATTTTGATTTGTTACTCTTTTAACTTCACATATTTTCAAGTTTAAAGCATACACATGATCCCCTCTTGAACGGGGAGTCGAAGCCCCTAAATCTAACCTCTCACTTACTTTACACATCTTGTGGGATTTAATGGCAAATAAGTGAGGAAGCAAATCTCTAAATGGGTCATAATCACACCAATTATCAAGCCAGAAAAAAGTATTTCACCGTTACCAATCGAAGCCTTCATTAAAATTCCTAGCTCCACATTCTCCTTGCTGCAACATTTACTAATACTTGTGATACCTTTCCACACCACGTTAATAGACGACTTAACTGGAATTGCAGCCGGCTTACGAGGTTGAGAATGGATGGCTTTTATTACCCGAGCCCAAAGAAGTTTTTGATCGCTTTTAAACTTGCAATGCCACTTGACAAGTAATGCCAAATTATGGACTCCTAAACCTCCTAGAGATTTTGGAGCAACCACGTTTAACATAGAATGAAAGCTTTCATGACTAAAATGAATAACAATGGCGACACATGATCTCCTTGTCTAAGGCCTCTAGAGGCATTGAATTCCTTGGTCGGAGAACCGTTAAGAATAACTGACATACGGGTCGATGAAAGAGAATTTCTAATCCAACTTCTCCATAATATTAGAAAACCCATCTGTAACATAATAGAGTCTAAAAACTCAACTAACCATATCATAAGCCTTTTAGAAATCAACTTTAAAGATTAATGCCTCCTGCCTATAGTATTAACCTCATACTCAAACATTGTGGCCCAATACAAATGCGCTGGGACATTAAAAACATGTGGCGCACATAGCTGTCATCCACATACAAACAGTACTAAACTGAAACACAATGAATTATTAATGCAAAAGTATATTCAATTAATTATTAATAAATATAATAATAATATATGAAATAGGTAAATAATGTAAGATATTGTATGACCAATCACGAAGGAGATACAGATATTCCAAGATAACAAAGGCTACCCCTTTCATACTATAAATAAACCACCAAAATCTACACATCTTCACATCATAAAAAATCTCAACATCTTCTAACAAACTTAGCAATGGCTGCCTCCACCATGGCTCTCTCATCTCCTTTCGCCGGCCAAGCCGTGAAAGCAGCTCCATCCGTTCCGAGCTTCTTGGAAACGGGCGGGTTTCAATGAGGAAAACCACGGCACCCAAGAAGGTTGCACCATCAGGAAGCCCATGGTACGGCCCTGACCGTGTCAAGTACCTGGGCCCATTCTCCGGTGAGGCCCCATCATACCTGACCGGTGAATTCCCAGGCGACTACGGTTGGGACACTGCTGGGCTTTCTGCCGACCCAGAGACATTTGCCAAAAACCGTGAGCTTGAGGTCATCCACTGCAGATGGGCCATGCTTGGGGCTCTTGGGTGTGTTTTCCCAGAGCTTTTGGCCCGTAACGGTGTGAAGTTTGGTGAGGCCGTATGGTTCAAGGCCGGAGCCCAAATCTTTAGTGAAGGTGGGCTTGATTACTTGGGTAACCCAAGTTTGATCCATGCCCAGAGCATTTTGGCTATTTGGGCCACCCAAGTGATCTTGATGGGTGCGGTAGAGGGATACAGAATTGCCGGTGGGCCGTTGGGTGAGGTTGTTGACCCACTTTACCCTGGTGGTAGTTTTGACCCATTGGGTCTTGCTGATGATCCAGAGGCTTTTGCTGAGTTGAAAGTGAAAGAGATCAAGAACGGAAGACTAGCCATGTTCTCCATGTTCGGGTTCTTTGTTCAAGCCATTGTGACCGGAAAGGGACCGTTGGAAAACCTCGCTGACCACCTTGCGGACCCTGTTGCCAACAATGCTTGGTCTTATGCCACAAATTTTGTTCCTGGAAAGTGAATGTATTGAACTTTGATGTAAAATGATCCGAAGTATGTGAATTAATATATGGTTATTTTTGGGCTTTTTATTGCATGTTCTTTTGACACTTTGGTTAAAGAATCATTTATAGTGACCAAAATAGAGTAGAAATTGCATGTAGTTTCTTACAATTTTATGAATCTAGACGTTTAAAGCTTCCATCTAACAACCTATAGACTAATGCATACTAACAGTAACATATGATACATGTGATATAACGTGATAATTTGAACCTTTTTTATTGTAGAAGTGATTTGGTAAAATGTTTCTAATTAAATGAGTTGAACAAGACCTGAAGTCTATTAAAAAGGTGTACAATCTCATAAATCACTTTACTAAGTAGATTTAATTTTATATTTATAACTAGCTTTAGTAAACCCGTGTATTACACGGGTTGAATAAATAAATATTATATAATAAATTTATTAATTACAAAATGATATGATATGACTAAAATTACGTACGAGAAAAAAATAAATAATAAAACAATGATATCAATTTTTTAAGGTTTTATTTTTCATTTTTAAAAAAATAAACATATTGTTCTAAAACAAACCATATAAAAATGTCAATTTTAAAAATTTTCTTATTACAACTCCAAATTTTAATAATTTTTTGTTTTTTTAAAAAATGATTTTTTTTTTAAAATATCAATTTATTTAGAAATAACCTTAATAAATAGATTTATTTTTTAGTTTGTTAAATATTAAAAAGTATTAAAATAAAATTGTTAATAAATAAGGTAAATATTTAATAGGAGAAAGAGACGGGAAAATTTTGATGAGAATGATTATGGTGCTGACACGTACCATCCCATTTACCCTTTTATTAGAATAAAAAGATAAAAAGATGTACTTTTCATGATCATATTTAATAAACTTAATCTCATAAAGTTGAAGAAAACTAAACCGTCTTGACCCAAACCTATTTGACATGTTAATACAATGTTTTCAGAACCGGATCGGACGTCGAACGTGACGCCTTACTGGTTTGGTGGTCGGACCGGTAGGATCGGATTTAACTATATTTTAATTATATTTATATCTATAGTTAAATATAGTAATTTATATATGATTTATATATATATATATATATATATATATATATTATATATATATATATATATAAAACTTAACTATATTTGTATATCAACCACACTAATTATGGTTTAACACCCCGTTTTTACCCATTAAAAAAATTAAAAAAAATCAAAAACCAATCCGAACCGATCCGGTTTCCCAGTCCGACCACCGGTTAGGGAAGAACCGGCCGGTTCGACCCCTCAAAAACGAATCGTAGCGAACCAGACCGGCCACTGGACCGATCCCCGGTCGAACCGGTCGGACCGGCCGGTCCGATCTGGTCGCGAAAACAGTGCCTGTTATCCATTCACCTCTAGAGAGCATGCATCAAACCTATTTTGACCCGTTATCCATTCACCTCTAGTTTGAGAGCATGCATTCTGTTTTACTCATCGTAGCACCGATAAAAGGCAGGCTAACATCTAACAAATCACTAGATCTTATTAAAAAAGAAATGCATCTTTACATGTATACAAATGATAACCTCAGTGTACAATTCATTAAATCCGTCTCTTTCCGTGAAACCACATATGGACATGATTTACACCTGCAAGAAATCATGTTGGTCACCAATATGGTCCAAGGGATACTAAACATCACATAAACCATTTGTGATGAGAACTAATGTCCTCGAATTTCTCTATAGGGTTATCAACCCTCTGACTGTGGTCTGGTGCTGTAGACCGTAGACGTATCATTTGCAATTCATTTCAGTACCATAAAGCCCTTTGATGCAATGTTCACCTTCAAACGGGTATATTTTGGGAGAAAACTGCTTTAGGTTTTAGAAATGGGTGGATTAGCCAGCTGTCCGACGAGCTGCCCGGGCTCGGGATACAGACTGTAGGTAAAGTTCTTCATATCGTGATGCTGATGTGTCCCAACTGAAGTCTATGTTCATGACCTTGTTTATTAGTTCTTGCCAACCTTCATTGTTGCTCTTGTAGTAAGTGAACGCGCGGTCAAAAGCACCATTGAATCCCTGCATGTACACGTTCTTATATCAAATTGTGTTTTATACCAGAAGTTAACCAAGTATGAGAAATCCCTATAAAATTAGTAAAAAGGAAAGCCAAAGATAAAAATATTCAATTAACCATATATATTATGCTCGTAAACTTCAAACTATAATCTATAGAGGAAGGTTTTAATGCCAAAAGAAAGAAGTTTACCTGCTCATCTGGTGTTACAAACGTATATCCGTTTCTTAACGGAACTGGAATGGTATCATCATCAACATCGAAAACACTGAAAAAATCCAGCTTTATCGGATCAAATCCAAGAAATGTAATCTCAAGAGGAACTTTATTTTTATATGCCGAAAACTAACAATTCACCTGTCATTTAGACCCCCTGTCTTTCTAGCAATCGGGATTGCACCGTATCTCATGGCTATCATCTGAAAACGTAGGAACCAAATAAACATAACAATTATAGCCAACTAAACTGTCTTCTAATGACAGAACTAACTATTAACATGCTATTGTCAAATCAAATCTACAAACACTGCACCTGTGTTAAGCCACAAGGCTCAAATATAGATGGGATGATGAACATGTCTGATGATGCATATATTGAATGGGAAAGAGCCTCATCATACTTGAGAATCAGACGAACATGCTCATGATTTTCGAACTTTTTTGCAATTTCCTCAAATTCCCTCTACAAAAGAAAGCTCAGATAATCACTTTAATGATATCTTAGCACATAAACCATCCAACAGAAGACAGGTGCGCTTTATCTTCTGATGTATGCATGGCATAATAAAACCATACAATGTGTTTTTTTAATTCACAAAAAAGGTTAAGACCTTATTTCCTTGTATATAGTAGAAATTTTACAAATAATTAGATCATAGAATAAGATGCTATTAAACAAGGTCCTCATACTAAAGAGTCAGTAGTTTACTCTAATATTTGGCACAGGGCTCGAACCAAGCAGTACAAATTGACCACCCAATTCCAATGACCGATATATTGCATGTCTGATAAGATGCACACCCTTCTGTGGCACCAATCTTGTTATACAACCAACCTGTGAAACGATACATCAATATGCTACACAACAATGGAATCTACAATGCAAATATCTCTTTACAAGTGTGAGGTATAATTCATCATTTTATCATTTGTACAACCGATATCAACAAAGTTAATCAAAGCTCACAAATAAATAAGGGTTTCAAGGAGACAAGAAAGCTACCAATGGCCTCCTACTATCAGAAAAAGAAAGCCCAAGATCTCTTTGTAAAGCTTTTTTATTCTCAGCCTTCCCCTCAAGATCATTAGCATTGTACTGGAATCTGAGAAAACTGTCAGTAGCTGGATTCCAATAGTCTGTATCAATTCCATTCAGAATCCCAACAAACTTTTGTGCATGGGCATTAAGGGTTGCATGAAGCCCTTGTCCTCCCTGTGTGAAAAATTCAAATTTCCTTAGGGTGCCACTCAAAAGCATGACACATTTTTTACACTGAATGCAGCAAATGTGATGAAATGTCATTACCTGTCTGGTCCGCACCTCTTCTGCGTATGTTGGTGATACCGTTGTAACAATATTAGAGAACACAATTGCACCCTAAAACATCCAAAGGAACAAGTTATTAACTACACATGAACAAATATTAACAAAAGAAAATAAAGAAAAAAACAATTGAACTGCAATACCTTAACAGGATTGATTCTGTCAGGTGATGAGTGATCCTGCATCCTGTCTGGTCTGTTAAGATGGTGAATGTCAAGACCACAAGATGCTATCTCTTGTGCAGGTGCAGTTCCCTGATACTCGAAATTATGACATGTGAAGCATATCCTAGCAGAGTTTAGTCCTTTGGGTGCATATAGATCCCAGTAGAGGGGTGCCTGGATAACAAGATAAAGATATCATCATTACAAACCTAGAGATGTATAAGGATAACTAAAAAGCAAGATCTAATCATCCATACAACAAAAGCCGTTTGCCAATCATGACAGTGAATAATATCTGGTTTTTTGCCAGCCTGGTGAAGAAGCTCAAGGGCTGCCCTACTAAAGAAAGAGAAGCGCTTTAAGTCATCAGGCTCCCCATAGGTTTTTCCTCTCCAGAAAAATTTAGCAGGGTGAAGAGGCTCGATAAAGTAAACAGGAAGCCCTAAATATTAAAGATACAAATAAAGTTAAATTTTACACATCATACAAGCAAAAAACTTGTTTGAAATCTGATTCATATACAAGATGAGAAAACTTTTACCTTCGACTGTACCAATCCAGATTTTATTTTTGAACAATTGGCCATCAAAATATGACTCTACCACTAAATCTAAAACCTGTAAAGAAACAGTGAGATATGAGCAGTTTTCAGAAATTTTTGGGTTCTTCTGGCATGATGATCAAGTTACAAAAGGAGGAAGCATACCCTCAAATCTTGAATACTTTCATACTGCATGCAATCGTATTTTGGAAGAACTATTTCCACAAGGTGTCCTTTCTTCTGTAGTGCTTTACTAAGAGCAGACAACACATCCCCTAGACCACCAACCTAGAATTTACAAAGAGAAGTGGATAAATTCAGGATTGTACAAGGAATATGCAAGTAAATTTCACTATATTGAAATGCATATTTTCAATTTTCTTTTGGTGTTTGAACACAATAACCACTGCACTACATATAGGATGATAAAACTTTCACTTAAAAGTTCTTTCCAAAATTGTAGACTTAGCAAAACAACAGTAAGAGAACAAACTATTCATGACTGCTTTACGCTTTGTTTGATGAACTTTTGACTAAAACTATGTAACTGTGTTACTTTAGGAGAATTAACAATTAGTTGGATTGATTACACTGTAGACTTGTGAAGTCTGATCAGCCTTGACAAACAGCTCAGTCCTTAGTCAGTGTTGAGCGTTTATGCTAAGGCGGCTTTCGGCAATTTGGTCAGCTCCAATGTTTTATCTAGTCACCTGACTCTCGAAACTAATGATCAAACCTTGGCAGAAAAACTAGAATTATGGGATTGGCCAATAAGGAATTTTAAGGACAACTTGGGGAACAAGTTACTAACACTAATCCAACTATTATATAAAGACATCTCATGTAACCGTAAATTGTTCTCTCCGATCTGAGATTGATAATAATAAAATATTTCTAGGTTAGCCATGAATGTAGCCTGATCAAATCGATCGAGTGAAACATGTTATATTCTTGTGCAGTTTTCCTTGGTAATGTTTGTTAGTGTTTACTTGGGTCACACATTTCACCAACAAATTAGTATCAGAGCCTTTTTGTTAGCCTTAGTGTTGTTGAATATCCTTTAGCAGCAATGATAGGAAATGGTAAAGTGAAGATCAACAAATTTGACTACAGATATTACACTAACCAAGTTAGAATAAATGCGCTTGTAGGGACTATTGCATTATAGGTTCCCATCCTTAGCTTGCGCGGGCGTATTACACAGTTATGTATTTAATCGTAATTATGATAGTTTAGAAGGATTCTATGTGTGATATAAACCTCTATATACTGAGCCCCTACGTAACCTATTGTACGCACAATTTATATAAAATACCTTTATGGTTTATCTCGACATGTGCATATTTAGACAGATATAATATCAAGTATCAACATGCCCTCAAACTTATGGTTTATCTCAGCATGCGCATAATTAGACAAATATAATATCAAGTATCAACATGCCCTACAGGAACGACAAAACTGAACAATGACAGCTCTAATAGAGATCAACTTATGTCTATAACTAAATGAGTCATTTACCAAAGCCCTAAACTAAACCAATGTTTCTCAAGTTCTCCATGACAGCTTTTGTTATAATCAAAGTTTAAGCGTTGCAGGAACCCAAGCCATGGTTCTATACACAAAACTTAAGTGATCTATGCCTCAAGCCTTTTACTTGATCTTTTTGGCATTAGATTTTTCACACATGTACGCATAACTAGTGTTCTAAAATATGACAAGAACTTTCTGTTCAATCATAGGCTACAATAGTTTGCCTGTACTCAACAATTTATATGGAAAAGCCAGACCTCACCAAAAATGGTTAAGGCAAATAAAACTTATCCCATATACTTCTGAAATTATGGATAATGAGCAAAATGCAGTTCATAAGAAGGTTCACCTTAGCCACAGGTGCCATCTCAGCAGCAATATGAATGACATGCAATCCTGGACTAGAACGAACAATAATCATTGGTTTATACAGTAGCAATATGGAAACATGAACTTTTAGTAAAAACATACCCAGATGATGAAGATGTCAATCTACGAAAAGCAGCAATAATTTCACGTTCACTCTTATCTTTGCATTCCATGTAAACATCATGGATACGTGCATCCTTCTTCCATGTCATCTCCCTTAGCAGCTTAGCCTCATCACCATGAATTTTCTTTTCAAGAAACCAAGCATCAACCATGAGCAATAAACGACTCCAGAATTCCCATGGCATATCCACATGTTTACCTGATGCTTTTTTCTTACTTTCCTCTTTCAAATTATCAAGTGTATCTTGAAATTCCTTCACCGAATCTTGATATAACTGAACATAAGAATGTATTTCTGCATCAGATTTTTCTAGTCGTTCTTCAAGTAGTTTAATTTTCTGTTGCATCAAGTTATTATACTGTTGCAACTTTTCAGATGATAACTTGTAAATGCTAGCATCTTCAAGAGATTCCTCCAGCCTTTCAACCTTCTTCCTCAACTCCTGATTTTGTTGTAATACCAAAATAGCTTGATCAGCTTGACTAGTTGACTTATCAAGTAATACTTGCAAATGTTCTACTTTATCCCATAGGGTTTCACACTCTGATCTTAAAGTTGAAAGTTGTGCACCATCATCCTGTGAGAGAGCAAGCTTATATTCCATTTCCTTTAGTGAAGACTCCAAAAATTTGCGTTCTTTCTCCAGCATTTCAACACGCTCATCTGTTTTTTTAACTTCATTAAGCTGCTCCTTAATTGTCATTAAATCATCTTTCAATGATGTGTTTTCATCCCTTAATGCATTCAGCTCCTCACTAAGAGCACGGGTTTGTCTATTATCAGGAGACCGGAGGACAATATCTTGCATTTCATTTGGAGTTCTATTTCTATTGGACATTTCTGTGCGAAGTTTCTCTAAATGGTCTTGCAATACCTCCACATGTACCTTGTCTTGTGCGGCAGCTCTAATCCGAGCATCAGTTTCAGCTAGCCTCATTTGCAGAATGTTCATTTCTCTTTGCAGGGCTTCTTTCTCACCAAGAATCTTTTCTAAATTTTCAAGTGCATGGATGCGAGCTTGGTTTAGGATGTGAATATCTGGTAAACAGTTAGACAGAAGAATGTTCAATATATTGATTGCAAAAAATTACATAAAAAATATATCATCCATTCTAACACGATAATTTGAACATGAGAGGGATCAGGCTCTACTTTTCTCTGCATTACGTATCATCCCTATTACATCTTGAAGAGGAACAGTTGAGTGTCCGTCCCCTTTATCTGCATCAATAGACTGTTAAGAAGATAAAGTTAGATTATTAATAATATAGTATCCTTTTCTCATGCAGATAGATCCCAAAAAACACATGTGAGCCAAGGAATTAGAATTTCTGAAGTTTATGAAAGACAATTCATTCAATTTCAATTTATCTTTCTGGAAGCTGTGACTTCACAGTCTTGACTGTCTTTCAGACAAGTCAAGACCCAAACAGATGCAATATGTTCCTCTAGTGATATCTGAAGCATCAAATACTATCAAAGTCCATAAACTTTGCTAACTACTTTTTTAAACAATAATTTCAATTAGATCTGGAAAAAGCTGTATTACAAAGCTGAGGCATTGCAATCATACACAAATTGCATAACCTGAACATATATTAAATTTCTAAACCCAGACTGTAAAACTAGATTTGGAGATTACCCACTACAAAATTACCTCTTTAAGGCCACGTTAAGGAAGAACTATGAAGGTAACAGATATGAGAGAACACGAAATATTGCATCCAAAATAGGTACACTGGTGCAAAAAAAGGTGTAAGCAGGTTTTCCAAATATAATTCTTATTACAGAACCGTATGATATGTTTTATTGAATATTAATATTAGTATTTTTAGTTATCAGGGTTTAATATTAATAAGCCCAGGGGCTCAGTTAGGTTTCTAGATTTTCAGATTTCTTTCCTATATATAGAGGGTTCCCTTATCCATTGTGATTTGCAGTTTCAATTATTATTTTAGTCTACCTTTACATGTTTTAACTCCAGACTAGCTTCAATAAGATTATGAAGCTAAACATTAGATGAGCACCCAAAGAACACCAAGTACAAATTGCAAAAAACAAATAGCATCAAGAGATGTATATAAAAATTTTTAATAACATTATAGAGACACAAAAAAGGATGTGCCAATTATGTAGCAGATAAATACTTTATTATGGACGCAAAAAGAAAGATAAGATCAGGTAAAAACTTTGCAATTTGTTTACCAGAGAACAGAGAAACAACCTGGTGCATAAGATGTATTTGTGTTTTAACTTTAAAAAACTAGAAACAGATGTAACAATTATACCTAGAATAAAACCATCATATATGAATATTCTTGAGGCATACCGGGGTCAGAGTGCTGCTTGAATTCTATCATCAAATCGCTGAATTGCTAAAATGTCACTAGACATAGACGTTTCAGAAGCATCCGAGATGTCATCCCTATTTTCTGAATTGCTGTGTGCAATGTCATCAGGCATCAAGTTGTCATTTTGGGGAAGTTGTGAGGGAGCAATTTTCTTTGATTGTGGCTTCCTAGGTTGTGGTAAACTGCACCAATATGAGCATATTGAAAATCAAGTCAACCACAAAAGAATGGAAATATAAGATACAGCATATAACAAAACGAAGTAGAAGAGAGTATTATTAAAACTTACAAAGTCAAATTGATGAATATACCCAATTAGCAATTTGGAATACTTCTTACAGTGTCACAGAATGATGAAAAGCAATGATGTCATAAATTATAGTTAAAGGTGTCTACACTCATGTTTAAATCATTGTTAATTCTCTTAAACCAACCAAATCCTGAATTTGAGACAAAAGTTCTTGGATATATTTTTAAGTAGTTAAATAGATCATGTTTTGTAAGTATTAGGTCATTATCATAGTCTAATGGGTATCTATGTGTAATATCTGACTCATATATAGAGACCTATGTGACCCTACTATGAATACAATCAATAGTTACATTGATTTAACTACAAGTAACTGTTTGTAAAAGCTGATACCGAAACAATTTAGCAAAGATCTTGTTTTGCCTTTTGTGTTTAATTAATGCCTCTTTGTGTAATAATAACAACAAACACAACTTTTGCGGTAAAGTTTTTGGAAGGCTATACAGATTTTTTCTTTTTCTTTTTGGTTTTTTCCAGCTTTTACTCACTCCTAAAAACAACAGTTGAATTCATTTTCACATCATGAATTTATCAAACTTACTCCCCAAAGAAACCTGGTACTTTTCTTTTAAAAGCTACATATGTAATTAAGGTTTTATCTATTCAACTTCCAAGGTCAGTTTCTGGACTTTGTAAGAAATAACAAATATAAGAAAGTGTTCCCCTCGATTATTTCAGATCCATTATTCATATAATGCAATTCCGTCCCTTCCATTCGAAGTTCTCACTGGAGATAACATTGTATACATTTGCTTAGAGGAAAAATTATGATACACAGCTCATTCAAGATTTAGAAGTCTTACATTGATCAACTGAATAAAGAAAAAGGCCAAGAAAGGGGCAGTATCGTCAAACTAAAACTTCTTTCATCTCCAAATTACTGCTTAATTTCTCAAATAACGCGTGCTCCTAATCACTTACCAGCACATTAAAACACTATACGGTTCAAACAGGCAACGAAATCAAGCAGAACGCTAAGTCTAAACAATCCAAATCATTTAACATCAATAGACCTACACAATCAAAATCAACTAACAATCCAAGGCACATAACTAAAAACAACACATAAATAGAGTTCCAATCAACCAATTCCATCCGCAACAAGTTTGCCTTCCTCCAAACAACGAAATACACATGAGTTCACAATCCGGAATCAGAAACGCAGAAGAAAACGTAATCCCTAGGGCAACGCAATACGATTACAACGCGAAGTTCAGAAAACGAAACCAAGAGCAATACCTAGAGTTCCGTTGGCGTGTCTTGCACGAAACCGTAAACAATCGAGGCGAAGGAGAAGAATGAAACCGCAAACTGAAATGCTTACAATCACTCACACTGCAACAACTCCATTGATGGCTCAAGAAGCAACTTGATAATTGCCCCGCCATGGAAGCTAACAGAACAAACGTTCTCCACTCTGAAACAGATGATCGAAAAAAACTGTGATATTGTTATTATTATTGTTATTATTATCTATTTCAGGTGGTTTAAACGATCTCAGGAAGTAATTTTCCGGTGTGTGATGGTGCAGGGTGTGTGTTGACACGTGGACGTGTGAGATCACGTTCTGGAATACGGGCGTGTGATCGGACGGTAGGAGGACGGGGACTTTGAAATGCGTTGGTTGCTTTCGAAACAGAGAACGTGGTATACGGAGGTTATGGGGTGTGGGTTGGGATTTGGTGGTTGCTACTTGCTAGTGTAGGGTAGAGATGCAGGTGGCAGGGTGTGAGTGAGTGTAGGAAGGAGATGATAACGTGGATTTGATCGGACGGTGGAGAAAGGAAGGTGTACGGTGTTAAGATGGGAGCGGTGGGAGTGTATAAAGATGTTGATATCTTATGAAATGGATTATGTATTCTTCTTCTCAAATCTCAATAAAGCCATAGAGGCGAATGGTTTTGGAGAGCGGATAGGACCGGCTGTTCCGACCGGGGATTGGTCCGACCGGGGATCGGTCCGGTTGGTCCGGGGATCGTTGGTCGGAACGAAAAATCAGACCGGTTTTGTTTTTTTTCTATTTTAGTGAGTAAAAACGAAATGTTAAACCATAAATTAGTACGTTAGATATACAAATATAGTTAAATTTTGTATGTAACTATAAAATACATATATAAAACATATATAAATTACTTATATTTAATTACATATATAAATATAGTTAAATCCGGTCCGACCATCAAACTAATAAGACGTCCGATTCCACATCCTATCCAATTCTAAATATATTGCATGTAAGAGTGGATAGAGCCCATCCTTTGTAAGAGTGGTTGTTTAGGTTCTGATTAAGGTAAATGTATTTGCATGGAGGGTTCAGATAGGTCGTATTTCAACAAATGATACGTTAATTCGAAGGTGCATCCTGGTAAAAACAAAAATACGTTTGTTGTGTCTTCAGCTAGAGGAGTCGGTAGAGCACTTATTCACCTCTTGTCAATTCGTTTTGTTAACATGGAAAATGTTATCGCAATGGTGTAACATTCCTCCAATGATAGTATTTTCGATTGAAGATATGTTGAAATACTACAAATTCTTCCATCTTGGTAGCTCAAAAACAAAAGATTGTTAATGCCATCATTCTCACCTCACGTTGGTGTTTATAGAAAGAAAAATGAAGTAATTTTTAACACGAAGAAATCAATAAGTAGCATAATCAAGGAGATCAAGTTATGGTGGTTCTTATGGATAAAGAATAGATCTAAGCTAGTTGATTGTAATCGGGATGATTGGTGTAATTTTGTGTTATTTGATTTGTTGTTATACTGGTGGTTTTGCTTCTAGCGTCTTGCTAGAATACACCTTTTGGTTTAATGAGATCTCATTGTTCAAAAAAAAATATATGTGTAACACTATTAAACGGAAACAATTCATGGGTACATATAAAAATTCGATTGAATAAAACTCTCTTAAAAATAATCTGTTGAATAAAACTTAATTTTTAAGAATTATATGCATATATATGTAAGTATTGAACTAAAAGAAATGACCAAAATGAAAATGAGTTATTTTTTAAGGGATTTGGTGGATAAACTTATTTATAAGAGTTTTTTATTCAAATTAAACAATTTTTTTAAATCTTTTTCAAACCTAAATTCACTATGGAATTTCTAAGGGAGACAACTCGAACCTAGCCAGGTTCTTTATCACTTGAAGCTCACCGCTATCATTAGTGGTTATCGTCCATTTGTCCCTCCCAGTGACATTACATGCAGACCACCCACAAGGAGACGTTATTGTTTTGAAATCCCAATTACTAAAGATGTTCAGCTATTCATCCTAGGATCCAATGAGATTTTAATATTGCTAATTATAATAAACTTCAATTAGTGCGCAAATCGTAGATTCTAACTAGTATGATAAATATTATAATTACATTGGTAATCTAGTCAACTAAACTACACTAAATAAATTTAACGTTATGTGTACGTCTATGATCATGAGTGCCACGTAGGCATCTCACAGACGTAAAAGATTGCTCTTCTGTACGTGAGAGGGACATGACCTTCTTTGGCATGACCATGGTCACATGCATTGAGAACATCCTACTCTTATTATAACTCACTCTCGTTTAATTTAAGCCACTTAAATTTTAAAAAAAATGCACATCTTATTCCTATTAAAAAAAGTATGCATGCTCATTAATTCATAACACATGGGAGTGTAATTTGTAAATACACCACTACCTACTTGACGCCTACGTATATGCATTTTTTTATACTTATTTAAATATCACATAGTTTGAGAGTGAATAAATCAATAATTACACTAAACCCAAGGGTAAACTATGATATTTTGAACACTTAAAAGACAATAAAACTTACACCTGTGAACTAAAAGCTAGATGTTAGATTAGAATTCGGATTTATCTTTTGTCTCATTATTTATTGATGTTAAAGACTTAAAGCCTATCTTTAAAACTTAAGATGCCTTAACTGAATAAATCACAATGACCACTTAGCCTCATGATTCTATTTACGTTTTTAATCCACCGTGAAACACGAATAAAAACCCAGTGGTTACAATTAATACAAAACTTAATAGATCTTCAAATTCGATTTTATCTTCAAACCTATTTAAAGGGATATATAAATATTTAATTAGAAAAGGGGCCAAAAGCTAGCTAGGGGCCAAACTACAAAGTGAGTTAAAATAAAGACGGAGAAACAAAAACAGGACACCAAAATGAATTCGCCGAAAGCACTTTCACTAAAAATGACGATAAAGAAAATGACATTTGACTCCAAACCCGGCCAAAAATACACGATTGAAGCTAGAAAAAGAAGGTGGTTGGGTAACGGTACCAATCCGACTAAACGACGTTAAAATCGTTGGAAGGACATGTAAGGACAACGTGTTTTTATAAATGTGTCGTTTTATAAAATATACGTTATAATATACTAATTATTTAAATGTTTTTAAAAATATGTTCAACCGTTTTAGTTAAATATGTTTTTTTACATCCTACATATGACCCTAAGGGGGCGTTTCGTTGAAAAGAATATAATATAATTGAGAAACTAGTATAATTTTCTAGTAAAATTATGTTTGAGTGTGTAATGAACGTTGTGTTCCCGAGTCTTATTTAAGGAGAGAAAAAAAGGAAGTGGAAGGAAAGAAAAACTAGTTGTATTCATGAGTTTTTTTAATGAAAAAAAAAGAAGAATTTTTAGAAATTTGTGTTCCCGAGTTTACTTAATGAGAAAAATGAAAGGAAGTGGAAGGAAAATAAAAGCAAAAATTCAATCCTTGAAGAGAAAGAAAATAAAAGAAGAGAAATGAAAGTGTTTATTTTCTTTTCTCTCGTTAAATAAACTCGGGAACATAACGGAAATGTAAAACCCAATGAAATGTTTCACCTTAAATTCTATTGGTTATGAGATTTCAAAATCCTTCCACCTAAAAAGGTAATTTGAAATCTCACGACTAATGAAATTTAAGATGAATAATTCTTTTTGGTTTTATATTTCATTACTCACTCAAACATAATTTACTTGAAAATTATATTAGTTTCTCTATTCCATTTCATTCCATTCCTTTCAAAGTTTATTTGATACCCGTTTAAGTGTTACATGGTTTAAAATTCAACGAAAAGATTATATATTTTATATAAAACGATATCTATCACTTGTTTTGTTTAGATTTAGAAGCTTTGTTTATCACTATGTTTGCTTTATTCAAGAAAATCATGTTTTTTCATGATTGCAACTGAATGAGTGAATAAAATGGATAAGAGAATGAAATGAATTATTACATTCTACTGCTATGTTTGGTTACGCTTTAGGAATAAATTAATCATTACTTTGTGTTGTTTGTTAGGTATGAAAAAAATCAATAACATATAAAAGTGGTTATGATGGTGATGATTTCGGCCGACGGGGGCCGATGAGGGTTTCCGGTGTCGGGGGTGGTTTTCGGCGGCGGCGGCCGGCAGTGGTTTCGAGAGGCTGCGGTGGTCAGCGTTAGTTTCCAACGGCAACAATGGTTTCTGGAGGCAGTTGTGCCGTCGGTGGTTTCCAGTGGCGGCGACGACCGGCGGTAGTTTCTGGTGGCCATGGTTTCCGGTGGCGGCGGTGAACGACGATGGTTTCAAGTGGTGGTGTGTAAGGGCCCCTTCTCGGGAAGCCTCACAGTTGGTTAATCATGGCATAAAATCAGTTTAATAATAAAAACATTGCAGCGGAAATAATTAGACATTCATTTAAAACTTAGAAACCATATTGTACCCATACATTTGTCCATTAATTGTAAACAAAATATAGTACTTGTTATTAAATTACAATAAAAGATTTTATAAGCATTAATGCCATCCATAGCTCCCCAAGTAGCTCCGTGGTGCCATCCTCAACATCAGCATTTACATGCCAATTATTATGCATAAAAGTCAGCTATGCTGAGTGAGTTCTAGTTTTAGGTAAATAAGAAAATATAACTTTATCCATCAGATAATGACCATGCATACATCATACATAACATTTCATCTTAATAAGCATGTTCATTATCTTTAATTCTTTAATATCTTTCACTTTATCATAAACGAGATTGTATAAAGAAAGAGCTCCATGTTGATCGACAATGAATGTCGATCACTGTCGGTACACATCATCATGGTAGCTAACCCCCGACAGTTGATCCACACTGTAAGACACATAGCCCACTCATGAATACGGATCAATCATCATACATCAGACTCACATAATTGAAGTCTATCATAGTATTTGCAAGACTTTTCATCATCAAACGGGCCCGGGGGTAACATTCATTAAGTTTCACTTTTCATTAATATCATCTTCCACTTTGATATATAATACTTAACTTATTATACACACAACATGCCAAGTACTAGTCATCATAAAACATAACCGACCATCCGCGGGACAGCGGGGTTTCGGGGGCAGCAGCCCCTTACAGCGGGGTCCTAGGGGCGGCAGGCCCTACTAGGGTCCAAGGGGCAACGCCCCTGGCTGGGGCCGGGCTGCCAGGTCAGCGTGAAATTTTTTTATTTTTAAGTATTTATATAACACATTTCCTTATAGAAAAATCGATCTTCACGTTAAAACCTCATAAAAACTCGGTCATTTAATAACGTATATTTAGTATGCATAATAACCTCAAACACATGGAAAAACTTACAAATAAGGGGATCTAGAACTCACCTGGATACCGTGAGTAACCTCCTAACTAAGCTTACAAGGCTAGAATCATACTACGCAGCCTGCAGATAAGTTTGCACTTAAAGGGGTTAATTTCTACCTAAATTCGCTTCTAATTTCGCTACAAGATCAGCAATTTCGCAGTTAGATTCGCTAACAGTTTCGTTGTCACCTTCGCTAGCATCTTCGCTGCCAGTTTCGCCCAACTTTCGTTAGATAACTTGTCTGCGAAACTACCTGCGAAACTATAGTTTCGCATGAAGTTCTCATAGTTTCGTTGCTTGAATATGCAAATTCGTTGCATACATATACAATTTCGCAGAACGCATAAAAATTACGAACTAGCCCGTTTTTAACCCAAAGTCACAACTTTTTACGTCCAAACTCTTAGTTAATCATCCATGAGGGTATATCTAAGGTTTTTACATGTTTTCATAAGTAAAAATGTGACCTTTATACGATTCTTTGCAACTATTCAAAACCCAAAACCCTAGAATCCGGGTTTGATCTACAGAAGGGTTTAGAGGCCGATTCTTACCTTGATTTGTTGCTTCTTTCTTATGGTTTGATGCTCAATCGTTCAGATCTTCAATCCCTTAATCTTTGAAGCTTCCAATCTTGAGTTTTATTCACTTTCTCTCTCTACTTTATCCCTCTATGAATTTTGGTGGCTAGGGTTCAAGTGTGGAAGATGGTGGCTGATTAAGTGGGTTTGAAGGCTTATTATGGGCCCTAAATCACTTAGGCTTTTGCCCATAAGCCTAATTAGCCTATAACCCATTTTCTTTCTTTATTAAATACCCACTAATTAAGTCCATTATCCTCGATGACTTGTTTTGATTTTTCGGGGTGTTACATGGTGGTTTTCGACGGAGGTGGTGGACAGCGGTGGTTTCCTGAGGCGGCGGTGGCCCAAGGTTGGTTCCCGGCGGTACTTTCCGTTGGCCATGGTTTCCGGCGATGAAAGTGGCCGGCGGTGGTTTCTGCTGGCGGCGATGGCCTTCGATGGTTTTCGGCGCGGGCTCTAGCGGTGGTGACCGGCAGCGGTGGTGGTTGTTGTGGTGGGTGAGTGAGTGGTGTGGTGACTAATGATGGAATAATGGATGGAATGAAAAAAAAGAAGGGTGCGTAGATGAAATGAATTTGAGGGAATGAAGTTAAATATGTAATAGTTAATTCAATTACTTTCACTAACAAAACATGTATTTGTTCATTCACCCTTAATGGTTCATTCCATTTCGCCCCTCGTTCTTACATACCAAACATTACATAAGATTTAATTATTTTAGATGACATTAAGATTTAGTTATTTTAGTTGCTCTAGCATGTATTTTAAATATAGTATGGGTTCACATGTTTATGTAGATTAGATGATATCTAAGAGTAAATAGTTATTGTTATAAAAAGACATGTTAGTGATAATATATATTTTCACATTCAAATGTTTATGTTTAGATTTGAGAATAAGTAATGTAGTTATGTTTTTTTGGTTTAAATGTTGATGTTTTGAGATTTGAAATTAAGTCATATGAATATGTTATATGTCATGTTACTAGTTATTGGAGCTTTCATATCAGAGTCTTTATAATATTATTTTCTTTAAAACATTAGAAAAGCTAAAAAATTTCACTTCATCTCAATCTCTAGAATTTTCCGATCCATAAATTATAATAATTATATATGTGGATTAAATTCACCATTATTTTTAAAATTTGACGAATATGCAATTGATTGATCGGTATAGTGATATTAATACTTTGATAGCCGGTACTAATAAAATTTTAAATATGTCAACCACCTTCTTATGTATTACTCTTTTCATGACAAATAATAATTACACCCCTCCATAGTTTCAAAAAGGTTCTTACGTGAACGGGTGGTAGTGTGTATCACAATATCGCACATGTAGGAGAAACGTTTAAATCCTAGAAACAAGTGTGATAAATACTTATTCTCAAAATAACATAATTAGACCGTTCGGTGTGGGAGGCTCGGGTGGGGGTTGGGTACTGCTGGACCATAGGGAACACTGGCTCGCCCCTTTTCGGATCGCATCAAATCAACCCCTACCCTCAGCCACCCACATATATCTTATATATATTGAACACCTCATGACACATTCGGTTGTTTGTGTTTGTTTTTATCTTCTCACATATCTAGCCTCTCTTGCTCTAGCTAACAACACACTCAGGTACATGTATATATTAAGTAGTTATCGATTATTTAGTTTCTTATATAACTAACTTATATCATTTTCTTAACTTCTTTTAATAAATGATAGTTTTAGTTCGTAATTAACTTCCTAAAGGGCTTGATTTTGGTTTCAACTTTTAACAAATATATATGAACGTATATATACTATATATAGTTCACACGGTTCACAGATAGTATTCATTAAAATGGTTTATAATTACCTACGGTACGTATCATGATCTATAGTAATGATGTTTCTTATAATATCTGGTATACTCATGAGATTGGTATTTACATATACATGACACTAATCAAAATGCAGATTATATATCTAATAGTAATACTTTTTTTATTGAAACAGAAGATGTGGAGGCTAAAGATTGGTAAAAGAAATGGAAATCTGGAAATTGTTGATGGTTCTAATGGTAATGAATATCTCTATAGCACCAACAATTTTGTTGGTAGACAAATATGGGAATTTGATCCGGATGCAGGCACACAAGAAGAGCGTGATCATATCGAAAGGCTTCGCGAACAGTTCTTGATCAGTAAGAAGAAGCTCGGCATACATTGTTGTGGTGACTTGCTCTTGCGTACACAGGTCTGCCAATACCGTCGACCTTTTGCATCAAGTGTATATATATATATATATATATATATATATATATATATATATAAATATATATATATATATATATATATGATGCATCAAGTATATTTATATATATGAAATGTTCAAGTAAAAAAACTACAATTATGTTAGAAATTAAGAACTTCAACGAAACATTATAACTCTTCTACTATCTATTATAAATTGATCAAAATGTACGTAATTTTATTATTTTAAGATTTATTTTTAAATTTATAATACAGTATAGTCTTTTGTTTAAAGTTGTATATGCAAATACATATATGCACATGTATGTGCATAATTGTACATTTCTTATTATTTTTTATAGTTTTTTTAACAATATACACAACTTATCTGGTTATCACGATTCTCAATTTCTCAATATATCAATATAAACGTTATATGTATGCATGTATATGTACATTGATGATTTGTGGTTTAACTTTTTTTCAATATTCTTTCAATCAAAGCTTATCAAAGAAAGTAGGATTGATCTTCTAAGTGAACCTCCTGTGAGACTGGAAGATGAAGAAGATGTGAACTATGAAGCAGTGACAACTGCGGTTAGAAAGGCAGTAAGACTGAACCGCGCTATTCAAGCTTGGGACGGTCACTGGCCAGCTGAAAACTCCGGTCCACACTTTTTCACCCCTCCTTTGGTAATTGCATTATACATTAGTGGTAAATTGGATACAATTTTGACAAAAGAGCACAAGAAGGAGATGATTCGCTACATGAACATCCATCAAGTATGTTTCAATATCTACATGTACATACATACATTGATATACATATACATACATGTGTACGTACGTACATACATACATGCGTGCATGCATTACTTTGGGAGCAATAATAATGAAGGTGATGGTTTTGATGGTGTGTAGAATGAAGACGGGGGATGGGGTTTCTATATATCAGGAAAGAGCACAATGATAGGAAGTGCTTTGAATTATGTGGCTCTAAGATTGCTCGGAGAAGCTGCACCTAATGTTAACATGGACGGAGAGGGTACAACACTTGCTCGAGGCCGTAAATGGATTCTTGATCATGGTGGCGCTACCTCCATCCCTTCTTGGGGCAAGGTTTATCTCGCGGTATGTATCTTTACATCTCAAAGGTTGTGATAAAATCAAAGGTTGGCAACTAGGTCTTGTAACGTAACTTTTTCTTAAAAATATTACAAATTAATCCAACGTATTATAGAATAATGAATCATAAAAAAGTATAAATAGTTTTTTTATATTTTTGTATTAATATAATATTTTAAATATTAATGTGCTGTTGATTTGGATTTTATAGGTGCTAGGCGTGTATGAATGGGAAGGGTGCAACCCTCTTCCTCCAGAATTTTGGCTTTTTCCTTCCTTTTTGCCTTACCATCCAGGTACAACTTAAAATATGTAAGACTGTGGTCTTGTTAGTTAGCAGGGGGTACTGAGGAGTCATATGAGTTTTTAGGTAACTACTTCTTATGGTTATTATAAAAAAGAACCTTCAAGGCTCAACCTGTGGTCAAGTTATATTTTCTTTTAAATTATTTTGTGTTTTTGGTATTACATCTTGGAATGATAAGATTTTAGATTCATGGCTAATAGTGTTTTTTGTTTATTTGCAGCAAAAATGTGGTGTTATTGCAGAACCACATACATGCCAATGTCACACTTGTATGGTAAAAACTACCATGGCCCTATTACCGATCTTGTTTTGTCTTTGAGAAAAGAGATTCATACCATCCCTTACCACCAGATTAATTGGAACAAACAACGACATAACTGTTGCAAGGTTCGATCATTAGCTCTGTGTGCAGAGTCAAAGTAAGAACTATTAAGCAGTTAATTACGGGCTATAACTTGAAATTGGCGCATAATTTAGTGCTTAAAATCTACTGAACGACGTCTTAAACAACCATGTATATCAGCTCAAGGACCAAAAATATATATAACTATATTCATATCGATAAAGACAAGGGTTTGCTTTATTTCCACGAAGTAGTTGGAACTAATTCTTAATGTAGTAAAATAAAGAACAACACACATACTATTTAACACAATCATCCTTGAAATGATAGTTTCAACACTTTTTGTCCACAAGAACCCCTTAAGGTAACCACACGAGACCTACCAATATTCTGCTAACAACATAATCATATAAATCATGGCTTACACTCGCAGGTGGCGTTCAATAGGTTATGATAATGGAAGTCGAACATGATATATGAAAACACAAAGATAGTATGGATAGTATGATACAAATTGACAACCTAGTGACTACCATGTAATACTTGGTTTCTCATAAAATGATAATTTCAAACTTTCAATATCTAAAAGATAATAAAAAAACATGATATGAAAACATAAAGATTGTATAGATAGTGTGATACAATTGATCTAATGACTACTTAATTAGTAAAAGTTGGTTTCTCATAGAATCAGCTAGTTTAGAAGATAGCTTGGAGGGTTTTATTTAACTGAAATGAACCTAAGGTGAAACCATTGTATGCAGGTGGATCTATACTACCCTCACTCTTTCTTACAAGATCTCCTATGGGATAGTCTTCATCATTTTACAGAACCACTTATGAAAAGATGGCCCTTAAATAAGCTAATAAGACATAAGGGTCTCAAAAGAGTCCTTGATCTAATGCGTTATGGAGCCGAGGAAGGGCGTTACATAGCTCAGGGTTGTGTTGATAAGGCAAGACAAAATTAACAAAACATATCTTAATCAACTAATAATACAAATACGGTTAAACTTGTGTTGATTTGGTTGTAGGCTTTGCAAATAATGTGCTTTTATGCTGAGGATCCAAATGGTATAGACTTCAAACGACACCTTGCTAGAATCCCCGATTACTTGTGGGTGGCCGAGGATGGTATGAAGATGCAAAGTTTTGGTAGTCAGTTATGGGATTGCGCTCTTGTAACTCAAGCGATTTTGGCAAGTGATATGGTTGATGAGTATGGAGACTCACTTAAGAAAGCTCACTTTTACTTAAAAGAGTCACAGGTTAGCTTCACTAATTGTTTGCTCATGATTAATATATACTATATAGCTACAATAAATCTTACAAGGCTTACTATATTTTATTTTTTTGAATAAATATTGTCTATTTATAGGTAGACAGCATGTCAATTACATCACATGCCTTTCTAAATTTAGAAATAATGATCACTTTGATGATAACAATTGAATGGTGCTGCTAATGCCATGTTCTTCAAAATGTTTAATGATCAAATGGATTTTGTAGATCAAAGAGAATCCCAAAGGGGATTTCACAAAAATGTGTCGTCAGTTTACGAAAGGGGCGTGGACTTTCTCCGATCAAGATCATGGATGGGTGGTATCAGATTGCACTGCAGAAGCTTTGATGGTGAAATCATGATCTATCTCTTAATTTACTTTATGGCTTTCATAATTTTAAAAAAATAAAACTTTTTGAACTAAAAGCTTGCATGGTTTCTTATGAAGTGTTTGTTGGCTTTGTCGCAAATGCCACAAGAAGTTGCAGGAGTTCAGGCCGAAGTTGCGCGATTATATGATGCTGTGAATGTCCTTCTTTACCTGCAAGTACATATTCTTTCCAGTTTTTTTCTTTCTTTTTAATAATATTCAGTGGCATTGAATATCTGGCTAACTGTTTGTTGTGTATGCACCTAACTAGAGTCCTGAAAGTGGTGGTTTTGCAATTTGGTAACCACCCGTTCCAAAACCATATCTTCAGGTACAGTAATTGTGTGCTTCGTTTGATTATGATATAATGATCAATATAAACTATGGGTTTGTCTTTCAGATGTTGAATCCTTCGGAACTTTTTGCTGACATTGTGGTTGAGAAAGAGTAAGCCATTTTTCAATGCGATTTTTTGGGTTTAAGTAGAAGCGACAAAACGGGTCAATTGGGTAACGGGTTAAAATGAGTTGATAAAATAACTAAGTTGAGTTTTAATTTTCTTTTTTTTTGAATTTTAACGTGGCCAGTATATAAAATTAAACTTTAAAACATGTTATTTATTTGTGGGAATAATAACTTTCAACACAAAACATTAAAACAATTACAATTGTAAAGTAACATTGTAATATATTGGAAGTGTCAAAGCTTACAACCTCTTCGAAACAGTTTTATTACAAAAACTTATGTAAGATGATAACCTAGTGTTAAGCAAGTAACCTAAGTACCTAACTGATCCGACCCGCAAGTTTATAAGCATTTCTTTATTTTAGTTCTGGTAGACCCGTTTGGATATATGCTTTTTTGTCGAAACAAGCTTGAAAGATTAACATAAGTTCTTGAATCGACTTAGTTCTGCCCATTTAGGCCAAAATATGACTTTGTATCATTTAATATTGGTGGTGTTAGGCATGTTGAATGTACAGGCTCCATAATTCAAGCTTTGCAAGCATTCAAAAATTTGTATCCACGACATCGTGAGAAAGAAATAGAAGTTGCTGTTGAGAAAGGCATACGCTTTTTAGAAAACAAACAACACGACGATGGTTCGTGGTATGGTTATTGGGGTGTTTGTTTTCTCTATGGCACATTTTTCGTGCTGCAAGGATTGGTATCTTGTGGGAAAACATATGAAAACAGTGAAACTGTTCGAAAAGCTGTCAAATTTTTGCTTTCAACTCAGAATTCAGAAGGTGGTTGGGGAGAGAACTTTGAATCGTGCCCGAAAGAGGTATATGACATACTTCTAATATTTGGGTAAATAAATTGTGTTTATAGTTATGTCTTATATACCAATGGCAACAAACCATGTATCTAGACATTTAGTAATCATGCTAACAACACAAGTTAATATACTCAGAACCCATAGAAAATTTAACTTCTTATTGTGATCCTGTTGGATCAAATGATCAGAAATTCATACCTTTGGAGGGAAATCGAACAAATTTGGTGCAAACTTCATGGGCCATGCTCGGTCTTCTGTTTAGTGGACAGGTTTGAAAATCTTGTATGATTCTAGTTAGTTAATTACTGACAATATAGATGATATTCACGTGTCAAAATCGTAAAATAAAAACTAAAAATCATGATTGTTGTAAAGGCTGAAAGGGATCCCACACCATTACACAAGGCAGCAAAATTGCTCATCAATGGACAAATGGATAATGGAGACTTTCCTCAACAGGTTTATTTTAATACAGTGCAAAATCTCTTGATCTTTCATAATGATTTAAAGATAATTAGACTAAAACACGCTAAATTTGCAGGAAATAACAGGAGTGTACATGAAAAATTGCATGCTACATTATCCAGAATACAGGAACACTTTTCCATTATGGGCGTTGGGAGAATATCGCAAACGTGTTTGGTTGCCAAAAAAACAAGTATAATTCTATTGTCCTTTATGTTGAAACAAGAGTTGTAATAAGACACCATATAAGTCTTGATTCTGTAGTTAGTCTAGTTATGGATTATAAAACATGTATTGTAGCTTTTGTGTCGTAAGATTGTATTTGGCTTTTGACCGCAAAAAGGGTTAATGTATTTGAAGATCTGAGGTTAGGTTTGTTGGTGATATTAAGTTCATTAATGTTATTTTAATATATCCACATTTACTTAAGATCAAATGACGAGTGGAAATAAACAACGATATAAGTTAAAGAGGTATGTAATGTACACTCGTTCAAGATTATTCGGATTTCAAGCACTAAGAAACCTCTCGGTCTTTAAGATGAAACATTCTAGACCATGAGGGGTTCCAAGAAGACACCACCCCCTCAATGAGGTTCAATATAAAAGGGCTCAAGGGGCAACACTCCTAGTAGGTCCAAGGGGCGAGCATCATATTCATTTGGTTGATAGAAAGTTGCATGAAATTGTCTGTTAGTGGATGGTAACTAGATTAGTAACAATCTCGTGCATTAGCAACAAATACGATTAGTAGATTTATCAGTAGACAATGGCAATTTGGCATTAGTCACTTGGAATCAACAAAAAGTATGCATGACGATCAACAATAACAACGTTTCTACTAAAGATTCTCCCACATGGCCCAAGGTGTCGAGCAATATGTTTGTTTGATTAATAAAATGAAATTGATTGTTAATGCGTGGTAACTATATTAATGACAGACTCATTGTTATCAACAACAAATATGATTAGTAGACTCATCCATACACATGATATAATTGCTAACAATCAACATAAGGTATGTACGAGTATTAGTAGTAATAACAATTTTGCTAAAAAAAATCCCACATATGTAATTGTCTAGTTGTCGACAATCACAAAGTCAAACACTTTACTCTTTCATAACAAGTTGTAATGTGTCCGTGTAATCGATTTTAGTTTCCAACTCCCAGACTCTCCCACACCTCTTAAGATCCCCCATCCCACTCCCACCATGAATCGTTGACACCTAGGTTCTAATACGACCACCACCTCATCCAATCATCTATAACTAATGATTATAAATTTTCACCCTCTCTCTAAAAGCACTCACCTCTTGTCTTTTTCCAGCAACTGATTGCCACATTATGAAGTGAAATTATGGTTGTCCATGTGGTTTTTAGACATCTAAAAGAAGCAAGGGTAGGGTTGCAATAGTGATTTGTTGGTGATTGGGTGCTTTTCAACATCCTTTACCATTGACACTAAAATGTTAAAATTTAAAGTTTGTTTTGTATGAAGTAATTAAATGAACAAGAGAACGAAACGGATCGTTACCATTTCATTGTTTTGTTTGTCACTCAATCCATTAATCAAATGTGATGACAAGAGGTTTAGAAAGAGATGAACGAGAAACGAGCCAGGGTTTGACATATATTTATTTATTTAGTCGTTTTTAGTATTTTAAACATAAATGATGGTGTAAGGATATTTATGTCTTAATAATATATATTTAACACAAAGAATAAACACCGTTAATGAGATGAATTTGATTGTAACGAAAATGAGACTAGTGGACTGGAAAAATTAAATAAAATTTTGTACAAAAAAGTTGTTTCCGTAAGGATTACTGTTACATTCTCAAGTTTAATAAATGAAATAACCAAAAAACAGTAAATGAAAATTAACGAAATAAAAGTTAATAGAAGAAAAATAGAACTTAAAAGAAATTTAGAAAACGAAAAAAAAAGAAGAGAGAGAAAACGTATATTTATGATTTAACATTTATTTAACTAAAAAGACTAAAACCCATCCCTTGATTCCCTCTATTCTCTGTCTAAAACCCCAACAACACGTTTCTTTCTGGAAGTCGAACCAAACCCCACTCTGCAACAGCATCGAATCATTCTGAAATCTGTTGTTATCTTTACCGAATCATTCAAAGTTTGCTATACACAAATTTCTTCATCCGCTTCCATTGCTACCGCCAGTTTTTTGCATTGCAAATGTGAAGGTAAAGTTTCCACTTCTTTCAGTGAAGTTTTCCATCAATCAGTGATAAATTAGTGTTAGTTTCCACTTAATCAACCCTAATTGTTGAATGTCATACTTCACTGTTACGTTCTGTGTCAGTTCCTACTGCGTATGTACAGATTTTTTGCTTTTGTTCTTATATCTAGTCAGTTGATCATCTAAATGATGTGTAACTTTGTATCTCATAGTGTTGTGTTGTTGACAATGATAGTGTATGTTGATCATTTCACTTGTGATAGTCTATGGAACCTGGGGTGTTTTGCCCCTTGGAGAATGCCATATTGGGTTTTTGGGGTGCAGTAATTAGGTTAAAATCGATGAAATTACAGTAGCGTAAGTTTTGGTTGATAGAAATTAACAGTTTTCAAAACTAGAAACAAAGGGTAAAGTTAGACAACAAACTTATGATTCATGAATTTGTAAGATAAAAAATAAGTAGACAGGAGAAGTTACCTTTGCTCATCTAGAATAAAGGACAACATAAGTCAAGGCAAAATTATGATAAACTTGGGTTTTAGGGTTCACATATCATACACATTAGGTTTTGTTTTAGTTTTCTGACATACGTACGGACATTCAAACACACCCGCATTCTCATTCCCTGAAACTTTAGAATTATACATATTTGTATACACATGGGCCACATGTCATCTGGTTTACACCAGTAGTAAGTTACAAATTTCTTTCAAATCCAAGCAGGGGTGTTTTTAATTAAAGCACATTACTCTTTCACGAAATGAGCACACGATTTGCTGGTAACTTTAATGGGCATGTATGTATATTTGATATCTGCAGCTGCTAATGAATCTTGTCAGAAAACCATAGGAGGATTAAACTTTATATCAGCAAAGTATAAAATGGAAGGAGGAGGTTCATCAAAGAAGGTAATTGCCAATCCTAAAGCTATTATACACCAAAGATTTGGGGATAAGGCACGTTATAATGTAGAAGAAGTTCAAGATTCTTCACCAAACGGATGTCCAGGACTAGCTATTCCACAAAAGGTCCTTGCTTATATCGTTGCACTTTGCAACTTCCTGAATTCAGTGTCTTGTCAGATATCTTTAAAAGAAAGAAAGATGCAATGCAATCTGCTGCAGAAAAAGCTCTTGAGCAGGTTTGATACTTTTATGATCAATGTGTTAAATTAGATGCATATGTTAGTTTATGAGTTCATGCAGCGATATTTCTTTGGTTTAAGTTATATCAAGGAAGAATTATGTTTTGAAATCGTACTCTTTCTTCTTTTGCAGTTAAGTGATCCTCCTGTTGAAGACGCATCAGATCAATTGGTTGCTCGGCTGTCTTATTTATTCTCAAATGAGGTAGGTTTCTTTACGGAATGAAACATCATTTTACTTTTTCTACGCATTATTCATACTTCTTAATGTTATATATTTTTGTTTTTTTTGGTTCCTGATTCTGCCAACAGTTCTATTCCACATGTCATCCCCTAAGTGGCCACTTCCGAGCAGCTTTGCAGAGAGCGGACTCCCTCAATGGTTTTGTCCCCATTTCTTTGATGCCCATCCATGATTCAAAGCTTTCTAATCTGTGTAAGAGCATAAAACCTGGAATCGAGTCAAAACCATTGGAATTGGTGTCATTAATTATGGATGCTGCCACACGATTATCTGAATCAGTACTCATTTATAAAAAGTTCATGTCGTTGAAAAGAACAAGTCCATACCCTTCAGAAGTCCTTGAGTCTATAAAAGTTTCTTGTGAGCAAGAAACTTATGTTAGAGTTATCCGTGTACCATATTTGGTTGAAAAGGTTGTTGAGCCTTTGACTCTAGATGTTTCTGCAATAAATATTACATGGATGCTATTGCTAGAGAACTTGGAGCCGCAGATGCTTCTATGGTTTCGCTGTCCAGGTATGGCAAACAATTATTATAGGCATTTCATTTCAGCATGTTAAATATGTTGTATTTATCTTACATTGTAAATATACACTGTTCACTTGGGTAATATTTAATTCCTTGTTAAGCCTAATATTGTAAATAAGTTGAGCTGATTACCTCAATGGCTCAATGTAATTCACAAAAAGGTTCTGACCTGGGTGTTTAAAGAGTGACCTTCTAGTGCATAATAACTTATGTAGGGGATTAAGTCTTAATGATTCAATAAAATGTATAAAGTACACCTATGGGAATACAAATTTTGGTACCATATTGTCTTGATACAATCACTACTCTAAACGTCTAGTTTCACTGCAACATTAATGCAGTTTCTTAGAAAGATTCCTTCCAAGTTGCATATTTCAACTAGTAGTTGCTTTTGGAAGTAACAATTGGCGCTTTAATATACTCGTATGTGTTTATAACTTTTATTGTATTACAAGAGAATGATAGATAAGTGTTGTGAGTTTGTATATTATTGTATTACAACATTATCTATATTTTAATCATACGGGAAAGGTAACAAACTAACAGCTACATGAGTACCATAACTAATTAGTTCCATATGCTGTAGATTAGTATATAATAGATTGCATGATTGATTTATAGAGATTTCAGGGTTTCCAGGAAGAAACATCCGCTCCTTGAAATTAACAGATTTTTTTATGTGTTAAATTTCAATAAAATATTTAGTAGTTCTTATTATTTGCCTTTTCCTATATCCAGGTGCATTGGAAAATCTTCTTCAGAAACAAGATTGTATTTTCAGGCTCCCAATTCATACCAGTGGGATAAAGAAGAAAACTTTGAAAATGAATCATATTTAAATGCAAGGGCAAGTTATTTATCTGGCCAGGATATATACGGGGATGCAATTTTGGCTACTATTGGATACATGTGGAAGTCTTGTGATCTTTTCCATGAAGACGTATCTCCTCGCACATATTATAGGTTCTTATCTCTCATTCTTATGCTTCTGGACTACTTTCGTTAGTTGTTGCAGTTTTGACCATCTACTTTGAATGGGTCAAATTTGGGCTACACTTATCTCTGAAGGGGAAACATGTCAAATCTAGAAAATTATTTGGAAAGGACACGAAGTGGAACTTTAATGCAGAAAATCTTATACATCGTTTTATTAAATTAATGTTATTTTATAATCATATTTGACACTTTTTGTTTATAGAAGTATAGGGAAAAAAGTTTTTTGGGCCAACCCAACCTGACTGCCTGACTGATACAAAAATTGTTCGTGTTGACTTGAATCCATTACATAACCCGTTCATTTTGTCACCTCTATCTTCATTGCATCAAATCTTGAACTTGGTTCTTTATTAACGGTCCAGGTACTTATAAATAAGATACCCACTGGTATATATAATTATCACGTGAGGCAGTACTTGCGGCTGAACTGCCTTCTAAATTCGGGACCCGGAGTAATTGGAGGGGTTCATTTCCAAGGGATATCCTCTGTACATTCTGTCGCCAGCACCGATTACCAGAACCTGTTTTCACGTTGATTATTACTAAGGATGCACCTGAAGAAACCTCTAGATGTGAAGTGAAAATCTCAAAGGGTCAAAATATGATATTACATTTTTACCCTCAAGAATCATTCAAGAAACAAAGTGATGCAATCCAGAATGCTTCTTCAAGAATTATTTCATGGTTGAACAGTTACTTAAAGAAATTAAACATGCCTCGAGAGAATTTGACTTCATATGGAAATGGTCTCGATCTTGACTTCTATCCTGAACGTATCTCAAAAGAATTGAATCTTTTCTCATTGGTGCATAAAAACTATTTAGCAGTTAATGACATAGATCAATTAAATCGTGTGAATACGACATGTTCTTATAATATAGAAGGTCCAGACTCTGAAGTTTTTGCATCAAATGGGTGTTTAGTTTGTGTAAGCTACAGTGTGTTTTTAGTTAAAGAAGGAGAAAAAGAATTTCTTGAGAGAAATGATGAATTTGAATTTGAGTTGGGAAGTGAAGCTGTTATCCCTGAATTTGAAGTAGCCGTGGCCCAGATGGGTGTGGGTCAATCGGCCTGCTTTAAAGTGGCATTGCCTTATCAAGAGTTGATTTTTGCATCAAATGGGGATCTTCCACGGGTTCTGTCTTTACTCTCATCACGTGAGATTGATAATTGGTTCATTATAGATTGGTTTCAGCTTGTTTACTTGAAAGTTGAAAATGGGTTAGACTTTATCTACAATTAATGAAACAGGTCAAACAGGTTGAAAGCTATCTAAAAGTGTTATTGCTGTTTTCAATCTTCTAAAATGATTCAGTCAAACGAATAAGCTTTTTTTGGTCATATGATAAATCATTCATCTATAATCTTTAAAAAGCTGTTGGTTACCCGCATTAAAAGTCACTGACACGAATGCGTTTCCACCTCTAGTTTATTCATGAAGCTATTGATAAGTATGCTTTACAGGGTGGTAAAATAGGTGTGTTGGACTTGGTTGCATTGACCTGTCCGGCAACATTTTGTCATTTTTTTCTTGTAAAATCTCACTAATAACTAATAGCTTTCTGCTTATAATAACTATTATTTGAATACTAAGTTTCTTATTGGCTACTTCTAAACCCTTTGACTGATTTCTCCAAGCTGAAGCTTGTAATAAATTCGTTTGATATGTTATCACCAGAATGTAATCGAAATAGACCCATTTTCTCAAAAGTATGGTGAAACTGCACAACTTTATGTTTTTTTAGTTTTTACATTTTAGTTTGTTTCTTTTTATGTAAATTAGGTGGGTGCAGCCTGGAATATTCCATAACTTTGCTGCGGGTTACCGAACCCTTGGAAGATAGAATGGAGAAAGCATTCTTTAGCCCTTCTTTATCAAAACAACGTGTTAATTATGCGGTGCAACACATTAGAGAATCTTCTGCAACTTTCTTGGTATTTTTAGATATCTTGAAACACATCTTAATTCTCTAAAATTAACGTATGATTCGAGGTTATTGATGGTTTTGTGGCAGGTTGACTTTGGTTGTGGCTCTGGAAGCTTGTTGGACTCGTTATTGGATTTTCCAACTTCACTCGAAAAAATTATTGGTGTTGACATATCAATAAAAGCCCTAGCTCGTGCAGCGAAGGTGAGATATATAGGACTGGTACTTATTGTCAGGAGTGAAATTTATGACCCATATAATTATAAATGGATTGGTTCAATCAGGATTGGGTTGCACGGGTCAAATGGGTTGAAAGTTACACAAAAAATGTGTAAAACCTCCTTTATCTAGCACATCATATTAATGCTTCAAAAAAAAAAAGCTAAAAGTGTTGATGTGTTGGTCCAACCCACCTATTTATCCACGGTTCCACCTCTACTTGTCAAACCCTTTTTTATTTTTTCATGTATGCTGCATTGCTTAATATTCTGTGGTTTATTGTACAGACCCTTCATTCCAAGCTAAGCAATTCCACCAATCCAGTGCAGAGTAGTTGTCTGAAATCTGCTCTTCTTTTAGATGGTTCGATCACAACATTTGATTCTCGATTGTACGACTGTGATATTGGAACCTGTTTAGAGGTAGTTAAATCTCAACACTCCTAACATGTGATAAAGCTGCATCGCATGTTCTTGATTAGCTTAAGGATCTTTGACTTATTTTATTTAAACTTCATGGTAGGTGATTGAACACATGTATGAAGATGAAGCAACTTTATTTGGCAATGTGGTGTTGAGCTCCTTTTGTCCCAAGATTCTCATCGTGTCAACCCCAAACTATGAGTACAATGTGATACTTCAGAAATCAACTAATCAAAATCCTGAAGAAGATGAAGATAATAATTCAAGTAAACCATGCAAATTCCGCAACTTTGACCACAAATTCGAGTGGACCCGAGAGCAATTTCAAGCCTGGGCATCTGATCTTGCTAGGAAACACAATTACAGTGTTGGATATAGTGGGGTTGGTGGGGCTGAAGGGGTGGAACCTGGGTTTGCATCACAGATTGCAGTTTTCAAGCGGAATTTTGAGCTTCCGAATGGTGGAGATGTGGCGGCTGTGCCGTACGATGTCGTATGGGACTGGAGAAGCACTAACATATGAAATTCTAGTGGTGTCATATCTAGATTTATGTTTAACTAACCAGTGCCTTTTAAAGTCTCTTGGATATTAAATAGATTTGGGTGTCAAATGGCTTTAGGTATTTAGGTAGCTTTAGATATTGTGGAAATCAAATGGGTTAGTTGTATGTTGACTGGGAGTGATTATTGAAAATCTTAATGCTGCTTACTGTCGGTTAGAAAACAATATAACTTATTAAAATACTTGACGTATAACTTTTATCTATTTACTTCTGAATATCTCAAGTAAATTTCTCTGTTAAGATCTAAAGTCGCTCCATTTCTCAATTTTTTATTGGTTTTGTATAAAACTTTCTAAATCATTATATATAATGTTTTATAAAGTAACATGTTACACTAGAATGAAAAGTAATGGAGTTTTCTTTTTGGTAACAGAAGTTGAACTTTAAAAGAGTTGACATTAAAGTAGAAGACTGGATTTGAAATTGCGACCTTTGCTAAACAACTAAACGTTTTTTAAAGTTTTGTTGTAATGTACTGAATATGCATCTTCCAAATCATGCAATTTATTGAAAATAATATAATATCTTTTTAAATCATTATAGGTGAGTATACTTTAAACTAATTAATATTTCAATGTTAAGATGAAAATATGTAAACTAGGGTTTATATTAAAATTAATTAAAGTGATACATCGTCTGTCAATTATAGGTTATACAAATGTAACCAATTATTCCACCTATTAGATTAGCAACAAAATAATGTCATATTTTTTTTTATCAAGCTATGAAATAGATGGTAATACTGAATTCTAAATCAATTCATGAATAGTGTTGAATTTGAAAAAAAATGAATAATGTAAATATTATAATGTATAAAACACAATCATGTAACTTATAAACCTTATTTTACATGATCATATTTAAAATATTAATGTATTTATTGATTGTTTAATAGCTTTTGCTCAAAAATTGAAGTATCTTATGGAATAGCTAACAAACTACAAACCATGTACATTAGATTCCTATATACGTGGGATTATTGTGTAACGTCAACTTGAGTTTAATGCACACATTTTTACCGTTTATTTCTACAATAGCATGTTTCATGACTAGAGCCTTTAACTTTCATTTCACTTGATAACTATTTTACCATTATTTCATCGTCTATCCCATAAAATAGCCAACACTCGTTTGTTTTATAACTTTTCATTAATATATCAAAATCCTCTATATCCATGAAATCTATTCAAGTAATCATGTTCATGTAAACAAGTCAAATTTTCTTAATCTTGCGAGCTCGACTTGATTGGTGCTTCAGAGATGCTCATTCATGAACCCGGGAAATTAATCTTTCTATTAAAACATTTATATAAATTAGTTAATAACTTTTTGTTAAGTATTTAACAAGTTTGTTAGCAATACAATGCTTTTGGTGGAGAATGATATAGACCCAAACGTATAAGAAAGCGATGTAACAACTTAAAACTTAAATTAACACAAAAACTAACACATCATAACTACCTAACTAATAACTTTGTTTATTGTTTATCCTGTACCAAATAGTTTTATGACTATAATACCAAATATATGTAAGTTGCATGTCGTTATATTTTGAAAGATTTAACAGAAGTACACACTCTACGATATCATATTTATTCTTTTTTTAGATACCATTTTAATTTAGCATTAAATTTAGAAAGTTGAATTATAAAGGAAATAAAAGTTAAGGTGATAAAAGGTTGTGTTTATATGTTGACATGTTACATTCGTCATTAGCCCGAAAACCATATCAAATATGTGACCCAGACACGAGTTTTCATAAGTTAACATGAAAATGAACGGTTTAAAAAACAATTATTTTTTTAAATATTGATATTTTAAAATTATAAAGTTGTAACAAAAGTACAGTTGCATATAACATAACTATGTTTAAACTATAAAACCAAATTCTCATTTTTGTAGCTTTTAAATTTACAATGAAATACCAAACAATCTAAGTTATGATATGAAACAATTTTTTAAAATAAACTAACCAATTAAGATACAATTCACATCAAACAAGAAACTCACTTAAAAAATTCGTATAATAAAACTCATACGGCCTGTTTGGTTACGTATTACCAAACCCGGTCAGATGTGCAAGTCGGTCAGACGTGACTTGTTTGGTTGCGTACGTCTTTTCGGAGAAGAGGTCTGACCGAACCCTTTATTTGGTCAGACTTGAAGATCCCCCAAATTCAAAATTGAGTGTCATAGTGAAAAGGGATTTGAATCTTGAGTGATAAAATCAATATATTTTCACCTTCAAGAGTGATTCTTGAGCTGCAGAGAGGTTGATGATAGATCTATTGTATAATGTATGTATGTTTGTGTGTGTCTTGAAGTTGTTGTTTGCAAAGACTCACGGACAGATGAATGTCTACACGTGATTTTTTTTATTTGCGGTCGGGGGTTTTTATTTTATTAATTTTTTTTACAACCAAACATACTTATTGGTTCAGATAATTTATTAGTTTAGATATCTTACTGGTTCAGATAATTTATTAGTTTAGATATCTTACTGGTTCAGACATCTTATTGGTTCTGTACTTATTCAATCAGATGTTGCCAAACAGCCTTATAATTTTATATGTATTATATTAGTTGCCTATACAATTAATACAAAACAAGTTTTATACATTGTAATGTTTCAGTCCGTAACATACAACCCTCTACATAACCAATTTTTTTGTTGGTCACATACTCATATATAATTCTTTCAGTACCTTCACTTCAAGTTTGGCTTTGATACCACCGCTAAGTGATAAATGAGGCTAATGAAAATAATTACATGAAAGTATCTAACTTAATAAAATTGATCTACAAGTATGTAATGTAAGCAAGCGTGATCACCGCGTTAAACAACTGTAGGATTTGACTCATATAAGTTATACCGTACATCGAAATAGACACCTCCTCCGACGGTGTTGCTGTTGTATATCATTTCTTCAAGCATACAACACCCATCCCAACAAATCCATTACTAAATTATTGTTGCTTCAGATCTCTCCTTCTTCTTCTTCTTCTCTACTAGCAGTTAGGGTTTCACTATCCTCACTATATATCTCTCTCTTACACCATTTCCTATAATACACTCACACAGATCAACACCAGTGTTAGTGAGTGTGTGGGTGTGTTCGTTGATCTGATCATCGATGCGCCTCTTCTGTTAGGTGTCGTGATTTGATTTGAATCATATTGATTTGAATTCGAGGTTATTGCTGCTCTGTGGTTCCGCCATTGGCGATTTCTCGATCTGAATCTGGTGTTCCGCGACGAAAATGGTGGTTTCTGGACCTTTGACGCCTGGACAGGTAAATGTGAAAAGTGATGATGCTGATGTTAGGATTATTCTGTTGATTGGCCGGATTTGGGGTCTGTCGGTGTGTTATGTGTAGGTGTTGGGATCCGGTTGTGTGAACTTTAATAAGTTCACTAAGTGTGATATCCAGTGGATCTAATACATGATGCTAAGTGAATGTTAATGTAGGATCAGACTTAGTTTGATGGATTTGGGTTGAATTCGCTATATACTCTATGATCTCAGATCCTCTTAGTGGATGAACTAATATTGGATTTCTCTTTGTAAGGTTTCAATTATTGATTTATCTCTAGTTGCTCATTGAAGATAGAAGGTGTTATAGCTTAGTTTGTTATTTCCTTTTCAGCTTTAAGATTATTTGCTCTGTTGTAACTTGTAATAATTATTAGCGTAATCTTCAATTTGTACTTGTGAAATCATATTGATGAAAGGTAAATATATTGGGTCCATTCATATCCTCATATAGATTTACTGGCCATACCACGTGCCACTTATAATAGCTTGCATAATCTGACTTGGGAATACATTAGTCATCTAAAATGTATTTGTAGATAAACAGTTCAAATGTAAGTAACTTTAGTTGACGGAATACTTGAATGAATGGGTTATGGGCTTCTCTTCGTAAGTTAAACTATATCATATCAATATCTGTTGGACGGTCACAAGATAGAAAATGAATAAAAAACAGAGAAAGATGTTAAGTTTAAACATCTTGTGTCATGTGTAATTTTGTTTAATTGATATATGTAGTAGACAACAATCACAATATGTTTTGTTGTTGTATAAATCCAGTAACATATTCCATTTTTGCATTTATAGTTCTTTTTATACAGTGTTGTGTTACTGATTTTAATTGTGAAGCCAAACTGTTTCTGAGACTTTCACTTGATATTTATCAAGTTCTTCATTATTAATATTGATACTATCTTGCAGGTTTCCTTTTTGCTTGCAGTCATACCTATTTTTGTTGCCTGGATATATTCTGAGTGGTTGGAATACAAAAGATCTTCATGTGCATCTAAAGTGTAAGCTTTAAATCTATGCAGCTTCATACATATATAAATCTCCCTCTCTCTCTATATATAAATACATGTGTATGTGTTGAGGGGGTGTGTCCTTATGCATTGGTGTCTTGCATTGCGAATGAAGAGAAGCTTGTGTGTTTAGGACCATAGAGTGAAGCTTTAGGTCCTAATTGTTAGAATGTTAATGACCTTTTCAGAACATGGAAAGGTACATTATTTGATATCTTCCTTCAACTCACATGCCTTCTTTTTGCTTGGAGTAGTCACTCAGACAACAATTTGGTGGAATTGGAAACCAAAACAAAGGAGGAAGATGACCGAGCTGTTTTGCTGGAAGGAGGCCTCACAAAATCAGCATCGTCGAAACAACCCGCTACTTCCACTAAAGCTAACTTAATTAGGTTAGTCAATCAATTTGCTGGGTTTTATGTTCTTGTTTCATATTCCTTTGTGCTATTACTTGTTATAATCTGCGTGACTGCACCTCTTTATTTGTAGATTTGCGACGATGGAGGATTCCTTTTTGCTTGAGAATCGGGCAACCTTGAGAGCAATGTAAGCCTAAGACTTTGCAAGTGCTAGATTAATGTTGAAGCTTCATTTCATCTTTAAGCTGATGTAGTAATATTGGATTTTCACAACCTTATGCAGGTCAGAGTTTGGTGGAATTTTGTTCTATTTCTACATATGTGATCGCACCAGTTTAATTGTTGAATCTACCAAGGTTCTACCTCATGCTCTACTATTCTTCTTTTCTCCTTGCTCAAATTATAAAATTGGTATTATCTTGGAAACCTAAAGTGTGATGTTAATTGGTACATGTTAGTTGATACACTTTTTCTTGTACAGAGTTACAATCGCGATCTTTTCCTGTTCCTGTACGCTCTTCTTATAATAGTTTCAGCAATGACTTCTCTTAAGAAACACAGTGACAAGTCAGCTTTCTCTGGCAAATCAATACTTTACCTCAATCGTCATCAAACAGAGGAATGGAAAGGATGGATGCAGGCAAGAAAGTCTCTGTATCTTACTCTGAACTATATATCATATATTGCAATACATTACATGTTAGTACAAAATGAATGTTATCTTGAAGCTTTTTTTTGCTGTAATTTTGGCAGGTTCTCTTTTTGATGTATCATTACTTTGCTGCTACAGAGATATATAATGCTATTCGTGTGTTTATTGCTGCATATGTCTGGATGACTGGTTTTGGAAACTTCTCATACTACTACATCCGCAAGGATTTCAGTGTTGCACGCTTTGCTCAGGTTAATTTTTATCAATAGACGTGCTAGTTATAAGTAATCCTACTGAACATGATGATTGGCCACTGGTAACCTATTGGACTTTTGAACATCAAATTGTCAAAGTTCTAGGCTGCTTGTTGGCTGACGAGAAAATTTTGCATTTGTGTCATAGTATCCCTTGTCTGAATAATAAAGGTCATTCATATATGTGAATTTAACATACCAAGCATGAGAATCCATATGAGTAAAAGTTAAATATTAAAAAGAGTCAAAGAAAAACTGTCGGTATAGCTAGAAATTGCACATTATGGACTCAAGCTTGGCTACTTGAGACTTCATGCAAAAGGAAAAAAAGTACCATAAGACATTTAAATATAGGTTAAATGAAAGTAGGTCATTTTAGTTGTAACTACAAAGTAATTATGGTTAAAGTTTGAAGTACTTAAGTTCATAATATGAGTTTATTAGTGTTGAAAAAACAATTCAGGACTCCTTTTTTTATTAATATCTCAATTTCACTTGCTACTTGGAAGTTACATTAGCATTAGTGATGATGATGTATGCATGATCAACTGATAATGAGTGATAACAGATCATCTCTAAGTGATAAAGTGAGAAATTGCTAGCGTTTTTTGTCACAATTTACTCTTCTGTAGATTTATGTTCTGAACTCACCTATTTTTTTTATATCGCAGATGATGTGGAGGCTGAATTTTTTTGTCGCTTTTTGTTGTATTGTTCTTAACAATGATTATATGCTCTACTACATCTGTCCAATGCACACACTTTTTACTCTTATGGTGTATGGAGCCCTTGCTATTGGCAACAAATATAATGAGATAAGATCGGTGATGATAACAAAGATCCTTGTATGCTTTCTTGTTGTAATCTTGGTTTGGGAGATTCCTGGTGTTTTTGAATTCGTTTGGAGCCCATTCACGTTCTTATTAGGTTAGTTTACTGTTGCTTAATTACTAACTACATCCTTAATTCCTTATATGTAGAGGTGGCATATTGGGCGGGTTGGGTAACCGATAAAATGGATTCTTTCTGGTATGTGTTGAAACAGTTGTGTCTGGTTGACCCCAACAACTTCATGTCTAAAAATATTTTTTTAAGTATATAAAATTAGCATCAAATACGATTAGAAAATCAATATTATTCAAATAATTATCCAATTTTATTTTAGAAATAAAATGGATTAGGGGTTTATATGCCATTGAAAGTACAATGTGTGCTTTATATGCAATGAAGGTAGACTTTGGGCAGCATCTGACCCATTTGACTTATTCAACCCATTAGACCATTTCTTTTTAACATAATTTATTGCTCGTTTGATCTATATTTTGTACCCAAGTTTACCCTTTTATAATTAAAAGCGTCATAACTGCCATCTATATCTATATGGTATGCCTATAGACAGGAAAATTGAAATGGTAGAAATTAAATCTAGAGCTCTACATTTGGATTCTTACTCATAAAAAAACTGTCTGCATGAGGAGTTGCTTTTGCTACTGAATATTTACTCATGCTCTCAGTTTATTGTGAGATGTCTTTGTTTAATGTAGTAATGCTATATCTAATCTAGAAGTATCAAAAGATTGAGATGTATAGCATATTGAATAGAGTTGCAGCAAAGTGAAAATAAGCTACTGAAATCAGTTTCCTTTTATGCATTTTTTATGATGTAATTCCAATTTAAACATTAGGTCCTTAAAGAGTATTTCTTGCTTTCACAGGATATACAGATCCAGCCAAACCAGATCTCCCTCGATTGCATGAGTGGCATTTCAGATCTGGGCTTGATCGTTATATATGGATTATTGGAATGATATATGCATATCTTCATCCTAATGTAAGTTTTGAAAGTTTGATATTCCTATCAAAATGCACTTACAAATTAAATGTTATTGTTTAAACTATATAATGTTATAATGGTTTCAGGTTGAAAAATGGATCGAAAAACTTGAGGAGTCGGACAGTAAGCGGAGACGTTCTGTTAAAGCATCCATTGTTTCAGTATCTCTTTTGGTTCGTATAAATTTTCTTCTAGTTCATTTTTCTATAGATGTAAAGATGGCACTTTCATTTTGTTTGCCTGTGAATAGGTTGATCTATATTGTGTGTTATCCCAAACAGGTCAAATAAAAAGATTTAGCTAAAGCTGAAACAGTTTCTGTTGGTTAAATGGTGTGAATCACCCAAGTGTATTTCCAAAGCATTTAATTAAACACTTAGATTATTATTTTAATAATATATAATTAGATTATTATTTGATCGTAGGTAGAGCATTAAGTATATATAAAAGGGTTTAAAAAGTGTATGAAAGAGTGTCTGCAGGCCAACCTGACCCACACTAAACTTTGCCTTTACATCCTGACCATTTTTTCCTATATAATGCTGCGTAGGCTTATTATATCAGCTTCTTTTCAGGCCGGATATATGTGGTATGAGTACATATACAAGCTGGATAAGGTTACATACAACAAATATCATCCCTACACATCATGGATACCTATAACGTATGTAATTTACCCTTACACTATTCTTACATATAAATATCTAGTGTATCAAAAGGTCCCAAGTATTCTGGAATATTGTGTTTAAACATATTTTCTTGCAGTGTATATATTTGCTTGCGGAATTTTACTCACCACCTTAGGAATTATTCATTAACGCTCTTTGCGTAAGCTCTCTACCTAACCATTTTAATTCTTGAAATTATGAACATACATTTCTGTGCATATTTGCTCCACTAACTACAGATTTTGACCACCTGTACGTTTGTATATGCTAATAGGTGGCTTGGTAAAATCACTTTGGAAACATACATTTCCCAGTTCCATATCTGGCTAAGGTGAATATAGCTTATTTCTCTTTTTCCTGTTTATGCTTTCCTTTTATCCACATCAGTTTCAGGTTTTCTCCATCTTCATTCCTTCCTGCTTTTGTATTATAACATCTCTGTGTACATCTTGCTCTGTTTTTTTTCCTTTGGCAATGAAATGATTACCTCTTCCTAGGGGTGATGAATGGGTCATGTTTATGGGTAACGGGTCAAGCCAGACACTAACCTGAACTTTTACACGAGCCAGAACATGACACAAACCCGAAAATCATGTCAGAACCACTAACTATAACACAACCCGTTTAACCCCTAAAAGTTTACATGCTATTGTAATTTGCATATTGATATTGTAAAATTACAAGTTATACCAAAACTACGAACGTGTATAAAACAATTAGGTTTAAACCACAGAACTGATGCTATTTTCTCAAGTGTCTTTTAAATTGTGGCATAACAATAACCAATTATTTAAAGTTATGACAAAAAATCAATTTTGAGAAACTAATATAAAATAAACACAGCAACTAACAAACCATCAGGTAGACCTGAACCTGACCCGTTCAGATAAGCGAGTGTGTTGTTTGACCCTAAGCTGACCCAAACCCATATAGACCAAGCCCGAACCCATGAATTTTGTGTTAGGTTAGTGTCTTGTCAGAAACTCACACTCATAGGCCCTTCCTGTTTGAGTCTAGATTTTGTGAAGAACTTGACTGTAACCAAATGTGAATGTTGCAGATCAGATATCCCCAACGGACAGCCAAAGTGGCTTCTGTCTTTTATTCCAGATTATCCTCTGCTGAATTTCATGCTTACAACCGCAATTTATGTTTTGGTGAGCAAAATATTCTTATACCTTTTTAATATGATTACACGTGATAACAAATTTAGTTTCTTATCTTCCTTCTCTCCTTATACAGATATCTTATCGGGTCTTTGAACTTACAAACGCACTTAAGTCAGTTTTTATACCCACTAAAAACGACCGCCAACTTCTCAGTAATTTTGTAGCTGGAGCAGCAATTTCCGTGTGTTTATACTTGATTGCTTTCATTGTTGTTCAGATTCCTCAGTAGCCGCCATGGGTAAGCCCTTACAGCATGCACATAACTACTTTTTGTTTATGTTCTTTACAAAAATTAAGGTTAAACAAGGTCTGCTGCTTTGTAAAATGGTTTCTACACAATCCAATTCATGTGCTTTATAGTTTTTTTTGTTAACGTGAGTTTACAGGTGTGATGAAATAGATGCGTCAAAGATTATTAGATGATACTTTGTGTTGGAATTCGACATACATGAAACATACACACATACATAGATCAGGCCGAAACAATTTAAAGAACACGTCTTCATTTCCAACAACTTACAAGGCAAACCACATCGTTTGTTGTAGTTTTGTAACATCTTTTTTGATCATGGACACAACCCCAATCTGAACTGAAACATGTAAACATATGTGAAGTAGATTCATGGCAACCACTTTGAAGTTCAAATGTAGTCATTTCTTGTGTATGTAGGTCATCATGTTGTAAAATGAATTTGATTTGAAAACATAATATGCAATGATATTTGATTTTAATAATGGGACCGGTTAAAGGACCTCAAAATATGTGTTCGATAAATATCCTTAGACCTTATGGTCTAGTGACATCATTGTGGTAATTGTCGGAATATAGAAAAACAATAAAGTAATAATAATAACAATGATAAAAACAATAATAAAACTAAAATGTTACCTTACGTAATTCGTAATGTTGAGCCTTATTGAGCAACGTTAGCTACTTTATATAATTCATTGTGGTGAGCCTTAATGAGTCGTGTTATGTCTCAGTGAGTTAAAACGGTGATAGGTCATATTAGGTGCTAATGAATTATATTTTGTTTTTGTTATGTGGTTTATTATGAAGTTTGCTAACAGGATTCATTATGTGGGTGTGTGGTGGTGGTTGGGGGGGGGGGGGGGTGTGGTTATTCGATGATTTTAAGTGATGCTAGTGTTAATGAGTTATGTTTGAAGATACGTTCCCTGACCCATCGTGATTACCTCACTGGGCCTTATTATGTCTTACTAAATTCTATTGGTGATAATAGGTCTTGTGAGATGTTAATGAGTTATGTTAGGTGTTTGTGTCACAATATCTAATTTAGAGCTATGTTCGTTTCATGTCTATGTGACTTATATTGGTAGGCAATTAGTCATGTCAGGTGTTATATTACTAAAATAGTAATTCATTGAAGTGCCTTTTGGTGAGTTATATCGGATAATAATAAGTAATGTAGGTGCTAATGGGTTATGTTAAATGATTTGGTGAAATTACTAAATACATTGTCATTCCTTGCGGCCCATTTTGGTCCATTTGGGCCACATCACCCTAACCCACTTACAGGTTGCGAGTCCAGCAGACATGGGCCATTTTAATATACCTAGGGCCTAAAACGAATTCTAAATCACTTTTGTGGAAAAATAACTTGTGAGAGTATGATAGGTATTATTAGATATTTTAGTATAATTAGATTGAGTAATGAACAATGTGATTATTATATCCATCAAACTAGTTAGAAGGTGTGTAGTGCACGCTTGTTTGAGTGTATTATGAATTTCGATATTGAAAACCTTCTTATGGGCGAACTAAGGGGGCTCCAAGGGGGCGGGGATCCGGGGGCAGCGCTCCTAGTAGCGGGGTCCAAGGGGTAGAATTTCACATGTGAAATTCAAGTGGAAAATACGTATTTTTTAATGGTTATTTAAAATAAAAAATAAAATTAATTAAACTGCCAAACGGCCGTTTTTCCTGGTTTTTTTCCTCCAAAACCGAAATGGATTATCAAGGTTGGTCGTATATTCTTCTCTCCAATTGTTCTTCTGGTTCACGAAAACTCACACAACATAACATACAAATTCTTTATCTCGTCTGAGTTGTATCCGATTAATTTATTCGGGTGAACCACAAAATAATTTCGATTTGAAAGTGATCTTTACGACTATCAGATTATCCAAGTGTTCTACACATACATCTTTTGCGTATGATTGTAAAAGACACATCTTTTGCGTATGATATTAAAAGACATGCTCATACACATTAGAGTTGGAGTGAGTTTAGAGAAAAGAAAATCCTTTCATGAGTACACCGACTCTTTACTATGCTTTTCAAAGCTTGAAAGATTAACAAGTTAAATCTTAAAATCAAATGCTCTAATCGGGCATATAATTCAACTCATCAAAACATAAGAAAAAGATAACAAATTGGTTTTTCACACATACTCCAATTAAACGTGTTCACTGGAAACACTTTTAACTATAAAGACGTCATTTTTAGCCCAAAACTAGATTGTAATATAAACATATAAAGTATAAGAGTCTAGAAGAATAAAAGTTTCTATATATAATCATCAAACGTATAATCACATATAGAAATCCACTAAATCTGTAATTACATAATTTAACTAAGTAGGCCATTCTCTGTATGATGCGAAAACAACAACACTACCCATCAATAAAATGGTCAAAGTCAAACTGTCAGACATTGTAATGGGGGGGTTCAATTCATGGTTCTTGTTTATAAGTCATTGATGGGACCATATCTTGTAAAAGGCCATAATCTGGGATCTGAACTTGAACTTGTTGACTTGGGGTTAGGGTGTTCTGCTGGTACATCGAGCTACCGTTGCCATAGCTCGCGCCACCACTGAAGTTATAGACCCCATGAGGCGTCTCATGAGCGAAGATTGATCCGCCAGCATTGGTCATCATAGATGGCGGGTACATCATTCCACCGCCAACATTACCTCTAAGTGTTGCTGGCAAGTGGTGGTTGTGTTGCCCTTCATACGTGGTTATCACCGTCGATGGATCTTGATATGATCGTTCCACACGCTTCTTCACCGTGCACTTTTGTGTCGTGCATCGGTAGTAGCTTCTGTAATAAAGATCAAGGCTTGTTATTCTTACAAGATTTCATGAGAGAAAATGGTGCATTTTATGTACACACTTAATTAAATGGGAAAAGAAGTTTCATTTTCCCACTTGTTTTATAATATAAGAACTTGAATACTTGATCAAGAAGAAAAAAAAACTATAAATGTTATATTATTTCGCTTAAGATGAAAATAACTCAAGATATTATCATACTATATGACAACTAATAATTGACAAATGTTGCAAACATTCACCCTGTTTCATTTACATGACAACTACTGTTTATGTTCTTGTGGATTGACTAATTAAGTCTTAATATATTGATCATGTCATCAGTGTCCACACTTCTTGTATCAATATCAATAATATGGAAAAAGAATCAAGACTTTAGACTTGTTATTCTTACAAGAATTCATGAGAGAAAATGATGCATTATTTGTACACACTTAAATGGGAAAAGAAGTTTCATTTTCCCACTTGTTTTATATAAGAAATTGATCAAGATAGTGAAACAAACTTGACTAATGACTTTAGAGATCAAACACAAAGTTTTTACCGATCTCAGTTCCTACTGATCATATATATATATATATCAGGTTCTTATAGTTTCTACTTATGAAAATTCATTCAAGATTTATTCATCAAGTTTGATATCAATTAAACAATCAGAATTCAAAAAGCTACGAATTGTGATCATAGCTATTAGTATACACATATATATAACACATGTGTATACATATGTGCGTACACATACCTAGGATAAGGGCTGTTCTTGACGGCTTTCTGTCCATATTTCCTCCATCGATATCCATCTTCAAGATGATCAACATCGCTCTTTGTCATAAAGGCGAATCGCGGTTCTCTTTTCTTCTTTTCATCTTTCTTCTTTTGCTTAATCCTATTTGATGTTCAGAATATTATTGAATAAAAAATCAAGAAAACCCTAATAGTGATTAAAGAGTTTGTAATCTAACATATATATTATTAGGTGTATGAAAAAGGTGTTTTTCCGCTCGTAGCTGACTAGCATAGTCGTAGATTTAATAGTAGGATTAGACCATGTGTGAGTTAGCTGAAAAAAAGATCGAAAAACCCTAATAATATCATGATCATTCATGTATCATATATAAAAAACTTACACTTTCTTAGAGCTATCTCCTCCGTTTTCCAACGCGTCTTTCGATTGATCCTCCTTCTTATCGTCTACAAGTTCATGCTCGTCATCATCAGCAGCCTCGGTAGATGACGAACGAACAGAAGACGAATTGGGTGTAATCGACGTAGTCTCAGTCACACCAATAAGCAAGTTTCCAGTATCAGCAACCGGCTTTTGATCATCTTCAAGATTAAAAAGCATTTGGGACGAAGAAGACGAGTATCCAAAAGTGGCTGCAGGTGTGTTGTAATCATTAGATCCATTGAAGAAGTGTGTTAAACCCATGTAGTCATGATGATCATTATTTGGTGGTGAATGATCATTCGTAATGGTGGAATTAGGGCCAAAGAATGAAAAAAAAGAGTCATTTGCAGGTTGATGATCATGAAATGGATGATGGTAGTAGAGTTCTCTTTGTTCTTCAGCCATTATTGGTGAAGATATTGGAGAAGAAGAAGAAATGGACAAAGAAGGAGAAGTAGGGAAGTTTGACAAATAATAAGTGATCATGAGTCTTTATTTATGCTTTGACAAATTTTATGTATTTATTGGAGAGAGAGAAAGAAGATTTGAATGAGAGTTGCTAACCCCACTATCTATAAGAAATGTTTGACATTTGTGTTTTTAACATGAAAACAAAATGTTTTAGGTTGATTCAGAGGTTTTTTTTCAGTTGTGGGTTTTATCTTGAGAATATTAGGAGTGTAGTCCCGACTAAAAAACGAATAAATAAATCTAATAATTTAACATAACACATATTATTCGAAACATGTATTGCCATCAAATTAATATCATCGTTATATTGAGTTATATTGAGATGATGTAAATTACAATTTGCACTAAGGAGATAGTTAAGAAGTTTTAAGAGAAAACTAGTGTGTGTATAATATTTGAACATGAGACTTTAGGTAGAGAAGTATCACGTATTTAAAACTGCATCACCTTTTACAATTCAATAATGTTTTAAGTGTAAACAAATAATCAGATTAGATGCAATTAACTGAAGGATAACTTAATGGTTTCAACCATTTTGTTATTCTTACTAATTTGTCACTGATATTCACATATTAATACACTTAATTATACATATATAATTTGTAGTTCTCATAATTCATGGCTTTAGGTGTACGTTTCTAATTTGAACTTTCTTGTATACATATACAAGTATTTAATATATGATGTAGCAACATCTTTCCATGGCAATTTGAACCAACTGAGATTGATCATTCAAATTATAAGATAATAACTTTTTATAATCTAATTAACTAATTGCTAATATATATTAGTTAAACATTAATATATTATATATGGCTTTCTAGAGAAAACTATTATCGGATAATGGATACATATATTTGTTATTACCTATCTTATTAATTTATGTTCAGAATACTCTTTTCAACAACTTAAACTAGACACTATAAAAACCTTAACAATACATTTACAAACACTGACAAATCGATATTTTTAGGCTTGGAGAGAAGATGATCAATTCGTTAAAGCGATAAAAGTTATTTTTTTTATATTTTATTTTATTTTAATATTTACGGTGTAACCTGCTATTAATTAATGGTCTGTTCAAATGATGTTTTCTTTTTAATATATATTAACTAATAATTGTTACGTTGAAGTTGAATTATTCAAAATTAGACCATAAAGATGGCAAAGCTGTCCCTCTCACAGACAAATGGTGGAAGTTGAACGTTAAAAAAAAGGTTTGCGGTCCAATTTAAGGAGATAAATTAGGCCACATATATTAATCCTCTTATTGGTGTCGCCCATTTTGGGACTATAAATACTATTCTTCTTTTTTTTTTCATTTTACGTTTATAAGATTATTACAGTTAGATTTACTAAATAAAGTGTCCGTGTTATTTTCAAAAAATTTTTGTTGAGTCTTTTGATATAATATCAATCATTTGTGCAAAGTTCTATTGAAAAATGTTGATTATACTATTTGTTATATATATTTCTGTAATAAAGTGAACATAAATGATCGGATAGGAGTGTGTAAGGTGGAACACTGGCACTTTAGGTGTGACGACCCTCTCTAGGGTTGCCCAATGTTTTCGCGACTGAATCGGACCGGCCGCTCCGACCGGGATCGGCCCCTAGCCGGTCCAGTTCGCTATGATTCGGTTTGTGGTGGTCGAACCTGCTCGGAACGGAAAACCGGACCGGTTCGAACCATTTTTTTGTTTTGTTTTTCTTTTAATTTTCTATTTTAATAGGTAAAAACTGAGTTTTGAACCATAAATTGTTACGTTAGATATACAAATATAGTTAAGTTTTATATATACTATAACATACGTATATAAATCATATATAAATTACTTATATTTAATTACATATATATATAATATATAATATACTATATATATATATATATATATATATATAATATATATATATTTATGACGTCATCCGGCTCTTAAATCCGGTCCGACCGATCCAACCACCAAACCAGTAAGACGTTCAGTTCGACGTCTGATCCGGCTCTGAAAACATTGATGTTACCGCACATCTACACTCACAAGTACAGGCTCTCTACCTTTTTCAAAATTTTATTTTTTCTTCGACCAAAACTTTCTCGCTCACTCCTTCACAGAACCTTTAATGAGTGTAGTTTGACCACGCCATTGCTTATATGATGGTCTATGGAATTACATTGTCTAAGATGTATGGTACAAGGTACTTTTTCATTTTACATTAAAATGCTCTTAATTGGGTTGTAATATCCTTAGAAGTGTAGATTTTGACTTTTAGGCATATATTTTCTTTTGGGTACAGATATATATTAATGGTATGAACAAGTTTGAATCCAAGTTTGCTGCTATAATTTGATAACAACAGTTGTAGAGTTGTTTTAAAAGATTAATTTAATTACATATACATACATGTATGAATAAATACTATCTCAGTCCTTTTTATATATAAAATTTTCAAATATACCCTTCCGTAAATTTGTTTAGATACACACACATGGCACATTAATGTAACATAAAATGCATGACATGCTATATCAATAAAAATATAATACAATATAATACTGTATATTACAGTAGATTACAATTCGTTATACTACAATACAATACAAGGCAATATAAGAAATAAATAAAAATGCTTAATAAAGTATAATTCAATGTCAAATTATTAGTAGGGACCGAAAATGGTGAGATGAGAGTAAATATTTTTATATACGCAGTGACCCCAACCCCATAAATAAATAATATAACATATGTTATGATATAACATAACATCACATGCATGACATAACATGAAGAGAGAAAACAATATTTCATATTATTTTTAAAAGATATATAGACACATATATCAGATTTTAAAATGGCGATATGTCATTTCTGATTTTAAGAAACATAATTAGTCATGCAAAATCGATTTTGTTTAGTTTATAAAATATGTTAGATTATATCTGAGAAAACATTTCACATTTCTTTATCCATAACATAAAGGGGAAAAACGCGATTATTGTAATATTTATACATGTATTATAGATATACGTTTAATATTCTAGCCGACGATGAGATTATGCCGTAACTAGCGCAGGAAAAGTAGATATGGTTTTTCTTTTAGCTATGATATACAAACATATGACATATAATCATCGTTTGTAAAGAAATATTAAATGGGTCAACAACTAACAAAACACCAAAATAAATCACCAAACTTTTAAGTAGATATAATATAAAATGCCCTCAAAATGATAAATATACAAAAAACAACAGCAACATGTCAGCACGCACTAACTAAAATTCGGCCGATGTTTTATATATAAAAAAAGGTAAACAAAATAGAGAAGACAAATTATAACAACTCTAAATAATCTAATTAGAGAAACGTAATATGCAGCGAACTATGCGCTATTTTTTAAATCTTAAGATACATATGTCTAAATCTATAACATATAATAAACGAAAGTTTTTTTTTATACATGTGTCATTATTCAAGCATATTAAAAGACACGTGTAATCATTCTAACATATCAAAAAATCATTTTCCCGTCCCTCTCTCATAATTAATACGAAAATTATAAAATAATCATTTGATTTTTTTATTAAAATATGTCAAAACAAATATATCTATAGTTGTGTTTATTGTCCCTCATATTAAATGATAATCAGTTAAAATAAGTAAATTAAATTATTAAACATCTAAAATATAAATATTTTTATTTTAATAATTTAATAATACATAAAATTATATGATGTTAGACGTATATTATCTTTACATATAGAGTAATAATATTTAATTTTACTATTTATTATAACTTTTAAATATTTGTTATATTTTTATTTCACCAATGACTACTAACGTATAAAAAATAAAATAATTATAAAACTAATGATTTTGATATGCTTTATTTATTCCAGCAATTTAATACATGGGCTCTAACCTAATAATCTATATATAAATATACGGCAAAAAAACTAATCTAAAACCATATATCTCTATAAGCTGAACTCAATTTCGATTAGATTGTTTAATAAATCAAACTAACAACAACAATGTTATTATCAATTTTAATGAATTACTCTAAAACTATATAATGATTGCCGGATTTTAGAATATAGGCCCTGTCACAATATTTGCTAAACTAATAATGTTAGTATTAATTTTATCAAATAAAAATTATATTTTTATTCTAACCATCCTTATTCCTTCAATTCTTGTGACCTATTAAAAATATTAAATATAACTACATTTAATAGTAGATGGTCACCTTTAGTGTAGCAAGCTGCTATGTTTGAACAATATATATATATATATATATATATTATATATATATATATATATAATATATATATATATATAATTACATGAATGATTCATCTATTACGTTTATTTTTAATCCCATTAATTTTTTTACTAATAACATGATCACGTTAAAGTTGTATGCAACATTGATATGCTATAAAAACGAACGGTTAAATATATCAGCTTTGTTCTTAACGAACCAAAGATCAAATGAATAATCAAAGATGCTGTTGATCAACCAAATTAACAAGATATTATGAAAGAAAGATCATTTTTAATCATGTAAAATGCAATATAAGTGTAGTACTTTTAGGGATATTATTTATTTAATTAGATTTATAATTCACACTTTTTGACTTTATGAAATAAGCATTGAGCCTTTGAGGAATACGTAAACATTCAAAAACAAAAAAGTCAACATACTTGATTCTGACCACTGGTCCATTGTTGGCACCGGCACTTGACCGTACATGCCACGTGGAATATGCCTTTTCGTCTGCTACAATCGTTTATCATCACAAACCTAACTTTGTCCCATCTTATCACGTGATGTTTATATTCATATATACACGTTCTGCTTACGTGACTCATAGCAAATCTTAAATTTATAATATTTTTCGCAATTGTTTTGTTTACGGTTTTGATAATAAGTATCATCGTTACTAGATTATAAATTGTTAGTGAAGACATGAAAAAAGTTGATCATGTGATTGTTGATATAGAGGTGAGTGAATTAGAAATTAAGATCATGAGTGTAGAAGTAATTAGTGAAGTTGAAGTGACACATGGGAAGTATTATGACATTAGCGCATAGTGAATTAAGCTTAGTGTTTTTATTATTATGTAAACCAGATGATTTGAGTACAACGTCGACTTTACTCTGTTGAATGCTGAAATCCGACGTGCGGAGGTCGCAACTCTTTCTCTCTGTCTTTTGGATTCCTTTTCTCTCTTTATTTTTTCTCTTCTACTTGATCACGGATGAAACGCGGCATCCAAGTGGCTTAACCAGCTAACAAAAGGAAGACGTGCATAGAAGAGTTGTAACCTTAGCTGATTAAGTTGTATGTTACTGTAGCCAACGATGTGTTTTTGTATAGAGAGTAATTATAGTGTTGTGATTCATATTATTTTGTGTGTTTTGTTGATTTTCTTATTCTTTGTACACATTGGAAACTTAATCGTTGACATAAATATAGTAAAGTCTTGTCAAAATAAATATAAAAGCTAGCTATTTACAACCAAAATTGCGTTGACAAAAATTCACTTTTCTAGTATTAAAGAGATTATGCTCAACCTTTCCAAAGAAGATACAAGGCTTTTATTTCCGCAAGTTGTAACTTATAAAATGTATACCATGCTGTTCATAAATGTTAATATTTTATAGAAAATATGATGCTTTATTTTTAAACCCCAAATCCAAATTATTTGGTTATCTTACATCACACGTTGCATCAAAAGTTAAGTGAAAATGCAAAGAAGCAAATAGTTGGAAAGTTAGAAATAACTAATTAACACCATCGTTAATGGTTTTGTTGGAGGGTAAAACCACATGGATTGATTGTTTATTCTTCTAAGGCCACCGGCAACTGTCGCTTTTTCTCGTTGTTTCTCGTGCGGCACATCAGCATCACGTTATTTTTCCTATATTCCCATATTTTTTTTCCATTTTCATGTTTCCTCCTTTTTACAAAGAAAAGTTTTAAAAGATTGGTGGTGGCTCAGATGGATCCCGATGAAAATTCACCAGGCATATGCCCCCAGAAAAAAACCTTAGACCTAGGGGCGTGGTGTTTTCACCCGGGGTCGTTTTTTCAGAGCATTCGCGGACTCCATTCGATCTTCCCTAAAGAGTATTCAAGTGGTTTTAAGTATTTAACTATCTAATAGACTAATACTATACAATATTACAATTTATACTGAAAGCTGTTGCGGCCCATTGGACAAGATGGCCCAATATGTGAAATCGGCACACTCGCTTTAGTATGTAATTTGTTTGTTAAACAAATGAAATTCAGGTTTTGTTTAATCTAATTAACTTGGGTTTATGATTCATTAATTTATTATACTTTATTTTTCTATATGAATTAGACAACTGTGACAAAATATCAAGTGTAAATGTATCATATGATAAGTAACAGGATACAAATAACTTTCTCATTCTGATATTTTATTCTAATAATGAATAAGTGAATGTACACAAATATTTCAAAGACTTGGAACACTTTAAAGAAAAGGAGGTTGTAAAAGCACCTTTATAAAGACGAAGAAAATGCCAAGAGTCGTTCAAAGCTTCATTTTCTGACCATTTCAAACTTACTTTTTAAGTCACGTTTTTCAAACCCACGTGGGTTACATTAAAGCAATAATAATAGGATCATTTCTTTGTTTCATGATTAGATGTAATAAAACTGTTATATTTTAACACTCAAACAATTAACTATAGCTTGATAATAATTATTCCAACAATTTATTTAATGTTATTTCTAACTTAAATTTTGTTGGTAAAAACAATTTCATTTTATATAATCATAATAGATTCAAACTTGATGTGAATTTAATTCACACTCAATGTCATTTACAAGAAAATGTAAGTTTTCGATTTCACTTATAATCATTCTGATGAGTAAAAACGAGTAGGAATTAAATGTAAATCAATGAAAATTATGTAAGTGTAATTGCTTTTGGCTGTCTCCGCCTCTGCCTCCGCCACTCTACACCGGTTGCCGTCACCTCCACCACCCGATTTTGACTATTGCCGCTTCCACACCTAGCTACCTCACCAATGACGCCCTGCCGCTGCTACCTCGCCATCCTCCACCATTTGTCACCGCCGTCAATCGCCACCTGCTGTGGCACCGCCCCATCTAATATTTTGTCAGTTGTTTCAAAATTCAGACCAAATTTGAGCTTTACATGTGAATGGTCTAATATTACTGCAGAAGTTTGGTGGCAGTGATTGCTATGTTTTTGACCAATTCTAATATATGAATCATACTTAATTTCTTCAGTTCATGATATTAATATAGATAGCCACAAGACATGTCAACACAATACAAATCAATGAGGCAACTTACCCGCAGACAGTCTTTAAGTAGTTAAAGACTTATAAGTAATGAAAGCTGCTCTATTGATAATTAGAAAAGGATAAGAGACTATGACATTATGGGCCTATGGTTGGTAAACTAGTGGGCCTGGAGAACATCCTACTTGGGCCAGAGTTCCAACAATTTAAACCCAATTAGGCTCATTGTTAATGAACTTTTACATTGGGCCCTATTAAACTTGTTCAAGACTTGGGTTGGGTTGATGAGTTTATCGGCCCAAATTCAATGCTGGATAGTTGGATAGATTTGCCATTGTGGCATTGTGCTGTAAAACCTTTTGTCTTGAGCTTCAACATTAATATCGTCATTCTTTTTGGTTATTCATACAATCAAAAATATTTATTTCAAATATGAATATGAATGAAGTAACAGAAGAACTATACACACTCAAAACACACACACACACACACACAAATGGCTTACCTAGCATTAAGGGGGTATCCACTCTACTTCAAGATATATTATCCCAGATTCTACATGCTGCAGTTGAAGTGAAACTTCCTGTTTTATCTTCCCATCACTATGTTTACTGTGCTATCTTCAAGCAGTGCATTATCATGTGATTTCAGCCACTTTCCTATCTGCATGTCCCCGAACTGTGAAGCATCCCCGTACGCCATTACTGATGTCATCATTGGCTGAATGTCGATTTCTGCTTCTCCCATTATATCGTCAGCGGAGAATGTATCATAATCAAAAACTTGCTGCACACAACGACAATGCGCAACTGCTTAACTTTAAACCAGAGTAACTAGAGGCGGCAAATTCTACCTGTTTACTTATGACTAGGTTGATTTGAGTTGTATTTTATCTTAAACGGGTCAAATCTAAAACATTAGCTAACAGCGGACCGGTTGAAAGTCCCCCAACGTCTATTATTTATGTGAAAATATTGATTTCATAAGCACAATTAATATAGTGATTATTTAAGAAAAATAATCTTTAATTGGACAAAAGAGGGTATGTTGGAAAATCAATACGAACTGACCCAAGAAAATGCTCCATTTCCAGCCGAACATGTTTTCACATTACCCAAACCCATCCATCTAACCAACTCTTATCTACAGTAATATCTGGATGATATTAACCAAATCTCACTCCTAGAAAACACATTAAAAACAAAGAAATAAAACAGCATCGGGTTACCACTTTAACGGGCCCATAATTTTCGGGGACAGAAAGCATTAGCTCTTCATTCCAAATTGGATTCAAGTTGCTCTTTTGAATGGCAGTTTGAGCCCTCTGGTATAAGTAAGACACAAGGAAAAAAGATAATCATAATTATATAGAGAATCACGTAGGGTATGCATGGCATATATGTCCTGAACTTAAAAGAACTCTGTTTTTATCTTCCCTTTTTTCAGAAAGAGGCTGACCTGCTCTCCTATAGAAACAACAACATAAGGATCACTTGAAAGCATATCACGAACAGCAAGATTTGCGCCTTGAAGAATCGAAATCTTCAAATGTCCGATAGCTCCCTCCAGTAATTCCTGTGACAATTTTCAGAAATCAGCTGGCATAACTTATTGGTTGAATCTTGAAACCACCTGAATGTTGTGGTACTTACAGGTTTTGGTAAACTCATCGTTTTGGATGGGCTTGCTTGGAGTGTACTTGTGGCAGTATTTGATGAAATCTTCAAACTCGGTTTTAAGAACTGTTGAAGCTCATACTTGGCCCTATGAGGTAAATCAAAAGGTATAACATTACTTACCATGCATACACGACCACCAAAATCTTCAGGTATGAGGTAAATCACAATGGCCTTAAGATCTACTCTTAGTGTTAGTAGTATATAGTGTGTATTAGTATGTTTTATTCGTTTATGGCCCGTAGGCTTGATATAGTTTTCCTATGGTTCTTTCGTCTTGACATCTTCCCATCCGTTGGAATACATCCAGATAATTCCATTCACTCTAATAGTTAGCATTTCTCTAAAAGACAATTAACATTGACCAACTTTCGCATAAATGGACTGAACTTGCACCTTTCATGCACATTAGTTACACTCTTATAAGATTAATGGTGATTAATATATCATTCAAGACGGTTAGACCATCACCAATGGGAAGGTCTCAAAAACACCAAAAAACATCTTCTCTTTCCTCCACATCATCTTCCTCATCTCTCTCCTCTCTCCTCTCTCATTCCTTCCTCTCACATACTCAAAAGTTAATGTTCTTGAGGAAAGAACTTCTTCATCTTCCTTTTCCTCCACATCACCTTCTCTTTCCTCCACATCACCTTCTCTTTCCTCCACATCATCTTTTCTCTCCTCAAAAACACTAAAAAATATCTCTATTGGAGATGCTCTTATGAAGTTACAAATCTCTTCTGTTTGTTGGTATATTCTATCAAATTTCACCTGATAAACTTGGTACGTTGCTCAATACTAGCATCTGGGCCAGGCTTTGCTCCATCAGGAACATGGGCCTCATAAATCGAATTTGCAGAACTATTTCCTCCAACTTCAACCATGGCATCAATTTCTTCATCAGTCCATTCATCAATTGTCACTGATAGAACCTGTCCAGTTAAGTCATTTCAAGTTAGAACTTGCACATGTCGGTTTGGGTTGATTGCCCGAAAAAAACTCATCCATTTCGGAAAATAATGAAATGATATGATCATTAATCCCCTTTGGATTTCAACAAATAGCAAATATTTCCTTCAATTTTAGTTGAGTAACAAGCATACCAAAATAACAAAATACACCCTCATCCATAAGACTTATTGTTGAACCTTATATACTCAAAGTTCCAAAATATTGGGGGTAATGTTTGGATATAAGCATTACAGTTATCAGTGATTATAAGGAAAGTATATGTGTGATAGAATAGATAGACCAGTGGCCATAACCCATAAGTTGGTTGAATAAAACCTAACCAGACATTAGATCTAATGAGTATATTTTAGGTGTAAAAAATAACAAGAAGTTCCATTTACATATTAAAAGAAGGTGTGAGTTCCATTTGTGTTTAATATTATACATGCTGCAGCCTGCAGGAACTAGTATCAAACTTGTATATTGGGTTTAAAGTTTAGAACGTTTATCCTTTATTACATCTTGTATCATTAACTATTATATCAGGCATAAACTGGAATAGAATAATGAATGAGAAACTGTTGATCTAAACAAATAGATTTGGGGATAAGAAGTTATCTAAGGACCAGAATGTACAGTCAGTTCTCATGAACAAGTCTTCTTTTATACCTGCATGCAGTTCATTAACATTATGGTAAATAAATGTGCATATGCATGGGTAAGTTTTAGACAGATCATCAAAATGACTTACCTTTGAAACATTTGGACCTAGAGTTCTGTGCACACCACAGCATTTCAAGCATATAAACACTCCAATGGTAGGTGACCTGAGATTCAAAAGCAAAAATAATTTATACTGAGATAAAGGAATGATTATATATAGGCAAATTTATCTACCTAAAAGCACTAATAATCACAGCAGAAGGTAAATAAAAACTCAAGCTAAATCTTTGTATGAATCATTCCATCAAGACCATTCTTATCTTGTCTTCATTTACAGTTTACATGCTAAGTGGTAAACTTAGAAGTTTTTCTGTGTATTCCATCAACTTTGTGTAATTTTGCTTTACTTACACCATCTACTTGCAAGTCAACGGGTCAAAACAACCAAGAGAGGCATGGGCAGAAGCCTTTGCTAACATGATATAAATGTAAAAGTGCATCCATGAAGTTATGAGAAGAAAAGGATAAAATCTTGGTAAACAGTGTTGGCAGAACTTACGCCCATTTAGGGTCGTGCGCACCACAATCAGCACAATTACGATTATCACTCTGCTGCAGTAGATCTTTTAATATTTTCTTACCTGCAAAATCATCAACATGGTTCCTCAATCTATTTTTAACACAATTGATGATAAATTTCACAATCATTATCAGTTTACACAAAACACTTGAAACTAATTATTGAAACTTCAATCAGTTTCAGCTCAATGGTATGTTCAAACAACTGTAGTAGCACATAGTATGTGCTATACAATATACATATAATTATCGACATCGAAGTTGCAAAGGTTGGATGATCATACCAGAACTCATTGGTCTGCCTGCAAGCCACAATCATCAACCAGAACTCACACTTCTCTAAACAGACGACTCTCTGCTACATGAAATTTCAGAAGAAGAAAACACATAATGAAATCAAAATAAGTTTCGCGTTCATCAACACATACAACAAATTCATTTACTAGAGCCAAATCACCATACACACAATAAACATTGATGAATGCAAACGACCAAACGTATAAGATGAAGATTATAAAACCTAATTCTCGTCAATATGGCTCCGATGATCAATCAATCACAAAACGAGAATTGAAACATCAGATGAAGCGGCTTTAATTACAGTTATCGTCGGATGATGGATCTAGAGTTGAATTGTGATCAACTGAAGGTAAATGGAAATGTGATATGATTGAATTACGATGAAGATTGAAGATGCATTATGAATGATTGGAGGATCAGAATAGAATGGTTGCGATATTACCTGTGGGATTATTATTTTGTTAGCGTAGAGGGTGAAAGAAAGCAAACTCCTCACGAGAACGATGGTGGTTGGGTGATTCCGGACGAATTTGGAATAGGTTGATTATTATTTTTGTTTAGTTTATAGCATACATTTACGAGTATATTTTCTATATCAGGCTACGATCTCGTGTAATACACGAGCTAAATAAATTTACTGTTACATGATTTATAATATTAAAAGTTATGTTTTAAAGCACTCACGGTTGAGTCCTTAAAATTATGTGAGCGTGTTTGGTATATTATATGGAATGGTTTTGAGTGGTTGTGAGAGAAGTAGATAGAAAATGTTATTGTGTATTGGTATATTTAAATAATCATTGTTCAATACTTGTAAATTTTTTCATATTTTTTAAAGTGGTTGTGAATGAATGAGAAAGAAAAAAGTAATGATAAATGTATAAAAAATATTATTTAATTGATTAGAAGAGAGAAAATATAATGATTTTAATGTATATGTATAGATAAATATAAGAAATCCACTGTGAGTGCTCTTAAATGTTCAGTATTATACGGATTGAATATTACATATTTGAAAATTTAAAGTTAACATATTAGAAATTTTAATTATGAATGATGATTAACTAATAAATAGTTATTATAGCATTAATAATTAAGAGGAGAGAGAAACGAATAAACTAAATATTAAATGACCTAAAATTATGACAATTGTCCAGATTTATTTTTATTTATTAGTATAGATATTATATATTAAATATAATTATTATAAGTGCATGCTGATAAAAATATTATTTTTTACCTATATATTTTGGTAATACATTATTCATAATTTATAAATTTTTTAATGTTTGGATAGCCCCCAATCATTGCCTGCAACTATCGCAACTATCATTGTCACTATGTAAATTTTGTTGCAAATGTCGAGTTAGTTTCAAAGTTATACGAATGTGATGGTTAGTTTCGGATATATTTCAAACTCAAGCGAAGATGGTGTTGGATGCGACGGGTGTGATGAAAGATGAAGTTTTGGTTTAGTGGATTAACAATGGAGATGATGATGGTGAACAATACTTAGGGTCAGCGATGGATGAGGTGGTGGAAGATTAGGGTAGTCATGGGATGGTGGTGGTAAGCAACGGCGGCAGGTGATGATGATGATAGTTGTGGTAGGGTTGGGGAATGCTTTTATTAACTTATCACGGATTAAGTTTTACTAAAAGTATTAATGTATGATAGGACCATTAGTATAAGTATTTTAATTTTTCATTAAAGTGTATTGTAGTTGTTTCACATTCTATTTAATTAAAGACCAAACATGTTATATTTATGCGTAATTTGAAACTAAACTTTTAGTTTTTAGATTTGATGACCAAAACCATAATTTACAGATACAATATGGACTATTCTTAATATTACTCAAAACATTTTAATAATCTTTAAAAATATTTATATGTGATGAGATTTTTAATGTTAGTATATTTTTATAGAATGCAAATGCCTAGTAAGACATTTAAAACTAAAATATTAAAAACTCGTATTGAAAAAAGTAACATCCGGTCATTCATACAATTGTTCATTTTGCTCGTGAAGAGCTTACGAATTTAGTTTTGGTTGCTTGAAAGAAAACTTTTTAGGGAAGTTATTTATTTCTGCATTGATATCATTTGAGCACGTTTAACTACGAAGTTTTCTTTTTATATATAACCAACATGCTCAAAATGCGTTAGTAATATTATATACCAAACTTTACTTTTAAAGCGGTAATCTTTTTTGTCAGCAACCAATATGTTATATACGTAACGTATCACAAAAAAAATTTAAACGAGGTTAAACCTAAGTTTTAGGCCTCCGCAAGTCCAAACAAAACCACTATTTACATAAAAATATAATATTATAATAATCCATGAGTATGTTTAGCGTGAGGAAATCTTATATAAATCTCAGTTGAAATCCAAGCATTTAATGCAAACCATCATTTCTCTTCCCCCGCCCACTCCATCAGTCTACTCAACTTCCTATCATAAAACTTTTCATCTCTTCACCAATCACCACCACCACCAATCACCACCACCACCACCACCATTCCTCGCCGGAATGAACCACCACCGCCGCCTCAACCCCCACGCGCCACCCTTCTACCCATCTACATTCCACCCTCTCAATCCACCACCACCTCCGGCAACCACCGATAACAACCACAAGAAAGCTCTTCGCAACTCACTTACACCCGTACCTACAGGCCCCAGGGTCAAGTTATGCAGGCTCCCTCGCCGGAGAAGACCACCCCCCGGTGGCAGAAAGTTCGGTGAAATCATTCCTCTTAGTCCTGATGATCATTCAACTTCTGTCATGATTCGAAACATACCCAATAGCTACACGTATGTAATCTGTAATCATATTTCTTTAATATATAGCTTGATTTAATGTATGTTTATGGGATTCGTTTGTAACTACAGTAGATCGTTGTTGGTGGAGTTCTTGGAGAATCACTGTAAACTCGAGAATGAAAAGGCGGGAAACACCGTTCGATCGGAGTTTGACTTCGTGTATCTTCCGATTGATTTCAAGTTGGTATCTATCTGAATTATAATAATAATATTATTATTATTATTTTGTATCGTCTAATTAAATAATAATAGTATTATTATTTTGACGTTGATATATGTATACTTACAGGCATGGTTTGAATGCTGGATATGCGTTTGTGAACTTCACAACATCTGAAGCAGCTTGGAAGTTTCATACGTCGGTTAAAGGAAAACATTGGGATTTGTTTCAAAGCAAAAAGATTGCGGATGTTAGTGGTGCTAGAATCCAGGTACTTCATTACTTTAGTTTTATTATCGTATGTAGGTCTGAATTCATTACTAACTTAACGTTCCGTTAACTTAAAATGTAATGTTATATTCATGTATTGGTAGGGTAAAGATGCACTTGTGAGGAACTTTGAAAGGATGAGGCTTTGCAGCCCATCATGGGACTACTTGCCGGTGTGGTTTGAGCCACCGAGAGATGGGTGCGTGTTGGGTTCGTCATCATCAACGATGAAGATGCACACGATTGGAGAAATAAACAGTAGGTACAAATGTAGTAATGGTAGCTAATTGACTGACCTTAGCTAGTAGAAGTAGTGAAGTAGAAGTAGTGAAGTAGAAGTAGTACCTGTGAGAAGGATGGTTCGGGGGAGAGGTAGGGTTGTGGCACTAGGATCACCATGGTCTGGTGGTGTGGTCTACCTTTTTCTGACGTCATCGTGGTTTATTAGTCTGTACAAATGATGATTGTGATTATCGATTACTAGTTTCACCGTCACATCATATCTATCTTTTCATTCCTTTTTTCTTTATTTATATATTTTATTTAGTTTATCAGCTGACTTATAACTGGTCTATTTGTTAGTTGGTTTTTTAAATTTATGTAATTTCATTTTTTATATTAAATGAAATGATTATAAGTAATAGTGAGTGAAGAATATATAAAAAATTACTGTTCAGTTATTAATTTTAGGAAACACTGTTCAAATCTATGTAATATTTTTATATACTTTAAGCCCGTGGTTGGGATTACTTGTTTTTTTTTTAAACTAACTAAAATTTGATTGGCGAAACATACTTAAATGTTTGTGAGTGTAAGAGAGAAAAAGTAATACTAAAAATATAAACAAATATTATTTTATCAAAAAGCTAATAAAAAATAATGATTTTTAATGTAGTTATATAATTAAAAGATGAAAAATAAGTTGTGAATACTTGAATGTGTTTTCATTTCTTAATCAAAAAGTAATGATTTTAAATCTGGGTATGAAGTGAAATATCTTGAGATGATGGGCAGGGTCAAATATTCGTTAAAAAAGTAACGTAATGTTGATTACGTAAAAGTGGATTATTTTATTTTATTTAATTTCATCAAGTAACAACATTATAGACGAGCGGCAATGTGTAAAGTAATAGAAGAGTAAATATATTACGGAGTAAATTACCATTTGTATCTTTGACATTTGTTTTATTTTAACTATTTGTAACTTTATGGTTTTAAAATTGTCATCTGACTTCCAACATTACATTTTTATTGTCATTAGATTTTTTAGTTAAATTTAATTAAATGACAAAATACTCTTATTTAATACTCATTCACACCTCATCCTTTTTATCTTCTCTCTGTCTTTCTCTCTTCTTCCTTTTTATGTCCACCACCACTACCATCGCGGTCGCCGCACCACCACTGTCGTCGCATCGCCGCTATCGCCGCACCACCACCGCACCTCAACGACCAGTAGAACACCGACTACCCCTATCTCTTTTCTTTTCTTCTTTTATTTGTGTATGTGTGTGATCGGTAAACCACAACCACCAAGATGTGAAATTATTGTTCTAGAGAAGCATATCTAGTGGTGGGTGAAACACGATGGCGGCTAAGGGTGTTTTGGCAAAAATCGCAGATTTAGTAGTGATTATCAGCTATGGTGGTGGAGATATGGGTTTTGGTGGAGGTGATGGGTGGTTGTTATGGGGGCTAGAATGGTAGCGATGAGTGGCTACGATGGTGGTGATAGGGGCTGCAGTGGTGGTGATGTGTGGGTGGTTGCGGTTGTGGTGATGGGTGGTTGCGGTTGTGGTGATGGGTGGTTGCGGTTGTGGTGATGGGTGGTTGCGGTTGTGGTGATGGAGGCTGCAATAGTGGTGATGGGGCTCTGGAGGTGGTGATAGGGACTACGGTGGTGGTGATGGTGATGGGTGGTTACGGTTGTGGTGATAGGGGTTGTGGTGGTGGTGATGGGGTTGCGGTGGTGGTGTTGGGGCTGTGATGGTGGTGATGATAGGGGCTGCGGTGGTGGTGATGAGGGGTTGCGGTGGTGGTGGTGATGGGGGTTGCTGCGGTGATGGTGATGGGGGCTGCGATGGTGGTGCTGATGGGTGGTTGCGGTGGTGATGATGGGGCTGCGATGGTGGTGATGAGGTCTGTGAAAGTGGTGATGGTTAGTTGTCATGGTGGTGATGAAGGGTAGTTTAGTCTTTTTAATAATAATTTTAACAAGAAAACTAACGATGTTAGTCATCTGTAATCAAATAAAAATAAAACTAAAACAATATATACTGAAATGAAGATAACATAAAAACATTAAGAGTCAGATGACAATTTTGAAACCATAAGGATGCAAATAGTTAAAATGAACAAACGTCAGAGATGCAAATGATAGTTTACTTTATATTATAATACTAAAGACAGGGAGGGAAGGGTGGCAACACCTATGAAGTGAAAATTGTGTTGTAACAATCGTTTATTAAAAATGTTGTTATACATACTCTTATGATATATTTTTACGTATTACACACACTCGTTTAAACTGTGAATAAATACAATTTAACAACTTTTTTTTGTTTTTTTATGTCTTTTATCATGAATCTTTTAATAATATTAATTTATTTTTTTAGTATTCAAAAATTTAAAATTTAAAATTTATTTAAACTCTGAAGATAAAATTAAATCTTTATTGTCATGATATTTTATGGGTTTGTTTTCTTATATAAATAAAGGATGTTATCACTTCACTACCATTACGATAAGATTATTTTTCTTGAAGTTTCGATATCAACTCTTTTAAAAAATTCATTTTTATATAAGTTTAATAATATATTCACTACACTTGTAATACAACCAATAATGTGGGACCATTCACCACTATGTTAAAGTCCAAACACAGCATGATACTCTTTCTACAACTATGTTAATATAGATATGATTTCAAAATAATTTTTTATAAGTTTACACAAAAAGTATTTACATCTTATGTTTATCAACGTCCTATATGAAATTGTTAGCTCAGTTTTTTATGAGCTTCTAGACATCGTTGTTTTATGTAATAGTCTTAGTTGAATGTTGTAACACACAAAGGTTTGATGTTAGTTGAATTTATTATTATATATGTATTGTTTGTTGAGATATATACTATTTTAGATTAATGTTATTTTTATAATTACTACATATAATATCATTTTATAACTTGAAAAAACTATTTAAAAATAAAAAAAAAAATTGTAGAGGTAAAATATGATAAATTTTAAAATTAATATTTAAAGAACAGGGTATCACAAATAAAAAGAAGGGGTATTTATAGCCTCTCCTTTTTTAAATTATAATAAAGACTAAATGCAAAATAAAGAGAAAAAGCATCCATTGTAACTAATATTCTATAAAATCATTTGATTTGGTAAATATTTTGTCATTAATACTATTTTAGAAAATACTTGGTGATAGGTTGGGAAGATGTTGATTTCCACAACTTTTTTATTTATATTTTGTTTTTCTAGAAAACTATGTTACGCCTATTTTCTAAAAGAAAAAACGTTATAAAAAAGTAACAAAATTTTGAGTGTACCAATCACGTCATTCAAGTTTCAAACTGTTTTAATCAAATCATTTAACTTTGAGACTAAATGCAAAATAAAGAGAAAAAGCATCCATTGTAACTAATATTCTATAAAATCATTTGATTTGGTAAATATTTTGTCATTAATACTATTTTAGAAAATACTTGGTGATAGGTTGGGAAGATGTTGATTTCCACAACTTTTTTATTTATATTTTGTTTTTCTAGAAAACTATGTTACGCCTATTTTCTAAAAGAAAAAACGTTATAAAAAAGTAACAAAATTTTGAGTGTACCAATCACGTCATTCAAGTTTCAAACTGTTTTAATCAAATCATTTAACTTTGAGATGGTGTTCTAATCCTATGTAATTACCCTGATTAAAAAGTAATTATTAATTTTCAAGTTTTATGAGTGTTTCAACATTACCACCCACTACCACCGTCATCCCACCACCATCTCCGCCCACCACCACCGCCGTCCACCACCACCATCGTCCCGCACTATCCCCGCCCACCACCACCGTCTTCCCCCACTATCCCCGCCCACCACCACCGTCTTCCCCCACTATCCCCGCCCACCACCATGGGCTCTGGTGTTGGAGACTATCCAAGTATAATCTGAGAAGTGAGTACGTAGCCTGATGATAAGCACCCATGCCGTCAACATTGTGATCATTGGTTCGAATTCTGTATACCCTAATTTGTTCCACCAAGGTAGCTTCATAATACCGTTATGCTATCGTTTGAGCATTGATAGTGGAGATCATGCATCATTATTGCAATAATTGAGCGGTAAATACATGTGATAAAGAATGCTACTCCTCGCTTCACCAGAGAGTAGAGGCTATGGCAATTGGGATAACGACAAATTCAAGAAGTCAAAGTTTATGTTTCTAGAACACGAGGGTTTACCTAAGAAGTGAGCGGGTAGCCTGATGGTAAGCAATCATGCCTGATCAACATTTAGATCATGGGTCTGTATTATGCGTACCCATAGTATGCTTCACCAAGGTAGCTTTGGCATTATCATTCTGCTATCGCTTCAACGCTGCCAAGCTATGCGTCAAAGGTCATTGTTATTCCCAAAATTGAGTAGCAAATGCATGTGATAGAGGATGCCACTCCTCGCCTCATCAAGAGTAGAGGCTACAACAAGATGACAACATTTTCTAAAATGAACATAGTTTCAGGTTCAAGACACCTATGTGACTTCAGCCACACTATGTATCCTGAGTTAGTAGGGTAGCGGCTGGAACACAAGGGTTGCCCCGATTACCATAAAAGGAAAAAAAAAACTTTAGCCATGTTTTTAGACATTTTTGGCGTTTAAAGTTATATTGTGAATGTTATTAACAAGAAAGAATATAAGATCCAACAAGACACTAAGATGACATGTACTCAAAAAGTAAGATTTTCTACTGGAAATTTAAATTTTGAGTTTTCCCTACTTAATTACAAGTACAAATAATCTCTAGCATAAAGTAAGAGTTTTGAATAAATGTACATTAACAATAGTTGTTACGTCTTGTCTGAACTTCAACAAGTTGGTTCATATTTAAGAGATAAAGATAGGAAGAATACATTTAAGGGGTATACTAGCCATTTGCAGGCAACTTTATTAACGTGTTTAATACATAAAATTTGGGCGAGAGGGGCGCACACACCCTAAGGCACGACAGGACTCGACATGGGGCTACAACGCCACCGCCAGTTCTCGCCATGAGACACGCCCAAATTCGTGTCATTGTGTGACATGAGTGCCCCCTTCAAGTTCTATGGTGTAGTGTGACATGATTTAAGGTGACAAGTTATGATAGGTGAATTCATGGTGTGGTGAAACACTCATGACATAAATAGTAGTAGTAGGAACCCATGGCGAGAACGGCAGGCAGATACATATAGTAATCCTTCTATCTTCTTAACAGTGGCTCCCAAAATACAAAGGTGAAAAATAAAAGACAAATATGTGATCTCAGCACAAATAATATAGCCTCAAGAGTAATGGGTTCTCTCAGAAAAATTAAGGCTTAGAGTAGCCAAAGCATAAAACCCTAATAATGCAGTCGCATCAAAGCAGAAACAAAGTTCCTGATTTTCAAGATCTAATATATTAAGCTATCATGGAGGGTATCTAAAATTACATAGGTGTTCAAATGTTATCATTTAAAGTGTTTATTGCAACTTTATGCAACAATCACTTTTGTGTGCTTAGCAAAATTAGTTCCGACATTTATTATTTGGGGTCAAAATTAAAAAAATAAAATAAAATAAAATAAAATAATAATAATAATAATAATTATAATTATAATAATAATAATAAATACATGTAAGTATTACGTACGTAAAGGTCGAGTATAGTTTCTTCACCATCATCAGATTACCACATTGTTCTAGAACGTCCAAGAATCGTCTCTAATTCTTTTTTTTAGGGGAAGCTTAAGCTCCAATGGACAATTTTCCCCTCAAGAAACGGTCATAGAAACATGTTTCAAGTCAATACAAAATACTTCAAAAAGTTAATGATTACATTTTAAGAAACATTATAAATAAAGATGCTTGGTGTACAAGACTAACAATTAAAACATAAAAACCTAAGATGGAATTAAGAAATCTTTTAAAGAAAACACCAACCAATCAAAATTGTAAGTGTAGTTTCATTTCAATAGAGTAGATGAACAATTTGGAGAGGCTAGAAGATGTTAAAAAAACTGATTAAAAAAAATTGGCACCTGGCATTATATAAAATAAAAGTAGAATTAACGAGAGGTGTCTAAATAGATGAGATGTGCGCTTCTTAACATATAGATGGTGTTTGGATGTTCATATATAGTGATTAGTAACTTGCTGCATTATCACTTTTGTGTGCTTAGCAAAAACATACTATCTATCTAGTCTTTTGATGGAAGCTTAAGCTCTAATGACCAAATAAAAACATGATCCGACTTTTATCAATAAGGGTCAAAATTATAGAAAGAAATATCGAGATTGGATACGTACATGCAAGTTTTACCTCAAATTTAAGTAACATTCGAGCTATTCATTCACCACCATCTTGTATTGATATATTTACTCAAGTCCAAGAACCTTCTCTAGTTCTTGTTCTTGGTGGGAAAGCTCTAATAGACAACTTTCCCCTCAAGAAATGGTCATCTGCTAAGAACATGATCCACAACACTTGAAAAAGTTCAGTGATTATATTTTCAGAGAAATAATAAATGATGATCCTTGTCATAAAAGGCTACCAATATACCAGAAAATGCTTCAAAGACAAAGGAAAAAGTCAACTAACAAAAGATGTATGTGTCATGCCATGTACACAAAAAGTAAGGAGAGACGGGAAGGTGTTGCATAATATACCATTCCTGGAATAGAATCCTAGCTTATATTTTGTCGCCTTTAGGGTTTTCTTTATATTTTTGAGCACCTCATTGTTTTTTTTTTAAATAAAACAATTAGCAGAAGGTATCTAAATAGACTATAGTGTTGTTCAGCCCCCAAACACACACAACTCACACTTACGTAATATGATCAATATGTGTAGTGAAGAAAAAGACTTTGAAAAACAGGTTGTTATCGTTGAATAAACCTAAGGCTATTTATATCCTTTTACAAAGAAAACATGAGAAATATGCAACCAATAAAAAAAACTAATGCTCCTAAAGAACTGGTAAACCTAATGACCCACTCTTCTAAAAATGCATTTTCTTCAATGTCGACTTTCATGAGATATGGTCAAACAAGAATACTAATTCTAACTAATAAACTATTAACTACAGCATAAATATAAAACATTTTATTCCATCTTGACTTGTTCAAAACCACTTGACCCGTGTGACTAAAAGATTAATCCAACATATAGTAGCTACAAAAGGTAAGGGCTTTTTAGGTGTTTGATTAATATGATAAATGCCACTTGATGCGAATCACTTGTGTTCTTAGCAAAAACTTACTACAATGCTGACTTTAATTTATCATTTAGGGTCAAACCTATCAATGAAAACATGCAGAATGAATAGCTCTAGGTACTTCGCCACTGTCCATAAGCATATTTCCTAAAAAGTCCTAGAATAGTCATTAATTTTTGTTCTTGATGAAAAGCTTAAGCTCCAATAGCATATTTTCCCCTAAAGAAACCGCTAATGTAGAAACATAATTCAGTATATTTGTCTACTTTAGATAAATATTAAAATGAGAATCCTTAGTATAAAAGGCTAACAGTAAAAAAACAATTAGTGCATCAAAACTTATAATGAAATCAATGTATCTTAACAAGAAGAAAAGTCAACTAACCATAGATGTAAATGTGATGGCATCTCTCTCAAGTAGACAAACAAGTTGGAGATACGGGAAGATGTTGCATAATATACCATTCTTGGAAAACTACACCAACTTCTTTTTGTTGCCTCTGGAATATCTTTTAAATTTTCAGCACCCAATACTATCTTAAAAGATATATGGACTACACATGAGCTATAACATATAAAGGGTGTTTAGATGTTCAATTAAAGTGATTGTAACAACTTGATGTGATTAACACTTTAGTGTGCTGACCAAAATGTATATTAATTTTGACCTTTTATCATTTAGGGTGAAAACCAGCACCAAAAAAATCAAGATTGTATGTTGGTAAGCATTACCTCATATTGAAGTAGAGGACGAGTAGCCTGTTCACCACCATCCGACGCCCACAATTTTACCAAAAGTCGAGAACCGTCTCTAATTCTTGTTCTTAGTGCAAGCTTAAGCTCCAATAGACATTTTTGCCCCTAAATCCAAGTTGATTCAAAACACTACAAACCAACTAGTGGTTTGATTTACATAAAAAAAACAAATTAGTGCCGATTTTCTTTCACACACCTGTTGGTTTTTTCTTTCACAATCTGTATTTTAAACAAACTGATGGAAACAACTTTGGATCAAGGTCTAGAATAGTCATTCTGGTTACCTGGCACATGATGCCATAATAGCTAGTGATTGTGAGCACCATTGTCCAAAACCAGACCACAAAGCAAGAAGGCCACTGTTATTTTACAAATAAATTCAAATTTACTATAGAAAAATAAATAAGAAAAAATAAACTTGTTATGAAATGGTTTGTATAATAAGAAATCCTAACACATTCTAAATTATCTCTAGAATTTTATTTAAACATTTGTATATATTAAGCTATACTTGTGAATAAGTGGCATTGTGGGTGACACCATGTGATTTACCCCATAAGTAATCAAAACAATAACGTCATATTAAAAACCAAGCTAGAATCCAAGCATCTTCGGCAACAGTATGATATTTTACAGCATATTTGGGCCCAACAATAAGTATGACCCTTGTACAAGAAAATTAGAACATATCATTTGCTATGTTGAAAAAAGCATAAATCTTATTTATGATCAACAATAATGTAAGCTAAAAGTGAAAGAAAATAATCTAAAACACAACCTAAACCTATTAACATCATATACGCAGTAACTATCCAACATTGGCATAGAAGAGAGCTGACACTAATCATGCAGTAAGACCAACTAAGACATGTTAAAGGCAAGTTTTTACTTAATGTTAGTCTTGTAATCCATAGTCTTAACAAATTACGGTTAAAAAATAAATCCAATGGTATGCTATCAAATGAACAGAAGTAAAGGTGCTCAAATATATCAAACTTTCAACCTCTAGAATTCTATAAGAACAATCTTTTAAATGTAACTAGGTAGACAATACCTATTAAATATTTCAGGTTCCTTCAAACTTCATAAGCATACCTGTATATCCATGCAATTAAAAGACAATGATATCACAATACTTTTTATCATGGCCAATTCTCATAACTGTCATGGCATAGTTAAGCTTTTATATCAAAAAACATAATATTAGGAACAGAATTAATCTTCTTTACAGAGACTAAGGAGGCAGGAGATATACATTAAATTGTTCACATATAATAAATATAGATGGGCGGCAATGGTCTACATGGAAATACACATGAGAAATTGGTTTATTTCATTTTATGGCGCAACCATCTTGTCCCCCTACCCCACTCCACCAACAATCATCAAGAGTTGAGGTTTGTAAATTACTAAACTTATATGAAAGCCCAGATTTGGAGTGTAAATATGAATGAAAATGACAAACTTTTTTGTCATGTTCTTTCATATCTCACAAACATCAGTTTCTTAAGCCATTAATTTTTAATCATACAAAACTCAGCTGTAAGTTATTAGGTAAAGAAGCTTACCTTTGCATTCTGTATTGCTCCTGCTTAAAATGCAACTTTGTTGAAATTTATTCAAGCTCACAAGCTTCGATTTAGCTGCAACATCAGTCAAACACATACACGCAATAGCATATGAGATCAATTACCAACTAATACTAAAAACTGACAACATATTTTAGACTCATTGTAAACAGAAATCTCAATTTACGTAAAAAAGCCCCTGATTTGAATGAAATGAAAATCCGATAAAAAAACCCCGTGATTTGAGTAAAATGAAAATGGGGAACCAAACCAAACTACACTAAAATCCACAATTGTTAGAAAACCAAAATGGTACAAATGAATGAAGGGAGTTGTGATCTTATATTCCCAGGGAGAGATCACTAAATTGTGAAAATTTAGAACATAGATTCATTTTTCTTTGCAATATTGCAAGAAGCATATAGTCTAATGCATAGATGTAAAGCACGTGAGCTGGACCATGTACTTCCATAGACTGATAAGTATAAACAAGTACAATAGATATCAAGGGGCTAAGTGAAACAGTGAAAGCAACAAGTAAAAATTTTTTTAAAGAGAACAAAATAAACTACCTTAATAAAAAATGTATGGAAATAACAAACTCACTAGTAATAGCTCGTTCAAAATCAGTGGTCCAACAGACTAAGAAAGAATTACCAGGGTGAATTACAAATGTGGGGTCCATTGGAAAGTCAAAGTTCATGATAAGTCAGCAATGAAGATGTTTTAAGGAACCAATAGCATGTGAGATTTAAAACAATGCCAAACATAAAGAACTCAGAACTAAAAATAACCATTGATACCTTTCAAAAGCCTCCCCCACTAAAAGCTGTAACCAAATAAACATGATATATCAGTTTTTCCCGTACTTAATGAACTCAGAACAATGTAAGCAGAAGCAATAGCTTACTTGCTGTTAGGTATTTTTGTCTAATATGTGTCCAGTTTCCATATATCCTTCTGTTAAGAAGTCTTTTATATCCCAAAATCACAAGTGGACCCATCCAAGAAAAATGGAGATCAAAAAAGAAGCAATAAAAAAACATACATCACAAATGCATGGCATTTATTAAGTATGTAATCAAAAGGTTAGAATAAAGTACAATACTAGAACTAAATTAGTAATACTTAGTAACTTACTAGAAAAAATGCTCAAATGCGTGCCTCTTAGGATCATACTAGAACTAAATTACTAGCAAGTTCAATTCCTTATATTTTCAGATTCGGATCCAAAGTAGTTAGAAAGAGAAGCAAACAGAACAACATCAAAGAAAAGTTATATAAGAGACCAACTTACCTGCCTTATTTTACAGGAGATTGAGATGGTTTTACAGGTGTTTTGGAGGCAGATCGAGGCTTCTTCCAGGGTATAAAGGGGTAGGGATTTCTGAAGGGGAAGAAGATATAAATGAATATCTATACTAGAAATATATATAAAGAGTATGTAAAAGTAACACATCCTATATGTTTATATTTACTGCACCTTGTCAGCTGATTTTTAAATAGCCTTGTAAAGCTGGGTACCATATATCCAGGGAGGTTAGAAGCATTGGTTATCATAACAATAAGAGCATGCCATACCTCATCCAGCACATGATTTCAAGCCTACTAACAACAGAAGCAGCAGAACACTAGATTACTAATCCATTAAGCATGCGTTGAACAAAAAATATATATGTATCTAGGATTCTTCTTTATGATGATAGTAATTGGCATATGTAGAGGAAGTAAAGAACATGAGCTGCACCATGAACTTCCATAGACTGAAAAGTATAAACAAGTGAAAAGAAATTGAGGGGCTAATTGAAACAGTTAAGAAATGAAGTTAAAGCAGCAAATAAATCTTTAGAACAAAAAAAACTACTTTTATTGAAAATGTATGGAACTAACAAACTCACTAGTGATAGCTCGTTCAAAAACAGCGGTCCAACTCCAACAAACTAAGAAAGAAAGATTATTGTCAATCACAAATGTGGGGTTCATTGGAAAGTCAAAATTCATAATAATCAATATAATCTTGTTTTTATGGATTTCTTTTATCTGATAAGTCAGCAATGAAGATGATTCTAAGGAACCTGTAGCATACCAAACTTAATGAACTGACAACTAAAATAAGCATTGATACCTTCCAAAAGCCTCCCCCACTAGAACCTATAACCAAATAAACATGATCTATCAGAATTTTTCATACTTGATGAAATTAATGTAATAGAATCAAGAATTTAAATACCATTGATTAGAGAAAAAGAACAATGTAAGCAAAAGCAATAGCTTACTTGTTTAGTATTTCTGTCTAATACTACGTGTCCAGTTTCCATATATCCTTCTGTTAAGAGGTCTTTTGTATCCCCAAAACACGAGTGGAGCCATCCAAGAGAAGAAGACATCTAAAACGAAGCAATAAAATACATCACAAATACATGCAATTAAGTATAGTATATAATCAAAAGGTCACAATAAAGTTCAATGTAATAGAAGCAATAAAGCAGCATGTGTGCTTTAAACTGAAGGTAAATAACTTATATATATCATTATATGGTAACAAACTAACAACGACTTGCAAGAAATAATGCTTGAATGCACGAAGTGGTAAGCATCGATAATTAGAAGACTTACTAGACATAAACCATAATTTGCACATTGATATTTCTAAAATCAAATCAAAAGATTTAAGGTTGATTGTAGATTGGCCCAGCCATTTTGACCCATTATTAAGCCAAGCCAACCCACCCATTTTCCCACCTGTGTAAAAAAGTATGATAGTCCCTTCACAAAAGTCAAATTCAGAAACAATAATATCAATGGAAAAGTTTGAAACTTGAATTCTTTGGGTACAGAACTGATATTCGATGGTTCTTCGGTAGGTTCGCATATTGGCAAACAAAAATGGAGTGAAAATGGTGTGTGATAGACAAGAACGTTAGCTAAATAAAATAAAAAATAAAAAACTATGAGCAGCCACTTACATAGTTCTTCAAATAGTCCTTCGGCAGGTTCGTATATTGGTAAAGAAAAAAAACGGATATATGAGGCAGACAATAACAATAGGAAAATTAAAGGATTATGAGCAACCACTTACATAGCTCCGGTGACCAAGAGGGTGTCCACGACGTCCTTATCACTTTCAACGACTGAACCATCTCCTCTAAGAGTACTTCAGAACTAAAATAACCATTGATACCTTCCAAAAGCCTCCTCCACTAAACCTGTAACCAAATAAACATGATGATAAATCAGATTCTCCCATAGTTGATGAAATTATATGTAACAAGCAACAAAACGTTTAGGTTTATGGACCTCTTTGCGCCCAATAACTCCTGAAGGGAAAAACTGCACGTCATCATAAAAAACAGGATCAAGAATTTAAATAACATCAATTAGAGAAAAAGAACAATGTAAGCAGATGCAAGAGCTTACTTGTTGTTTAGTATTCCTGTCAAATACTACGTGTCCAGTTTCCATATATCCTTCTGTTAAGAGGTCTTTAGTATCCCCAAAACACGAGTGGATCCATCCAAGAGAATAAGGCATCTAAAAAAAAGCAATGAATAAAATACATCACAAATACATGCAATTAACTATAGTATATAATCAGAAGGTTGCAATAAGTTCAATGTAATAGAAGCGAAAGAGCCAAGTGTGTGCTTTAAATTGAAGGATAAATAATCTACAGATACATATCACTAACGACTTTCATATACCAATCAAGTATCAAAAACTAGAAGTAACTTACTAGAAATAATGCTTGTATAGTATGCCTGCCTCTAATATTAGGACAAATTTCCTCTCCGCCAGCAAGTTCCTCATATTCAACATCATTCAAAGATTAGGATCCAAAGAGAGAAAATCTATACAAGTATAATCAATATAAGAGAGCAATTTACTTGCCTTGTAAGTTGTAAGTCCATTATCGACATCGAGCATCACAATGGCTTAAGTTGGACTGACGTAGAAATGATATCGATGAAGGGGATTGCCGTTAACAGGATTTCGATCTCATCTGAAAACAAAACGTTATCGAACAACAAAATCTACGAGAACTTGAAAACATTAAGCAAAATAGAAAACAATTTACTTGCCTTGTTTGAACATCACAATGGCTTAAGTTGGACTGACATTGAAATGATATCGAAGAAGGGGATTGCCGTTAACTGGATTTCGATCCCTCATCTGAAAACAATTACGGAAAGAAGGATAAAACAGCAAAACATTAAGCAAAAGAGAACATACATTACCAGAGATAACAGGATTTGAGTGAAATACAAGCCTTCAACAATCATATCGATGGTGAAATTGTTCAGAGAGAGAGAGTGGGGGGGGAGAGGGTTTTACAAGCGTTATGGAGTCTTCGTAACATCGCGTAATGGAGAAGAAAGAAGGATGATGAAAACCCTAGGTGTTGTTCGATGTGAGGGTTGAAGGAGGATTTACTTACAGACGTTTTGGAGGGAGGAAGAAGATCCCTATATATATATATATAGGCTTTTGTTTTCGCGTGATATTAACGTAACGTCATTATACATCAAATCGTAATCTAATCTAAGTTATTATTAAAAACAAATCTGCGTATCTTTCAGTTGCCTTTTTTGTGATTTATTTTAATAATTATTATTTTTATTCACACATCCTTTAGTATCTAATAAAAATTATGTGAATAGACTTAAAAACAAATTTCGATTATAAATACTTATCAGTGTAATACAAGTGAAAGTGCAATGCTTTAATTAATTATTTTTATTTTACATGATGTTCATTTATGAAATATGGTAATCAGTTAAATCTACTACTGTAACATCATTTAATTTAACATATGTATTGTTGGTTCGTCCCACACGCCTATATTTTGCCGGGCTTGTAATTTTTGTTTAAATTAGCATTATTTTCGCTTCCTTTGCGCCGTTTCTTTCTCTATGCATATTTTTAACTTCGTGTTTCTTTTGTGGTGAATCTTGTATTGTTTTATATAGGAAGCATATTGTATGGTATCTTATTTAAAAGCGTTGGTGGGTTTTCTCACGACACATAATCAGCATCGAAGCACCATAAAATATAACTAAGGTAAATAAGATTATCGAACCACATGAAATTAGTGATCGGTGTTAAACCCAATTTGATTCCTTAAACTAATTTAATCAAAACATCCAAGTTAATTACTTGTGTGTTTAAAAATTCGAGATAATTACTTGTGTATTTAAAAATTAAAGGGATTAATCCGTGAATTCGTGAATGTAGTTTTCATCAAATATGCCTAATATGAGTGAAATGCTACCACAAACTGTGCATTGAACTTCAGTTAAAATCCACCAAAGATGCCATTACCACTTGACAGAGAGAAAGATAAATAGTAATTAAAAAACAATTAAGCCGATAATGTTGAAATAGCAAACCTTAATGAGTAATAAAGGTGGGTGGGTTTAGTTTAATGGTGGTTTTACTTTTGATGGGAGGAGGGAGGAGGGTTTAGTTTAATGACGTTTGGGATTTGGGAGGGAGAAGCGGGTTTTAGATTTTAGAATAATAATAACGTGATCTTTATGTTATCATTCTTTAGATTTTAGAATAATAATAATAATAATTTTGATCCCGTATTTGATGTTACCATTTTTATATTATTCCCGACTTCCCGTTGCTTTTTTTTTTTTATAAAACTAGATTTTTACATGCTGTGCGTTTCACGTTATTGTACGTAGCGTGATAAATTATAAACTATAATTGGCCTGATTTTCTTTTGAATAAATTTTACGTCAATATTTGACGTTTAATATTTGACTAGACCTTTTTTCCAAATAAAATTAATGTCGAAACTTACTTACAATCGCTCCGACCGTTTCGGGACTAAATGTATGTCGAAACGTATGGCAAATGGAAACGTATTATATTGACACGACATATTTCAAAAAAATGTAGATAAACTCAAAGCGTACATAAAAAATAAACAGTAAAATATTTTATATTTAACCCTATTCATTTGTAAACAAAAAATTCATCAAAACATAAGCGTATGTCGAAACGTAGTCTTAAAGTGCATAAAGTTAAACACGAAAACATTTTATATAGAGATTTTTATATATTTCACATTTCTAATATCTTAAATTACATATTCCCCGATGAAAAAAATTAATTATACATTTCCCATTCTAAAACACATATATTACATATGTATTCATTTTATTACAACGAACCTATCAAGTGACTATTTTATTTTGTTTTTACTAAGAGATTTTTACGTATTACTGTTTTATTATTATGATTGTTGAACCTTAAATAATTGTGTTTTGTGTTTGGAGATATAACTTGGATTATGGTGATTATTGTTTTGAAATGAACTTTTGTATTTTTGAGTTATAATTATGTAGTTTTAATCCTATAGAAAACTCAAACTTGAGGAAATAGGTGTTTGATGTACTTGAGAAGAGAAATACATAAAAAATAACGTAGTAAAATTATGGATACAATAATCATTCAATAACTAATTTTAATAAAATTGGTAAATATGTAATACATATGTTTTAGAAAGGGGAAATATGTGATTAATTTTTTAACTTTGGACAAATATGTAACTAAAGAGTTTAGGAAGGTGAAATATGTAAATGACCCTTTTATTATTTGACCCAAATTGTTTTTTGTTACATTTAAATATAAACGAACTCGATTTTATACTATACAGGAGTAAAACCTGTGACTTTAAAATTTTAAGGGGGGCCCAAATGATATTTTATAAAGTTTTTTGAAAAAATAACAGGAACTAAAAATGTAAGGATAAAAAGTAAGAGAAGGATAAAAAGTAAGAGAAGAAGAAAGGCAGATAGAAAATCCCACAGACTTTTCTTTTAAGTTGCAGTAGTAACGTGATTAACAAGTGCGCATGTGGGATTTTGCTTATTTTGGAATTTTGACAGATAAACAGATTAGCACCTAGTAAGTTTAGCAATTAAATTATAATAGCAACAAACTAAAAAACATAGTGGTTGTTTGATTCGCATACTTTGTTGGAATTATAAATGAAATTTGAATTGTAATTGGAAGAAACTAGTATTAAGTCATCGCATTGCGAGCGGAGGTTAAACCATGTCAAATAGCAACAATGTCATACTACCGCTAACAACCATTAACACTGAAAAAACTCGTAGTAAAAAAGAAATAATAACAAAAAAATATAAAATCGAACGGAAAATAGACGTAAAAACATCTAATCATGTACGTCAAAAGTAAAACATTAAAAAATAATAACTAAGTTGATCTAGGACTCGCGCGTTGTGACGGATCGTTAAAGGGGAAAAATAAGCGTAAACCTATAATCACGCACACACATTACAGTGTGTTAATTCGTAAAATTTAGACTGAAAAGTAAAATGAAAAACTTGTAAAACATGAAAAGTATTAGTAGTGAAATTTTATAGAGGTAAATTTATAAAAAAGTAAAATTATCAGGGTTAAAAGTAAAAAAAATTTAGATTATAAGCTTCAAAAGTGAGTACAACCCATTAAGCATAAGATACCACCCATAACGGACACAAAATTGGTAATTAGTAATATATATAATTGTATATGAAATTCAATATTTTCCCAAGATTTGGAATTCAAAGTGATTGAAATATTGACGGATAATCGCCGATACATACCACTAACCGCCGCCACCGTCACCACCGACAATCGACCACGACCACCAACCACACTTGTTGCCGAAAACCGGTCTTTACCCTGCCGCCGTCACCAACCGATCACGCCCGAATCCAAGAACCAACAATCGCATCAAGCGTCTATAACCGACGCGAGTTGGCAATGATGATCTGTGGAGACAGGTGTTTGTAGGCGGCTGGCGGCCATCGGAGGTGGCATTCGGCGGCGGAAACGGTAAGAGGCGGCGGCAGAGAGAATACAAAAATCTAATTCAAGCATAAAGTGTTTTTTATTTGGAATATTTATCACTTAAGGATGTAATTTAATTTTTGAGAAAAGGGCAAGAAGAGAAGGCAAAGATGTCCGTTAATGTTCATCAATTTATTGAGATACCAGTTAAAAATGTTTGTTTCAAATCATTTAGTGAATCTAATACTTAGCCGCTATCTTAACTATTTATTGAAACCCTAAAGTTCATGTAAATTTATGATATACTAATTATCAAGTTTATAAGAAATTAAAGGTTGTATTTTAAATTTGGTGGGTTGTATTCACTTTGGTATTTTAATTTTTAATTTTTTTAAGTTTTAACATCAAAACTTTTACATCTTTTACAATTTAACGTCTATGAATTTTCACTTTCCATTGTACTCTTATACTTTTCACATATTTACAAGTTTTTCATTTTATGTTTCGGCCTAAATTTTATGAGTTAACACACTAGAACGTGTGCGCGTGATTTTAGGTTACGCTTATTTTTTCCCCTTTAACGTTCTGTCACAACGCTCGAGTACTAGATCAACATAGTTATTTTTTTAATGTTTTACGTTTCATGTGTGTCGTTTAACGTTTTTACTTCTACTTTTCCGTTCGGTTTTATGTTTTTTCGTTTTTATTTCTTTTTATAATACGAGTTTTCGGGTTTTGGTGGTTGGTAACGGTAGTATGACATTTTTGCTACTTGATATGATTTTACGCTCCCACCGCAACGCGAGAGGCTTAATACTAGTTATATATAATACTAGCTTTAGTAACCCCGTGTATTACACGGGTTGAAAAATAAAATATAAATAAAATCAAAATTATTAATTATAAAATAATAGAGTAAGTTATTATATGATTGAAATTATACACGAGTAACAACTATAAGTAATAAAATAATAATATGAAAATTTTATTTTTATTTTTTGTTTTTTTCAAAGATAAATTAAACATTTTTTTTAAAATAATGTTTTAAAAAAATTTCATTTATAAAAAAATTCTTACTATAACTTCTTATTTTAATTATTTTTGTTTAATAAAAAATTACTTAAGAAACCAATTTTGAAATATTACATAAAAACAATTTATTTTCTTTTTGAAAAAAATATTTTATAAAAAAACTATCTTTATAGAAATAGCATTAATAGAAAAATTATCTTTCTTATTATTATTAAAAAGCTAATTATAATGTAAAAATAAATAGATAATATTATTAATAATTAATATGGTTATTTAATAGGATAGAGAAACAGAAAAAGTTTGATGAGTCGAATGTGGTGATGATAAGTGTCACACACAATTACCCTTTTATTAGAAAGATTGAAATTTTACGTTAGATGCTACAGTCAAATGCTACGGTAACTATTTATTTTTATTTTTATTTTTATTTTATTAGTAGTTTAATATATAGTAGAGAGGACTTCTAATCAAGTGCGTTACTTGGTTTAGTGGTTGATGCTTTATAATTTAATCCAATGACCCATGTTCTAATCTAGGCAACGTTAGCGTTTTACAGTTTTCCTTTTTTTGTTTGTTTTTTATTAACTAAATAATAAAGTTACTCAAACACATTGATATGGAGCTTGTAACAATGTTCAAAACACAAGCAAGTAATTTCATATAAGCTAGAACTAGATCATGTGCGATGCGTGATGAACAACATTTGGTATCGTCTTTCTCTAAATTGTCGGTTGAATGATGTTAGTGATTGTAGGGATGAAAACAAATAAAGATGTTGAGTCAGTAAAATGAAGTTGGCCACCATTGATTACACTTAAATGGTTAGATCGATTGGTGTTCACCTACGATGATAAAAGATGAGGAGAAAGATCCGAATTGTACACAAGTAAGAGAATTATTACTATGTTACAAAAAAAACCCCGCAAAAATGCACGAGGTCTAAATTCTAGTTATATTAATTCAAGTATTTTTGGATGTGTGTTTGATTATTATGACTTGATGAAACATAAATAGAGATGGTGAGTTGGTTTAACGTATCGATTGCACTGGAATGGTTAAGGCAATTGGTGTTCACCAACTTTGATGAAAAAAAAGAAAGAGAAGAATTATCATAATCTTAAACGAATAAGACAATCACCCTATTAAAAAAACCCACAATAATGTGTGCGGGGGTTCAAATCCTAAAAGGCGAAGGGTTTGGAATATCAAGTGTGCCCCAAGTGTAAACCCTTACCAAGAGCATTCACAGTAGGTTTCTCATTTTATGCGAGTGTGCGTCTTATATTTTAAAGGATAATTGATAGTGGTTGTGAGTGAAAGAGGGATAATATTTATGGAGGTTGTACCGTGATTTCTCATATTTGAAAAAATATAATAAATCATGATACAATCCCTATAAATTTTTTAATATTTTTAAAAATGATTGAGTAAAAAAAAGAGAAAAGATAATAGTAAAAGTATTAAAAATTATTATTTAATTGAAAAATATAGTAAAAAATATAATGTTTTAATGTAAGTATAAGGATAAGATTGAGAAAGCTAGTGTGAATGTTGTTAAAGATGTGATGTATTCGGAAAATCTTAATGACCATGTGAATCTCCTTTGGGCTCACTCTAGAAGATACATTTCTTTCAACTGGGCTGGGCCCAAAAACCCTGTTGTAAAGGCCTGCTTGTCAAACAAGACCAAGCTGATCAATTGGACCAACATGAAATGCCCTCAGGCTACACATGGGCAAACCTGGTTTTGGGCCGGACCCGGAATCGGGTTCAAACCGGGTTTGGTCCGGTCGGTTTTTTTTGTAATCGGGTATGGGTGAACCCGGGTTCAGGTACGGGTCGGGTTGGGCAAACTTAAAACCCTACCCGGCCTATCCGGTTAGGGTCGGGTCCAGAACCGGGTACAACCGGGTTTTTTTTACTATTATAATTGCTATTAATATTAATATTATTAGTAGTATTATTATTATTATGATTGCTATTACTATTATTATTATTATTACAATTATTATTATTATTATTATTATTATAACAACATTAAAAAAACATTTATAACTCATTAATTTATTATTTATTTATTAAAATAACTTAAAAAATACATTAACGAATCAATAACTAATCGACTATTTTCTTCGAGAGGCTTCATCAAATGCTAATTCTTCGTCAGATATACCAGAAGATACTCCTTCTTCTACCTCTTCATCGTGTACTTTACATTCGATTGCAATTTTGTCTTCAAGATTTGTTTTGTCTTGTATACGATCCATCGCGTCTAAGTGGTCTTTTAAACAAATGCACATCTCCACCGCTTCCGGAGTTAATCTTGTTCTCCGTAATGATAATACCCTGCCACTAAGAGAAAACGCAGACTCCGAAGCTACCGTAGAAGCTTTGACGCTTAGTAAATCACGGGTCATAGCGGAAAGAATTGAAAATTGGAATTCTTTTCCTTTCCACCAAACCAAAATATCAAATGCATGATAACCTTGAGTACTCATAGTTGAAATAAAATTCGTCGTACTATATATACCAAGTTCGCTTGTTGGGGCGTTACCCCTTTGACGTTTAGCCGTCACATCCCGAACAACATTCAACATAGTCATAACGGGGTCTTTAAACGAGGTACTAGCACTTGAGGTTGATTCTCTTTGCGTAGTTATATTTACATTAGGTCCATATTTATTTAAATAAAAATTATAAATAATTTTCAAACTTTTATTAAAAACTTCTTTTGCCTCGGTTGAAAAATTGGGATTTTCGTCATGTATATCCAAATTGTCATTTATCTCGTCTATTAAACATTCTACCCCCGCAACATTTAAAAAAGGATTTAAAGCAGCGGCACAAGTAAAAACGGGTGGTAACTCAAGAAAATATTTTTTAAACTTGTATTTTATTGGTTCTATCATTTCTTTAAACATACTATTTTTATTTTGAAAAATTTTAAAATTCAAAGCCATGAAATATAATTCTTGAAACACCGAATAACTAATGAGATAATAAACTCCCGATAATTTTGTAGTTAAGTTTTTAAACATCTCTAGAAATTCGGATAAATGTTCAATATTTTTCCAACCCAAATCCGGAAATAGGTCGGATTCGCAATTATCCAAAAGACTATTATGAAAAGCTTTTAAAGTGTCTTTTTGTTTTAAAGCACAATCAAACATATGACAAGTCGAATTCCACCTGGTAGGTACATCCCAATTAGGTTCTAAAAATCTAGATTCTGTATCTTTACAAAGTTGTTTATAATCTTGATATCTTTTTCTACTTTTTTTAAAAACGTCGTGTAACATAAATCGAAAAGCTTTTATAAAGCTATCAACAAATGGTACGGATAGACCATCTTGTACTACTAAATTAATAATATGTGCAACACAACGAGTATGAAAAAAATCACCGTTTGCAATCGGAAGATATTTTAATTTTAATTTTTCAACCGCGGTTGTGTTGTTGGAAGCGTTATCAAATGCCATTGAAAATATTTTATTTTGTAAATTAAAAGTAGTTATTACATTATCCAAAAAGTAAAATACTCTCCGGTGTGTGGATACGGAAATAGATCAAATGCAATCGTACGTTTCATCATTTGCCATGAATTGGGATCTACCCAATGAGCGGTGACGCAAAGGTACGATTCGGCCAAACCGTGTGACGCCGACCAAACGTCACTAGTTAAGTTTACACCGGTATTTAAATTTTCAAATAATACAATTAAATCATTTTTGCTTGCTTCCACAATTTTAAACAATAACGTCTAAGTGTAGTACGACTTACGTGAGTGTAACGAGGTTGAAGCGTCTCTCGAATTAAGTTGGTTAACCGAGGGTTGTCGAAGTGATTGAAAGGCAAAGCTTCTTGAATCGCGAACTTTGTCATTCGATCTCGAACTTCATTAACGTTGTAATTAAAGATTCCACCGCCTTCACTCAATTGTGTTTGTTGCGAATCCGGATTACTTTTCAACGACTTACAAAACTTCTTGCTAATGTGTTTGTTTAAAGTCGTGTTAGAATCATTAGCAAGTAAAGCTCCACAAAACTTGCACCGAGCCTTTACAGATCCGTCACTCAACTCAACCATATCCCAATTGCACCAAACATCCATGTTACGATTGTGTGGAAGAACACGAACGACGGTTGGAGAGTTCGATGAACCTTGACCAACGGAAGATTAAGAGTGAGTCATATTGAGATTTTAGAATAAACGAGAGTAAACGAGAGTATTGTTTGCGTTTTTTGCGTATGTTTTTTTGTGTTTGAAGTTTGGGTACCTTACCATATCAACCCACACCTATTTATATTTATTTTAGAGGCAAAAACAACAAAAAAAGGTCAAATTTCGTCCCCAACGGCTAGAAAAAAAAACGGTCGAAACCGGGTCCAACCCGGGTTCAACCGGTTCGGGTCCGGTTCCGGGTCGGGTTCGGTTCCTATAATTTCCAAACACCCCAAACCGGGTTGAAACCGCCGGTTTTTTCCGGGTACGAACCGGGTACGCCCGGTATCGGGTTGTACCCGGACCCGGGTCCGGTTCGAGTACACCGGGTCGGGTCTGTACCCGGTTTTTATGTGCAAGTCTACCTCAGGCTATTGTGGGCCCATAAGTAAAAGCTCAAAGAATTCTTTATTCGTGAAGCGACCATGCATCACTAATTGGGTCAGAAAGCAATTAACATCTTTCTTTGGGCCTACTTGTTTTGTGTTGGATCATATTCATATTAATTTGGATATTTTATGGGCTGATACAAATCAAACTCTATTCTTTTGATTGGGCCCAATGGCATGAGGTAAGAACTAAGAAATATAAAGGTCGGATATTTTAGGTCATGGATTTGACCCCGACTCTAGAAGGTAATTTTTTAAAACGGTTCGGGGTTTTTTGTTCCTAATTTTCCTCCAAACTGAGTTTATTTCACACCTCTAACCCGATGTACGAGATACTCTTCAAGAACGCGCAACGCTATAAACTTTAGCCATTCCAAATCATGATTGAATATATGTCACTGAAGTTGAGGAATGTTAGTTTGTTTAAAAACATATACCAATTTGTTATCTTGAGATTTATATGTTTGTTGGGCTTTTGTTTAGCACACAATGTTTCTAAAAACATAAGTATTATTGAAGTAGGGGAATCGTAGTTTGTTTAAAAACATTAGCCAAGATATCATACGTTGTCAAGTTAAAGAACGTCTCTAATTCATGTTCTTGGTGGTGGCATCTATGCTCCAATGGATCATTTTTGCCCCTTAGGAAACCGTTACTTTACAAAAATATAAGCCATGTTGTTTAAAAACACTTCAAACAATTTATTAGTTATATTATCACTAAAACAACGAAACGATATTCCTTGGCATTAGACTAACAATATATATAATGATTAGTGCATAAAAACTTAAGATAAGTCAATGATTTTTTTTAAAAACTGTGAAACTACGAAAGATCGACATCAGAATTTAAGAAGTTGCTTATTACACCCTTCCTGAAAAAAAAAACACCAACTTTTTTTGTTGCCTCCGGGAACTTTTTTTTTTAATTTATTTAATTAATCAGCACCTCACATTAAATTTTAAGAAAAATAAAGGAGTTCATGGAACGTTTCTAGATAGACTACACTGAGCTACTTCATATGTAGAATGATTATTGCAACTTAACGAAATTATCACTTTTTGTGTACTTATCAAAAACTCATTATAATTTTAACTTGAGTTAATTTTAATTTTGCTCCTCAAGTTTTGATAAAAGTAACTATTCTACTCTAAAAGATTAAAAATACTCTAAAAATTTCATAACTTGTTTTAATTTTAACCCAAAAGCTTCATTATTTTGGATTTAAATTAAAACAAGTAATGAAACTTTTGAATTTTAATTGAAACAAATAATAAAACATTTAAAGGTAAATTGATATTTTAATATTTTATAGAAAATTAGTTATTTTGATCAAACATCAGAAAGGAAAACCGAACTTAACTTTTTAACTTAATATCATTTAGAAAAAAATAATCCAGATTGAGTACTTATAAGCATTACCTCATGCTGAAGTAGAGGCCAGGTCTCTAATCCTAGTCCTTGGATAAATTTTTTTAATATGTATTTTACATGAAAAGCAGCCTTACCTGTAAAAGTGGCCCTGCTAGGGGAGGCACTGAGAACAGTTTCTTTTTAGCATCAGATTTTTCTCTCCAAATAACTGTAACAGTGACTTAACTTCATTGAATACAGAACTAAAATCAAATGATTTTTCTGTAAGTTCACAAATAAACAAATAGCTGAGGCAAGATCATTAATAAAATAAAATAAAAAACTATGAGAGCAATCACTTACATAACATTCTTCAAAATTTGGCTTCAAAAGGGTTCAAGATTTGAGAAAACATGTGTATTATATAATATATACATATAAACAAGAAAACTTATTGTCAAAAATAATGCAGTGAATTCAAGAACTAAAACTTGGCAGAGTGTATAAAAATAACTCACAGAAAGGAGGATGAAAAATCAAAAAAAAAAACAAAAAAACAAAGCCAAAATCATTGAAAATACAATGCTCAACGTAAACAACTTCATCAAGAAAGCAATCCATGATACCACAGCAACCTAAGTACACCCAAACAATACATGCAAAGTACAAGCCTCAAAGTACAAAACATGTTGAAATAGGTTTTTAGGTGTTCTAGTAACAGGATTGCAATTTCTCGCATGTGTGTTTAGTCTTGCAAACAACATATAAAACTATGAAACTGAAATCTATTTAAGTAACTTAGGAAGATGAGAACAAAAGTAACCGAAAAGCAAAAGATCAAAACTAGAGGAACATTTGAGGAAAAAGCATAATAACAACTATGAATGAAAATTTTATAAAGGGAAAAGATAAAACATTTATAAAAAAAGTCAAAATCATTAGAAAAAAATGAACATGAATAGAAAGAACATTATCAAGAAAAGCACTCACGATACCATAACAACCTACACACACCCAATCAACCGTTAAGCACAAGCCTCAAAGTACAAAACAAGTTGAAATGGGTGGTTTTAAGGTGTTCGGGTAATAAGATTGCCAGTTCTTGAATATGAGCTTAGTATTGATCGCAAAACACCATATATAAAACTGTCAAACCACAAATATATTAAAAAATATTAAAAAAGGATAAGAACATAGGCAACAAAATTAAGTAAAAGATCATGATCAAACAAAGTAAAAGAATTCAAGAACAAAAACTTTCAGATCAACTCCACATGATGACCATCGTTTAACAGAGCAAAGATCGTCTTTTAACTAATAAAAGGCACAAAAAGAGTACAATGATCGAAAGCTGATGTTACTTAAGTGCATAGTGATATAATGATAGGTCATAGTTCCCTGAGTTTGCAATTAACACATATTAACACATGATCACTTTCTACATACCAACAAAAAAGCATTGATCTTCAAAAGCAACAGGGCATAGTTCCCTAAAATTTCCAATTAGCAACACACAACATGAAGTAAAGTTCACCGTTAACATCTAAGCATACCTGTGTAATCTCACTAGCTAGGGTGAAGAACAGATGTTGGATGAATCATGATGGCTGAAACGTACATAAGTAGATAGATTTTACCTTAGAGATCGAACAGGAGAGAGTCTCATTATTATGATTAATCGGTCTCTTGTTCTGTGTGGAACCAAGCACAACCTTCATCTTCAAGTTCTTCCTACAAAATCTCAAAGATCACAGAAAATTAGGGTTCTTAAGTCAACAAGACCGTTGGGTTTCTTTGACAAACGTGTTTTCTTTACTTCTTCTCCAATTAAAATACCTTTATTTTTGTCAAAGATTTAATGTGTATTTTTGAACTGAAATTTTATGTATACTTTAAATTTAGTATTGTATGATTCATTATTAGTTTATATTATTTATTTTTGTGTTTGTAAATATCTTATTGATAGATTTTAAAAAAAAAATTTGATTCCTCGTATTAAATAGTTAATACTAATTAGCACCCACTCAGTTTAGCAATTAAATTTTAATAACAATAAATTTAATAACTTATAATTGGTGAAACTATAATTAATATCAATATGGATAAACCTAGTTGACGTCATCGAGTCATCTTGAGAAGTTTGTTGCTAAAATAGATAGATAAGCATTATATTGAGATGAAACTACTTAAAAAAAACAATTGTTAATTGTCATCATTGTTGGTGTGATTAGGGGCGGAGCATCATAGGGGCCGGGAGACCCGCCGTCCCCTCTATTTTTCCGTCCATAGTGTTAAATTTAGCCCGAAAGTGTAAATTTTTTGCTTGAAAGTGTAAATTTTTTGCACGGTAGTATAAATTTTTACATAAATATCGAGTTCGCCCCCCATAAAAAAAATTAATTTCGCCCCCGCCCCCTCCTTACGAAATAGTTCAAGCTCCGCAACTGGGTGTGATTGTAGCTCGGCTAAGCCTTAAAGTGGAAGACATCTCTAGTAAGTTACACAAGGCACTTGGTGTCTTAACTTTCATAACATAACTAAATTTAACACAATTTTAAATAGATAAGTATAATATCATAGTTGGATTTGAGCATTTTAGCAATTGCTACTACCAATGTGGGTGGGTTTACAAACTCAGCTGGCGACATCAACGTGAAAGGTGGGGGCCATCACAAATGGATATTTTTCAATAGGATGAACTTGATTTGGGTTTGAAGAAAATAAGAGTTGTAAAAGTACTCGAATACTCATCGAAAACTTCAATATTCAAGTAAGAGTTTGTAAACGAATGGTTTATCATTTTATTGTAGACAAACGAAAACGAAAGAGATCAAAAACAAGAAAATCAGTGAACGTGAAAATATATCAACATAATATATATATATATATATATATATATATATATATATAATATATATATATATATGTATTTATAGAGAACTATATCACAAATTATGACATTTTATATATTTGATTGGATTAGATAGTGTTAAGAGTTTTTTGTTGATAGGTTCTATTAAAAAAATCATGAAACCAACCAAAATATGCTGTGTATCGAGTTTATTAAAAGATTTGTGACAACCCTTGGTTGATAGAGCAAGCAGTTCCTAAGCATTAGTTGAAAAATCAGTATTTTTTATTTTTTTCTTGTTCAGATAGTAACCAGTACTTCTCATTTAGCTCAACCATGGGAATGGTGTTATTCATTAGCAAGGAGCACGGAAAAAAACAATAAAAAGATAAACATTATCTATTTATATAAAAGATGAACCTTAGTTATGGTATTAACGACAGTTTAAGTATTTCAATAAACAGACCTTCTACATGTGGTATATCTATACATGTGGTATATCTAGACATCGGTTTAAACATAAACCTCAGAATGACAAAGATAGAAAGGAGGAATTGTTAAGGAAGACGATGGTGCTTCGTGGTTTGGACGACGACGATGCATCCTGTTCATCCCACAAATAAGGTTTAGCAAAAGTTGAATCGATTCCAATGGCTTCCGAACATAGACAAAAAACGGAATTTTCAATTAGCTTAAACCTAAATCGGAGAATAAGGTTTGGGTGTCATCTGCGTCTCTCCATCGAAGTAAGAAAATCCATTTATTATACAAATCGAGTCTTTTTGTATGATGTTTTTACAACTACGCTCTCTAATTGGTTTGTGATTTTGGGGTTTGGGCTTTTGTTGTTTTATTGTTATTTTTTATTTTTTTGTCTTCGATTAATGGTTGTAATGTTTTTTTATCTATATGCACACATATAAAGGATAAAAATTAAAATCATAAGTACATTAAAGGCAAACATTATCCTGTATATTAAAATGCAACTTTTTAGCCACAATTGTTATTTTGATATTTAATGGGTATTGTCGTACAAGCCATGCTGGTGCAGGAGGATCTTTCTTCCCGTAGGGATGTTAAAAATATTTGAATTCGAATTTGAATTTGAAAGAATCGAAAATTCGAACTTCGGATATATGAAATTTCGGATTCTGATTCGAAAGTGATACTGGAAATTTTGGATATCCGAAATATCCAAAACATGTTTATAAAAATTTAAATATATTAAATATTAATTAAATATTATGAATATTTTTAGATATTTTGAATATTTTAATAAAAACTATGGATATAAAAAACTACAATAAAAATTAATATATATATATTTTTAAATTTATTAATAATACAAATTTTCTAATTAGGATACCCGAATCTAAATCCGAAATTCGGATTAATTCAATATCCGAAATTTCGGATTCGGATAGTGAAATCCACTATCCGAAAGTTCGGATTAATTCGGATATTCGGATATCCGAAATTTCGGATTCGGATTGAAATCCACTATCCGGAATTTTGGATTCGGATAATAAAATCCACTATCCGAAAATTGAACACCCCTATTCCCGGTACAACCACACCAACACACGTCTTCCCACCTAAACCAAATGAGTGTTCTTTATGTCAATTACGAAAATGGTGAATCAAATCTTTTGTTGAAAGGATATGAGCTCACATGAAATTTATCTAAATAAGGATGTATATAAAAAAAATTCTAAAACAGTTTTTTGTATATTAAGAACTAGGTTTGTGTGTTGATGATACATGTTAATGCATAGTGTTATTTATGCATTAGAAAATTATGATATAGGAACTGGATTTGGGCATTTTACAAGCTACTATGGATGTGTATGTGTTACAGTAGTTCATGTGATGTCGAATTTGATGCTCCCAAATCACGTCTAAAAGTAACAAAGATTTCATATATTTCATTGATGCGCTTTTAATAATTTGAAGAACATTTGTTAGTTGTTTAGATTTGTTCGTATTTAAAAACCACTATTGTCTTTAAAGATGTTTTTTAACATACCTCAACCTACCGCATTAGTATATTTTTACCTCCCATCTTTTTCAACTACTCATATTTCATTGGTCTCATTGGTGAAATAAGTCTCATTGACGGGGTGTTAATTAGAAGTGTTAAAAAATATTCGAATTCGAAACGGTATCCGAAACATCCAAAATTCTGAAATCGGATATCTGAAATTTCGGATTCGGATTCGGATAGTGATTTTGAGAATTTTCAGATATTTCGGATATTCAAAATATCCAAAATATTTTGTATAACAATTTAAAAATATTAAATATCCAAAATATTTCGGCTATTTTTAGATATTTTAATAAAAACTTCGGATATATGAAAAAATTTCAATAAAAATTATTATATTTTTATAAAATTTATTAGGTAATACAATTTCTTTTTTTAATTTTGGATATCCGAAAGGATATCTGAATCAGAATCTGAAATTTCGGATTTAAATAGTAAAATCCACTATCCAAGTGCAATTAATTATCATTTTGTTTGTATCCAAGTGTAATTAATATTAATATGTATTAATTATTATATAGATTATGTACATGTGTGGAAAGAGTCTTACAGTACTATTCTTTAAACAAAAAATACGGTTAAAACAATCCACTAGCTTTCATTCACAGCTTGTAACTGGAATAACCATTAATATTCTTGCGGATAGTTGCAATTTCTCAAGAGAAAGGCCAAAAAGGAAGCTTTTTAGACAACAAAATTGTAAATCTGACATTTCAAAGTTATAGAAAAGTCAATCCCTTTGGACTTCTCTGAACTCTTACATATTTAGTCAATTTTTTAGTATCTAAAGAAGACATAGAGAGGCTGCGATTAGCCCTGAAGACATTATTCGACGGAGAGAACAACACATAATGTCGAATGATACGTTGACTTGGTTGACCGCTGCACTTGCACCAGATCAGCAGTATGTATTACCCACATATTCTGTTGATACAAACATTCATTGCAGTCCAACAGGATTCAACAGATTTCTTGAAAAATGTTGGAAATACTAGTAGAATCTACAAAAATGAAAGAAAGACTATATCAGCAAGAAATTCAAGAAATTGGTTAGAGGTGCTTAAGAATATACAGATAAACAGCATAAAAGATTTATTGTATCATGAAGGAAAGCTGACATCATTCAGTTTCGGTGCAGGTAGTCTTTTATAAACTTTTCTCGTGTTTTATGACCATATATATTGCTTCGAACTTTCTTAATCAAAATGTTAATGCCCACTGTCATCTTCTACCAATTTTGTTACACCCGATAACCAAACACATTCAAACACCACCTTAAATATGTTTTCGTGTTCTTTTGAAAGTTAACAATAATTACTATATGCACCTGGATCACCTGTTACAATTGAAATCAGAAGTGAATCAAAGAAAAAAAAAACAACGGAATTTCAAGAAAACTTGTATACCAAAAAAATGGTTCCACCTGGCACCAATTTCCTCAACTAGCACAGGCTCGTACAGTACTAGCTGTTGTCACTTTATTGGTTGTACATCATTCATTTTCTTCATTTCCGAAAACAACTTGAGAGAATTAGCATATTTTACGTTCTGTGAGTACCCAGATATATATCATAGCAGTCCAAGAAAAGGCATTTCTAAAGGCATCAGAATGCTTCACCAGCAAATGATATTGCATTTAACAATCTCACTGAATTATTCTGCATTATCATAAGCAATCTATAAGAAAAATGAATCCCCATACACATAAGTGAAATACTGAATTCAAATAAAAATACCTTCATATAAAAACAGCAGCAGTTTTGTTATGATAAACAGCACATGTAATATTGGCATCTAAGAAGCTGAGTTGACCAACACTGAATCCATAATAATATCTCCCTTCTTACTAACATTACTACCAAACTTGGTCACAAGAAGTTGCCAAACATCTGAATCAATCATTTGTCCACTCATATCCATATCAAGTACTTTCATTACTCCCACTTCGTCCCCTGTTTCACACAGACCGGTGAGTAATATAGAGTAAGTGCTTTTATTTGGCACGCACTTTTTATCCAACATCTCCTCTAAAATCTTAATCCCTTCCTTCGCATTACCACCTTTACAAAACCCTTTAATTAACATATTGTATGTAAATGCATTGGGAGCACATCCCTTTTCCACCATATCATCCCATAACCTACCAGCCTCACACAACTCTCCCATTTCGCACATACCACCAATCAGTGTATTATACGTTAAAACACTCGGAATTGAACTCTTTTCGAATTCATCAAACAGCTTCCTAGCTTCCCAAATCTTCCCTTTTTTACACAACCAATGTATAAGTGTACTTGATATCGCATTATCAGGAGTACAATTCTTCCTCAAAAGCTTTTTCCATAGATCACATGCATCCTCAACTTTCCCATCTTCACACAATGCATCAATCAATCTACAACAAAGAGCAGAGGCTGGCACATACTTCTTCTCAAACATATCATCTAACAGCTTTAAAGCTTCAACAGTTTTTCTCTCTTTACAAAAGGCTTCAATCATAACCCCATAAGTAACATCATTTGGGTCCACTTTAATATCCTCCATATCATCCATTACTCTCACGGCATCAATCAACCTCCCTTGCTTACAAAACCCATCCATTAAAATTGTGTAAGTTGTCGCATCAGGAATCCACCCTCTATCAAGAATCTGATCAAACATCTTCTTTGCACTGACCATGTCTCCGTTTGAAACATAAGCTCCTAATATAGTAGTGTAACTCACGACATTTGGCACCATTCCCATTGCTGGCATTTCATCTAACACCTTAAGCGCACCTTCAATGTCACCTTTTTTACAAAATGCTTTTAAAAGAATGTTACAAGTGAACACATTTGGTATGATATTAAACTTCCTTCGACTATTTTTGAACAAAGCATGCACCAACTCGTATTTTCTGTTCTGAATCAAGACATTTAAAAGGGTGTTTAAAGACCGTACAGATTTTGTGACACCAAAGTCCTCAATCCGCAAAAATATGCGTAAAGAGTCTTTAGGACGGCTGGCAAGTCCATAATTACGCAAGACATCGATGAACAGATTCTCCCCACACTTGATGCCTGATTTTTGTAACTGGGAAAGAAGGGTTTCAACCGGTTCAAAGGCTCGAGCACGAGAGAGCTTGTGGATAATGGAGTGGTAGGTTTCATAGTTATGTTCAAATCCTGGGTGGTAGTTACCGGCGTGGTAAAAGATTTGGAGGGCGAGGTCGAGGTTTTGCTGGCGGGTGATGATGGATGCAACACGTTTAGGGTAGAGCTTTTCGGGCCAAGTTTGATCGGGGGAGTTACTTTGTAGGATTTGAGGAGTTGGGATTTGGATTTAATGGTGGAGAGGCGATGGTGGGACGGGTGGGCGGCAAAAGGATCTACAGAAGAATTACTAGTGGAGTAGTGGCGTAGATGATGGATTTTTCTAGTTTTCTTTGAGATTTGGGAGCCCATCATAATCTTCATTGGTTCTATCTTCTGTATGTCACAACTATAAAATCAAACAACATAGAAGCATAGATATCACAATAGCATGGCCCATTCAAAGGTGACATGAAACAATGTATCTCATAAATCAAACATGTTTGTAACCATTCCATAATCTATTTTTAGCTAAGGTAAATTTTTTTTCCTTTTGGCAAACAAAAGTGTTTGTTGATATGCCATATGTAATTCGAATTTAATGAGCTCCAAACACTGTATGTGTACATAAGTCATAATTTGCATCTTCCTAACCTAATTTGACACCACATAAGCAAAACAATTCAAAAATTACTTTGGTTTGAATACAGAGAGAACAATCAAGCAACAAAGCAAAGTAGATAAGTGCTGACTAATTGCATCAATCAATAAGAAATCAAAACCCTTGACTTGATTACTTCTTAAAAAACAGGGGCCTTTTAGAATATCTAATGATACATTAGTGATTCACTTAAAGCTTCTCGTTTAATCTCACTTAAAGCAGGGGCCTTGCTGAAACATTAATTTAATATCTCCTTTGACAAAACAGTAGCATAAGACTTCACAAAAGCATCCTACTTGACAAACTTAAGGATTGCACGAACGAACAACATCAGTAAATGTAAATCACAAAATCAGTAAACAAAAAGTCTAATTCGCAAATGAATAAAGAAGCCTAATTCATAACCTAGATAACATAGTAATCCGCAAAAGAAGCGTAATTAACAAATGCCAAATAGCAGAACAAGTCCAAAAAAGCAGAACACTAATTGCTAGATTTAAGCAAAACAAAATACGTAGAAATTACCTTCCAATTACTAAATTTAAGTGATTGAAATTAGTTACGATAGCAGAACAGTTAAACTTGAAACCCAATTCGATAAGCAAAACAAAATGCTTACATATGACCACCAAATGGATAATGAGATTGAAACACTAACCTCAGTAAAACTCAATATGTTAAGCTTGAAACCCAGTTCGACTGTTGTTTGCTCGATTGAACACAACAGATTGAGGAACACGAACCTGTTGGCTAAAGTCCTGCTGAAATCGGCGGTTAGAGCCAATTGATGACAGAAGAATCGAGAGAATGAAGAATCTAATTGATAGAAAAACGACCGATGAGGTTCAAGATACCAGAGTTTTTTCTTTTTTTTAGAACCCTAAAATACTGAAGCCGATGAAATAGACGACAACCAATGAACGGGAGGACAACGGGCCTTGTGATCTCTTGTTGTGGGCCTATGCGACAGTAAACAACCAGATGGCCCATATATATATATATATATATATATATATATATATATATATATATATACATACTGATTCTGAGCTGATTCTACACACCCGTTGATGACATTTAGTGTGTGTATTTTTGGTGATTAGTAGAATGTTCATACCAAATAAGTTGAGGGTTGATTGATTGGGTTTTTTCTGATGTTTTCTACAACATTTCATAAAAGTAGTATGGATATTTCAATTAGGGTTTCTGAGTTAGATTTATGAAAAGCTAATAGATTAGTAATGATTGTTTTAAGTTCATCTCTATCATTCTAGATTCAGTTAATTAGGATAGAGTCAGAGTGCCTGCATATGGTTAATGGTTGGACAACACAAGATGTTTTAAACCCCATGAATTTATTTCAAATATGTATGGTACTATAATTAACGTAGTGAACACTTGAATATGAAATCAATAACAAGAAGGTGAGCTTGATGTTTACTCTTGTTACTTAAGATAAGCAGATCTGCAAACATATTAGCTGCTGCAGCAACAAGGATTAAAAGTATTATTTTCTCTTTAGTTGTCATCCCTGAAATTAAAAGTATTATTTTCTCTTTAGCAACAAGGATTAAAAGTATTATTTTCTCTTTACCTGCTGCAAACATATTGCCCCCAAATCCTGTATGTTTCTCTTTAGTTGTCATCCCTGAAATTAAAAGTATTATTTTCTCTATTTTGGAACCATCATGCTGGCCAATGGAACATGTCATGTGTGTATTGGTTGTCGATGTTAGGCTACTTTTGATTTAGTTAAATTTTGTTGGCCCAATTGTAACGTATTATTTAGTACAAAATTTGTGTTAATCTTGCTCTAAATTGATCGGGCGTATTTGTATATATGTTTTTTTGAAATAATAAAGATTTGTTGTTGAATTAGGTGCTCAGGTAAATTTATGGTTGTTAACTTTATTGGAATTTCTTAGTGCAAAGGGGCTTTAATTTTTTTATATTTTAAGCACATGTTAGGAATAGGTATGGAAGTTCAGGACACATCATTAACGATTTTACTATTCTTTTATAAATAGAGACTTATATTTGATATAGGAGAAATAAGCTTTTTTGTATACTTTTGTGAGTTGTTTTGATCAGTTTGTTTGGTAGAACATTAAGGTGAATGGTTGATTAAATTACATTTATATATGATCATGAATTATCCCAAACTAATTTGGTAGGCTTATGATAGTGTAATGCACATTTATATATTTAAATGAGTAGACGTTGCTATTTTCTTTTCTAAAGAAAATAACAATGAAATAGAACACAATTTACAGAAGCCAAAGCTCAGTCTAGAAATATATGCAACTGAAATAAACTACAGAGACAATTTACTAACTGATCCACTGTTTGACTTTCCTTGCTGGTATTTTAGACAGTTGCTCTATACCTATGAGATTTAGATTAAAGAAAAAGTCAAAGATAATTTTCTGCTGACTTTAAGAGGTACTGAATGGAATTCAGAAAGAGAACCACTTTTAAAATGTTTCATGACGATTGATCATTGTTGAACTTGTAATTGCATTGCAGTGGTAAAACGCTATATGTACATGATTGCAAGGATGTTGGGAAAACATGAATAGACTTTAGTTAAGAGCATGAGTCAAGTTGAGATTTGGTTTGAGGTCGAATGTCAAGATACACCCATAGTTGAGCCGAAAGCAATTATTCCAAACTAATTTGGCAGGCTTATGATAGTGTAATGGACATTTATATATTTAAATGAGTAGACGTTGCTATTTTCTTTTCTAAAGAAATAATAATAAAATTCTTAAGTTGTTTTTTGCTGTTTCTATATGCTATTGTGTTGTTTAGGGAAAGTTTTCTTAAGTTTTTTGCTGTTTGTATATGATGAATTGGGTTTAGGGATTAAAATGTTTTTTTTTACTGTTTGTATATGCTATGTGTTGCTTGGGGATTGCAGGACATAGCAATTGCAGCATCTGGGAAGAGCTTCTGCAGGTAAGTTTAATCTCCAAAGTTGCTCTTATAGATTTTGTTACACTATAAAAATTGAAGACACTAAAAAATTGAAGACATAGCAATTGTTACACACGTATAAATAAACGCGGGAAAACTTTTATATAATTCTATTTTTTTTATTTGTATTGACAGTGCAAGGTCATTGCTATTGTATTTGGGAAGAGTTTGTGCAGGTAAATAATTAGTATATTACATTTTATTGCTGGTATTTCGTTCATAATTTCACACTTAGTATTTTTGTAAATAATTAGTACAACTAGGACTACGACTCCTTTTTTGTTCTTTTAAACTATGTATAGTACTCCTTTTTTTGTTCTTTTAAAAATTTATACAAAACCATGCTTTATTGCCTACATCTATTCAGTGTTGACATTTTAGGTTTAAGCTTTACAAATCATGATTTTTGATTGATAGGTACCCCAAAAATATAATCGATATTCTCTAATTTAAACCATCTAAAAGTTAATACTCAAAGTTATACTTTAATATCTACTAATTATCAATATGCAAACTTAACTAAAATCAATTGTCATAACTAAAATAAAAAAGAAATCAATTCATGAATTTGGGTCAAGTGGACATACATCTTATTAGCTGAAACTCATTTCATTAGGTGGAAGAATTTTGGTTAGAAAAGTATCTTTCATTTCTTTCTTTTTTGGGTTAGAAAGAACAATTTGGAACAATTGAATGTTAGTTTAAAGTTCATATAAAAAAAGTTGATAAATTGAATGTTGTTGTCATAGTGAGTGCAGATTGTATGAGTGCAGATTGTATGTGTTGAAGAATGTAGCTTAATGTTTACTCATTAATCATTAGTTTTGTATTTTAGATGACAACTCCTTTATGATGGTTTTGTAAATCTAATCCATTCTAATTATTTATCTGTTTTAACAGTGCAAGGTCATTGCTATTGTATTTGGGAAGAGCTTGTGCAGGTAGAGAATTATTATATTATATTGATTGCTGGTATTTCTTTAATAATTTTAATTGAAAGAGCACCTACTACTTGCATGTTGATATTGTGTTCTTTTTATTTTATTTTTTTTAATTTTACTCAAAGCATATTTGTTGATAATATTTTTTTACCATAAAATTACTAATTATTTTAAATCAAAAGTCTTATACATCGTTTAGGTTTTGATTCGCATTATGAATTTGTCCATTTATGTTTTCGCTTTCCTATTAAAGTTGTTTTGTATTTTAAAGATACGCTTCAAAGCTTGTTTTGCATTGAATTTTATGTATAGATGCACATACACATGTATGCATAGATTCACATATTCATATATGCATATTTTTCCACTTACGAACACAAACAATTTGACTATTGTTGTGTTCGTAAGTGAAAAAATGCATATATGAATATGTGCATCTATACATACATGTGTGTGTGCATCTATACATAAAATTCAATGCAAAACAAGTTTTTACATCTATCTATCTTAACAGATGGATAAGCCCGATTAAGATAACATCTGTCTATCTTAACATTTGTTATAGTTAAAACTTTTACAAAAATGTAACATGTCCAAAAATGTTTTTTTGTCTGTTTATAAAACATATTAGGTTTTGCTTATTTTTCTTTATGAACTAAAATATTTACTAGATTTTAAATCATCCAAAATATAATTAGATTAATAATTAGTTTGAATCACTCCTGTAACATCCTGTATTTTTGCATTATTAAAAAGTTAGCATCGTTACTTCTTGTATGGCCTTGTTTGTCGTTTTGAATCTTTGAGGACTTGTGCTACTTAGTAAACTTATTGTTGGTTAACAAATTTAGTTATTGGTGATTAATAACAAAGTGTTATACAAAACTTAATATTATAATGCTTAAAATGATTGTAACCTTACAATAATAGTTATCAATATTATCAATGGTAATAATAATGCTTAAAATGAATTTAACAAAAAAAAATGTTAATAATAGTAATAATAAGAATTATTATAAAAATAATATCTCTAATAATAATAATAATACTAATAATAACTTTTATAATAATAATAATAATAACAATAATAATAAAAACAATTTTCTTTAAAAACTCAAAGTATGGGGGGTGTTTGGTAATTTTTCAAACTTGTAATCAAAAGTTTAAAACCCATGCGCCCAAACTTCGGGAGTCAATATGTAAACCGCCCAAACTGCAGGGACTGCTGGTGTAAATTATCAAACCAAACCCCCCCCCCCCCCCGATTTTCCGGCTGCCGGCTCCGGCGAGCTCCGGCCGAGCTCCGGCAAGTCTCCAAACCCCATTTTAAAAACCGATTTGATCCAGTTAAACCGCCCCTCGTCTTCGACTATGGGTTTCGAACCCAAACCCAACTCCAAATTTAAATTCCCGCTCGTTTTTTTCAAAACCGAACCCGTGCCTAAACCTTGCCAAAATCCGAATCGAATCTTGCCAATTTCACGAAATTGAATCAAATTAATCATTTCTAAACTTAAAACGCATCCTAAACAATCAATCAATCAATTATAATTACACAATTACAGCTCGAATCTCTCAAATTTGGTAAACGGGAACGCGGTCTCAAAATCAAACGAGTTAAGCTCGAATCCATGAAATCAAACCTATATATTGTGGCCTTTTGGTTCATTGTGGAGTTCCTAAACTCCCTGAACCTCCAATTTCACTAAAAACCTCCTCTATCAAGAAGCCCCAATTCGCGAACACCCGAAGTTTGAGTCGATCTTGAAATCACACAAAGCTTAATCGAAACAGGTAATTAGAACCTGTTATTGACTCGATTTGGTCCAGGGATCAAAAGCCCCATGATTATTTGGGTGTTTAACATCGAATCGGAGGTCAATTTTGACCCTGTTGAACCTAGGGTTCATACAATTTGGGGGAAACCAGAGAGGCAGAGCTTAAATTCAATACAAACCAAAGTGAAACCAAGGCCTTGGCCCTGGTTCACTGGTTCCCGCACTTCATCCCTCCAAGGGAGACCCGGGTTCGAACCCCGGGCAGCCCCTTTCCCCTTTTTCTTTTTATTTTCCTGATTTTTTTTCTACTTTTCTGCACTTCTTTTTAATTATTTAACTTTTTTTTTATTTCTGAAAATTTCTAAAAATAATTTTATAAAATGCAGATTATTCTTTTTATTTTTGTTTAATTAATTTGTGACTAAATGAATTTTTATAAAATACCTTTGTATTTATAATACATTACTGTATTTCAAAAAAAAAAATACAAAAGAGATGTGTGAACATAATACTTGTATATTTATATATATATATATTCAAACAATTAAATTGTTTAGTTATTTATACCTATATATATATATATATATTTTTACATAGCTCTTTATAATAGCTAAATCATTTATTATAATATACAATACTATAAATCGACTAAACGTACAATTAAATCAAGTTGTACTTATTCTTTCTCGCACGCGCAAATAATTATTATTTCAAAGTATAAAAATCCACTCGTTCCATTTATCCGATCGCATTAATACATATAATAGATACGAATATTATTAAATCCTATTAGACCTACAATTAATCATCAAACAAATTATAACGCGCTACTTTATTTCGTTTAGGTGTGTTGTGACGTTTGTGTTGGATCTTATTCGTGGTTATTCTTATTTCATCTTCAAACCCTTATTAACAAGTGAGTTCTTATGCCCCATTTACATATATTTTACACCTTTCGGGGTGAACATGTTGGTTATACAAACATACTCCTACACGCTTTGATACTTATTATGCACGTGCAATTCTTTACATAGTCGTGGTTAATTGAATGTGTTGAGTTATATATGAGATGTGTCATATGTGTGAAATCATTAACTAAATCTAGCCTGGCAAAGTCTTAGATCTTTGGGCCTGACAAGCCTATTTGGTGCTAAAGTCGATGTATTGCCGACTCCTAGGAGCCGTATGCTTGTGCACTAGGGAACCAAATACACTTAGCTAATCATGCTTATTCATATGTTGTTCAGTCAAGGTTTGGTTGTAACTATGCATGTTCTATATACTTGCTTATTCTGTGACCATTGACTAAATTGCCACATTTTTTTGGTATACTTATTGTACTTAAAACCATGAGAACTCACCAACTTGTTAGTTGACCTTATTTTCAACATGTTTCAGGTAATGTGCAAGCTTAAAAGATGATTGAAGGAAATGCTTAAACTTAGGACATGGACTTAGACCTAATAAGAACTTTTGGGATTTCTTACTTATTGTATTGTTGTTTGATTTTGAGACATTGATGTATGTGGTGGTTGAAAACAATTAATTAATGGCATTTACATAGCGTTATGTGGTTGTGAACAATCTTAACCCTCACACTTCGACGTTTCCGCCGTCAAGGTTGGGGTTGGACAGATTGGTATCAGAGCCCATAACTATAGGGATTTAGGTTATTAGAAATGGTGACCTAGACTATAGTTTATGCATGATCCTTATAGAATAGTATTCTTATGAATACATACATATGGTTGCATGCTGCCTAACGCTATGCCTTATGTGCAATGTGATGCTTTAGTATAGGTGCCTTTACTTGCATGAATACATATGGTTACTCGTCTCCCCTAGACTTATCTTAAACGTTGATTCACCCCGACTGTTGCTACTTCTTAAACTTATTCTCGTCGCCGAGTAGAATCTATTGATAGGAATTCTTCAGACTTTATGTCTAATCTTATCAACATCTCATCAAGATTTTGATTCCATGAACCATAGAGCTAGTGTGGTACATAGACACCTGTATCCTGGTTTTCCTGGCAAAAGGCCTTCGGGCTAAGGTAAGCATTTCGTATAAATCCTACGGGACCAGTCATGCTTACCTGGGGATTTCCGGGATGAGTAATAAACTATGGCCATTAAACACTAGTTTTGAGGCAAATGGGTCAATTTATCTTGACGTGTCAACGTCTCCAAATGGTGATGCGTCATCAAATGGAATCACTCCGTATGACTCTTATCCATACTTTAACTGTTCATCCTTACTATTCTTTTAAACCTATCCTAATCCAATTTGTATTTTTCCAGCATGTCTCGTTATCACGGAAACCGAGGAAGATCCGACCGTAAGCTTGCCGCCATGATTGCCCGGCAAATGGCTGCGGTCATCCCGACTATGGTGGCTGAACTCAGCAGCACCATGATTGCAAACGTCACGAACAACAGCAACGGCCAAGGAGAAACTAGTGCAAACCAAGGCCGTAACAACCAGTCGTGCACCTTCAAACACTTCAGTTCATGCAAGCCTCCCAGCTTCAGTGGCAAGGAAGGTGCCACCGGTCTCCTAGAATGGTTTGAAGGGATGGAAAACACCTTCGTCAACTGTGAGTGCCCCGAAGCACTTAAGGTGAGGTATGCCACCAGTATGCTGCAACAAAGGGCCTTAACTTGGTGGAACAGTGAAAAGCGAAACCGAGGTCCCGACGCGATCTTGGCTTTAACTTGGGAGGAGTTCAAGAACATAACCATCGCCAAGTTTTGCCCGAGAAGTGAGATCCAGAAGCTAGAAGAAGAATTCTGGAACTTGAAACAGGATGGCGGGAACCATCTAGCCTATTCTACCCGCCATCACGAGCTGAGCATACTGTTGCCCCACATGGTGGATACTGTTGCCCGTAATGTGGAAAAATTTATCAAGGGGTGCCGCCTCAGATTCAGGATGCCGTTGTGGGTAGCCGACCCGCAACCCTAGAAGAAGCTATTACAATTACTGCACAGCTAACAGAAACCACATCCGGGCAGGCACCATGTCTGCAAAGGGGACCAAGAAGACTGAGAAGACGGTTCCCGAGGAGGGCAAGGGCTAAGGTTGATAACAGGAAAAGGAAGTTTGTACCGGCACGGAACTACGCAGTGGCCGCTCCTAAGCCACCCCAGAGGCAGTGTGTTCCCGGGCTGCACCGGCAGCACAAGTGCCCGTGGCAAGGGCTTATGCAGGTCCTCTACCGTTGTGCAACACATGTAAGTACCATCATCCGGGGAATCTCCCGTGTCGCATCTGCACACTATGCGGCAAGTATGGGCATCTCGTGGCAACGTGTCACCGAGCAATGGGGAACGCAGTGACGGAACAGAACCGGGCCTGCTAAATTGCGGAGAACCGGGTCACTACCGACCCAGTGTGCCCCGTCTTGTGTGCAATGTTCCACAAGCTCGCGGACGTGCCTTCAACATCAACGCAACCAAGCTCAGGCAAACAACGATGTGGTGAACGGTACGTATTCTTCCCAACCCCATCTCCGTAAAATTTCAAAATATATATATATATATATATATATATATATATAAAATAAAATTTCCTGGTCTATGCCCTAAGTGCCTTTTTTTTAAACCTACACAGGTATGTTCTTATTATGATACCTATGCTTACGTACTATTTGATTCGGTTGGGCCGATAAGAGTTTCGTTTCCTTAGAATTCGAACCGACACTTGCTAAACTCGTGCGAATTTGGGAAGACCTCTCACTGTAAAAGTTGCCGATGGGACCATCACCGTCGACGTGGTCATCCGCGATTGCCTATTGTGTCTCGACGATCATAATTTCTTATCGACCTCATTCCTATGAAGCTCGGGAGTTTCGACGTTATTATTGGCATGGACTGGTTATCGAAGAATCATGCTGAGATCGTTTGTTTTGAGAAGTGCATTCGCATACCTTTACCGTCCGGGGACACGTTGAAGGTGTTCGGTGAACGGTCTTTTCCAAAAGACTCAAGCTTATGTCATCCTCAAGCCCGAAAGTGCCTGAGTAAGAGTTATCCAGCATTCTTGCTTACGTAGTCAACACCAAAGTCAAAGGGAAAGAACTCAAGGATGTTCCAGTTGTACGAGAATTCCCGGAAGTTTTTTTCCTGACGACCTTAGTGGGTTACCTCCTATACGGGAAGTTGAATTCAAATCGACTTGATCCCGGGAGCGAGCCCCGTGGCCAAAACACCTTACCGACTCGCACCATCTGAAATGCAAGAACTCTCTAGCCACCACTCCAGGAATTATCCGAGAAGGTTTTATCCGCCTAGTTCTTCCCCTTGTGGAGCACCTGTCTTATTTGTGAAAAGAAAGACGGGTCGTTCCGCATGTGTATCGATTACCGGGAGCTCAACAGTTAACCGTCAAAACCGGTATCCCCTTCCTCGTATCGACGACCTCTTCGATCACTTCAAGGAGCTGCAGTCTTTCAAAATCGACTTGCGTTCGGGTTATCACCAACTGCGAGTACACGAAGACGACATCCAAGGACCGCATTCCGCACTCGGTACGGGCATTACGAGTTTATGGTTATGCCTTTCGGCTTAACCAGCTCCTGCAGTCTTCATGGACCTTATGAACCGAGTGTGCAAGCCATACCAGATAAATTTGTCATTGTGTTCATCGATGACATTCTTATCTATTCCAAATCCCGCACCGAACATGAACTTCATCTCCGGCAAATCCTCGAACTGTTGAAGAAGGAACAACTATACGCAAAATTCTCAAAATGTGAGTTTTGGCTTGAAGAAGTACAATTTTTGGACACACTTTGTGAATAGCCAAGGATTCACGTCGACCCGACGAAGGTTGAAGCCGTTAGAAATGGAGTGCTCCCACGACTCCAACAGAAATTCGATCGTTCCTTGGTCTAGCCTGGTATTACCGACGATTCATTGCCATTTTCTCAAAAATCGCAAAGCCACTCACGTTCCTGACCCAGAAGCACCAGCCTTTCGAGTGGAAAGCCGAACAAAAGAGCGTTCGAGACTTAAAGCATAAGTTATGTAATGCTCCTATTCTGGCTCTACCGATGGAAATGACGACTTCACGGTATCTGCGATGCGTCGAAACAAGGCCTTGGTTGTGTCCCTCATGCCCGAGGAAGGTCATAGCTTATGCCTCGAGACAATTGAAGGTTCATGAGGTAAATACACGACGCACGATCTCGAGCCTCGGAGCGGTGGTCTTTGCTCTAAAAATCGGAGACATTACCTATACGGCACCGCGTGTATAGTTTATACGGACCACAAGAGCCTTCAACACGTTTTCAACCAGAAGGACCTCAACATGAGGCAACGTCGTTGTTGGAACTAATTAATGACTACGACTGTGATATTCGGTATCATCCCGGCAAGGCAAATGTCGTAGCCGATGCGTTGAGTCGAAAGACACATCAAAAGTTGGTCTCTATACAAGAGATTCACGACCAACGGCAATGGTTCGATACATTGGTGGAGTTTGACACCGAAGTCCGACTCGATGTCGACAATGCAACGGTACTACTCAAACTTAAGGTCGACTGTGACATCGAGTCAAGCATTCGGAAGCCCAGCAAGAGGTGCAAAACGAAGAAAGTATGAGGGAAGAACTTGAGCCAAACCTCCTAGCTCAATGGAAGCGAGAGCAAATGGGTTAATGTATTTCGCAAACAGAATTTGGATTCCCAAACGCGGTAACCTTCGGACTTTTATCATGAACGAAGCTCATCAGACTCTTATCTGTCCACCCCCGGGCTCCGATAAGATGTACTGGACTTACGTAGTCAGTATTGGTGGCCCGGAATGAAACGAGACATAGCAACCTATGATGCTAAGTGCCTTACATGCACGAAGGTTAAGGCGGAACACCAGCGTCCAAGTGGATTACTCGAACAACCCGAAATTCCTATGTGGAAATGGGAGCATATATCCATGGACTTCATAACCAAGCTACCCCCGACTTCTCGTGGGCACGATAGCATATGGGTAATCGTCGACCGATTGACCAAGTCGGCACACTTCATACCCATACGCGACACATATAAGACATCGAGGTTAGCTCGGATTTACATCGACGAGATCGTAAGCCGCCATGGAGTGCCTCTCCATATTATATCCGACCGAGACGCTCGTTTACTTCTCACTTCTGGTCCTCCATGCAAGAACTTCTAGGAACGCAATTGGATTTAAGTACGGCTTACCATCCCCAAACCGATGGTCAAACCGAGCGGACGATCCAAACTCTGGAAGACCTGTTGCGTCTTTGTGTTCTTGACTTTGGTGGTGACTGGGATACCCATTTACCGCTCGCAGAATTCTCCTACAACAATAGTTACCACTCCAGCATCCAAATGGCACCGTTTGAAGCACTTTACGGTCGTAAGTGTCGCTCACCAATTGCTGGACCGACATCAGTGAAAACCTTATCACCGGTCCGAGCTCATACAAGAGACGACTGATAAAGTCGCTATCATCCGCAAGAACCTGGAAGTGCTAGGAGTCGACAGAAAAGTTACGCTGATAAGCGTCGAAAGCCACTAGAATTCCAGGTTGGGGATGGTCCTTCTCAAGGTCTCACCATGGAAGGGTGTAGTTCGTTTTGGGAGAAAGGGCAAGTTAGCTCCGAGATTTGTAGGACCATTCAAGATCCTGAAAAGGGTCGGGAAAGTAGCCTATAAACTCGAACTACCCTCCGATCTTAGCGGAATCCACCCGGTCTTCCATGTCTCGAATCTGAGAAAGTGTTTGGCCGACGATAATCTTATATGCCATTAGAAGACATCCAGATCGACGAGTCGCTGCATTTCGTGGAGAAACCCGTCGAAATCATGGATCGCATATGAAGAAGACTAGGACCTCTACAACCCCAATTGTAAAGGTTCGGTGGGAAACAAACGAGGAGCAGAATTCACCTGGGAGCGTGAAGATCATATGAAGAAGACGTACCCTTCCCTATTCTTGTAACCCCTTTTGTTTTCTAATTTCGGGACGAAATTCTTTAAGTTGGGGACTGTAACATCCTGTATTTTTGCATTAATTAAAAAGTTAGCATCGTTACTTCTTGTATGGGCCTGTTTGTCGTTTTGAATCTTTGAGGACTGTGCTACTTAGTAAACTTATTGTTGGTTACAAATTTAGTTTTGGTGATTAATAACAAGTGTTATACAAAACTTAATATTATAATGCTTAAAATATTGTAACCTTACAAAATAGTTATCAATATTATCAATGGTAATAATAATGCTTAAAATGAATTAACAAAAAAAATGTTAATAATAGTAATAATAAGAATTATTAAAAAAATAATCTCTAATAATAATAATACTAATAATAACTTTTATAATAATAATAATAATACAATAATAATAAAAACAATTTTCTTTAAAAACTCAAAGTATGGGGGGTGTTTGGTAATTTTTCAAACTTGTAATCAAAAGTTTAAAACCCATGCGCCCAAACTTCGGGAGTCAATATGTAAAACCGCCCAAACTGCAGGGACTGCTGGTGTAAATTATCAAACCAAACCCCCCCCCCCCCGAATTTTCCGGCTGCCGGCTCCGGCGAGCTCCGGCCGAGCTCCGGCAAGTCTCCAAACCCCTTTTAAAAACCGATTTGATCCAGTTAACCGCCCCTCGTCTTCGACTATGGTTTCGAACCCAAACCAACTCCAAATTTAAATTCCCGCTCGTTTTTTTTCAAAACCGAACCCGTGCCTAAACCTTGCCAAAATCCGAATCGAATCTTGCCAATTCACGAAATTGAATCAAATTAATCATTTCTAAACTTAAAACGCATCCTAAACAATCAATCAATCAATTATAATTACACAATTACAGCTCGAATCTCTCAAATTGGTAAACGGGAACGCGGTCTCAAAATCAAACGAGTTAAGCTCGAATCCATGAAATCAAACCTATATATTGTGGCCTTTTGGTTCATTGTGGAGTTCCTAAACTCCCTGAACCTCCAATTTCACTAAAAACCTCCTCTATCAAGAAGCCCCAATTCGCGAACACCCGAAGTTTGAGTCGATCTTGAAATCACACAAAGCTTAATCGAAACAGGTAATTAGAACCTGTTATTGACTCGATTTGGTCCAGGGATCAAAAGCCCCATGATTATTTGTGTTTAACATCGAATCGGAGGTCAATTTTGACCCTGTTGAACCTAGGGTTCATACAATTTGGGGGAAACCAGAGAGCAGAGCTTAAATTCAATACAAACCAAAGTGAAACCAAGGCCTTGGCCCTGGTTCACTGGTTCCCGCACTTCATCCCTCCAAGGAGACCCGGTTTCGAACCCCAGGCAGCCCCTTTCCCTTTTTCTTTTTATTTTCCTGATTTTTTTTCTACTTTTCTGCACTTCTTTTTAATTATTTAACTTTTTTTTTTATTTCTGAAAATTTCTAAAAATAATTTTATAAAATGCAGATTATTCTTTTTTTTTTGTTTAATTATTTGTGACTAAATGAATTTTTATAAAATACCTTTGTATTTATAAATACATTACGGTATTTCAAAAAAAAAATACAAAAGAGATGTGTGAACATAATACTTGTATATTTATATATATATATAATTCAAACAATTAAATTGTTTAGTTATTTATACCTATATATATATTATATTTTTACATAGCTCTTTATAATAGCTAAATCATTTATTATAATATACAATACTATAAATCGACTAAACGTACAATTAAATCAAGTTGTACTTATTCTTTCTCGCACGCGCAAATAATTAATTATTTCAAAGTATAATAATCCACTCGTTCCATTTATCCGATCGTATTAATAACATATAATAGATACGAATAATTATTAAATCCTATTAGACCTACAATTAATCATCAAACAAATTATAACGCGCTACTTTATTTCGTTTAGGTGTGTTGTGACGTTTGTGTTGGATCTTATTCGTGGTTATTCTTATTTCATCTTCAAACCCTTATTAACAAGTGAGTTCTTATGCCCCATTTACATATATTTTACACCTTTCGGGGTGAAACAGTTGGTTATACAAACATACTCCTACACACTTTGATACTTATTATGCACGTGCAATTCTTACATAGTCGTGGTTAATTGAATGTGTTGAGTTATATATGAGATGTGTCATATGTGTGCAATCATTAACTAAATCTAGCCTGGCAAAGTCTTAGATATTTGGGCCTGACAAGCCTATTTGGTGCTAAAGTCGATGTATTGCCGACTCCTAGGAGCCGTATGCTTGTGCACTAGGGAACCAAATACACTTAGCTAATCATGCTTATTCATATGTTGTTCAGTCAAGGTTTGGTTGTAACTATGCATGTTCTATATACTTGCTTATTCTGTGACCATTGACTAGAATTACCACATTTTTTTTTGGTATACTTATTGTACTTAAAACCATGAGAACTCACCAACTTGTTAGTTGACCTTATTTCAACATGTTTCAGGTAATGTGCAAGCTTAAAAGATGATTGAAGGAAATGCTTAAACTTAAGACATGGACTTAGACCTAATAAGAACTTTTGGGATTTCTTACTGTATTGTTTGTTTGATTTTGAGACATTGATGTATGTGGTGGTTGAAAACAATAATTAATGGCATTTACATAGCGTTATGTGGTTGTGAACAATCTTAACCCTCACACTTCGACGTTTCCGCCGTCAAGGTTGGGGTGTGACAACTCCCCCCTAATTAAGTGAACAAGTAAATCAATTATTTTTTTTCCAAATAACCGGACCAATCAAACCATTTATGACCAAAACATTGGTCAAACCAATTCTAAAAGTTTATAATATAAAGAATAAATTACAAATTTTGTTCATTAAGTATGTTTAAAATTATGGATATTGTCAATAAACTTTGATAATTACACTGAATGTCTTTTATTTAAAAATTTATCACATTTTATACCATTTTGCCCTTATCCCTTAAAAGACGAAATCTGCAGTTTTTCTTAATCTTTTACTATTTCGATTTTGTTTTTATTTTATTTACTTTATCTTTTTTAATCAAATTTATTTTATAAACTTATCTGAAATATGATTACTTAAATATTTTTTTATAAAATATAATTTTATCTATAGTTTTTTTTTAATTTATTACATTTTTAAAAAAAATTAGTTATCTACCTTTCTAATCATACGAGAAAAATATGAAGAGTTTAAAATATTTTTTTATCATATAAAATTTAAATAGTAATCAATTTTGTTTCATCCTCGTTTTTTTCTATTATCTTTTTGTTATAATAATTTTAATTATTTTAAATAGTTTGACTTATGGTTTATGTTAGAAACATATTAGAGATTATATGATTTTAGTATATGGCTTTTTATATTTTACGTGGTTATAATAATTCTAAGTTGAGCTATATGTATAATTAAACATTGATAAATATATGGAGTATTTAAGTGTTTTTACTGAAAAAATGGTTCAATAAACTTAATCGTAAAATCAAACCAAAACAAACCCTTAGTAATTGTTTGGTTCGGTTTCATTTTAATTTTAAGTAGTTTGGTTTTGATTTTCGTTGATAAAAAATATTATTATCAGTTTAAATAAAACCATGAATAGAAGTACATTTAATAAAAAATTGAATGATTGTTTATTTAAAAACTCCAAGTAGTTCTTTAGTAACCGTTTTGTATATTTTATTTTAACTTAAAGTAACGCGCTATCACACTATATTATATTAAAAACAAACCCTTTGATTAAATACATTAAAAATTCATATCATAAACCAAAATCTTACTTTCTCCAACCGGTTTCGAATATAAACCCTAAACCAAATAATTTAAAACGATTAAAAAATCTTGTACCAAAAAAGTAAAAAATCTAGTTGTCTAATTTCTATTAGTTTTATTACAAAGGTAATGAACAAATTGAACAAATAAAAAATTTTTATAAGAAAATAAAAAACTATAAATAAAATTACATTTTGTAAAAAAACAAGACTAAATTATTACTAATATTTATGATTACTTTTTTAAACAAAAGGGACTAAAATAAATAAAAGTAAAGAATAAAATAAAATTAAAATAATAACATATTTCATCATTTTAAGGGTTAAAGGTAAAATGACTATTAAGAAAATAAGTTTATTAAAATAAAAGTGGTTAGAAAAGAGAAAAAATATTTAGAGAGAAATAAAGTAAATAAAAAAAACAAAAAGAAAAAAATAAAATATTATTAAAAATTATAGATTTCATCCTTTAAAGGGTAAGGGTAAAATGTCCTTTTACAAAACTAACTGAAAAAGTTAACTTCAGTTAGTAAAAGGACATAAAGCGTGATAAATTTTTAAATAAAGAATGTTCGGTGTAATTATAAAAGTTTAAGGATAAGATTCATAATTTTAGGTATACTTAAAGAATAAAAATTGTAATTTACTCTAATATAAACTACAGCAAACCTGAGTCCTTAACTCGACTCGGGGAGCCAATTTGATACCAATTTGAAACAAGAAACCCTAATCTAAAATTGTTTGGTTTTATTAGGTTGTGATCTTGATGGCTATTGATTGTAATGGAATTGATAGTCATTCTAGGGCTCCGTAAAGATGATGATGGTGGGTCTAAGGTGGATTGGGGTGGCAAGTGGTGGATTGTAGCATTGGTGTGCTGGTGGATGAAGGTGCCGATGGTGGTGCTATCATGTGAAAATGTTGAAGGACAAAGGGGATGGGAGTGGGGGGCTGTTTTATATGAGCTGATCCGATCCAATCATAGCTGACTGTTGACTGGGTAAGTAGTCAGGCCGTTTGATTTTTCTTCCTCGCATTCTGATTGAATCTTTTGCTTCTGACCCCTTGCTTCTAACTAGGTCTGGGTTTTTAATATATCTGACTCGATCCGGTCCATACAAAACATTCAAATAGCCCCTTAGGGTTCTAAAAATTTTTAATTTGAAAATTGTAACAATTTACATTATTGGTACTTCAAAATCAAAACAACACACGAGTTTGGATGAATTACGTCTAAAAATAACTAATGGTGCAATGAGTTGGAGTTAGTTTAGACAGATTAGAAACCACGGGAAGTACAATTATGATATTAAAACCTTTGAAGTTAAACCATTTTTAGGATCAAACCACATGAAGCAAAAATAAAGTTTACTTTTTAATATCTACATATATTCGATGATAATTTCTTGAGATAAGTGAAATCTTATGTCTTCCACATTGAACGAACATGTACCATGTACCAATAGTTTGTTATGGTGATGGTTAATATAGTTTGTATCATAACAATATGGTAATGTAAGTGAATTCTTCTATATGGTTTGTTTGACTTTTATGGTTTTGTGTCAAAATCTTGGATGAAGTATCAGTCGATATCTTACTGTGGTCACTATTGATGCGTGAAAGATGGATGTGTTATGGATGCATAACATAATAAAAGATATGTTGATGGAGACGAGCATATCATGTATAACGTTCATTTTTTTGCAGTAAATAATAAAAAGTATGTTATTATTTAAAAAAGGCTGACTATTTTTTTATATTTATTTAGAAGCATTTTATTTGAATATTTTTTGACAGGTGATCATACATGGGAGACTCGAGCAATCTATATATGCCCATTGAAATAATCGTGAAGCCACCAATTGTTAACTTATTTATATGCTTTTATTTATGGCATGTCGTTTCTTTTTGTTGTGCCGATTAATCAACGATCAGTAATGATATTTTTTTCCAACTTTTAATAAATACTAATAAAAAAATATACAATTATTTTATATGTAATAAATTATAGTTAATCTATAATTAATGTGATCTATAATTCATAAAATTGTAGGCTTGAGGCTTGGCTTTAAGTGTCGATTATCATGAAGTGGAAAACTGAAAACAACTATTTTGTCCACATATATCAACTTTTGACTTTGAATTATTAAAAAGTTTAAAACCAAAGGCCTCATTTTTTCAACTTAAAGCTTATATCATGCCACGTAGTTTGTTGACTTTGTCATTTTCAAACTGATAATTGGGTTGACCACGATACAAGTTGTGAATTGTGATATACTCCGGTGTAAACGAGATAACATTGTTTCCACAATGCCGGCAATAAATATGATGCATATATAAATCACTTTTTTCAAGCAAGATTTTGAGTCAAGCACTACTATAAGGGGATAATAAGTCCCGGTTATATTTTATAAATTTAGCTCTATTAAGAGAATACCTTGTTAAAAAGTATCAAACAATCTGATTAATTCGTATAACTTTTGTAACTAATCGTAAACAAACAAACATATCTAATAAAAATTTCACTCAAAAATACGTTTAAGAGACCAGGATTTGAGATGAAGACAAAGCTTGCTTCCTCGTGCTTCATGAGATAGAAAAACTGCTTGAAGAGATCTTAACCTCAAAAGAGAAAATGAAAATATATACAAGAATATAGGATTCATAACCAACCCAAATAATTATTTTTAAATAGTGTTTAATATGTAGGAATTATGAACGAAATGAAATGAACCATTAAGTGTAAATGAAAAAAAAACATATTTGGTTGAAGGTAATAAAATAAACTATTACATATTCATTCCATCCACCCTCTTTTTATTTTCTCACTTCACTCATTTTGTTCATCTTAATCACCAACACCACCCCACCCATTCACAACAACAACCACCACTGGCCACCAAGATCAATTGTTACCAGGCACCAGCCACCATAACTGCCGCCAACCATCGCCTCTGCCACCCCCAACCATTGCCATTGGGAACCACCACCACCGTAACCACTTTTACAATTCATTCTTTAGGCTTTTCATGCTTAACAAATAAACACAAAGTAATTATTTATTTAATTATAAAATAGTAACCAAACAAGATAATAAAATATAATAATTAATTTAATCCTCTCACTTATTTTATTCTCTCGTTCATTGATTGCTTCGTCGATTTTATTACCACATATCAAACAAACACTTAGGGTTAATAAGAATCAACTCCAAAATAAGAGAGATAAAATATTTGATGGCAATTCAAGCACTTGAAATTTAAAAGAAAACATATCTAGTTAGTCAATACAGCTTCACAAGACAATGTTTCAGACTTTCATACATTTATTTTCTTCATTGAACTTTTTGATGTCTATGTACCGATTTTGTCATACATAGTGATAAAATATTACATTCATTTGTTATGTATTTCTTAAACTTTCATTTCACACATTTGCTAATACTAAAAGAGTACAGATTTAAACTTAGACTAAATATAACACAGCATTAAAGAGGCATTATAACACCTTAAAATGCCTTTACACCACCAAAATGTCTTCAGAAAAGTATTGACTAGGTTATTTCAGCCTCTACATGATCGTGCACACCTCATTATGTCTAGTCTTATTGTTTTTCGAATTAACGAGCTGATATGTAACCATGCTTTTCACAATAAGAATTGATATGAAATTGTTTGGAGGAGGGTTACACAACCACAATAGTTTAAACTTATGATCCACAAGGTTACTTATGACTAATAAATATAAAAAAACAAGTTATATCATGTGCTTATTTCTTCTTTCGGACTGGTTAAGAGAGGTTCCTTGCTATTAAAAGTAAAAAGAAATGATAAATCAAACAATATAACGCTGCTGTTTTGTATTGATGTTGAAGGAAGATATGATTATTTAGTATTTAGTTTGTGGTTGGGCATACCTACCATCTCCATCTGGTCAGTCATCATTGTCTTGAGTAGTAGTTATCATTCATAATAAGTAGCGTTGTAAAGTTGCCAGAATTGTACCCCAGAATCAAACCTACCACCACATATCCCAATAATGACCATCTCTACCAAAATTTTGAATTTTGCATGTCATAATGTATGTGATTGTTTTCATCAGCCACTCAACAACATTTTTATCATATTTTTAAGCTATGCTTTAATTATAATCTTATCGATTTTTTTCATGAAAATTAAATTTGAATTAACAATCATGATCCAGTTTTAAAAAGTAGTTGACATAATGTATGTACTATCTGCCAAAAGCACAAAGAAAAAGACCCGCTAAAGGAATAATCATATGACCAAACTTTTAAACTTCTCATATTCTTCGAATCAATTCTATATACCAAATAATGGACTTTGCCAACCTACATAAATAGAAGTATCATCTTAACTAATTTTGTTTATACTAACAGTAAACAATAGAAACAACATTCAATATAAAATATAAAAACATATAAGAAGAGACACTATTTATTATCTAACACTTACCCGCTAGGCCAAAAAAGTTTCTGTTTATCTTAAAAAAAAATACACACACAACCACTAGTGTTGGTGTTCTAGTGATAAAACAAAATCTTTAAAAGCACCACTACAACGAAGGTTTATGGTTTAATCTTCGATAAATATGATATAAGATTGAATTTAGAAATAAAGTATAATAGTTGTTGTTCAAGAAAAACAAAGCACCTCTTAAATGATACAACTGCAATACATATCACATTTTTCTCTCTTTTCTGAACTCGTAAATGTAAATAGTTAAACACGTTCTTTCATATTTATTTTAACATTGATTCTAAATTAAACGTGCTCCTACATAAATCCCAATATCACCTAGAAATATGTAAAAACAATTGTTTTGCAGGAGCATATCATATAACCTTGTTGCTTGTGACATTCCCAAATCAAAACAAAACCAAAAAAGATAAAAAAAAAATTATATAAAAAAACTACCCTAATCATCATCACCATCATCGTGACCGTTCCATAGACTCCGAATATTGATCGGACGGCCCAATTTTCTTACTGCTTTTCATCCTAATCAAACCGTACAGTTTCTGAATCTCCTTCACCACCGGTACGTTACAGTTACCGTCCATAACGAAAACGCTTGAAGTCTCCGTCACCGACGTATCCTCCGGCGATATTACGCCGTTATGATGCAAACGTGATGCAGGTTTTCCGGCTACCGGAGACGACGACGACAAAGCTGTGATGACAGACTTCAACGCTCGTCCCGGCGAACCGCGGTTAGCGATCATGAGCTCGCTCATCTCCGCCGGACTCATCGTCGATCCGGTGAGTAACATCTCTTCACTTGTGGAAACAGTTTGTGATCCTTTAAACCTAAGCAATTGTTCGCTAATGCCTTGAATGAATTGAAGTTACACAGAGGAAAGTGTATGTGAACGTCGATTCTACCGGGACGTAAGATCGATGAATCGAGTTTCTCGATCTTCTCCTTGCTGTTCATCGTGAACACCATCAGTTTCTCGTCACCGCAACAGGAGGTTAGTACGCCATCCATGAAATTCAATACACCGGTTAAAGTTAAACTCACTGTTGTTGAATCTGATGCAATGAATCGATCGAGATCTTCGATTACGATCAGCGACTTCCTTGTGGTTTGTAACAGAAGCGATTTCAAATCGGAATCGTCTACGACTATCGAGAGATCGATTTCGTAAACGTCGTACGCGAGGAATTTCGCCATCGCTGCGATGAAACTTGATTTTCCGGTGCCGGAGGGTCCGTACAGGAGATAACTTCGTTTCCAAACACGACCTAATCGGTGATAATACTGTTTTGATTTCAGAAACAATTCTAGATCCGATTTCACCTTCTTTTTCAGATCTGAATCCATCGCTATCGTTTCGAGTGTCGCCGGATGCGTTAACCTAACGGAACTCCACCGTCCTCCGCTCCGACGGTTATCCGTCACCGTCGTTGTGTCATGTAAAGCTTCAATTCCTTGCATCTCAAATCGACATCGTCGGAAGCTCTGTAGATATGCTGAATATACGATTGCAGAATCCTTCGTTTATCCTTCTTCTTCACCTTCAACAGAAACGTTTTCATACAAACCTTCGTTTCTTCGATCCTCTCGACTCTGTTCGTCCACGAAACCCTAGCGCCGAGAAAGGCGTCGTGAACGGTCTGATCGTCATCGATACACAGGACGATGCCGTTCGGTTTCTTCCCGGAGATGAGGTTCGTGTTATCGGAATCTTCAATCGTCGACAGCGAATTCAGGTACGTGTAAACCTTCCGATAAAACATATTCTCCTGATTGTTCTCGTCGAGTTCAGGAACTTTCAGCAACTGATGATCATGAATTCGGTCCTCAATCCAGTGTCCCCATTTCTTCAACCGGTGAATCAAAGTCGTACGGTAGAAAAATAACCGAACAGATACGAACAAACAACAAATAACGAACAATAACAGAAGAATCCCCATCGGAATTGATATTGATCGGAAAATGATCGGAGAATGTAGATTATGAATCCATTACAGTTTGTGCATAAAGAACGTTTATGTGAAGAAATCGCCGCCGGAGGACGGTGGCCGGTGGCCGGAGAAATTTATGCAGAGGAAACTGGAAAAGAAGAAGTGGGAAAAGAGAAAGGAGTATGGAGAATAAGTCGATAGCATTCGCGTAAATCACGAGTTAAAAGAGGAATTAAATTAAATTTGGTAAGCAAACTTCCAATTTAGTAGTTTAGTAGGTAGGAAAATTTAATATGTACATTAAAAAGTTTTAATAATGATATATGTTGAGTTAAGTAAAAAATATGTTAAGAAGTATGTCTACAAGAAGACATTTAATTGTGGTTTTTACTTATTTTATTGCATACGACATTGTACTACCAATTCCTCTTTTCTAAAGTTCAAGTAATTTTCAAATTGATATTATTTTATTCGAAACAAAATCCACTTATATTGTAACCCGACCCCAGTATATTAATGTCAGATCTTTGTATTTTAGTATACATTTCAGCAGCAAAAAAAGTTTTAGTAGCCTTTTTTAAGATATCGAGGAGTAGGGGGCGCTTTCTTTAGTAGTGTTAAACTATTAATAAATTTAGATAAAATTAAAAGTTGTTTGATTACATTAATTCAGTAAAATCTAAATAAATCAAAGTTGATCTAGTTAGAAGTTTTGACTGTGTATACATCTGATTAAAAGTTGGTTGTTTGATTCAGTATCTAACTATAACCAAGCCGATTCAGTATTTAAGTAATAAAACACATCGGAGTCACACCAACGGTCGGATGCACCACACCACCACCACTGTCACCGTAGACAGCCTTAGCCACCGTCACCGCCGAACCACCTCTGCCACCGTCATCCGCCGAAGTCGGAACCACCACACCACACTGTTTGCCGCTTCCCACACATGTTCACAAAGGTGGTGCTTGCGGGTCGCGAGGGGGCGGCGGCCTGCGGGTCATGAGTCAAACGGTCAGCATATATTGTTTCTTGGTTTGGGTCAACAATAGGGACCCGGTCAGCTAGCTCCGAAGTCGAAATCAAATGGGCTGACCCATTGAACGAGTCAGCAGGTCAACCGGGTCAGTCGAAAACAAACAACCCCCAAGTCTAATAATAAGATGGTTTGGAGTTAGCATAGTGAAGTTCTATTAATGTTAAAGGTTTAGTTTTGTTTATGACGAATTTGTGATAATTGGTTGAGATGTAGAATTAATAGCAGGTCAGATGAATGTGCGAATTGATTTTAAAAAGAAATGTATTTATGTTTAGGATGTCACGTGTCTTTGTATAATAATAGAACATAACCAAATCAATATATTTTGATTGATCTAAACAATAATTTCATGAGGTTTTCTTTAAAAGTTAAATATTATTGTTCAGAGCCTTCTTGAAGAATGATATGATGATTTAAAGCTTTGTTCTAAGATGGTTAAATATCTCGGATATCTTCATTTATTTATTTGATGATAACTATGAAATTCACGAGTAATTTTCAAATTCAATAAATTGTGTGATTATATTAAGGGCAATAATTCTTAGTAGGTTAAGATTGAACACATATGCTTAGATTTTTTTATCTATCATGCCATCATGTGCATATTGTGAAAATAGTTAGGTAATAGTTTAATGTTGAGTCGTGGACTAATAAACCACTTTGATTTACGAATTTTGAACTTAAATTTTTACCAAGTTTTTTGTTAGGCTTGTCCTTACAAATTACTAATGTATGTCTCATAACTTTTATACCAGGCTTAACCATCTGCAATGCTTCTCTCAACATAACAATAGTAAGCAAGACATATCTCCATTCGTGCTTGTAGTTTATCTACGTATTATACTAGCAAATCACAATCACCTATTGATCATGTGATTTAGGAACCCTAATATAGTTTTATTAGCGTTCATTTGTGATTCACCACGTGCACTAATCAACCTCCATACGCTACATCTCTTTACATTAATAACTATTCAATGAGTTTTTCGTGTTTTACATTCATTTATTAAACTTAATGTTATTAATCAAGAAACTAAACATGTCTACTACTACAAAAGTCATACTATCATAATGGTGTGATATGCCAAAAGATGGTTGTCATATCAGTATCCGGATAGATATGCCAAGTCATATGGTATATCCACTACTTTGTACCATAATGTATATATATAAATAAACGGACGATGGATGATGACATGTGAAGATAAATGTGTTACATGCATGAAACCATTTATAGAGTTAACACTTAATAGTATTGCGTTGGTGTACATAACATAGTAATACACTTGATGACGGTACACAAAGACAAAAATAAAACGTTTAATAAATTTTAATATTTCATGGCTTTATGTTAACTTTAAATGATGTTATTTTGATACTTGAGTATTAAACAAGTACATGATATGTTGTCATATGAATCATAACATTAGTGTAAAATGGTATATAAAATGTTCAATGAGACATTAACATATCTAAAAGGTATCATTTTGTTTGCAAATAGCATTTAAGAAGAATCCCAAATTCCCAATCGACATAATTGTGGCTTAGCATTACATCACTTTTTCGTGGAGTCTATAAGTCCATTGCAGTTTTTTCCGAAATAATTCCAACAACAGTTATTCCTAAATTAATAAAAAAATCCCTAAATTCTCCACTAAAACGATCTTTCACTGAATGGTGGGGTAAAGATATGGAAAGATTAGAAGTGCATGTATACTCAAGGCATATGGGCCTTTTTCATTTGATTCGTTCATGATATAGATACACATTATTGTATCCATAAGAATAGATTCATTGATGGTTGAGAATAAAATAGTCGGTTGTGGTCATCAAAATATTCTATTTTATGTTAACCACGTATATATTAAAAGTTTAAAGTTAGTTTATCGGCTTTCAAATTATGCATTTGATTCTATATTAGAACATGGGATAACGGAAACGCCTCGAAATATTTCGAGAAAACTATTTGTAAAAGTAAAGTTGTTATGCTTACTCGTATAATTAAATTAAAAATTATTATTATATTAAAATTGAAATTTTTTTAGAAACATCCCATATTCCAATCATTATCTTACCTTTATTTAAATAATTCATACTTTTAATTAACTTTTACTAATATTTCACTTTCTTCTACTCCTAAATTTTTTAAAAGATGAATAATGAGTTGGTATAAGACTCATTATTCATCCCAGATATAATTTTTGTAATTTATCTTGAATGAAGTGAGTTTTTTTTTGTTTTATTATATTTGAAAGATATTCTTGTCCCTCACCACTACTTATTAGAAGTCTTCTATTTATATGTATATTTTCAAGTTTCTAAATAGATTTTTGCCTATATGAATTTTCTTTCTTTCTTTATATTTGCATAATATTTTGCATTTAAAGTTCATGGTTTTGTATATTTTAGTTACTGATTTGCATTCGGTTATATCTTTTGTTATACAATTTTAAAACCTAAATTCGTGCAGTGTAACAAATATTTTTAAAACCACAAATCTTTTTTTGTGATTTTTATATGTTTTTATCATATGTTTTGATTTACATAACTTAATCGACTAAACTTTATAAGTTTTTCTTATAAAACTTAATTAATCATTGGTTTCGAAACCGTCATAATCGTGTTCACGGCAACGTTTCAATGTATATCATTTTCACCGGTTTATGCCTCCATTGCAAAGTGCAAGTCACAAAACTCGTGTAAACAGAAATTACATTGACGCATTACCATAAACTAGCGGATTAAACCCGCACTTTGCCGTAGTTCGGTTCGAATGTATACGAGAACATCACAATTATAGTTTTTTGGGTTATTATGGTTTTGGTGATTTTGATAACATAGGCACGTGACAATGATGGTTTATATTTACACATGATTTGAGGATTCGTTATTGTATCTTTATAATACTAATACTGAATATATGGTATTTGATAGGGTATGGATATCTATTAAACAAATATATTAAAAGTAACACTCTTATCAATTAAAACAAATATGTTAAAAGTAAAAACTCTTATAATGACAAATATGAAAAAGAATCTTGATAGAGAAGCAAGAATACACTATAATTTTTATATGGTTCTTAATATAAAAAACTAATTTATCCAATGTTTTGTAATATATATTAGTAAATAAAAGATGTATATTTTAATATAATATAACAACCATTTATCATTATCAGGTGTTTTAAAATATAAAAATTATTTTATGTAATGTTGTTTATCTAGAAATTAAGTGATCGTAGTTGAACATATATAAATTTTTATTACTATTGTGGATTATTATTATTATTTTTAACTTGGAGTAGAAAGTGTCGATAGTGGAAAAAAAGTAATAACCAATTTTATAATTATTCAATCTAATATATTTGGTAAAATATATTTGGTATATGAATGTATCTAGTGGAAATATTATATACCTGCCGTCGAAAGTATATTATCTGTTATTTTGTTTACCTTGCTTTTAACATTCACAGAATATAAACCTTAATTTGGTTGTTTAAACAATTCGTGAAACCTATCTAAATAATTTAAGAAAAAAATATTTAAAGGAGTGTAATAATTTTTTTTAAACTATATGAATGGAACTGTAAGAAAAACAGCTATCTGAAAGTTCAATGTATCATAAATTTAATAGTGATGTTCCAAAAAAGAGCAAACATCCTAATATTGGATACTTATATTTTTTAAATTAATCGTTTCACTTTTAATTTGTCTGAAATTAACTTATTAGTTATAATATAAAACTTCCGTTAAAGAATAAGATACAAAATTTCATACGTTATCGGCCTTAGAATCTTTGTTGGGATGATTCTATCTTTTATCAACACATATATCTTCTGAATAACATAAAAGTTAACTCTAACTTATCTTTTTATTATAATAAAATAGTAACAAAAAATGTCACATGACAATAAAATGATAATTAGAGATGATACATGACAACACTACATTCATTTTTAACACAATATTTCTCGCTTCTCTTTTTTATTAAATAACTCAGTTAATTACTAGTTATATTATTTAATTTTATTTTTTGATTATAAGCTATTTTTAAAAAGATTAAGAAATAGATCTTTTTATTAATGTTTATTTATAGAGAAACAATTTTTTATACTTTCTTTTTTCTAGAACGTACATCATATTTTTTTAAAAACATGAAATATTTTAGAAATGACATTTTTTAATGTGTTTTGTTTTCAAACGAAATGTTTGATTTATTTTATAGTAAAAACAAAGAAAGTATAAAAACAAAATTTAAAAAGTTAATATCATTGTTTTATTACTTATAATACTTACTCATACATAATTTAAATCCATATTATTTAATAATTAATAAAATTTTATTCTATTTAATATTTTATTTATTCAATTCGTGTAATACACAGATTCAAAAAATCTAATTTAAAATATTTGACTTGATCATTGTTTGTTGTGAACATGTTTAGACAGATGGAAATTGAATAGCATCATGACGTTACATCTAACCATATCTCTTTGTTGTGTTGTCCTCTAGAATTTAACGATAGTCAAACACTAAAACCTATGAAACTTGTTGCAAGGCCATATATCCAACACAGAGATCTTGAAAGCAACAGACCGCGAGGTGGGTCCATATATAGACGCCGTCCGTGAGCGTTTATTATGGACGGGTCCGTGGTGAATGATATGGATGGACTCGCGGGTGAGCCATGTGTCGTTTTATCTTAACAAAAATAAAATCTAACGAGGCATAAAACATTTCAATTTCTAGCACGTTTGTTTGATATACCTTTTCTTTGTCTAATACAAGTTCTAAAAGCAAGTCAAATACACTTTTTTTTCTAAAACTTTAAGAGGTCCTTTTATCCTTCTATACTAACAATTCAAAAAATATATTATTAGCTTAAGTTAAACTCGTTATAATATTTCAACAATTATGTTTTAGTTATAGCTTTCTAGGACGTTAGGTTCTTATTGAACGCCTTTGCTTGGTTGTATTTATAAATAACCGTTATTTGATACTAAACAGTGATTTAATTTACTAATTTATTAATTACTATATAATATTGTTTGGGTGATGATTACCGCTTGAGGTTAAGGGGATAACTTTTGTTGTAAATTAGTTATGATGTAAATTTTTTTGTTATAAATTAGTTATGATATAAATTAGATAAGTGTGAGTTTTTGTTCAAGAAGAAAATAGTAATAACTAGAATTAAGCTCCTCGCGCTATAACGGTGGCGTAACACCATGTCAAATAACATTAATCTCACACCACCACTAATGATCACCAAAACTGAAGTTATGGTGTGTTAATATGAATAAATTAGACCAAAACGTAAAACATAGAAAAATATAACTAAATCGATCTAAGATTCGCGTGTTGTAACGAACCCTTCAAAAGGGGAAAATAGACGTTAAAATGTTGAACCACGCACACATGTGTGCTGTTTTAACTTACCAAATTTAGAAAAAAACATAAAATTATTGAATCACACATGCATATTATGTTGTGTTAACTTACAAAACTTACAATGAAACGCAAACCGGTGATTTACGAAATATGAAAAATATATGGGAGCAAAGTTGCAAATATAAATGTTGTCAGATTCAATTGCAATAGATGAATAATTTTGGGATAAAAGTAAAGAAATACAAATTTGAAAAGTTCAGTTGTAAAAAATAACAAACTTTATGTTAAAAGTGAAAATTTATTTTTTTTTAAAAAAACCTCCAATACATAAAGTATAACACCATTATGTATAAAGAGATTGGTAGTTAGTAATATATAAATAGGGTAGGGTTATCTTGATCACATACGACTCATATGTCAATTCTTTCCTTTTTTTAAAACGTTCATAATTTTTTTACAACATTATATTTTTAAAAAAAATTCACCATAAAATTCAGTATTTTTTATTTTTCCAACGTCTACTATATGATATACTTTTTTTTAAAAAAATCGTTCATACGTTGTTTATATATGTGTAAATCTGGTTATACATATGTGTAATACTGGATTTACACATGTGTAAATCCGGTATTACACAAGTGTAAAATGAATTTCATAAAAAAACAAGAATTTGTTTAATTATATATATATTTTTTATTTTTTTAATGAAAGAGGAAAACTAGAAAAACATTTTTGTGTTTTTATTTTTTTATTTAATGTATTTTTTAAAATATGTTTTTATTAATTATTATTTTATCATTAAAAACAAATGATTGAGATTGCTTTTAGAATTATAAAAAAAAATAAGTTTTTATTTGACATCACTCCTATATATATAATAGTACAAATTTAAAGACAGAGGAAACAAGGTTTGGTGAATGAGTTGCGAGGGAGTGACCTGCTTTTAAAGATTCCAGCAGTTTTCCTTACCGGAATCAACCCCATAAACCTTATTTTTGTTTTCATTTTACTATTTATTAAGATAATTTAATGTATGTATATTTGAACTTCAAACATCCTATACCTAAACATTAGAACTATCTATATTTTATTTTTAAGAATGTATAAGATACTTATAAATCACCAATATATAAAATAGATCTTAATCATACGCGTCATATATCTTAGTGTAATTAAATTAACTAATTACTATGTGATCATAATATTCATCAAACAAGTCATGAGGTGCGGAATACATGCTTATTTGAGTTTATTATGATATTCGATATAGAATACATCATAAGTAATAAAGGTTCCATGGGGGCAATGCCTCCTTGGTGAGGGTCCACGGGGTAGCGCTTCTGGTAACGGGATTCAAAGGGTGGCGGCCGAAGGCAATGATCCCATTCTGGAAATATTTTGAGTCTGTACAAGATTGGTTACTCTTCTTCTTTTTTTGTTTGCGATCTTGAAACACACACGAATTCATACTTTGATTCTGAACTTGGTATCCAATTAAATATTTGATCATTTTAATTAAATAATTTTAATTTGAAAATAAACTTACGATTCTTAAGTTTTCCAATTTATCAATCATTTTATTACAATAGTTCTACGGTACCCAAACATAGAGTTCTTTTGTTAGCAATGATTAATATGCATAAAATTGTTATCACCAATTGGCTAAGGATTTAAGTTTAATGAATGACGAAAGTGTGATATGATTACATTGTGTGTGAGCTATTCTTATGAAAACTGGTGTTTGATTTGACCATCTATTTGTTTAATATTTTTAAAGAGAATGAAGAAAGTGTTTGAAGTTTAGGCTTTTTAGCGATATGAATTCTACTAGTTGGAAATGCTCGCGCGTTGCGGCGGTAAGATTATCGTATGATTTTTTGAGAATTTGATTTTAGTCGGTATCGGCTCGGTACGTTATGACGTAAATTAAAAAATCAAAATATAATTATTGAAAAAATTGAATAAAAGAAATAATTACGTATATTACAAAAGTGTTTAAGACAATTATATTATCCCAATAAGAATAGTGAAAATATGAGTGGTATTTATGCTCGAAAATCATTTATTACCTAGATTTTAGGGATGTTTTATTTTATGAATGTAGGTTAGCGTTTTATGATCAATGGAGTTAGTTTTTGTGGTGATTTACATATACCGAATAAAGTTAATGAATAAATTATCACCACAAATTATCATCTTGATTATTATTGAGCTGCTAACAACTGATAAAAGAAAGAGAATGAGGGATTAGTGCCCAATCATAATACAAACGACATTGAAATTAAATTGCAATTTTGTTTGACCACATGTATATGTTTTAGCATTTGTATTATAAACAATCATATATTACTTTATTGTAAGAGCATAAATGAAATAAAATGATTAATTTTTTAAAATTTAAGTATTACTTTTTATATGGGTGTCTTAATCCACATATAAAATTATCATTCTACCCTCCTCTCACTTTTATTGTAAAAAATATAGATGAATATTAAAATTATTAAACTTATAATATGCCCCTAAAAAATATAGTATTATAATTATTATACATATGAAGATTTATATAAGTTATATACTTAAAGATTTAAATAAAATAATATACTTAATTAAAATATTATTTAGTTATAAAAATATAATTAGTATATATAAATTTAAATGTCAAATTATAGTATCATAAATAAAATAAAAATTAATGAAGTGAATTAAATAATATAATATTATTAAATAATATATTAAAAATATTTATTAATACATAAAAAAGACAAGGGTAAAAATATCAAGTTTTACAAAATTTAATGGATAAATTTATCATACTACCTTTAAGTGTTTTAAAATTTTAATCAAATCCTTATTCTATCCCTATTCAATGTGATGCATTCATTTGTACATATTACTTTAAAACTTGTATAGGTTGTGATGGAGCGGGCTTTATTGAATTTACTTTTAAGCAAACTATATAAATAGTTCTTTTGTCTATGTAAAAGATAAAAATATTGATTGATTATCATCAGCTATTAGCTTAGCTTAAGAACTTAAAGTTGCCATTATACTAGACGCATTGGTATATGAAAGGGGCATCAAACATGATGAGATGATATCAATTGGAGCGCTAGGGTGATTATCTAATTTTATTTAAAGTATCTTTGTTTTCTTATTTCAAGTATCATATCTATTCATATATTCATTTACCTTTTAATTTATTAAAATGTTCTAGGATTTTGTTGAGTTACTTTATTAATTAATACTATTATGTTTATTGAACAATAAAATATTAAAGAAAAATGATTAAGTAATAATTGCAATTAGTTAAAACTACTACACTTAATTTAAAAATGTTTTAATGAATTTATTTTGACTTACATGATACCTAAGTGACTTGTTAACTAAACAATTAATCAAAACCTTTATATTTATACACAGTCTTAAATAAAAGACAAATTGAATTTTATTTAAAAAAATTACTTATAGGCCGCTAATAATCTATACTTTTACTTTAATCGATAACAATTTCAACTTTTACTTTTGTTATCAACAACATTCTTAATAACATAATTATCAAATATTTACGTTTGATTGCACTCGATTTCATCCACTATTATAAATGGAATGAAAAAACATACAAATTAAATCAAGTCTAAAATAAATACAAATCAAGTGTGAATGTGTGATAATTATACTACTGAGATTATCATTGTTAACAAAAGTGAAAGTTTAAATTACTAGTTGTCAAATTAATAGTGTTGATTATTATCGACCAATGAGTAATAGTTTTAATTATTAAAATCCATTTAACTTATAAAATCACATAACTTAAACATACACCAAAGTTATACTCTAAAAGTATGAATGGGATGATTGTCTCTTTGATTGCTATTCTCTTACTCTCTTAGCAGTAAATGTAAAATAATTGTTTCATAAAAAATTTAAAATATTTTTGATGTAGAAAGAGCATAAAACATGAAATTTAATTAGTCAATTCTTTATTTCGATTCCTTACAATATATTATATTTTATATACATCAATATAAATGTATATAAAATATCTGAAGACGTGTTTTGATGAGGGATACAGATTAGGGATGACAATTCTGATAAAGTGAAAAATAATGTGATTAACATAAATAGGTGATAAAGACACGTGGTTTGAATGGTGGGAGCCTGTGATTAACATAGAAATTCACTATTAGGCAACACTACACCGACATACCATTTTACCAAGTATAAAATGTAAATCATTAATAACTTTATATTAAAATTAAACATCTTACATATAAGATAATAATAAATATGAGATCACATTCGTTCGATTTAAAATTATACAAAACTCGTTATCTTTTATAGCAATTTTCAAAAGAAAAGGGGCAATGAATAGAATGATACTTCCGAATTTCATGATAAATGATTAAATTAAAAATAGCCAGTAAAAATATAAAAACTGCTTTAAAAATAACCAGGAGGATGAATCGTTAGGTAATCCGACAATGAACTTGACTTTTGTATGACAATCCCAATCTGATTAAATGAACCACGTAACCCAATCTTTTTTAAAACTATGATGTTCATGGTTTTATAGACATGTGGCATCGGTGGTGATTGATCTTTTATAAAAATTAAGTAGACTTAATTTATTGCAAGTGAACAATTACGTGTACAGCCGGTTTGAGAAGGGATAGGGTGGACAACTATCCAAGGACTATTCACTCGGAGGCTTAACTTTTTAATTAATTTCATTTTATATATAAAATAAGTAGTTTAGCACTTTTAACCCAATAAAAAGACTTAACAAAAGATACAATTCTTTTGATCTATTTTCAATAACAACTTTTAGTTATAATCTATTTTCATTAATCCAATTACAAAGCCCTTCTCGAAACCCTCAATTCTTAATTCTTGGGCAACTAGAGATCAATGGGAAATTTTTTTGACTTGGATAGGTGCCAGCAATGAAATCGAACAGAACATATTTATCGACTAGTAATGTAAAAAAAATCGATTTGTTTTCGTTTAGAATTATTAGTCTATATGATGTAATTTGTTACAGCCTTTTTTCGGGCTTGATCAGGGCATTAAAATCCTCAAGACTGGCCCTCGTTGTGTTACGTTTAAAAGTTATTAAATTGCTGTTAAAAAACATAAATAAATAAAGGATATGACAAGAAAAATCGAATTACTTGATTAGATACGACAGATAAGTTCTAATTCGTGGATTCGTACATTTGTCCAGAATTATATACGTTTTCTTATAATTTTACAATTTTACAATATGATATATTAACTTGTGGGAGTGCTAATTAGCGCGTCACAAACCGTTTAACAACTTTACACGTTTTAATCACGAAAGAGAACCTTCTAAGATTCTTTATAGTTAGTACAAAAGATTCTGTTATCCCTTCGTCACTTAATAATAATTTCATATAATTAAAAATACTTTCTAATACAATTACAACTAGAACTCAAACTTTCTACGGACCACAAACCAAAGCAAAAACTCTCTAAATCTTCTAGAACATCTGGTACAATATCAGAACATCTATTGCATGAAAAGATTACTAAAATCTTTAGAGAAACACAACTCAAAGGAGATGAAAGTATGAAACAATTAGTTAATATGCCAAAAGGATGTTGTAAATTAATCATATGACAACTAATAATGCCACCGTTATATCTACGTATACCGTGGATGTTAATAGGCCGTGCTTGTGTGTTTGACTGGTTGAGTTTGATAGAAACCTAAAAAACTTGCCTGACATGTGAACTCTAACATGGTATGGGTTTCAAGGGCTAATATGAACACTATGCGTTTAACATGAAATTTTATTTTATTTATCATATAAATACTCTAAAACTATAAGTTTAGAAGAATTAACTATAAACTATACAATTTCTTCTCAATTTTCGTGTTTATAAATTGGGAGTTAGAGATATCTTTCTTCATTTTTCAGAATTATGATTATTAAGATAAGTTTTAATAAATAATTTATGTTAAAAAAAGAAGCTTTTAAATATTGTTACAAAGTAAGTTGGGCTAAACTAGGTATCATAATATTAAAGTCGCCAACACCAAAAACTATTTGGGCTAACTACTATTGGGCATTGGCATCGGGCTGGTGGCGTCACTGTCCCATAAAACAACTCTTATTCACAACACAACGGCCCAACCCACTCAAATTTTTTCTTTCACTGATACCCAAGTAACCCAACCTAACTTAGAGATGTGGAAACCGTGTTTTGGGCCATACCCGAAATCGGATTCAAACCGCGTTGGGCCCAATCGGGGTTTTTTGTGTACTCGGGTACTGGTGAACCCGGGTCGGGTTCGCTTTACTTGAAAAATCTAACCGCCATACCGGGGTAGGGTCGGGTCGGGTCCAGAACCGGGTCCAGTAGCGGGTCTAGTTTTTTTCTTCTTCTTTTCTTTTCTTGTTTTTATATCCAATACCGGGTTTAATATCGGGTTCAATTGGGGTTTAAACCGGGTCGGGTTCGGGTCTGGTCGGGTTCGCTAAAAATCTCAAAAACTAAAACTGGTCCAACCCGGGTATACCTCAAATCGGGTACTACCTGTTCCTGGGTCCAGGTTGGGTCCGAATCTGATTTTTATGCCCACCTCTGACCTAATTAAATCTAGTTTTCTTTATTCTCTTTAGCAACCCAACCAAACAAACTTTTTTATTAAATATTAATATATTTTATTTTCAAAGGTTGAAAGTAGAAAAACTAAAAACACAAATCACTAGAATAACTTGACGAATTGGATGTTCGTACTTTGATAACTCATATATTATCATTAAACTTGATTTGGATGAAAGTCATATCACCGCCTGGATAAAATTTCACAGAAAAGTAGTATTTTTTTAAAATCATAAGAAAAAAAGAAAACTAAAACAATAAAAAACACATTTTAATACATATGTAATGTATATCGAATTATGTTAAATTGGTCATATTCGTCATAGACGGGCCAAATCCACTACAAATCCATAAAATATGTCAAGCAAATGAACTATAACACATACGAGTTTTTTTCATGTTGACACGTACACAATCTGAGTTTTTTTTCATGTTGACACGTACACAATCTGTTTAATCCATAATATTAAATTTTTTATTTTTTTCTATTATTATTCTATAATTAAAAAATACAAAAGAAAAATAAAATTATATAAATTAATTACCTTTAAACTTTAAAAGCTTATCTTCATTTATTCTTATCCTTTCTGATTTTGTTTACGATTCTCATTCAACTTAAGTTATAAGACAAAGTTATCTTTTTTTATAAAAAACCGAAGACGTCAACGATGAAGTCGACCTAAACACAACCCTATTAGCTAAACGTGTTGTTGGGTTCGACCCAAGACAGACTGCAGCCGTTTAGTGTCGTGTTAGAAATTCACCCAATTACACTATAGGTATCCTTCAATTTCAGTTTGAAGCTGTATGTATGTATAGTAGAGGTAACCATGATCATAGCACAATAACATAGATTAAATTAAAAAAATACATGCATCAACTGTTTATTAATTCATAGCTTTGTAGGTGTGTTCAATCCCTCACATGAAACAAACATACTGAAATGCAACAAAAAAGAGTCAGATTCAATCAATTTTATTCACTCACTCACTCACAACATATGGTATTCTAGATGACTATAAAACACCACAAGAAGTTGATCATCTGACCCTTTTAACTTCCCTTCATCTTTATAACATGATGATCGATAACATGTTATCATTTCTTATGTTCCTTAGAATGAACCCGAAATCACCATCAGATTTTCTTGAGAGAGCGAGGCGGATTCCAGGATCATGATGATCAATTGTGCAATTGTAGAGGATCGAATTGTTGACACCTTGTACATTACTGTTCAAGAATGAAGTCTTCAGTAGTGAGTTTGAGTTTTGATTCTTGTTTTTATCATTCGAGTCGATTTCAGGTGTTTCTCCATTGCTTGATGTTATGGAATTGTTTTTGGTGATGTCAAATTTGTTACCAACTTCATGTTTTTTGCCCCCAAAAGCGGTTATCTTCATAATAGCACCTTTGTTTTCACCTGCAATGGTTATGGTATTCTTTCCAGCATCTTCTGAATCCCATTGCTTCTTATGAGTTTCATGTTTTCTGCTAATGTGTCTGCCAGTATAACTTGTAGTTGAATTCTTAGGTTTTTCTTTGGTTTCTTGAACAAGCATGTCTTTCTGCGTGTATTGTGGTGGGCTTTCATTATAGTTTTTTTCTTTATGTGAAGGGAGCATTAGTGGTGGAAGAGGTGGTGAAGTTTTTTCAAGTAGTTTGATAGTTTTTGGTGGAGAATATGACGGTGATGGATGTTCTGATTTTCGCATTATAGGAGGGCGAGGTGGTGATGATGGTGGTGGTGAAGATAGTGGTGGTTGTTCTAGTGGTTTGACAATTTTAGGCGGGGAAGATGGCGGGCTTACATCACGAGTGGTGGTAATTGAGCTTCTTGTGGTTATCAACGACGGTGGAGGAAAACTTATGACCTCATTTGGAGGCGCTGATTGTTGAGGAAGGGTGGTAGGACGTGAGAATTGCACTTGCCTACGCGTTGGGGATGTTGGTGGATTTGATGATGATGAGGGTGGTGGAGAAGTTGGTGGTGCTTGTGGCTCCACCACATTAGTAGTTGGAACCATGGGTAGGGTAGGTCGTGGTAGAGTTGGTTGTGCTGGTGGCTCCACAACATTAATAGATGGGACCTGGAACGGTATATTCGTGGAGGAGATGGGATTGGGTTTGGTTGTTGAGGTGGTGCGGCTTGGGTTGGTTGTTGGGGTGGTGGGGGTGGAGTAGGTCGTGGAGGAGATGGGGTGGGTTTAGTTGTTGAGGTAGTGGAGTCTGGGTAGGCTGTTGGGGTGGTGGGATCGAGGTAGTTTGAGGAGGAGGTGGTATTGGAGTAAATGCAGGTCGAACAAAGGTTGGCCTTGGTGGAGGATTAGGTTGCGGGGGTGTACTAACTGGTGCTGGTGCTGGTGCTGGTGCTGGTGCTGGTGCTGGTGCTGGTGCTGGTGGTGGTGGTGGGCGGACCATAGTGGCTAGACGAAACCATGGGCGGGATGGAGGACCTTGTTGGCTAGACATTGTGAAATGTGAGAAATTAAGTTGGTAAAAAAATGAAAGACAAATAGTGTTTAAATAGACAAGTTTAGAATTAGAGACGACCAAAGAATCAATAGCTAGTAGGAGATTGAAGGTTGGAATAAAGTTTTTAAATGATGAGTAAAATAGAAAAAATGTTTCATGGAAGCTTTGCAATGACACTTGAAACTTTAAGATGACCTCCAAATAAAGCCAACATATTCTTTAGTTTCCTTTTTGTGGTGCACATATGTGGCAAAGAATACATAATCTATAAAGCCCAATTTAATATAGTCTAGTCACGATCGTTAGGCCCACTTAATAAAAAGGCTTTAGTTTATACGGACTGACCTCATTGGTACTTTTGGTAGGGATAATATGCTTGGCCCAATGGATATATTACTTCAAAGTTGAAACATTAACACCCGGAATTCGCTCTGGGTTTGTCGGTGCAAATATAATGTTTTTTCCATTTATAATTTAGTAAAAATAATCGTTTATATGAAAAGATAGTTACAAATATTTACTAACTAATGTTCATGAACTATCGGTTCCAATATACTATCTGTCTTTTTGTACCGTATGTGACAAATATAGAGGAAAAGAGTGTACTAACATGAAATGGAAAAAAACAAGAACTCGAATGACTTTTAGATAAAAATACTAGATTGTTCTACTTATAATTTAGTATTAGTTGGTGTCATTCATGTTATGCACGGGTTTGTAAAATTTCTAACGAGTTATATGTTAGTATTACCCATGCATAAAAAGTTCACACGTAAAATGCTAATAAAAAAATACAACAAGAAAAAATATTGTTGAATTGAATTCTCGAAACAAAGAAAAGAATAACAAATGTGTAAATGGAAACTTGATTAAAGTTAATGAACTATATTGTAAATTGGTTAAAAATATATAATTACTAAACAAACATACTTACTAATGTTAATAACAAAACTATGTGTAGCGTTTTGAGTGAAGAAGCGGGGTGGGGGTGGGCATGGTGGTAGAGTGGGCTCAATCTTTCCTCTAGAACATAGATGCCGTTCTCATAGAGACTCTTCGGCTCCAGAGACAAAACACATGACACACCATAAACAAAGAAACAAAGCTACTCATGTATACGATATGACAACATACAAAAATAAAGCATACAATAAGATAGCCACAATAAGGTAATATACATAAAATAGAACATATCATAAGCCAGTATACAATAGGATAACCTACAAATTAAGATAAAACGTATGAAGGCAAAACACATAATGAAACATACAATAGGGTCCCATACAAAGATAAATCCTACAACGAAACTAGTAAAAGAAAGTATACTTGAAAATTATAGTTTATGAAAGATTTTAAGGTGAAATATTCCTGGTTTTACATTTTATTGAAAATTATATAAGTTTTTTAATTCTATTTCATTCCTTCCAACCAAACACCTTTTATGTTGGTTCAAATTTTGGTTAAAATACGGAAGAAACAAGCTAAGGCCAACCTAAGCAAAGTGTATTAAAACACTAAGAAAAGGTATGCAAACAAAGTGAAAACACACCTTGAATGAATGCACACTAAGTTGAAACAAGTTTAGGACCGAATCTATAGTATTCCCTAGAAGTGCATAACTTGAATCTCATGTCTCTAAAAACTCCTATCTTTGACCATGTTTTCGGAAAGATCCAACTCATTAAATTCCGTATTAATAATAATAATATAATAATAATAATAATAATAATAATAATAATAATATAATAATAATAATAATAATAATAAAATAATAATAATAATAATAATAATAATAAATAATAATAATATCTAAAAGATGAAAAAACCAAACAAAAATGGACATGGTTAAATTGTTGGTACGGATCCCCTCGTCTAAAACCAAAGGGAAAAAAACGAGTTACTGCAAACAAAGGAGACAACCCACATTTTATTTTCAGCTAATCCTTTTGCATGCATTATTGGATTATGGATATATACTATCGTAGTCTCTTTCTTTCTTTTGACCAATTACATACCATACGTTCCTTCACTTTCAATCAAATCAAAAATTTTATTTTTAACATCTTTATAAGTTAATAATAATAATATAATAATAATGAAGAAATAATAATAATAATAATAATAATAATAATATAATATAATAATAATAAATAATAATAAAATAATAATAATAATAATAATAATAATAATAATAATAATAATAATAATAATAATAATAATAATAATAATAATAATAATAACACTAACAATATAATAACAATGATAATAAAATAATAAAAGTTGGTTAAAATATTTGATTAATACCGATACACTTACATTTCTACTATAACCACTTGTTTATGATAGGATTTTTGACTATCTACACATGATCGAATTTTATATCCAAAATAGCATATGCACATGTAAAAGACCTTGAACTTGCGTAATTATCGTGCTCGTGCCATTTACGTGCGATATATAAGCCATTTTTTGGTTAGTTGGATTAGTGTTCTAAGTGAGCTTCTAACTACCTAGTGTCATTGGTTAGTGTTAGAAGTTTCACCATCTCCTTATAATAACATAACACTTATGTTAAGCTCAGGACGAGATACAAGAATTAAATATAGCTTGTTGGTTTGTGGGTCGTCATAGAACTATAGAAGTTAAATATATCTTAAAGAGTACGTCTTAAGAATTTGTAAAGTTAATAAATATTTCATAATGATTATCAACAATGAAGTTATGAAGGGTCTTGTATAGAAAAAGATTGAAAGAACATAATATGAAGGCTTAAAGAACTAACCCCACTCCAATGATATCATCGATTAAAAGATGTTAAATAATATTTTAGGAAAAAGAGAATACAATTACCTTATTTCAAAATAAATATTACGAAGTTGATGACAAGTAATAAGATTTCTTTTATGATTAAAGGGTTAATCATCAACAACTTCCAAAGACACAAGAGCAAAAACATAGATAAACTAAGCTTAATTAATATCTATTTTAAAGTTGTTTGGTCATTTTTTCAACTTTTATAGATTTTACTAGAGCTTGTTGTCAAGTTTAGTTGAATATATAAATTGTGGTAAAATATGAAAAAAATTATTCACTCCCCATAAACCATATTAGCTCCGGTTGATGTCTTTGGCAAAGTGCGACCAAACAAAGTGTTGGTGATTTAATGCATCAATATCATTTTAATATACCTAAATTTATAGTACTTAAGACTAAATAATATGTTAGAATAATCATTTATACGAGTTATGAGATGTGAAGTACACATTCGATCAAGACTATACAAACTTCCGCGCTTAGGAACCTATAGAGTTATAGGCATGAAACCCCTATACCAGGAGTGGCAATATTGACAAAAGTGGCAATGAGCAAACAATAGCAATTGCTTAGTAGCAAACCGCCTAATTAGTGGTAACTTACCATAGACGAACTCTCTCATTAATATAATCAGCTGTTTATAGCGATAACCATAAACTAATATCTACCAATTGAATATTGTGATGGGTTTTTTCTATATAACTAAAAGAGTTCTTTAAGGTTGTTAAAAACAACGAATTAATACCTTGTTCTTTACTATATAAAGAACATCTGTTTTTTATTCACTTTTTATCTTATCTTATTATTGATTTCGTACACCCATTAAAATAGTTAATATGATACTTATTACATGATTTATAAAGCTATCCAAGTCATGATAACCAAACTTACATTAAGTGACACCCCTTATATCAGAACCTCTCCAATAATATAGTAAATGGAACTAGTGAAACTACTATAGTTTTAATATGTGGATGAAATAAGGGTTGGTATGAATCAAATTAGTGAAATTTAAAATTTTGATTTGATTAATTAAAACACATGAGTTACATACATACCCTAGCCTCAAATTTAAATTGACTTGATGATTAAAAGAGAGGACCCATTAGAGGATTTAAAGTTTAGGCTGATTAACTGATGTAACCTGATTTGATTAAAATAAATAGTAACCAAAGTACAAGTATCTTCCACATAATCACGTATTAATTACATGTCACCTAATATTGCTTACATGTTAGATCTCACCAAAGCAAGCTAACTACTAGACACAAATAAACTTCTTTTGCAATCATTTTCTAGTAACGGAACCAGAACTTTTTTTTATTGATTTTGTTCTTGGGCAATAACTGTCAGTCTCACAAGAATTTCTATTCTATCTATCATAAGTCAAATTCATGTTTTTTTGAAAGATAAGCTATTATGTATTAAAAACCGAAAACTAACCCTCTTGACTTCACCTGGTTCGATCCGCCCTTGTTCAGTCGCTATTATACCTTTCGCTCTCTTTGTGCGTGTAGATTTGCTAACACAGACGTACAAACTGTCAAATGCTTTTTAACTAATTTGTCACCTCATGTCTTATAGTAAAAGACATGAAACTAGCAGTCAAATTCACACCACAATGAGATAACTTCAAGGTCCACAAAGGTCAAGAATGATCAATATGCATGGGTCTTTACTCTATCCTTAGCAACTTTATGTTTGTTGATGTATGGTTACTGTCACATGTTATTCCATCTTACATATCAAAACAATTACAAATCTCCAACATTCATGTCCACAGTTTCTTTAGCAGGTAACATGTTTCGTTCATAATCTAACTCGACTCGTGGTTATCGTTCAAGGATTTGCATTGGATCCGCATTAATTAGATGATAAATCATTGGATTGAATTGAACTGAGGGTGACACTCATATTGATCCATTTAATTTGTGCATGTATGATGTTTGGAGCTAAGATCCAAATGCAACTGTACCAAAAATGTTAAAGGGAAACATACAGTATGCTGACGGGGCCTTTGATCGCGCGACGTGTTGTTATATGAACCTCCCATAGTTCTAGCCCCACATACCTTGACCCTTTTGGTTTCTCATATATTTTCCTCTTCTGTGATGTTAATTAGCCTCATTGACAATACTATTTTGTCGTTCAACCGCGTACAACCGCGTACAACGCATAAAACTAGCTGTGTTTCCTGGTTATCAACTTACCATCAGTTAAGAAATACCAAGATGAAGGTATGATTGTTGATTGGATAATTCGGATTTGCGTATTATTATTATTATTATTATCTTCATGTATGTGTTAATGACAAGTTAATTAATCTGTTTATGCAACTATTTTACAGATCTTCAATTGGGTTCACCGTAGATTTCATCAGAAATGTGACAACTTTTTAATTACTTGTATTTTTTGTCTATCTTTTTTTATCAGATTATTACTAACTGTTTTTTTAATAGATGAAGTTAGCCAAGATGACAAGAAAGACGAACTTACTGCGAACGCGAAGGATAATTTATCATTGCTTGAAAATGCTGCAATGGATGGTGTGTTTGATGGGTGGAAAGAGGGTATATTTGCTATTGGGACATTTGGGTTTGATCCTTTGTTATTGAAAGATTTCGAGCAAGAAGATGACGCGTATTTATGTGAATACACTCGTAAAGAGCTATCGGTTGATGATGAGGATAATGGTGGAGATGAAGAACAAGAAGTTGAATTTCCAATGGTGTTCAAAGCTTGTAAGCATGGGTTCTTTCATGATCAAAAGGATGATGAGCACGCACAATGCGGTGAGATTATCAAACCGAATGATCATGAAGACGGTGTGGATGATGGTGCTGATGATGAGACGAACAAGGCGAAGAAGGCCGGAGAAAGAATCACGCTTGCTGATTTGTTTTGGGCTGATTCTGATAAGAATAATTTGTTGAAAAAGAAGTTGACTGAAGAAGATCAAGTCAAAGTGCAATATAGTCATGAATGCAACACTAAACATGCTTCATATGATGAAAGGGTTGCATTGATATCTAAAAAGAAGATAACAAAAGAGGATACCGCTCGCCCGATCAAGAAAATAAACCGAGTGAGCATTTCTTTCTCTTTCACTACATCTAGCTGACAAAATTATCGTAAAACAATGGTAAACATCTGATTCCTCTCTAGTAGATGTATCAAGGCTGGAATCATGCTTCCACTATTTTTCTATCATAAACCTTTGAGGATTAACGATCCAGGGTAAACTGTGATTTACCTGACTATAATTTATATGTTTTTTTTGTGTGAAAGATGGTGAGGAAAATGTTGAAGAAGAAGATCCATCCTGATATCGAGAATCAAAAGGACAAATGCGCGTTTGAAGCCTTGCGGGTACATGGATCACTCGTTAAGAACGTGTAGTAAGAACGTATGTATCCGTATCCGTATCCGTTTGCTAATTTAATTACTTTTGACACATCTTGTTATTATATATCTTCTAGTATAAATCAACATGCAAGCAAGATCTTGATTCTAAATGACAGGAAACTTGCAACTTTAGCACAAAAAACATTTGTTTAATTGGTCACTAGTCACTATAGACACACAATGGATGTCTCCATCTAACATAAGTGTTAAATCGATGTGATTATTACAAAGAAGTCGTAAAGTAATTTGTGTTTTGTGTTTTGTTTGCAGTTTGCATGGAGGAGAGTGCTTGCCATTATATGCATGTTGCTGAAAGTTATTGATTAGTTTGCTTAATTAATTTGCTCTTTCCATTGAGATTGTGTTGTATGTTTGTTTTTTATCATGTTCTTCTGTATTTTCAGTATTACTTCATCTATGGAGTGAATGCTTATATACCAAGAATTCTAGTAAATATTAAGTTTCATAACGGGGACGGTTAATGAACATACAATCTAATTGGTTTACTCGTTAGACTGGTTATAACCAGATGACGTCATAAATAATTTAAAATTTTAAAACTACATATAAATAAAGTAATTTAAAACAAAATATAAAACTGCTTTAAGGTTTGGTGTAAATTTGTTACATCAAAAAATTAATGTAGTAAATGAATCAATAAATGTTAATTTTAAAAACTATAGTAAATAAATATTGAAATCTGATCGACCACCCGTCCGACAGGTATAATGAACTTCTTTAGATACACTTAACCGAACCAGTTTCATAGTCGACGACTGGTTCGACCGGTTTTGAAAACATTAAATTTTCATGTTCAATTGCTTGAAGAATCTTACGGTAACAACTAATTAACAACTAATTATAATTAAGTTAAAAAGTTTGAATTAAAAAAATTGTAATAAGAATTCAAAGCAATCTGTTATCATATTTCTTTGTCTTATTTTAGTTTATCACAAAACTATATTAAGATATATATCTAAACAAAAATTTGATCTTAACAAAAAGGTATCGCTCAATTAGTCATATCAAGTATATCTCATCAATCAAACTCTATGAAATTAAAACTTTACAAAGATCATGTGCACGAGTTATTATATGTAAATACTGAGTTATTTTAACAAAATATAGAATTTACATTGTTTACCATAGATAAGAGTACGATAATATGTGAAAATCTAGTCGTTAGTATTTAGTTAGAATAATATTTCTTTAAATTATCATGTGCCAACTTATAACTGATTAATTGGTTTTAGATTGAAAAATATTACATTAACCCTTGTATTATATGTTATTTATATTTATCAATTTAAATATATAATTTGACTTATACCGATTAACCTTTTATAAATATATAAATGATATTTACTTTTAAAACTCATATTAATCGTTTATTTAAAAAGTGACATGTGATGTAATGAAATTCAAAATAGTTGTGAAATGAACATAAATACTACAAATATTGACATATAATATAAAGTCGATAATTAAATACAAATATAATCAATACCAAAGAAAAAAATTTCAATGATATATTGTTTCAATTTAAGGTGGAAACACTTTTTTTTATTATCAAACTGCTATGTTCTTTGGTGAATTAGTTGCTTCAATTTTTTTAATGTTTTGAAATTCATTTATATAGATGTAAATCATATTTAGATACCAAGTTGTGTACATATATGATGTTGAAGTGTACACATATATCAAAGTGATATTTTTTCATTGTACATTAGGTTTATAAAAAAAGAGCAATATGTCTATAACCATAAAGTTGCTATCATGAAAATAAGGCAATTTTGTATTGTCACACCATATATTTAAAATACCTTGCTTCTTATTTTGCATCCAAGGTTTGTACAATCTCTATTTGTCTTCTGATTAATAAAGGGTTTTCTAACCTAGTTACCTAGATGTGAAAATTAAACAAAAAGGCCCAATAAGAGATGAAAGCCCATGAGGACTCCCACCATGGATTCACGTTAAACCAAAAAGAGTGCACCAAAAGTCCAAAAGTGTTGACGGGTGAGTTGTTTTCTAGACAAATAATGGTTAGGCCCAAAGCCCAAACTCCAACTAGTTCAGTTGGCCATTCCCTTTGTTTGATAATTGATATGATGATAAAAAGATTCTGAAAGATTCGCAATATGCACTTCTTAACATCATGATAAAGTAGTTAAATAATCATGGAAAAACGAGGGTCCACAACCAATTTAAAAAGATAAATTAATTCTAAAATATTTCTTTTTAGTAAACTCAGTTAAAATTTCCGTTAACATGCTTTAAGTCGATTTGAATATGAAGTCGTAGGACTAAAAATATAAAAGAAACCATCTAGAAACACCACACTCTACATGAAAACATACACTATATTATATTAACCTGATTTAGCTCGAAGTATATTTAATTCGGTGTGAAGTAGAACAAGAATAGAGTCGTTCAAATAAAATAAAAAATCTCACGTATTCAATTCAATCTGGTATACTTAACTCGATTACTAAAGCAAATATGCATATCAGTTCTAGGTTTAAATGTTAATCAGGTACAGTAAATTCAATTTCTTCCTAATAAGATTCATGTTACTATTATTCAGGTTCGGTAATTGGATTTCGGTTAAAAGAACCACCTCTAGTTTTAATCCATAGTTCCATACACAAAACATTTACGTTAACTTGGTGTAAAGCAATAGATTAACATTAGTTTTGTAACTACTCCAACGTATGTATCAAAAATTTATAACAACTTTGTTTTTATTTCAACTTTAATATATACATGTAACTTTTACAAATATATTTTCTTGTTATAATAAAATGGTAACTAAGGATGTCACATAACATAAAATGATAATTAAAAATGTCACATGACAACACTACATTCACTCTTAACAAAATTTCTCATTTTTCTCTTCTATTAAATAACTCAATTAATTACAAATTATATTAGTTAATTCTATTTTTTTATTATAAGCTATTTTTAAAAAGATTAAGAAATAGATTTTTTATTAATATATATTTCTAGAGAAACAAACTTTTATAAAAAAGAAATTTTTCTAGAACGTATATCATACTTTTTTTAAAACATGAAGTATTTTAAAAATGATATTTTTTAATGTGTTTTGTTTTTAAACGACATGTTTGATTTATTTTTTAGTAAAAACAAAGAAAGTATAAAAACAAATTTTTAAAAAGTTGATATCATTGTTTTATTACTTATAATACTTACTCACACATAATTTAAATCACAATTTATTCAATAATTAATATATTTTTATTCTATTTAATATTTTATTTATTCAACTCGTATACTACACGGGTTCAGTAAAGCTAATCTATATATAGATAAGTTATCTTTAAATATTAATTTGTTTGACTTAAAGCAATAATCGTCTAAATCTAAAAATTAAAATTTTATTCTCGTGTAAGTATACTTATTTATTTAAAAATAGTTATCTAGTTCACTTATATTGAAACTTATAAATTAACAATAACGATATTATTTCTATTGTTTATTTTAAGGGTAATAAATTTTTACAACTAAATAGAGGTTATGTGTTAGAGTCTCACTAGGTGCAATATGCTTCAAGTGGGTCAAGGGTTTTATCATAGTGGATTTTTGGGTGGTGGGTTTCCCTTGGAATGGTAGGCGAGCTGGGTCACCAGCATTGTCTGTGTTCGCGGGCGGGAATGACCTTTCGCCAATGGATTTACTTGGGTGACTGAGATTATAAATTATTCGTTGGACGATCAAAGAAATGTATTTAATGAATAAGAGTTATAAAAATTTAGATTTTTTTAACTATGGAAA